>JAODKE010000002.1:19656206-19688287 GCA_026779605.1 Mormyrus hasselquistii
GGGGGGGCGGGCGGGGGTGGGGGGGGGGGGGGGGGGGGGGGGGGGGGGGGGGGGGGGGGGGGGGTGAGTCAGCACTGAGGAAAATGACTGGTTCTTTTGTTGACCGTCAAGCCTCATACATGTCAGGGTAAGACGTGTAAATATCGACTTGCTGTCACATTTCATGCTATATTGGAATATGCTGTGGTCGTGGCCTGTATTGCGGACTGCCGTGTCAAACGTACGTTGCTTGGTAGCGAAAGCAAATGGGGTGGTGTGGGCTGTGGGGAGGGGGGCAGTGCCTCGCAGCGCCCACGCCGGCACCACAAGATCCAAGCTGGGGCAGCTCGGCCCCCCTTTTCTGTCGCTGTGTTTTCATGCATTTCATCTTTCTTTCTTTCTTTCTTTTGTTTTAATGTTTGGCCAAGCTTTCCTTCATAGAAACCATTTTTTTAAGAAAAAGCAAATGTAATAAATGTCTTTTGATCCAAAGCAAAGCAAAAACGGCTGCTGAGCATTTTATTCGTGCTGGAGCGAGGGCGACCATCCCCGCACCTTCTCCAGCTCTGCAGGCCTTTGGTCCTTGCTCTTCCTCACTGTGGTACCTCTTAAACTGTAGATCTCCAGCTATGTAATGGGGAGAAACTATAAGCTGTGTAGATATGTGGGAGTTGGTATCCGTGACGTAAGCGTGCACAGTGACAGTTGCGTTTGGTCCACGTCATTCACAGACCGCGAGCCTTTAGCCTTGGAGCGATTCGACGGCAACCACGCAGCGCCTGTGGGACACTTGCTGACCAGCGGTGGAGGTTCAATCCACCCACGTGGCACAGGTTCATTGGTGGCATGCAAGAAGGGCAAAGCATGCTGGGACGTGCATCGGAGGGGCACGACATGAACCCCCCCGCCTTCTGCCAGGGCGCGCGGCCGAACAGACGCCGAATTCGACACTGGCCGAGACGCCAAAGCCAAATAAGGGGAGATTAAAATATTAAGTTTAAAGGAAGTTTCTAAGAATATTAATAAACCGAAGGATGAAATAATGATGCAGAGCTGTCACCGAGGTCACCTGCTCCCAGGCTGCTGGATGCTCCCCACAGCGTGAGCGAGACTCGCCGTCAGGCAGGCAGGTCCGGGCCATCTGTTCGCCCGCCTGTCGCTAGCGGGGCGGGGCGCAGTAGGGCGGGGCGGGGAATGCAGAAGAGGACCGGGAATATGCCGCAGTGTGGCCCCCCCGGGGACAAATCGCCCCGCCGGAGAAGAAAGAGGCGGACGGTCATATGTAGATAAACACATGCATGGATACATACGTGTGTCATGGCTAAATGCGAGGTGGGCGGAAGGGAGCCGGGGACGGGGTTTTCATAGATGCTATTCCTGTGGCTTTCTCAGCACAGTTTAGATGCCTGACACTGGATCGAGGTGTTGAGCACCATTATGTTTTAAAAAATATCAAATAAATGAAGCAGGTGAGTGAGGCGGAGGCTTGGAAATGCGGGGAGGGCCTGTGTGACTGCACAGACTGCTCCTGTCTCCGTGTCTGCCTGCAGCAGCTGCGCATGAATACATTAGTGTGCAAGTTGGCGTGCAGCTGAGGTGGCGGTGGCGCCTGTCAGCGGCTCCTGCTGCACGTGGGTCTGGGCCGAGCCTGGGGCGGAAGTCTATTCGGGGAGTCGTCTGGCAGCTGGGCCTGGCTGCCCCACTCGGTGCCTGCCTGCCGGCTGCCCCCCCCCCTCTGCCACCACCAGCGCAGCTGTGCATCGCACAATGGCTCACGGAACGGGCCAGAACCCGTGAGACAGATGGAAAAAAAAAGGACTGCTTAGCTCAGAGCCGCGTTTCCCCGTCGCCGGCCTGGCAGGATTGGAGGCTGACAGAGCTTGCATCGCAATATGGCCGCCACCGCGGTCCAAATCGTGGCGGAAATGACCAAATAACATCTGTGGTCGAACGTGCCTTTCGAGCGGATCTGTGTTTAGTGTATGACTGCGTGAGGCTGAATCTGATCCCTGGTCAGTAACTGCATTCGGAGCAGTCCCGCCTATTTTTGCATGACCCCGCATTCGAATGCCCTTGTGGGGGGGCCCGTTCACGCCAAGGCTCGGTAAGTAACAGCATCTGGCACCCTGCTGCTCGCCCCCTGTCGCACCAGACCAACGAAGCCTTAATTCTGCCCTGGTTCTCCTGCACTACACTGTTGTGCATGCAAGACGTCCATCATTCGGATTGCCAAGCAACAAGCTCACAGTAGTCGCCAGCTCATTTGGCTTTTAATGGGTAAATGAAAGCGATGTATACCACCGGCAATGTTGCGTGTGCGTCAGCAGTTATACAAACCCTGGTTTTTAGTGGGAATCGGAGTAGATGACTGGCCTGATTTCCAGAAATGATAATTAGGTAAAGTGCTACGCTATTGGTCACTGACTTGACAGGAATATATGCTTTGCAAATAATTTTGTTAGGTAAGTCAAAGACACGATATTCAACCGACAGTACTTCCTGAATGTCTGTAGATGGCAGTAGTTGTACAGCACAGAATTCACCCTGAAGTGAACCGGGACGAAAATCCCTCAGAACATCAAATGCACTTAGCATCTCCATGATGGTGTACACTCAGCTGCCCTCAGGAAAAATGCAACCTGCAAAAATAAAGGAAAGAATGAATGCATAAAAAATCGCTGTAAACAACAAACAAATGAACCGCATGTAACAACTGCAGCACTGGATTTCGTCTGTGGCTCGCACCCCATTTACAGAGCTGTCCCCCAAACAGCAGAGCTCTCTTGCTGTAGCTCCAGGACCAGAAGGTATTTCATTTGGCTATACGCAATTCTGCCTATTTTAAAGTCAATTGTTGTGTCACGTGGATAACCCTTTAACCACTAAGGCACCTAGCTGTTGTCCCAGATTGGCTTTCCCAGTTACACCGAGTTTCCAGGTTCGCGCATTTCCCGCCCAGTTCGGGCAATTTTGAAAATACAGTTGCGGGTAAATATTAGGGCGTCGCGGGTTGCGCGTTTTTGGGCTGCTTTCCTAATGTAAATAACTGTAAAATTATTAGTAATTATTATGAATGCAAGTGGCTCCTAATAGTGAGCAATACTGAATCGCTAGCCACCGAAAATCAGAGACAGACTTACAGGGAAACAGGGCTTCCAGCTCTCACGCATCTGGCGTGGCACTCACGCTTTCATACTCTCACGCAAGATGTCTTATGGTAAATCTACATTATTCCACTATAAACCTAAAATTAGCTACATCAGAAGCGTCGGGGTAGTTTACAAACCCTGTAGACTATTTACATGGTATTAAAACTGTTACATACACGTAAATTCGTGTGCAAACTTGTCTCTAATTGAAAATTTCACGCCAGCCAGCTGCCCAGAGTTGGCAACCCTGTGAATGGAGAGCGCGTCCATCTACGTGACATCATTGTGTTAACTGTGGTTTTAAAATGCTGAACATTTGATGTGATCAGCATGCACAGTACTGGGTTATTTCTTTGAGACACAGTATACTGGGATTTCAGATATTGGGCTGGACCTGACACCACTGGGAAAAGCCTCCGCTAAGTTACGCTCATCATGGAGGTCAGACCACGAGTGCTTTCCATGCTGAAAAGGAACCCCGCCCCCATCCTATTATTTATTATAATTATTATCATGCATTTGTTGAGCATCGGCTTTCTAAGAAAATAAAAGCAGCACATTCAAAACTATAGACCACTCCGACTATGTGAACTGAAATACTATAATTAAATAATGAAATATTACATGGTAGTAGGTCAATAATAATAAACTCACTATTACAGCAGTGCAAAACAACCAAATACGAATACGCAAGTCTGATTTACTACAAACCAAGGCAAGGAATTTCGTCTGGTTTTGAATTTGTACTTGTTGGTGTTCAAGTCAGGCTTTAATCTTAAATGGTAATGTGTTGAAACTATTGAAGCCCCGGGCAGCAGCTTCCAGTATGATTACTCTCTAAATGAAAGTGCTGATTGTCCAAATTTAGTGTTACGTCTTGCAATGCCAAGCTAAGGAAGCCGGGGTAAATTCTCTGGAACGGCGGAGGCAGATAATTGCCGCGCCGGTGATTTACGGCGAGGGCTTGTTATCAAGCTTCGCTTATACTTAAGCGTGTACATTGGCGGTGGGGGCTGTGCTTGTCAGGATTCAATTTTTTTTGGAAATAATTCAGGTTACTTTATTTCACTTTGTTTTTGAAAGCAATCTATTCTAGAACATTTAATTATAAACAAATCTAAATTCTGATGTGCCATTCTATATAGCAGTGGCAGAACAGTTTTATTTTATTAAAACCGCGTTGGCATCCATTATAACAAACATATAAATAAATACGAGCGCATTCTTATGAGCAGCAAGTCTTTTATTTGCTGCCATATCAAATGCTAACTGGTGTTTAGTAAATATAGAAAGTGGAGTAGGAAAGACTAACACTGTAAGGAGAACATGTGAAATCTAGCGTGATAATAAGAAAAATGCAATGTTGGCACAGTAATCCCCCGTGCTAAAGTGTCTCAGCCTCCTGTTTTTTCTTCTCAATTCAATTAATTACCGATGATCCACCGTGAGATACACTTCCACTCGTACGCCAGCCAAATTCTTCATACTGTTGATCTTGCCTTATAGCTGATACTGTGCTTTACCATTTGGCCACTTTAATAACGTGCAAGGTTCAGCTACATTTATCCAGAAGAGAAGACATAGCGGATCATCTTCATTAATTGTGGGCTGTTTTATATACCGCGTTCGCCAATTTTATGATCTAGTGACATAATAATTGCCAATAGCTCTGCAACTGTGATGCAATTACATAGATGAATAGATTTAACGTCCTTAAACAACACGCAGAGGGTCTTTGATTGCTCGTCCCCAAATTTTATGGTATCTAGTTAGCAGCCTTGTTCCATCTAAATACTGCACCGAAATCTGGAGTGACTGAAGGGGAGAAGGAGTTAAACTATTTATGAGCAGACATCACAACGTTTAAAATTTACATTTCTCACGAGGCATTTTACTGCATGGGGTCATTTCACTGCTCCTCCTTTCACTCCACCTGTTACTGTAGGCGGGCAGTTTTATTGATTAAAATGTTATAGGCTCTTAAACGGAATGCTTTGACCTCCTCTCAAGTAAAACATATCAAGCCCTCCTCCGTGTTTTCCTGTATTAGTTATTTTTTAATATGTGTCCCTCATTTATTATACATATATTTATATTATACTTTCATAGACATATTTCAATTTTCATTTGGACATAAGGCACTGTGCAAAAGTCTTAGGCAGTCCATGGAAATTAAGTTTTATATCTTCAAACACTAATAAAACCAAGAAATTTTGTCTGTCAAAATGTGTGAAGTCATCCCAAGACTGACAGTAACCACCTAATATAACCGAGGGTTGCTAACTTTGGCCAGTGACTGCATAAGTTAGAATTTCAGTTCGAGACAAGTCTGCACACACATGCACACGCATTTACACAGTTTAATTGACTTGGAAGTAGTCTGTAGGGTTTGCGAACTGTGTCAACGCTTTCGATGTCGCTAATGTTAGGTTTATAAAGGAATAATATATTTGCCGCAAGATTTCTTAAATAGAGAATCATTTTGGGGGTCAGGAAGGGATTAAATTCATTTACATTACTTATGGGGAAATTTGACTTGGACCTCGACCAAATAGCAACTGGACCAGCCTTCTGGAACGAATTAAATTCGTGTTCCAAGGTACTACTGTATTTGTTGACTGGACCGCTAGCATATGGTGTTTGGCTAATTATACGTCATCCAATTATTTAACTAATTAAGTTAATTTAGTGAGCTGGCGGTAAAATTTGACAAACGTGTGGAATGATTCGTGTGCCCCCGAGGAGATGCTTGAGAACCGAAGCTGTGTTCTAGCCATCCAAGAAGATATCAGAAACTTTTTGCAAAATAGAAGAAACTCTGGCTAGAATACTTTGTATTCAGTAATGGGGAAGTTACTCTCAGTAATTTAACCGATACTGTATTATATTACTGTTTATTTGCATATATTCTAAAGTTTTTTTTTTTTTTTTGCTTTGCTAATATATGCTTATATACTAATATATACTACCCAGATAAAAAGCTTAAAACATTTTCTTTGACTGCCTAAGACATTTGCATAGTACTATATATTCATCGAAAACATTTAGATGCGAAACAACGATTCATAAGGAATGGGGATGACTCTGCGCATGCGTTTCGTGACGGATTAATCTGATTAAGGTTTAATTGCGACGTCTGTATCTTCAGTTTGATAATTAACACTTTAGAGAGTATTCCACCACAGAAGAAGAAAGTAGGAGCCATTTGACATTGTACAAGTTGTACGAACAGTAAAAAGTGCCAAAAAGCCAAGGGGGATTATCAAAGGGCAGTTTGCATGCTATGATTTACACCCAAGCTGCCACAAAAAAAAATGTATTAGTTTGTTGCAAGAATATATGGCTTTCGACACATTAGTTTATGTCTTCTTCTTAATTAGGTAATTAATCTTTATTACCTACCTGTACCGTATTAGCTTTAAAAGGTTACCATGGTATTTACTTATACGTTGCTATTTACTCACTTGCATACTTGCAGTCCTTGTTTACTTGATTAGATAATTAGTGGTAGCTTGACTAGCTAATATTGCTAAGCTTGTGTTGAGTATTGGCATCTGTCTTATTATTAAATGTCTCTTTAGATCGTATTAACATTAAAGATCATTGGCATCCTGGCATTCGCCGCCTGGGAATCACCCTCCAGAATGCCTTCATTAGCTACCCAGCTAACGGTGCTAGCCTGCCTACGCCAGTGTTTCTCTCTCCCTCTCAAACCTTTTGACGTTAAACTCTAAATTTATCCTATTCAGGGTTGCTGGGGGGTTCGGAGCCCATCTTGGAGGCTACGGGGGCAAAAGGCAGGTGTTAATACCTAACAGGAAAGTCCTTGTGCGCTTGGTGTTAATATGACCGCATCTTCATATTGAGTTAATCCTATGGACCAATAGCAGAGCCAGAAATCATGGCGTGGGGGGGCTGGCAGGAAAGTAGGTGGGCGATCACAATTCAGTTGGCGACAAATTCACCCTACAGACTCTATTACATGTCTTTTTTTTTAATCCGTGGCATTACTACGACCAAATGAACAAAGAGAAAGAAAAATATGTTTCCCTCTCAACAGCAAATGTCTTCCAACGTGTCTAACCAGACACACATACCTGTCAGATACCGTGCCATCAAATGACTGTATCGCCGGCGGTGAACGCTGGAGGGTTAGGCCCGGGACCACCTGGTCTTCCTGCGTTGCCGTGGTAGCCATGGACTGTTGCAATATAAGTGGAGTTCATTGTTATGATGCAACATAACAGTCTCTCAAATGGGCTGGTAGGGGAGGGAGAGAGGGTGGTATATTTGTATCTTTGGATATTGAAAAAAATGTTTAATAAATTACTGAATTTCTGAGCTTCTTTTGAAAACTGTCACAAAATAAGGATTTATCCTGCGGGTAGCAAGCTAATTACATACTGAGAATAATTCCCTGGAAGAAGTCTTCATAAGGGTTTGTTGTATTTGTACAGGAACGCTGCTGTGCAGGTGTAAAGCATAATAACCTCTAATTATTTGGCCCTTGTTTTGTTTTCTGGAAAGGTTTCGCTCCAGCACTGACAGGTTTCTGCAGACAGGCAGCCATTTACATGATTATAGATCTGACTGGCTGATTTTGGTTTGGCTACCTGCTTGTCCAAATCAAGAGTCCAGATATATTTCATATTTTCTAGGGATGTGTTTAAATGGTTCTAGTACAACAGATGCAGGTCTTGCAAGTGTGGGGCTGTGTTTTGAATATCTGTCTCCTGTAGCCTGTCATTAATAATCTATGGAACAGTGGGCATTTCTGTTAGATCATTCCTGCATTTGCTAGCTCAGTCGTTATTTCAGCATTGTAGTAGAATCAATTGTGTATTTTTCTTTCATTAATTTGATTAAGTTTCATTATGTGGTTTTGTTTCATTCATTGACTACCCAACATCAGTGATTAAACACAGTGGCAAAATGAGCTCAAATTACCACTGCACGCCCTTCTGCCAGGTAGCAGGATGAGCACAGTGTATTTGAATATAAATAGCCAAAATATTTAGCTGTATTGCAAGTGGCACGGTAAAAGATGCGTAAGCTGGAGAGACCTTCACCAGAAGAACTTGGTGATGCCTCGCCATCATCAATTATCACCTACCTCAGTCCCTGCTGTGTGTTTGGTTCTTTTGTTTTGACCCTTCTCACATGCACCACCTGACCTGCTGTGAACAGTTGTTTGGTGTTAGATGCCTCCTGCTAGAAGGTGTCTTTGAGAGCTGGGGTCTCCAGTGCAGCAGGGTCAGTTCAAAGCATCTTATCTTGGAAACGTCAAGGTTACTGTATTATTCTGATATTTTATATGATGGAAAAAGAATACTGTTCGATTGTATCTTTAAAGAGCTCAATTGACGGAAGGCTGAGGAGGACGAAGGGCAGCCTGTATTTCAAGGCTGCAGTAAAGCATCTACCTTGACTTTGCATCCTGATTTTTGCTCCCAATCATATAAGACCTGATCCAATATTTTTTCATTTTTGTATATGTACATTATGAAATGACTACCAGTACAGACCAAGGACATTAATATTAATAAAACTAATCCAGCTTATTTAAGATATGCTTAAATGGAACAGTTCTGCGGTCTTCCTTTTATCGTCTATTTTAACAACATACCAAAGTAAACAAATTAGCTTTTAATAAAAAGCTCCTGCAACGAAAGTGTTGACCTCAGGGAAAATGTCCCACAAATATCTGTTAAAAAAGTACCTCCAGTTATAAATTATGTAAGTTGTAACATTTTCAAGGAATAGAAAAGCACACCAAAAGCTTGATAAGTTATTGCTACATTGTCTAACACTGAAATAAGCTGGACATCTAAAGCAATGAATTCAATTATGATCTCTTTTGCCATGCCGCTGTCTCGAGGAAGTTTCTCTCTCCTTTTGAAAGTATCCCCCCGTGTTTTCTGTTTTAGCGTCTCTGCCTGACTGATCCTTGTGAACTCGCTATACACCACTGAACACCTTCCTTTCTGCTCATGTTGAAAGCGGTTCCTTTGCCGCTGCCTTGCGAAACACTGGCATCGCAAATATTGCAGGTGGCTGTTGGGCTGCTTTCATTTTCCATTTTAGAATATTTCCACACTGCAGAAGTTTGGTGTAATTTAAGTGTTCATGGTAACTTTTTCAGTGTTTCTTCCCTGCAATACTTTCAAACTCACTGTCACCAGTTGTGATCTTCATTTATGTCACACCTATACAGCATCACAGACATAGGGAAATTGGTTAAATTAACCAAAAACTGAATTGGTGTTTTATTGGATTTTATATACCCAATACTGATATATAAGCGGTGGAGATGTCAGGTCCAGAGAGTATAAATCCAGACCAAGATTTTGATTCAACCAACCAGTTAATTATAAATAGTCACAGTCACACAGTATTCAGCTGTTTGGTTGAAACAAAATTGTGGTCTGGATTTATACTCTCTGGTCCTGAAATCTCCACCTCCGATGATATAGTATCGTGTATTTGACCAGCTTCAATGGTGGTCTTACCGATCAGATTGCGACATCCCTACTAATGTCCAAGCTCATTATCAGGTTGTCAGGAATAATGAGAGCGCACCATGTAGGCCATATCGACAGACCTGTGTCAGTGATTTAAATTAAATTTAGCAGAAACTGTTTTTTTTTTTTTTTACCCCTTAGAACAGCATAGAAGATCAGGCTTACCCAGTATCCAGCAGACCCGGAGCAGTCAGTGCTAAAGCACCAGCAATGATATGACGAATTTATTCGGGTGTTGAAGTCTGTTAAGCATGTGAGCACACCTGTCAAAGACTCTGACATGGTAGAGTACATACCAGCATCTGCACAGTGCATCAATAGACCCACTTTGACCTGGGGGGGGGGGGGCACCATCTCATATTGAAACATCCTCGCCTGAAAAGTAAAGACTGCATACGACCTGTGGTTACCCACACGTGCAGTAAAAATCCCCCCCCCCCAAATGAAGGTAATAAAGGAAAACACAGGGAACAGGTAGAGTGCAGAGCTATTGTCTACACGGGTCTTTTTAATTGATGGGTGATGATGAACGGGGAGGGGGGAGGGGGGGGGTCCTTTGATGATGTAAATACAAGGAAGAAGATAATGGAAGTGAAATCAAGGCACTGTGTGAGTAATTAAAAGGGGCTACAGTGACTGCTTGCAGTTTAAAGTGATAATACCCCATATTGGGGGAGGGTGACCACAAAATCCATTTCGGGAAGGAGCCCAGAAATCAAAGTGGGACGGGTGGAGGTGACCTGCTGGGAGTTCCCAGCGGCTTCCGGTGACCTTCGACCCCCATGTCACATGGCACCCCCCGGTATGTCTCAATCCGGCCGCGGGGCCTCGGCACGCTCTCAAGCTATTGTGTTACCCCGAGTTTTCAGCGGCTTATAAATAGGCTTCACACAGGAGTGACGTTAAACAGGATTCCTCTGCTTTTTTTAACAGACGGCCGCAAGTCGGCTTTCTTGGATTCTTAAAGCATATGTCAACCGCCGGTATCATTTAAGTTCGCTCAACTTTAAATCCCTGCCATCTGATCTTAATATAATCAAGATGAACTAAAAATCACAAGGAATGATTTTAAAAATACAGTTTAAAAGTAAATCTGTCTTTTTAAGCATCCCTGCTGCCTTTGGCAAACCTCACTGGGACACTACACTCCAGACACCACCCTGCATTTTCAGTCTTAACCTCTATGGGGCGACATTGGTGATCGCTGAAGTGAGGACTGCAGCCCCATCTGTTCCCATAACAAAAATACCATTCCCTTTCTGATCCTGCCTCCAGCCAGTGCCGCACGCCCCGGGTGTCAGGTAGCTCCTGCCGCTCTTAAATGGAAAGAGCGTCTCGCTTTACAAAGACTTGTGCATCAGTGCCTCCCTCGGCATTTCAAAGAGGCACATCTCAAACGAACACCCCGACAGCTCTAGCGTGTCCGCCACAGCGATCAGATTCCCCGTCGTGACGTAATGAAGGGCCCTCGCATCTGACCCGGCGGGGCATGCACCCAAGATGAACACGCATTTTGGATAAACACAGGTCACTCTGGGGCCCTTCTGTGCCTCTAATTATTGGTCCTTGGCCGAAAGGTCCTCTTCGGTCTGAGCAAAATACAGGTGCATCACGTCTGCGAGATTCCGGAGCGTCCCAGGGCCTATTCAATTTCCCAAGAAAAGAGCCAAATTCAAGAAATTGCTGCAAGAAGATGAAGCTGGGGATTATGGGTGTTTTACCCATCACCACGAATGGAAATTGCAAACAACACAGATGGGTGGGTGCGATGACACACAGCTGTTATGTCTCACAAGCCCAGGAAACCAGCCAAAAACATGGAGCCAATTGATGAACAGACCGTAACAGGCAGGTTGTGACCAGTGCTGTCCGGTCTACCTGGGATAAAGAGTCACACCTTCGCTGGAGAAATAAATATAGAGCCTTAATTCTCTCTTCAACAAGCTGAGATACATCACACGTCGTGAGCGGCACCACATTATCGTTACGGAACCACAGGTGGGACCCCCCCCCACCACCACCACCCCTAAGCTGCCAAAACACACACCAACCCTACCAAAGAGTTACACCGTCCTGATACATCAAGGGGGTTCAAAATCCATCCAGTGCACGGGGGGGGAACGAAAACACCATAGCTCACGCTGAGTGTAATCCTAACAAGGGCTGTGAGCTCGGGGTCAGGCTGGGCCATGCTCACGCTTCAGAGCTCCTGCCGCCGGCCAACAAGTTCAGGGAGTTTGAGTTTCCAGATCGAGGGGCCACGCTGCACAGTCAGCCATCGCCAGCAGATACCCAAAAAAGGACAGGGAGATGAGCAAAGAAGAGAGGGAAAACTGAAAAAATCAGAGTAACCCCCCCACCTAGTGTCCAGGGATTCAGCAGCCTTCTGTTAAGGCTAAGCTCTGGGATGGACTGAGGCTCCCCACAGCACCACTTTGGATAAGTGATTCCTGCAAATGGCTAAACAGACATTTCATAAAGGACTGTAAAGGGAATTTTTTGCTGTTCGATTTCTTGGCTCAAGAAGAGCAAGCCTTCGGCAGAAACAAAAGAGTAATTGTGATGCAACTGTCAGTGGTCCTACTGGCATCGGGGGCAAAAACAGTAGTGTGGCCTTGCCTGAGAAACACGAACACAAGCATGTCAGATACAGAAGCCAACGGCTCGCCTCCCGTTCGCGATCGCGCTGGACGCCACCCTGCGTCAAGTGTAGGGTTTATGCTGTGCACAAGCCGGGAAAGTAACGCGAAAACAGACGCAGTCCGCCTTCTTGCAGCCATGGAAGGACCAAAATCCCATTATTGCCTTATGATTTTAATAATGAAAAATGAAATACGTTCATAAAGCTGTTTTGTAACCAGTATTATTCTCATCCGTACTCTGGAAAAGGGACGTGTGAACCAGTAACAGTACTTGTTCGCGTTTCTGTGTAGATTTATAAAAGCCAACCTTACTCTTTAAATATTCCACTATTGGCATTGCTTCGAAAACATTCAAAATCTTGGACATAAATGCCCCCTCAATATTCCCGGCAGCAGTCTCCCGCTCCTCCACACTTTTAATCCGTTATCAACATATCCAAAATTAAATCGGTATGTGTTTGAAAGATAAATGACGCCTTGAAGGATCTTCTGATATTTCTACACAGGTACTACCAACGCAAAATATAGTTTTTGATAGAAAGAAAGAAAGAAAGAAAGAAAGAAAGAAAGAAAGAAAGAAAGAACAGATACTGAGGTGTGAGCCAGGTGCTGATGGTCCGGAGCGGGCGGAGATGCGGCGCCGAGACGCACCTGGCGGGCAGGAGCAGGGCTGCACCGCTTCCCTCGCTGTACGCTGCTTCGGCAGGGAGTCGCTCAGCCTCTGAGGAGCCAAGGAGAGGCAGGGAAAGAGTGTAAAGTCTCAGGCTCATTTGGGTTTGTTCGGGCGTGCAGGAAGCCCGATGGAACGCTGGAGCGGACTTGCGAAATATAGCAATATTTGGGCAAATTATAGAAATTCTAGAAATTGTTGCACAAGGCAAAAATTTACAAAAATCGAGCGTGCAATTTATAGGTTACAGGCTAGTGAGCCAGATATAGCGCTTGCAAATAAAGCATTGATTTAATTATGAAAGAACCTGTTCTTAGTATCATACATTATCGAAGTTATATATATATATTACTGAAAATAAAATGCGATTAGCCTAAACATACCGCTTCCCTAGTCATACTAAAATTACAGGCGTTTCAGGCGTTGCGTGCTTTTTAAGATGACCCATATGTTACTTTCAAAGAGTTGAATCGCACTTTGTTTTGGATAAATGTGTTTCTTGTCATTTTACATAAAAAAACAGGTCCCTGTGCTACTTGTTGAACTTAGTATTAAATGATGTTTTTAAATAACAACCATTAAAGTGAACCTCATTCAATCCAAACTGAATGTACTGTCAGAATTGAGCGAGCGCTGCGCTCAATTACGCCCGGATTTCACAAGATATGCATTTACAGCTTTTTTTTAAAAAAGGGCTGAACACATTTGCTAAATCCCGAGAAACCCATTAAAGAACACATGTTCATTAATTTTGCAACAAACTAGTCTAGATTGCACTGATGCGTGAAAAACAAGCATTAATTACGTTTCGCCGGACAGCTTCAAGTTCTGTATCGCTTACGTCTTACATAGGTTAATTGTGATATTTCAGAATTTACCTTGCTAAGATAACTATGCTAAATTTTAGAACAGCTGTGTAATTACACGAGCGTGTCACTCAATGAAATTGAAACCTCGAATGCATCGTTTCCGACTAAATTACAGAACTAGGGCTCTTCACTCAGAAATAACGATAAATACATAATGCTAATATTTATAGGCTAACTTGCGCAATCATTACAAAAAGACAAAGCTGTTGAACTGATGTTCTTAGTTTTTAATTTGAGTTTGCGTGTCAATCTTGTAAAAATGTGTGCAGTGACGTTTTAATAAGTTTGTAGACGTAACGCCAAATCTGGGTGTAAAAGTGGGGGCTCGTCATCTTTGACATGCACATTAATTCACCTACCTCTTCAACAAGTTTCTCAATCGTGTCCCGAAGTCCAGGTACTACATTCCCATCTTTGGCCAGAAAAGAGGTTTCTGGGGATAGCGCTTTCTCCATCTCTAAGGCGTGCAAGCGAAGTTCTAGCTGGGATGTTTTGGAGGTCATCAAAACGCAAATTACGATCGAAGTCAGAGACAGCATGAAGCATACAACTGTCGGCATGGTCAACAAAAAGCTGAAAATCAGAGATCGAGGGTTACTTCGGCCAAATAATGGCTTGTAATCTGTAGTATTTTCCGCAGAGGCCATTCTCGGCAGTTCTGGGATTCAGGCAGCTTCTGGTACAAAATCACTTGTTGAAGCTACTGAGTAAAAGTTTCCTCACATTTAAAGAGTGTGACACTTTTTGCTTTTTTTGCCAATGGCCACAAAACAATCCCCGGACAGAATGCTCCTCAATAAAACCGCGAAGTTTTTAAAAATAGAAGTGTAAAGTTTGCAGATCTTTTGTATTTATGAGAGCAATGCACACTGATCGCTCCTCGCACCAACTGCAAAAAACGAATATTGCAGCTGACTGAAGTCGCACCAGCACACTCAGGTTATTCTGCTTATAGCGAGCGGACCTGAGCTGCGAGTTACTTGATTCAAAGTTAGGGGCGATGCGCCCGCCCCAGTAACCACGTGGGTAAAGACTAAAGGCAGAGCTGCACTTAGTTATTTACGATACTTTACGGAAACAATTATAAGGCTGACGAGCGTTTTAAAAACATTCTATTCTTTATGTACTCCTCACCCTTGCAGATAAATTAGAAACTGTGATTAATATGTAACAACTGGCTGGTTATGATGATATATAGCCTAATCATTTCAACAACCCTTTAACCATGATTTAAGCTTTTCGTGTTTTCGTAGATATAACAAAAAATATTTTAATTGTTATTTTCCAAAAAGGGAGTAGCCCAATAAATTTATCATTAGTTATGCAGTTTCCGCCAAGATTCTCTTGTTGTTTTTACGGAAAGATAATTTATCTTGCTATTTTGTTTGTGGTTTAAACTCCGCTATGTCATGCATGCATCCGCCGAAAGATAACGGCAAACCAAATGGCTCTTTCACTAACGTCCCCCCTGCAGGTTTTTCGCAAATTGACCATTATTACGCCAATTGATATCGAAAAGGACATGCAAATGAAAACATACATCAAAATTAATAGCGTTACACGCTGAGTACGAAATGGACAAACAGATCCATTGATTACAGAATGGATGTGACGGAATTAACATTAAGTGGAACAATGACCGAAGAGATCATTTTAAAAACCCCAAGCTGAATAATTCTGCTTAATTCTGACCTTGTTTTAAGTGCTGGACAAAATAGAACGGTTTCATCTCGAAGCACTTGGCTATTTTCTGTCCTTGGTGCTGAACATAGGCCTGTTTAATTTCTTTTACTAATTAATCACCCCCCTTTTGTGATTTTATTACGGTTTAATGACATTGTGGCACCAACTACTGCTAAAGCTGGTCATTATTAAACTACCGTAAGCTTTATAATACCAATTACATTACTTAAACCGTTAAACGATTTCATTTTCGGCAAACACATGCAATACAGAGCGCCAGATATTCTAATTATCTCGATATATTTTACATTGATTTTTTATTTTAAAAATGTGTGTAGAGGAAACATAATTCATGATATCTTAATATCATCGTAGGAAAGCAATTAAGGCTTTAACGACACCACCAGAATGTTCTACATTTGGCAAAGCAATAAGTCCCTGGTTCCCGTTTCACTTTTGTATTTGTCATTGAATCGATTTCATATGTAGATCTTTAGCGCAGTGATGCGTTTGATAGCAAAATAAATCAGCTTCGGTACAATTGCACGTCTTGGCGTTATTTTCCTGTGGAATAAGTGAGAACAAAAGCGGGGAGTCTCTACACATCTTCTCCAGAGAACAGCGAATGCGACAAAATAGCAGCGTGTGATCTACAGTCGGAGGAGCTAAACTAGTCCAAGATGTGATGTCAGTCACCTTTCGGGGCCTGAAACTTAGTCCCTTAAACTGAATCACACTCGTCTCCCAGGGCACTTGCACATAATAACAGACAGTAGCTCATACAACTCGCGGCATCTTCTGGCCAGTTATATACCGCGACTTGTGACCTTTTCCATTACCAGCAGAGGAATTTAATATGGCAACATTATGCGCTTCACCGCAGCAACTACGCCACGAATAAAGGTCTTCACAGTTTTTGTCTGTCGCCAAGTTATATTTACAGCATCAGTTGAGAGTGTCCGCCTAAGTGCGCCAGCAATTTCATCTGACGTCAAATCATTAATCTCATCATGCTAGAAGACGTCTTTCCTTCGGAGCAAAGTACTCTACCGCCCCCTGGTGCATGCGTGCGTAACAACGAGGACCACCATTCTCTTCACGTTAATTTTATTTAAATCAACCATACAGTATGTTGAAGAGTACAAAAATGTCGACATCAAACGGAAAACATACACACCCACATCTAAGAGCTATAAATTACACTGTAAAAGAGACTTGAATAACTGATTTCCCAGGCAAAATGCTACATAAACACATTCAGCATTAGGATGAACAAATTGTGGACTGATACAGTCTGCAAAAATCTCCCCCAGAGTCTCAAGCAAGGGTTATGAGCGACTGACTGGTCACTTCCTTTTCCCTTTCCTTAGGGGCTCAAAAAACGGGTGCTTCATGGCGTCCTCCAGGGTGATTCTCTTGGACACGTCGTATTCCAACATCTTCTGAATGAGGTCAAACAGCTGCTCGTGTTCAGAGCTCTTTGAGGCCATATATTGCTATGACGAATCAGAAAGTACAGGTTATTTTCCGGACGGGTTCAGCTCCACAGAACACTCATCTCCATCCACGCAGTCTCCAGCACACTCACCCGAAGCGGCCTGCAGTGCTTCCTCACATAACGGCCCGAGGAGCTCTGGTCATCCCAGTCCAGCCTTCCATCACGAACATATCGCTGCTTCCTGCAAGACCGCAGGACCACGGGTCAGTGACGTTCCGTCATAAGATGCCTTCCTAAAAGCTCCCGATGAATATCGATGGCACCAAACGCACCTGGTTTTCTGAAGAAGATGGGCGGGTATCGGACCCAGGACTCTCTCCATCATGGCCAGGTGTTCCTTGCTGTCGTGAGTCTGTAGAAGAAAAGCATGTTAACGTCACGAGCGGCGGCAGCAGATAATCAGTACTGCTTCCCGACACAAGGGGGCTCACCTGGAACAGCGTTACTCCGAAATAATACTCAAGGAAGATGCAGCCCAGACTCCAGACATCACACGAATGATTCCAGCCCAAGTCTGAAAGGACGGGTTCCTTTTGTTTACTAAGGAAGCACCCAAAACAAACATGCAGGCAAACAGGTGGCGTAATAACGAACAAACTGACCAAGTATGACCTCTGGAGCCCTGTAATGCCGGGTCGACACCACAGGGGTGTGGTGCTCATGCTCATACGTGGCGTTTCCAAAGTCTACCACCTTCACGTCCGGGTTTTTCACGGTCCGCTCATCTCGTTTCTGGATTTGAAAGAAGGATATTGATGCAGTAGATGCCTTAGCGCGAGACCGTGCACAAAGGGGGAAATGCATTTAGCCAGGCAAAAGAGAAGAGACTGTTAGGATCAAATCAACGTGACTGTTCAGTATCTCACCATTTTGGCATTGTACTCCATTGAGTACTCAGAATTCACAAAGAGAATATTCTCCGGTTTCAGGTCAGTGTGAGTTAATTTGTTCCGATGGAGAACTTAGAAGAGAAAATAGACAGATATTACATTAACAAATAAAGTGGCTATTTAAGAGGGGAAAATCTACAATGTTTTTACTTTAAAACCGTATAATCATCTCTCCGGCCGAAGCAAATGTTAACCAGTTAAAGTACTGTGATGTTTCAAACGGGTCAGTACTCACAGCGCACAGCTCTGATAATCTGGTAAGTCATCTTCCTGATCTGATCCACAGGAAATGGCAGAAAGCTATTTTCCTTAAGGAAGTCATAGGTGCTCAGACCTAGCAGCTCGAACGCAATGCAAATGTGACCGTGGTGGTCAAACCAGTCCAACATCCGCACACACGCGCTGCAGGGAAGAGAATGTTTTTGACAAGTAAGAGGCGGGCGGCGCCCCCATCAGAACACCATGTTCCGAAGGCTGATGGAAAGACGAGGCACTTACTATTTCCTGTCATAGTCGAGGGAGTTCATTTGCTCCAACACCTCAACCTCAGACAGAGCTGCCTCTCGATAACGATCGATATTTTTAATTATCTTCAGGGCCACTCGGGCACCGCCTCTGCAAACAACAGACACTGTGTGGGAACTGGAAGGCAGGAGACCAGGGAGATGCAGCCAGGCCAAGCAGAACCCCCCAAAACTTACTTTGAACGGTCGATGCATTCTACCACTTTTCCAAATGCCCCCTCTCCTAAAGTGCACACAATCTCATCTACAGGAATAAAGGAGGACAGTTAAAACCACAAACTGGGCTTATGCAACACAACATGAAGATCAAATACAAAGTCTAGTAGTATAGAGTTTAAATTAGCTACACAAATAAAATTAGCATTACACTGGAAGAGGTACAGAACACAAACTAGTCTTACAAATCAAATGTGTAATATGCTAAGCTAACTTTTACTGGTATTAATTCAACAATTAAAATTACTTAAAAACATAAAAGCATTTATAATATAGTCAATAAAAAGCCCCCCAGCTAGCTTATTAAACTAGCAAAGACTTTTCTGGCAAAACAAAACAAATTACAAAAAAGGTATATGTTCTATACATCTTGCTTTTAGCACGTGTCCACTGTGATAGATCAGGTGACCCTCCTCATCATCCTCAAAACTCCTGGATCTTTTCCTGCGATGACTCCTCTGGGATCGGTCACCAGCATCACCACCATAAACCCGCGAGAACCAGGCCAGACCAGTACGCGCCATTCATTCATTCAGCGGGGGGGATATTCGGGCATTCAGATACCGCGCCAGGGCCACAGCAGCAATTTCAAATTCATCCCCGAGAAATGCACAGGGCCCCACGTAGTTTGTGTTACAGAAGAAAAACATGGCAACAAATTTTCAGACATGTGACTTTCTCAAAAAAATATAACAATGTCATAATATAATATACATAAACATACTAATCGTCCAAATTTCTCTCCCTCTTACTTTAATTTAAGCTTCTAAGTGGACTTCTTTATTGTATGAAATATCCCAAAGTTTAAGGGCATTCTTTTAAGTACAGTCCCAAAAATACTTGTACAGTATCTAATCTTAAATATACTACTTAATTCAATCTCTCTACTTATACAATGCATCAGTCTTACTAACAGTTTTTAACTGATAGATGTATATAAAACGCTAACATTAAAATGGACATATTTAGCAAAACACACATGCACAGCTACTGTTAAATGTCAGTGAGCATTTGAGTTTCTAAAAAATAAGAAATATAGACAAAGGGGGGGAGGTGCTTTAGCATGACTAACATGCGAACACAGTGGACACCGGGTGAGACAGACCGTGACATACCGAGTATGAGCGGCGGTGGGAGGGGCTACGCCTGCGCCCCCGCTGGCGCCTATGGCTGCTGCGCCGGCTGCGCCCACTGAGGCCTGAGGACTTGCTGTAGTGGTGCCAGTCCCTGTCCCTCTCTCGCCGTTTGCAGGGCGAATCCCCAATGATTTCCCGGTGCCTGCGCTCCTTGACCTCCAAGTTGTCGTTTAGAGGCTTGGCCTCCAGGTAATGCCTGAGAAATGGCAGCGAGTCACGTGATCCGCCACGACGATGGCGCAACAGGAAATGCTTACGCCTCCCTTATTTAGAAATATACACGGCTCGCCCATTTAAAATGGTCCCGATAACACCCTGTATTTGAGCAATTTAAAGTAGAGGTGAATATTTATCTTCAGACTATATCAAAGTGTAAAAACAGAAAAGCTGTCCAGACATACTTTGAATAGACACGTTTAGTCTGTTGAATTTGTGTAACCTTCTGATGTTGTACTGCATTGTAAAATGTACTCCTGACAATTTTTTTATTTCTTGTTCTCTCTCTCTCTACCTTCATTTTATCTCGGCATGTAGTGTGTTGCTTGTTCTGCAATTTGCAACTGCTGAAAATTTTTTAAAATAAATAAAAGGCTCGGCCTTTAGTAATCGACTCGCTGCCTCGCCTGGTCGGCCAAGGCCCGTGCTGCTTGTACGTAAAGAGATGAATGACGACCCGGGGGAAGATCACCGTACCCATCGCAGGCTCTGTAGTGGTGATGGTACCTCCGGGATTTATTCTCCCTCTCGCTACTGTGCGAGTCCCGCCGGCGGCGCTTGCGGCTCCCCAGCCTCTCCTCCCAGCTTCGCTCCGGCATCCAGCGGTCCGGAGAGGCCATCCGCCTCGACTGGCGCATCTGGCAAACAGGGCCGCGAGAATAAATAAAACACCATAAATAATGCGCTCAAACCCTGCGCTATATTTACCACAGCCCGGTTACTTCTGCGCAAAACAACTAAATATAACAAGTTCAAGGAACACTAATTCGACGCCTTGAGTCAATAACCCGAATTCCGCCAACGTCAAAATGTTTAAAATAAATGCGTCAAAATGTTGAGGCGGCATGAGAAATCTGATAACATCCTTACGTGGGATTAGTGCTATCATAAAATCCCCTTTTAAACAAAGGCGTTTAGGTTTGAGCGCTAAATAAAACACAGCTCCGTGTTGGTCCCTCAATTTTCAGCTACATAACCATCGAAATATTTAACCAGCTCGCACAGCCTTTTGTTCTCATATTTTCGGATGGTACCGTGCATTTAAGCAACGGAGAAAGAAGTATTTTTTTTTATTTAAATACAAAATTATATTAACATTTAGGTCACACAATTTAATATAGTCGGATGTTCATACCTCTAGTAAGGGATGAAGCATATCAAAGAGCAAACAATCCTTATTTTCCTGACGATACGAATGACAACAGCACTCACTCGTCCTTAGACAGTCTTAAAATGGCGACCGTCTTCTCGAAGTTTCGGTGGAAAAACACGCCGAAGGCGGAAGTCGTCGCTGCGGATCGTTACATGATCGTCGACAAGATGGCGTTGCCGAAAGGGAAATGTAGTTTAATAGAAGCATAATTCATGATCTGCAGTATGGTACGCCATAATACTCGAAATGAAGCCTCTTCTCTCTAAAAAGAACATGCCAGCACAGTTTAGGTTTGCAAAATCGCATATGAACGAACCACAAGACTTCTGGAACTTTGGACAGGCAAGACCAAAGTGCAGATGCAGAAGACCTGGGCACTATGCAGCCATTCAGTCAACCATGAACTCTTCTGTATACCGAAATCATAGAGTCAAATGTGAAGCCATTTGTGCAGTCAAATGTGAAGCCATCTGTACGACATCTAAAGCTTGGCCAAACTTGGGTCGCGCAACTGAACAATGATCCCACACACACCAGCAAACAGAATGTCTGTAAAAGAAAAGAATCAATGTTTGAATCAATGTTTGGTTTGCAATGGCCCAGTCAAAGTCCAGACCTCAACCTGAATGAAAAATTATGGCGGGACCTTGATAGAGCTTTGTGTAAACTAATGTCTGCAAACCTCAATGAACTGAAACAACGCTGTAAAGAAGAGTGGGCCAAAATTCTTCCACAATGATGTGAGAGACTGATGAAGTCACATAGAAAATGATCACTTCAAGTTATTGCCGCTAAATGTGGCTCGACAAGCTACTGAATCATGGGGTGTACTTAATTTTTCACACATGGCTTCTCTATTTTGGCTTAATTTCTCTTAAATAAATAATGACACAGTGGAATATGTTGTGTTATTTTATACCTGAAAGAATGCGTGCTTTCTTTTTCACACAACTGTAGGTTACTTGTTTGCAACAAAGTAACCCATTATGTGTACTGGTGTGACCCTAACCTTACAAACTGGCTTGGTGATGTCTGGGTGAAGTGGACTGTGGTTCTTTATCAACTCAGTCACATGTAGGGTAATGGTGATACTTGACACGATGTAGTGCGGGGCCAATAAAGCCGTGCTTTGAATTATTTTACAAGAATAGCAACATCTAATCTTTGTTAGTTTATACCAATAAGAGTAGACTGAATAATCCATAACTTTTATCAATGCCATAGAAGGAGCTGCAGTCTTTGTATGCAATTACAGTTTTAGAAGCATCATCCAATTATGAATTATGGGGAAGCCTGGTAGGGATGGAAAGAATGTGATATAGGTTTGTGATATAAGACCAGAAATACTGCCATACAATTCCACACATCACGGCCAGATAACATGGACACGATACAGAGGACAGCCTCAAACAGGTCACAGACACCATTGTTTTTATTTATGTTTATTTTTTAAATACATTGTATGGTACCCAAATAAAGACATATAAACCCACCATCACCCTTGCCTGCTAGCAGAAGGGAGTCTCCCATGAAATCTCAGCCAAGTACGACGTGTGTGAAAATGTACTGTGCTGTCTTCGTAGCCTCTGAGTACAATCCCAACGTACCATTTTTGATGGCTCATGATGCATGTGTGACACCTGATAACAGGGCTCTTGCTGTATTAACGAGACAACTATATCGTTATAGTGGAAGCAGAGACCGGGATCTGAGAATTGGACACAAGTGGAAACTAAAATGTCTTTGGGGGTGACTTCCTGTCAGGTCCTGCAGCAATAAGTGTGTCAATAAGACAGAATGCCCTCTGGAGACATGTCTGTCCTAAGAGATGGCAGCCAATGAGAAGGGAGAGGATTCTGTGCTAGCCAACCAGATCATGGGAAGATTATTCCACAAAATGACATCATAGAGTAATAGTCAAATGTACCAAAAATAACCTCATATTCATTGAAAAGCAAATGTGATATCGACCAAACAGAATGGAGCGGAACTTTGCACAGTAAGGTGTCCCACAAGCACACCACTCACACAACCATTGTTAAGCAGAATAAGACTTCAGAAATCAAATCATCATAGAAAGTACCCATGTCACATGACATCCCTCTCCCAGATTCCCACCCCCGTTGCCATGAGACAGCAAATCAAAACTCTGCAACCACTTTGTACAACATCATTGTCATTAACAACAAGAGAATAAGCGAGAAGGACACAACTGTTATTTTGTTTCCAGCATAAAACAACAGATTCTGTGTGTAAAAAATCCATCTGTTTTAAGTAAGGACCTAAAAGAGTCTTGGTTTCCGTTTGTTCCCGTTATAAACCTCACACCAAAAAGTGTCCCAAACGTACCGCGCTATTCACATTTACATTACAAAGAAAAAAAGAATAAGTACACTGCCGTGGTATAACACAGTTTTGTGTTTGAGAAAATAATGCCTTCAGTGTTACGACGTGAAAAGCACAATGCCCATTTTTAAAAACTGCTGTTTAAACATGCCATGAGGAATTGACTTTTTAGCAGAATAATAATAAAAAAAACAACACAAATCTGTCATTACAGAATTTTCAAAGGAACCTTTAACAACTGAATATCAGTCAGTGATGAATGATGAATGTCTTGCACACCAGAAGTGAGAAGTTCCCTCCCCGTTGCCCGAAAGTCAGCTGGGCCCGTCGACCTGACTGGGTGCGCGATATTGTCGATTCGGGTCTGCAAAATGAAAGCCGGCAGCGGCTGACGAAGGGGATGTTTACACGGCGTGTCGATTGTAGGTGAATGCTCCATAGCTGTTCGGTCATCAGCATCCATAGTTTGCTGGAACCACCGGCAGAGACGTGCCGCCGTGGGGCGCGATTCAAAGAGGGGGGGGTCGCTTAGCTTGTCCGCCTGCCCCAATAAAGGCAGTGTTTGCCGGAGAGATAAATAGCGACGTTGAACACCTTTCCGACTATACCGCAAACGGCCTCAATTTCCGAAGGACGTCACACGTCTCAGATCGCAGTAAACAAAATGGGACCAAACGATCGCTTCGGCCTTCTGGGACAGACATGACCCTACTCTCAGGACAATGTTACAACACTGAAGTCACACAAGGCTGTTGGGCAGAGAAAAATATCAATAATTTATATAAAACAGAAGGACTGTACCTCCTTCTGGTTGTACTTCATATCCGAACCTTGTTAAAGAAAAACTACACTGGCAGAAAAGACGATCTGGTCACTCGCACAGATATCGATACGCACTCATTCCTTTACACGTTTATCTCACACACCCTCACTCTGAATGTATAAATATATACACAAGTTTGCTCCTGATGCTCAGGGCAAAATAAAGAAAAAATATATTCTAATACTTTGCAAGGGCAGTTTGCTTAAGTCCTCTCTGTGTTCACAATTCTGTACAATGTTTATGTTTCTCGATTTATTTTTCCTGATGAGTCCTGTCATCATTCTTGATTTCTTCGGTTGTAATAAAAACACCTAAGTTCCAGCTTGGTTCCTTCAGAGTCTCTTTTTAGTGCAATGAACATGTTCCCTTCTTGTGCGGACCCGTCTGCCCCACCTCATGTCTTCCCCAGGATGGTCGATCTGCAATGAGATGAAGGCAGTTCTTCAATCGATCTTCCAAGCACGACGGCTCACACAATACTCCACCTTGCGTTAATCGTTAAAGTTTTAAGCTAAAGCATAGCACACCTGTGTATCACTGAGAAAAGATTAGTACAGACTCCTTCTCTGCCTTTCCATCTCTGTTGCTAGTGACCCAGAAGGTCTGTATTTTCCTTAGTAACTAGCAACTGGTCTTCTGTAGATGGCAAGAAGTTAACGATATCGTCTGGCATTCAGAGACTCTTAAAAGTGAGGACACGCATGTGAAATGACGAAACGCTTGCGATTCTTCATCATCTCACCTGAGAGATTTCCACCTGTCTTTCTCTACCTGGTTTTCTGGGCTCTCGCTCTCGTAGGATGCCAGGTACAGCCCTGCAGGGAGAGGACGGGAGATACAGAGCTGATGGATGCGCACAGGGAATAAGATGCGGCCTGTGTTGTTATTTCTCGTGGTCAGGCCTTACGCCGGCACCTGCTGGTTTGCGTTGATCTGGAATTTCCCAGGGTGAACACTCACCATCCTCGTTGAAGATGGGCGCGGTGTGAAGGTAATGCAAAATGTGCCTGTCCTGCTCAAACGGGCACTCCACCTGCTTCCAGGTCATGAATTCCCCCACCTGCCGTGCCAGCTCCACGAATTTCTGAGGACAAAGGCGGCACGTCAGAAGTGTCCGACCGATACTCATGTACAAACAGGCGCAGCCCCATGAACCGAAGGAGCAGGGAACTGCACCCTCACCTCGAAGTTGACATGCCCGTTGGGAAGGCGGTTGGCACACCCTTCGTTGAGGAAGTAGATGTCTTTGATGAGCAGGCTGAAGAATGGAATGACTATCTGGAAGGCAGAAGTGAGGAAAGGAAGATGACGCATTGCTATGCCAGGCCTATATTGAAAATTACTCATGGTGTCTTCCTGCTTCAGGATGGTCACACGTGATTGGGCGTGGCAGGTGGCATGCCGCCGCCTACCTTCTCCCTGTTGCTGTGAGCTGTCTGTGACCGGTGTGCCGCACCCTTCAAAGCCGTTCTGTAGTTGTAAAAGTTTCCGGTCGGGTCCATTTGGTGCTGCGTACAAGAGAAGCCTGGTCACCCATAGTCATCTATACATGGGTCATCGTGTCCTAAGGGTGTAGACCCCTTCCGAAAGGTGTCTGCATGCCTGGCGGGTGTCGTTCTGCCGGCTAAAGTTCTGAAGGTACGTCTCACTTCCAGCCCCGTAACTGTCAAAGCCGATGGTCAACCCTTCTTCACACGCTCTTAACGAGCGGCGTAATTAATGTGCAGCGATATCCATGGTGATGACCTACCTCCAGGATGAAGAACTTGGCAGTCTTGACCTTTCCCCAGGTCTTCTTCAGCCGAGACACGGGGCTCATGTTCATGCCGGCTGCAGAGAGGACAGAGCGAGATTCCGGTTCAGGGGAACAGCTTCCAGAGGAGATCCTGCTCAGCCATAGATTATGCAACTAGGGGTTACCCAGGAGGCACTGGGTCATTTGGGTATAGACACCGTATTACTGTTTTCTGGGTCTTTCAGAGTCAGGCTTAAGATAGAGCTATTTTGGGTTCATAATACCTCACGGCTCTATGAATGCGGGTTTGATTCCAGTCCCTAACTGGAACAGATTTTCTATGGGTCTTCAGGTTAGGTAAACTAGTTTCTCTAAATGGCCCATAGTGTCAGTGTCATAGTGTAAGTGTGTGCACTATAATGTGTGCACTATATTGACTTGGCATCCTGTCCAGGGTGTCTCCTGCCTCATGCCACAAAACACGCCATCTCAAACCCATAAGTGGCTATGGAAAGTGGAAGGGCGATCTGGGATTGATGGAGTTTCTGACTGTCTCCAGGGCCCCAACATCCAAAGTGACTGGAGGACTGATAATTAAACAAGCGACAAATCAAATTACATAACCGAGTAACTTTTGATCCATACTTTCAGTACCACAAAAACAGACAAGCAGACGCACATCCGGACAGGCTGTCCTTCTCCTGTGAGCACAAATGTAAGGAATTGTGTGTGTGGGCTGGGCAGGGAGATGGCGAGGGACTTACAGATGATGGCCATGAGGGAGTTGAAGTTGCCAATATTGAAACACTCTCGGGCCACGTCGATGAAGAACTCGATCACCAGCGCTCGCTGCTTCTTCTTCGCCGGCTGAGGGTGAGAAGCGAGAGGCTGAGATCCAGCTCGACGTGAACTGCGTGCAAAGCCACGCTAAACTTATTCTGAAATTCACATACAAAAAATCCTCCATGCAGATATAACTCAGGTGAGGATGGCTGGAAACCTGAGATCAATGGAAGTAGGAGCTGTGGCATTATTCGATCCTGTCTTTCGATGGACCTGGAGGCAAATGTAACGCGAGCTCTCTCACTCAGCAGAGTAACAGAGATCATACACCCCGGTTTCTGTAATAAATGACCAGACAGGGCGACTACAAATGTTGACTTGGCTGAACCATGTGGCTGTTTCACAAACAGATACGTTTACATATTACGTTTGAACAGTGCGGTTGCAGGAAACGTGTGTGTGGGATTTGGGGGGAGAAAAGGGTAAGCTTCCAATAGAGGGCGCCAAATTCTACATATTACCGTGCCACCCAGTCAAAGAGAGGTCAGCATCAATTAGACTGGACTCAAATGGTAGCTCATTAACGACAATGACCAGGCTTGTTGTTAATTCTCACATAATTTGCCTTGATAAGGGCATAACACCTCAAGTGTGGAAATTTAATTATGTTTCAGTCCCAGGATTCACACCGAATGCAGACTTTTCAGCATTGCATCGTAATACCGCATTGTCAAAATGCCAACATAGTGTCAACATCCTGAGAGGATTGAGAAATGCCAATGGATGCGTCAGTCTTACAGGTGACAGACATCTGGGTGCCTCGGGCTGTTTTCGTAAAGCCTCTTGTGACTTAATGGCATCTTTAACATAGAAGGCAGATTTATGCAAATGATAAAAGGCATTTCCTTTTCAGCAGGCAGCCACCCACCATGCAGATCTCCGTGGCAACCAGGTAGCAGAGTCTGTTGAACCATTTCACATAGGCTTCCAGGTTACTGGTCTTCTTCTTCTGTTCACTGAAGCAGGGCTGGGAACAGCACACACACGTGTCAGGTATGTGTCTTTGATGGCAGGAATGCATCGCTGTTTCGGATGTCAAGTGAATGGGTCATTTGGGTGATGTCTCTAAATCACCTTTTGTATCTGTATCTATGTGTGATTGTGCACACGTCTGTATCTGTATGATCTATAATGGATTGGCGTCCAGCGTTTCCTGTTGGTAAATGAAAGGCCTGTTTTGATTGGGTAACTGGGTTCTACCTGAGAGGCGTCCAGTGGGTCTTTCTGTGCGAAGGCCTGGACAAACTCCTCCGGTCCGATGTGACTCAGGCGCTCCTGGAAAAACACAAGTCCCGGGCCGGGTGAGCAGATGGCCTTAGTGGAACGGACCTCCGGACAGCACCATAGTAACGTCGCCACATGCAACAGAACGTCCTATACCAACACAAGTACCACCGCTCATTACCCTACCTCCTGGCTGTACTGCACGCGCTCAGTATGCTGGGATACTCACACTCACACGGAGGCACATATTATCCCACAAATAACATTAAAACGCATACACTAACAGACACAAACGCCGTATCGTAAATAAGGGACAGATGCAGAACCAAAACCTGTGCCCATTAGCAAACAGAGGGCATCTGCAGGTCGGTATCTACCCCATGCATTGCAGGGCACGATTTCTCTCTGCAGCTGTGGCAGACTGTCAGGCAACATGTATTCAGATGGGAGTACGTCCCATCTGTTAGCCGGGCACCCCGCAGCAGAGACTGGGGAGTATGGAGCATGCTCAGTAGGGCCCGCTCCTCCTTCGCCGGCTGCAGAGAGCGAGCTGGAGGGGGGGATCTCTATGCTGGCAAGGAGGGGGTACCATTACTGAGCCCCCCCCCCCCGTGGGCACGGGTGACAGCAGGAGTCACCATGCTGATTACACATTGCAGCATAGCTAATGAGACAGACCGCAGTGCTGATGGTCCACCTTGCTGGCAGAAAGTATTTTATTTCTTAGGAATTTACAACCCTGAAACTCCATATTTGGCTAAGTCCTGAGGAGTGCCTCCGCTGACCCCCAGTTTCTCTCGACCTTTTCATCTTCCCACCCGTGGCTCCACTCCTCCGCCTCTCTCGCTTTCGCTGCCCTCTGTTCTGAGTCACCGGTCTTGATTCCTCCCACCCCTGATTTTGTGTCCCCTGTCCTACGCGCCCTCCCCCCTCCTCACCAGTTCCACGTGTGTTAGCTGCTGGGCCAGGGCGTAGGGGTCGTTGCAGATGCTGAGGATGTCCTTCTGGATGGGCGGGGGCTTGGTCTTGAAGGCCACCAGCTTATCGGAGACGGAGGCGTTGACTTTGACGATGCTCTCGTCCCCTTGGTTCATGGTCGCCAGCTTCTGGTTCACGTTTTGAAGGATCTGGTTCATGGTCTTCCAGTAGGCCTGAAAGTGACACACATGGTCGACGTCAGCAAGTGACAGCAGATCATACCCAGCATCTCTCATCCAACACCAACACATCAAAGGAAAACCAGGCGAACTCCGCACACACACAGCTAGGAGTGAGATCTGAACACAAAACATGATGGTCCTGAGGCAAACACAACGGCACATGCCATCATGCAGAACCCCAACAGCTGTACATCATTATGAGACCGTCTGCCATATCTACTGCACCGAGCCAGGCCAGGTCTTCCTGCCCAAACCGATTGATCCCCTTCGGTGAAGCAGAAGGATTCTCCACAAATCGCCCAGATCCTGCTGTAAATTCCTGAGGGCGTCTCGCTCCAGCGCATCCCCAGCCACAGATATCAACAGATTCTTCGGCGTCTGCTTTCTGCCTCAGCGGCTCCTCATCCTCCTCGCCGTTTACATCCCCCGCTTTCTCTCACTTCCTCCACCCACATCCCCAATTTCCTGTTCCTTCTCCTTACTCATCGTCTAATAAAATTCTGATGGCTCCCCTCTGCCCCCACACTTATACACGTAACGCCATAAGCCAAACCTCCCACCTTCGCTTCATTCTACTCCACGCTCTTAGATGTTTTGAGGTTGTAGACCATGGCCTGGTCGTAGCAAAAAAGAATCTGTCCGTATTTCACCAGAATGGGCGGGGCCTAACCTCATCACACGGCGCTATCCTGTGAATGATGTCTTTCAGGTGAGCCACCATCTCCTCTTCCTGAAAGTCAGAGGGGAAGGTCTCTGTCCACTCCGTTAGGAGCTGCAGAATCTTGGGTCCGAACTTGCGTACCTTGGCCTGGAACACCAGAGTGACACTCATCAGCAACACACACACGCACACACACACGCACACACACATCAACAGCCGCAGACAGGTGGTACCAACCATATCCAGAGGAATCTGATCCAGTTGCTGCTGTTTGATGCAGAGCTGACAGACACGCGACAGCAGGTCGTGGGGAGGGATGAAGAGGCGTGAGCTCAGGAGGAAGGTAAACACGTACGCCTTCTGTGAGAGGGGGGGAGAAAGAGGGAGACAGTCAGCCAGTAATGGCACCAGAGAGCCATTTATGCTGTGACAGTTTCAGTCACATGACCCCCCCCCCCTTCAGGTCTTTGCCCAAGTGACACACCTCTGGGTAATAGTCAGCAGTGGGCACCAGGTGTTGAATCAGGGTGTCCAGGGAGGCGGAGGTAAGCTGTGGCCCCTCTGGGATTCCGGGGCCTGGTCCGGGGCCGTCTTGAGGGGGCTCCTCGCCGGGGACCAGGTGAGGGCTGAATCCACTAGGAGTGAACATACTGCTGGAGCACAGAGTCTGGGGCATTCCTGCCTGGGGGGGGAGATACATCAGGCTGTCTGAGCACAGTACACACACAGGCAACCAAGACCAGTATAACCTTGGTGAGCAGGAGGAGGGAAATCCTGTATCCACTGTATTTTGACACCGTTACCAACAAGTGATGTGTGATCCGTTAGCGTAGGATTTTGCCATTGACAGCTCTCAAAAGCGTTTTGTGTAAGACACAGAAACCAGCAACGACCTTCTAAACCCAATACTCCAGCCCGTACATGGATCATCCTTAGTAATTAGTCCCAGTCCTCATCGCATGCACTGGGACAGTTTGCTCTCCGCACAGCAGTGTCACTCAGGTCTCAGGGGACACAGCTATCTGCGACATACTCCCCCTGCAGGCAGCTAACGTGAAACTGCCCATTTCTCAGAAACAGTTCCAGGCAATTCCCATGGCTGGACCTGTTCTGCAACATGAAGAGAGATGGATCCATTGCAAAGGCAAGAGTCACTCCACCCAGAGGCTGCAGGCTCTCAGTCTAACCCGGAGCACTGCATTGTCTCGACAGACTGCAGATAAGACCGAAACGGGGACTTTGGACTGTTAAATCAGTGACTGCCGGCTTCTCTATGGCTCGATTGACACCTACCACACACACACACACACACACACACACACAAAAGTGTCAGAAGACATTTGACTGGTCTGGAGAGTCCGGATATATATCCATGGCAACAGGGATTTGAAAGGACACATGCAATTGAAATTCCCCACCAAAAAAAAAACAGGTTCAGTTGGGAAATGCCATACGCCCGTGTCTGAGCCAGAAACCGGGAATAGTGACATCGTGTAATAACGTGTCAGGATTTCCCCTTTCAGCAGCAGCCTAGGGGTGGCCTGTTGCCAAAAACAAAGCAGCAAACAAATTATTTTCTCACATTAAGGAAGAGGCGTCTAAGTTAATCCTGCCTCCCTCATGAGCGGCTGTTTTTGGACAGTTAGCGGTTAGTGTGTCAGCCTCTGCAGCAATGCAGCTGTCATTTGATGGGAGATAAAATATGTACTGTTGCCATAACAGTCTATGCCATGGTCACATGACCGGCAAAATGAGGAAGTTCTGCTCTAACAGTATCAAGGCGTGTATGTGTTGGAGAAACCGCAGCAGGAAGTGACACGTGTGGGAGACAAGCCGCCGCAGGGAGGCAGCAATCTTGTGCCACTCTCTCCAGGGGGTTACCGTGGCCGGGTCCTTCTAGGAACCCAGTGTTTGTTCCACGATTCCTGGTCCGCAGACGGGAAACCGGAGCCTGTGCTGATCCCCGATGTGCAAAATCTGTTAGACGAGGATGGCAGGGTTTCCCCACATACAAGGTCAATGCTGGGACTCCCCAGGACTCCCCACTCCTCCCAGATGGAGGTCTGTGTTCCGTGTCCTCGTGATTTGACCTGTTCTTTACGCTTTGTACTTGGGATCGAGGCGCTGGCTGGACGGACACCTC
>JAODKE010000002.1:19692985-19710330 GCA_026779605.1 Mormyrus hasselquistii
TTCTTTTATCAAAAAAATAAAATTCTCAAGATTGGGGCTGCTGTGCGTGTTGCCCCCCCCCTTCGCCGGGGGGGGTGTGTGGGTTTTTTGGGGTGCCCCCCCCCCCCCCCCCCCCCAAACTCCCTGCTCCCTGGCTGACCTCAGGAACAATGACCCGCACTGATCCGCCTGTCCCACTGGTGTGTTCTCCACTCTGCATGGCAGTGCCTGCACCAGCATGGTCCGCAGGCATTGTGCTAGACGCCCACAGTACTGGGGTCTTACTTGGGATGGACTGAGGAATGCAGACAGCTCCTCTCCCCCTGGGACATGAGAACAGATGGCAGATAAAGGGTTCAACCCCCGATGTGAGTGGGCCGGGGTCGGAGATTTGAGCAAACCCCTCTGTTATTTTCCTCACAGGAGGCAGATGGGCGGGGCTTGCGGACCAGTTACCCGTTGTGACTGACACATGTCAGGGAGAATATGGATGGCCTCGTGTCTTAACTGATAAGCCACTTGCCAGCCCAGTGCTGATCAAACAGATGGTTCCCCTCTGCCCCAAACACAAGAAGGACGACCCTCTCCTCCACTCCTTGACCCAGGGAGCGCAACCTCTGACCTGTCTCCCTCAAGGGACAGGCCTGGAGGTCCCTTTGATCACAGGCATGAAGACAAACAATGGTGGTCCATGATTGCAGGAACAATGTCCCCCGGAAGAAAGTGGCGCCCCCTACAGATTCCCTGCAGACTCATCACCTTGACAGCTCTGAATAGCCAAACAAAATAAAGACAAATATTTTAGGTGATGTTTCTGCTCAATGGTACAACAGCAAGTTCTTGACTTGTAGTTGCCATGACAGGATACAGTTCTTCATCACCGTCACCCAAAACTCCCCAGTTCACTGGACCAGTGACCCACCCAGTGCTCTGCAGAATGTGTCAATGCCATAAAAAGCAGGCAGAGTGGATGTTAGGCACAGGCGGCAAGACCAGATTAACCGGATCAGAACGCACCCAGTAAACAAATGCGCTACACGGACTGCGCATCTGTGACCAGCCTTTTGTTTTGGTCTGTAGTTGTACTCATTCACTCACGCGTGCCGGCAAGTTGCGGCAACACAGAAGAACATTGTTCCAGTGTCGCATTTCAGGGATCAAAAAAAAAAGTCCACCCCCTTTAGCTAAACTGTCCTTACTGCGTCAAAATGGAGACCATTCCCACAGCAACAGCAGCCTGTCAAGATCAACCCATCAGTCAGGCGTCTTACATCACACTCTGAAGGTACACAAGGTGTTAAAACTGCACACGCATTATGCGGCACCAAGTCTGAACAGGTTTCTCAGCGAGACGCAGGAGCTGCATTTAATTAAACTGCCCTCTAGCATGGAGAGGCAGCCGAGTGATGCCATTGTTAAGGAACTTTGTTGTGACGAGACAGAAATTCTGAAAAATCCCAAGGCAGGTTATCGGGAAAGTTCAGCGCCTCGGAATCGTACCGCTTAAAAAAACGATGAGATTTCTTTGGCGTTTCTACTCGGCATGTAAACAGATCGATCGGTCAATCGTCAATCACAAAATAACCACACTTTTGGCCAGATTTGGTCATTACAAAATTTTGCTGCTTGCTATAATTCATCAGTAACCATGGTGGTGTGGTGCCCATCCCAGGAAGTATGAGCAAAAAGGCGGGAGGAAACACCACGTAGCAAAAAGAAACACGATTGGGCAGTTTATAAATAGACAAATCAAAAGCATGTTTATTTAACGGAAGTAACATGTGGTCAGTGGGAGTTTTTCACAAGTCACTCCAGCTGGCTGCAGCGTCCCTGTGCAAACGGGGAGCCATTAGAATTCCCCGACACCCCACTGGGGCTCACTGGGTCACAATAACGCCCACAGTGAGACCACCTGTGTGTAGGAAACACCGGCAGGGCCGAGGAGGGGTGGGCAGGGGGGAGGGGCGGACAATGAGTCTGTCAGTGGGTTCAATGAAGGCATGATTTACGGGGGCTTTTCTGCTCTTTGGGCATTACTCTTTTTTTTCCCTTTACAACAACACAAGTTAATTTTTACGAGCATCCGTGGGCTAATTTCCCATTCACTTTATTTGGCAGAGGCTTTGCTGTAAGAGACGTCAAAGCGAGGACAGTCCAGGGCCAGAGAGCAGATCTGCTAGAACTGAGTGCCAATCGAGCATTTGGGGCATCAGGCCTAATACTGATACCATCGCTCTACCAATTGGGGGGAGTTTGAACCCACAACCTTCTGGACATGGGTACAGATGCTGGGTACACATTTCCACCTCCAATAACTGCCTCTTTGCCTTGGTTTCCCCCTTAGGAATGAACACCCTGAAGCCCAACTACTGGTGGCTGTTTTCCCTGCTTCCCGCAGCTCTCTGTCCTAATTGTTTCCGAAGCTGTAACTCAGTATTTCAGCGTACAGTTCACTCCCGGGGATACTCTTACCCCCCAGGACTTTGGCGAGGCAGAGCCATGCAGGAATTCCTGTCGCCTTTCTGGGATCCCTTGCCAGGAAGCCCCGAGGCTTGTGAGAGAGGGAGCTGAAGTGACCGTGCTCTGACAGGGAGCCTCTTGTTTTAGGAAAGCTCCTGGTATTTTATCTCAATGGTGCCATGGAGGTGACACATGACCCCCTCCCCCCGCTCCCGGAGCCAGAGGGGCCTGACGCAAGTGAGGGGTGTAAAAGCAGCAGCATCTGTGAGAAAACTCATAACTGAATAGCCCCAGGGCTGGGGGTTCGAATCCCATGCCCTGCTCTGCATGTCTGAGGTCTGCACATTCTCCTGTGTCGCACAGGTTTATGATGAAATGGCGTCTGGCCGCCCCCCCTGCCTGGGGCCCCCTGCCGCCTGTCGCCCTGTACTGGATAAGGTTTGTAGGATATTTCATGCTGCCAATTCATCAAAGCAGCAGTGCTTTACCAGGTTATATAGCCTTTCATCTTCAAGTAGTAAACCCAATGTGCATATGTTTATCAATTCCAATTCAATTACACAAAGAAATGTAATTACACATATTTATACACACACACACTGTTAGCTTGTCATGCTTCCATATGTGTGAAAATGAACCAGCCATTTGAGCGGCTCAAACTGGTATCAACAGTCACAGCCATCAGTCGCCAATCTGGTGCACACTTACCCCCTCCCCACACCCCACCTGTCCAGCCGCTCTTATGTCAATTTCGCCCCCTCCCCAGGTCCAGAAGCGATCACTCATATTACACAAGGAAAGTTGCCGGTCTTTTTTGTTAGTTCAGGGTTGGGTCTGTCTAAGCAGAGAATTAAATGGCTAAAACAGTGACACTAAATTTTTAGTTTCACTAAAATGCGGACGAGTAAAGATCTAACAGACAGTAGGAGTTTAGGAAATTCCAGCAAATGGCACGAACACAGTTTTGAAAGACCAAAGCTGGGACAGTCTTCACACATTTTACCACGTTATTTGCATAAAAAATACACGCATCCTGCAAACATGTAACACTTTGGATACGGCCTCGGTACGCAGCAATATGTTTAGTATGTCCTTGACTAAAGCTTGCGGCTGACACAGTAAGTTTCTACTCGATTAATAGTTACATTTTATTTCCTGGGGGGAAGGTTAGGCGGCTCCAGCCAAATTGACGCACCCGCTTCCATCGCAGTGGCTCCCGGCGCAGTTGCGAGTGTGATGGGTGCCCGTCATTCTAGTCTAACGGCTCATCATCAGCATAAAATGGGGGTTCATGTCCCCTAAAACCAGGAGGTTTTTTAAGAACCTTCACCGAAACCCCCTCCCCTAACCGGCCCGCCCACTTGCTCCGATCTGTCATTGCGTGTATCCGACTCACCGCCGAAGATATTACAAGCCAAAGCAAATAAGGTGGATCAGTCGTTAATAATTCAAGTGACGTGGGGACAACCATACGGTTCTATGATCACATTAAAACGACAAGCATCGCGTCGTTTTAATGTAAACGCGTAAGTCCCTACTTGTGAAAATGCACCACACGCTGGTGCTGCGGATCCGACGTAATTAAAATATCCGAGCATTATATTATAGACGCCAAGGGACGCCGAGTAGATCAGAGAAAAACGCAGCGGCACAACACGCAGGACTGGGAACGGCGAAAGCGCGAGGCTTGCGGGAGCTTTTCCCGGCGATGCCGAATCCCGCAAACACGCCCCGTCCCTCCCATTCGCGTAGCGGCTTCTCAGACATGGACGCTGACCGCTGCGAGTGAACAATTCAGACTGGGTTAGGGAAAACTTCTGTTGTTTCAAAACACCGTTGCCAGACACAGACATGCATGCAATCTCGTATATATATATATATATATGTGTGTGTGTGTGTGTGTGTATGTGGATCACGCAGTTCTCCATATATATATATACACACACAGGCATAAACATATGCACGTATACGAACACGCGTACATATTCATGTACAACATCGGAAATCATATTCATTTATCTTGAACAGTCCGATAAATCTTAATCTGCCTGCGATTTAGTTAAATTTATTTTATCCGGGAGTTGGTAATACTGCAGCTTTCCAATTGCCATTTCTAGGACGTTACCTGCATTTTTATGCTATCACAGTACGACACGGTAGAGTAACTCCCCACTTACCAATTCTAGACACACATAGTTCCCTTCTCGCTTCCTGGTGGTTTCTTTTCTATTGGTTTGTGGTGAATAATCCTGAAGCGTCGGAGTCCAGACAATAAAGAAACTAAAATCACTTTATTAAATAAATCCAAAGAGGGTTCGCTTGAGCAAAACGTATTAAGGCACGGCAGGTCCTAAGTGAAAAGAATAAGCTGCGGTAAACGTGTAGATCGCTGACATCCAAGTGAATGCAGCAAGTCTACACCAACGTCCTTACGGTGCCGAAGCCCGCACCGCACACCCGGATTCCCTCTTCGCAGTGGACGTGTAAGGTGTTTATCCGAAAACAAACCATCCAGGTTGACTGATCCCGGGCTCACCAGCAGTCCAGATCCTATGAGGGTAATAGCAGTAATATATCGCCGCCTAATCTGCGTACTGGAAGCACTCAGTCACCCTCGAGAACCCGGTTCTGGATGCGTTCACACGGAACCCGACGAGTAGAGACGCGCCAGTTTGAATGTGGAGATGGACGGGCGGGCGATCGGGCACATCCGAAACACTGCGGTGGAAAATCCCATAGTCACGCTAATGTCCACAGCACAAGAGAACCGACGCGGAGGAGAAACGCTACTGAAGTCCGATCATAGAGAGCAGGGCACAGGCGGAGCGTGGCTGATGGCGCGGAGCTCTCCGTCCCCGTCCGTCTCCCTCCGTGCGCTTTGCGCGACTGAGCAGAGGCAGGTGCAGCGCTTCCTCCCAGTCCCCACACCCACTGCCTCACCAGCAGCCCCACACACTACACGACTAGGGACTTCATTATTTTTTCCCTCCACTCTGTCTCTTTTTCTTTAGGTTTTTCAGCGTGCGTATTTCTTATAGCGCAGTATCTAAATAACTACAACAGCAATAATAATACTCCTTGTTTGTCTGTCTGTGAGTAATGGACCATGAGTCTGCAAATAAATAAATAATATCAATAATAATAATGATAATAACCACAACAATATTATTATTATTATTATTATTATTAATAATAATAATAATAATAATAAAATATTGATAATAATATGTATTATATGACGATTATATTTATTGTTTATAATAATTATTGTAATAAAAATGAAGTTTAAAAATAATAACAAATGCCGATTGTTACGCATCTGCAGCTGCCCCGGGAGTATGTGTCGATATGTAGTGGCATTGATCCCCAAAGGATCGTCACCTTACTCACGGATGAGACGCACATGTTCTGCTGCAAACTTTCTTTCTCCCCCATTTGGTCTGACCATCCCCGTTCCCACCTGAAGGCCCGATTTCGCACAGTGCGGGGTAGGAGGTCGCGCAGTTCTCAGTAGCGGCTGCGAGCCGATAGGGGGAGCTGTTTCCTCTGAACGCGCTTTTCCGGGTTTACCCATGTACCCTTGCTCGAGCATATTTTTATTTTTCTATTCCTGAAGGAGCCGTGGGGACGATTGTCTAATGTATAATACGTCAGTATTTGTGAGGCGTTATCTTGGCGTGTCCCTGATTAATTTTGGGAGTCTTGTCTCCACACCAAAACACCTGTGCTTCCCCCTTTATCGGAAGCTCCTCCAGTTCCAAACATGACCGGGCCGCCATATAGGCGACAAGGGCGATCGCCTAGGGCGCTATTTGATTAGGGGCGCAAAAGAACGAAAAAAACACCAAATAAGTACTTTTTAGTTGCATTGCGTGACATTACAATTATTTACAGAATTTGAAGTACAGGCCTACTTTTGTGAAACAAACGGTAGCTAGCTAGTAGCCAGATAGCCTACCATATGCAACTGAAATGGTTTTAATATAATATTGAAATATAATAGCAAGTTCGATTAATATATACATGAAAAAAAACAGTTTAGAGGTAGCAGACAATACAAATTAAGTGACTCTTACCGATATATGGCTGTTGATATTGTGTTATATAGTTTAATAACATATGTTGTGTACAGCGTATTATACACTTAAATTCTAATACGATTGGTCAGATGTCTCACCCTTTCTTGCTCCATATATTGGAATGCAATAGCGTTTCAGTGGATGTGGATTACACATAACGGAAAGCCCACGTCGGCTGGACACCATATGTAACGCAACATTGACGGAGATGCTTCTAGGCTGTCTTCCCCCATGTACCGCTGTGCGAATATGTAGGAAATATGTGCGTCTAGAAGTTGCAACGTGCAATATCTATGTAGTCTGTGCTCGATCGCCCCTCACTCAGAAGCACTGATTCCCTGTAACGTAAAGCTTGCAGTTTTAGCTGCGACAGACTCCGCGGCACCATGCTGCTCTGTAATTGTGTCTCCCCTAAAAGCATTACAGAATTAATCTCAGCCTCACCACTTCCTGCGCAGAAGATCAGACAACAAGAGAGAAGGAAAATGAACCACATGAGAAATTTGAATTGCTTGAATTTTCCATTTCAAATGGAAAATACGTCTGTGACCTCTTCGATAGGGAAAAAACAGCCCATGCAACACTGATTAACAGAATAAACCAAATTACGCAGAAGAACTTTTTTTTTTCTTTAAATCGGACATGAAATGACTTACAATACACAGAGAGATGTCGAAGGATTAAAGGAACTGCCTACATACTGACAGCATTCCTGGATTAGACAGATTTAAAAGGAAGGGTGACAGCGTGTGAGATGGGGGTGTTTATTAAAGGGTTTATGGGGACGCGGTCCCACTTTGGGGACTGCGGATAAAATGCTGTGAGATATCTATCCTGTCTTTGGCTCATCTCAGACTAATGCTGTGACTCAAAAGAAGAACGTGTCTATCTAATAAAGTGACTGTTAAACAGAGAGGGTGAGGCTGGCAGAATGAGTATAAAAGAGAAATATGGCGGAAGGTCTCATCTTTACATTTTTTTTTATCCTGCTTTGTAGACATTTTATTAATTTCATCTTCTGAAAAGGCACCAGACTATTATATACTGTTCAGTCGATGCAATTTTAGGTATTTTATCCTTAAATATCATTCCTTGCTTTTATATATTGGGATTTTTTTTAAGAATATCAAAATGACAGACATCATTTCACATAAAGATATGAAAATGGCTGTATTGTCTGGTTTAGTATTATAGGCCTGTATGCTTCAGTAATTCTTCTTTGACAAGAACTTTTCCTTATCAGCTCACCAGGTCCAATTTCCCAAATGCTACTTTGTACCCAGGAAACAGAATGAAATCAGACCAGTGGCCGAAACGGAAGCGTCGCGATCAACATGCAGCCTAGGAGTGAATGTTAAAATCTAACACTCTTTAGAATAGCTGAGAAGAGACTGAAACACCATTAGGTGATGGATATTCATGATCACAGCAGTGAACTGCAGCATAGAATTAAATTTGAAGCTATTTATGCTGCATACAGGTAAAAACATACATTATTTACATTTTGCTTTCCCAGCCTCATGCCCGTTGTTCAGTGCGCCATCTGTATGTAGGATCATGAATGACTTTCAGTGCACCATCTGTATGTAGGATCATGGATGACTTTCAGTGCGCCATCTGTATGTAGGATCATGGATGACGTTCAGTGCGCCATCTGTATGTAGGATCATGGATGACTTTCAGTGCGCCATCTGTATGTAAGATAATGGATGATGTTCAGTGCACCATCTGTATGTAGGATAATGGATGACTTTCAGTGCGCCATCTGTATGTAGGATCATGAATGACGTTCAGTGCGCCATCTGTATGTAGGATCATGGATGACTTTCAGTGCGCCATCTGTATGTAGGATCATGGATGACTTTCAGTGCGCCATCTGTATGTAGGATAATGGATGATGTTCAGTGCGCCATCTGTATGTAGGATCATGGATGACTTTCAGTGCGCCATCTGTATGTAGGATCATGGTTGACGTTCAGTACGCCATCTGTGTGTAGGATGATGTTCAGTGCGCCATCTGTATGTAGGATCATGGATGACGTTCAGTGCGCCATCTGTATGTAGGATCATGGATGATGTTCAGTGCGTCATCTGTATCTGTCTAGACCAGGCGTGCTTCTGCTCTGGAGTGACACTGTTGCACCAGCAGCTTCTGATCAATGACCCACAAGCCTCTGAACATCAGCCAAAAGGAAATCTGGTATCTCTGCACCTTAGTGGAGCAGGTGAAAATGCTCTCTCCTTCACTGATGAGCAGATTAGTTGCGGAGTCCTCTAGGTTGAGATCTCAGTGGATTAGAGGCAGCCTGGACAGACGTCTTGTGGAGGAGTATCGATCGAACTGGCTGTCTCTTCTGCTTGAGGCTACGAGCCTCGTTTTTCATTTATGGGATGAGCACATAATCCAGGTCCGTATTTTAGTCTTTGTGCCTCAGACTAAAGGATTAGAGACTGGAAATGAAGACAAGCCGTTTCTTTTCTTAGCGAGTCGTAAGGGGAATAAGGTACCTGCACTGTCTCCTAGGTGGGGAACCTCACTCATGAGTAACTATGAAAACTAGGATTCACTGTTTGTGAAGCGAAGAAACCATCCAGCTTTATACATTATGAAAGTGTGAAAGACTAATTTGAATTCAGTTCTGCTCATGGAATGGGCTGTAAAATCGACCAGTGCTAATGTCTTTGTGATCATAGGTCACGTCCGCAAACGGCTTCGGTTCTGGTCCAGATGGTGACATGGGCCCGGGCTCTGAATTTTAATTGTGATCTTGCAAAGACTTTGCAGGAGTCAGACAGGACGTCAAGATGTTGCCTATGATGATAACAAGGCTCAGCCTCCTGTTAGCATAATGAAAATACTGCTGCTTAGAAATAGCATGTGCATTGATCAGGCACGGGGGGGGGGGGGGGGATACCTCTCCCTAGGGATTTGGGGAGGGGGGTGTTGTCAGCCATCTGTGTCATGGGGTCACTCCGACCTTAGGCCACCATAGTAGCCCCCTCCCACTAATGCATACACCTGCCCCAACCTGCCCCCCCCCCCCACGAAACCAACAGCAAATTTGACGTCCGTGCCTCGTGCCTCGCCTATGCATGACACCTGGAGGGGGGGGTCGGGGAGCGGCTTGTACAGGGGTGTGTCTAGCAGCTGTGCTGGAATAAACAAGATGGTAATCTGACTTGGAAAGCAGCGGGGGGGTGCGGGTTTTGGGGGAGGGAGTGAATATCTGCTGCGCATCTTCACACCTGCACTGTCATGGAGCTGCAGAATGGGTGCGTCTCCAACAGTCATCATGCATCTGCAATGTGGAGCTATTTTCACAGCTGCAGATGAGAGATACTGGTTTTGCACCGAGTGACCCTTTGCTACCCAAACCAGTAGCTAGAAATGGCTGCATATTTGGTGGGGCTTGTAGCTGGCAGTGGGGAATTAACTCAATTTCTGTAGGTGTGTATGATATGGAGAAATGTTTTAAATGAAGCCATTTTGGGGGGCAGCTGAGAGGGACTTTGCTCTGATCCCACAATTGCCTTCACTGTGGGACTGTGGCGGCCATCGATATGGCGTGTGGCGGCGAGATCAAAGGCAGGAAGCCGGCTGGACCGGAACACGCGTGACGGCTGGTGCAGACTGGCGTGTCCGACTGAAAGCTGGAGTCTGTATCGTTTACCCTGTAATGATCCTTGTCACCGTAAAACGCTCTAAAATGACGGGATTCTTAGGTGCAGGCCAAGAGACCACTATTTCAGGCTGTGTGTTGGGGGGGGGGGGGTGGTTGTCAGGGAGGGGGAGTCAAGTGATTTGTGTTTATTCAGCCCACCTGTTCCTGTTTTCATTAGTTTTATTTTGTTTTTCCTTTTCCCCACCAATCCTAGTGATTCCTGTGGCTATGATTTGATGCCCCAGTCTGAGTTAGATTTCGAGCACATTTGTCAGGGCGCGGTCACTCAGGTGGGGGCTCTGGAGCCCATCTCAGAATGGAGCTGATTACACAGCCGTGACGTCACACAGAAGGTTAAACAAATGTCAAGATTTTTACCTTACCTCAAAAATAAAGCTCAGGACGATTTGTGTGATACAGTGGGTGTCATATGTCAATATCGGATCTTCTAGCTAATTATGGAATGGAAATGAAATATGTTTCTTAAAATCAAGATGATGAAGATGACAGCATTGTTGCTCCTCTTGTTCATTTGGTCAACTCATCTATCACTCATAATCGCTGAGTTCTTAAATATCACCGCAAGATACAGAGATTTCACTCTGAAGACGCCAAACCTGGAGCACAGCGGACCTGTGGACGAAAAGAGGGCATTCAAGCGAGAAGCCCTGTTTCTGGCCTGCATTCAATTACTGGACAGCGAACTAGATGAACTCTGATGGAGATTAACCTCACAGAGTGATGCGAGGAACTCCCGCAATTGCTGTCTCTCAGAGACGTGGCTGACTGCCAAGCAAGCGGACTCAGGTGGGTTCTGTCTGTCCTAAGGCTCCGAATGCATTAACAGGAAGGAACGAAGGAGATGGTCTGGCTTTTTCATAAACAATGAGTGGTCCATGAATTCAGAAATTCTTTCTCAACATTGTTCACCTGACATGATGGTCAGATCCTGTCCACTTTACCGGCTGAATGAATTTTTCCGACTGTCGTCTAGATTCCACTGTACAGGAACAGCAGCACTGCGCTGCGTGAGCTTCAAAGGGGCATCACTGGTGTATGACGCGTATCTACGTGGGTTAGGATGCTGTGCCTGTGATTGGAACATCATTGGTTCTGATCCCAAGTAGAGTATGGTGATTTTGCTCCTGGGTCCCTTAATCTCCAGTTGCTTCAGGATTCTTCTGACTGTGTCTCCTCAATTAAATATTGCTTTGGATGAAAGCGACAGTAAAATAAAATATAACATAAGCCACCAAACCATGAAAATGTGTGTCTTGAGGCACAGTTGGAGACTTAGCAAAGCATGTTTCAGGAAGTCTTACCCCTAATATTACCAGCACATCTCCTGCTTAAGAGGGGCTCAGACACTCTAGGTCATTGTCAGTCGGACCGCCACTTGCTTGTCCTGCTGGTGGACGCTGAAGCACATGAACAGTGAGCATGCTGGGTCTGGGAGCTGCAGGAAAGCTTCCAGCACTGTTTAGATTCTAAGGATCGGGGCGAGACCAGAGACTGTTCATTTTATCTGGATGAATATGCAGCCATGGGTTTCATCAAAAAAAAATAAATACATGAGAAATCCAATCCACTCCTTCCCAAAGTAAAAACCGTGGATCGAGGCAGATATCCCCAAGTAAATGAAAGCTCTACCGCAGCATTCCAGCTTGGAGACGCAGCTGCATACGAGAAATGCAGATACCATCTCCGGAAAGCAATAAAGGATGTGAGAATTCAATATCGCACCAAACTGGAAAACCAACACCGCGGCCCGCAGGATGCCTGTCAGCCACGGCAGGGCAGTCTGACTCTCACAAATTACACACCAAAATTCAATCTGATCTCTTCTGCCGGAAACTCATCCTGGAAGAACGTAATGCCTTTTAAAGTAGACTTCGAAGTCTGGACTCCAGAGTAGCAGAAAGACCTCTCTCACCATGAGGCACGTTTTCACCCCCTTCCAGCTCCCTACTAGGAGGGAGCAAAAATGTGAACTGTCTGGCAGGGAGCTCGGAGGGAGTAAAAACATGGACTGACTGTGGGTTCCTGAGCACTGGATCGGGACACACTACTCCACGCGATCACAGGGCTGTGGACTGAGCAGACATGCTATATGTACATCTGCATAGCTGGACAACTCCAACTCAAGTCACCAAGCCGGCTGGTCACCATCGTAGACCTAATCACCATTGGCAATGAGATGGTCTCTAGGAAGGAGACACGTTTCCTAGGGAGGAGCTACAGTCTCTCTCTAAACCTCAAAAAATGGCCCATTGATGTCTTTTGCCTATAACTGTGATCAGTTAGGTTGTCGGTTTAAATCCCATGGTAGGCAGAGCAATTTCACCATTGGGACCTTGAGCAAGGCCTTGACCTCAAGCAGCTGACCCCACTCTCTCAGCTGTAACTCACTTTGGATAAAAATGTAAATAAGCACTCAGATCCCAAGCTACCAGGAGAGCTTTTACCTGCATGCAGTTACACCAATCAGTCTTCTCTTTTGTGTTTTTATCCATCCATTTTCCAAACCACTTATCATCCACTCACTATGGGCAATTTAGCAACTCCAGTCAGCCTCAGCATGACCGTGAGGGCAAACCAGAGGAAACCCCACGATGACATGGGGAGAACATGCAGAATCCACACACATACAACCCAGGCAGAGACTTGAACTCTGGTCCCCATGGTGGGAGGCTTTAACAATGCTAACCACTGTGCGGTAACAGTGGGCATATAAGACACGTTCTCTATAATTTATAAAGCTTTGTGAAACAAAACAGGAAAAATGAAGGCTAATGCGATTAAATGATTACCGATTACCTGAAATAAATGTATTATTCCTTTAACAGGCTAATGCAAAATATCTTCTTACCATTTCTGTTATTATACAGATTTTGTAATATGGCTGGATCATTATGTAAATTTGTTCCAATAGACTCTGCTAACAGACTAATCAAGGCTGATTAATCAGGAATTTCGATTGAAACAAACAGCAGAATTATTTTCCAAGCAGAATGTTCCAGAAAAAGAGTGAAACAGTGAGATTCCTAAGCTGAGCAGCCTCTCTGTCTGGATTTACAGGATCTATTTCATGTAAACTTACAATCGGCAAAGGGCTCAACAGAATCTTCCTCACTGGCCAAAATTTGAACAATTCACAAAATATTGTCTGAAAACCAGCTTTTAAAAAAATGGGATCAAGATTGACTAACCTGGGAAATTGCAACCGGTTAATTCCTGTACTAGATTCGAGATAGTGGTATTGATTGTGGTGTAAAATTAACCAAGTGAAAAGTTGAACACAATTTCCTTTCAGACTAAGCTAACAGGGTGTTTTATAGCAGAATGGTGTGTTTTATATAGTGTCTGGTCAGCTTCCCTGCACTGTAGTTTACATTACATCATCAAACAGCAGCCATCTCCCCTGTAGTGTCTGCTCCATCCTTATTGATTGTTGGTGGTAAACCAACCATGACTATCAAAACTGAATAGCAACTCAATGGCAATTAGCGGCAGGCTTTTAAAGGGACACCGGGGAGACGTGAAGGTGACGTATTTCTCTGGCCTCAGTCGTGCAAACGAGCAAACGGCCCCACGGCGGCTTCTGAGCTGGCTGGGCCAGTTCACTTCCCACAATCCCACAGAATGGAGGCACCGATCCGGGCAGCGTCCCTTTATCCGTCTCTTCTGTTCCCGTCCCACGATTCCCTCCCCTCCCTTTAGCGGGTCGAGGATGGTGGGGATTTCCAGTGCCCCCGGCACCCCACCCCCGTGAGGAGAGAGACACACTCTATCCTTTTTGAGGATGGCAGCCCCTGACCCCCTCGAGCTGCTAGCGCAGCAGCAGTCAGAAATGAGGAAGGTGCAGCACAATGCAGCCTTTCTTCCGGGCGGAGACAAATGGGAACTGCTGTGCCACACGGCGACGTCCCCTTTTGTGTTCCAGCCCCCATCCATCCTTTCATCTACTTTCGTATTCATGCAGAGCGCTTGGCTGCTCGGAGACGGCTGCTGAACGCACTGTAAGCACACATCTGACCACTGTCCCTTCACTTAGGGAGCTTTTATGCTCCTTGCCAATAATATAATATATATGATAATAATAAGAGTGAATGAGTGAGAGGTAACAGCCCATATCCTGATGGTCATGTGACTGCCACGCGGTCATGTGACTGTTCGGGGCAGTAGAGAAGTTTTTATGTTTGATACAACTTATTGTGCAGTCCAAATATCACCTTTTCAGTAATTTTTATGAAATCTCAACTCCCTTTGATGACGATGTCATCACCAAATAAAGAATAGTGAAGGCAGGTGTAAGTATGACTTCGATTTTCCTTTGATATATAAAACAGAATAATAAAGTATAGAAATGACTTCCTCTCTAGCTGTGTTTTATTTGATCTTTAGCTCAGTAGTGTCTTTAAAGCAGGCTGCGTGTTCGCCCGCCAATCAGACGCTGGGGTCAATCTGCGGTGAAGTAGCTTAAATGAGCATTGGCTTAAATTTTTGGAGGTATTTGGCCCCCATGCCACAGGATCCCCGCAAAGCCGATTTGCGATCCCAGGTTTTCTCTGATCGCACCAGCTCAGAGGTGACTCTGGACCCAGCGGTTCCTATTGGCTGACATGTTAGGTTCTCCTCTCCTGGGCTGTCCTCCTGTGATCCCCCCCCCCCTTTTGGCACGGACTCGCACACCCCCTCGTGCATTAAGCGTCCCGCTGAACGCTTTGATCCTGAGGAGCCTCTGTTCGGCAGCCACGTCAGGACACCATTGCTATTCTCGTCACAGCTGCATTTATGGGAAGCTCCTGCTTTTCATCCCCCTGTTCTACAGAAGACATTGGGATTAGCTCTCCACGCTTGGCCTGTTCCTCACCGTTGGCCCCAGGACATCCAGACAGCATCCCTCTCCCCCCATCCTCCTTTCATTTCCTCTTTCATTCTCTTCCTCTCTTTCCATACTTAAGACAAGCTACAGTAAGCCTTTTCATGGTGGCCACCATAATGGCAGATGTGGTGAGAGAGATTTTTAATTATCACAAGAACCTTTATAATGCTGCTGTAAAGCTGTTATACATCTCTTCAGTATCAGTATGCCTGTCCATCCATCCATCCATCCATCCATCCATCCATCCATCCATCCATCCATCCATCTTCTTGTCAGACCCAGGAGATTTTAGACTATTAGTCTCATAAAGTCTTCATCTGAATTCAGAAACTCAATGAGGAAACGCAAATAACAGACATGAACAAATTGCTCATCATCTGACATTTATCTAACAGGAACCCAGAAATTTCCATGTGTAGAAGTGAGACCCATTGCAATACACTTCAGTCATCATCCAGCAGCCACGACAGCACACAAACGCTTCCTTCGCTCGGAAGTGATACTTTGGGACATTTTCATGGCTTAATAACCCTCAATAGACCGATGAGCACATGCATCACTCTTCCTGCACTCTCTGGGTTTGCTTTTATAAGCACGCGGGTGAGACTGGTCCGGTTTCTTGGCTTCATACGAGCCTGGCAAGAAATAGTTAACCGTGTGATATCCTGGAAGAAGACACATAACACCTTTTCACAGATATATGGTTTCAGTAATAGTTATAAGTACACTACTAATCAGGTGTGATGGGTGGAAGGATTAAAGGAGGATAGGGTTAGGGAGGGTGACTTGAAGAGGACTGCTTTGATGGAGGATATTTTTTAAAGCCGCTTGTCTCTCTCTCTCCCTGGGGGCAGGGCCAGGGATGTGCTGGGAGAGACACCAGACAAAACCGGGAACCGAGAACAAGTGACTTCTCGTTGGCCTTGCGGGGCTCAGAGGTGCCTTCAGATCGGGCCGTTTCTGTTACCGCGCCGTGCAGAGCCGGGAGCAGCTGAAGCATTGTCTGCAGACGGCCAGGGGTGTCTGCGGCGAGCCGGCGGAAGGAGGAGAAGAAGGAGAAGAAGAAGAAAGAAGTAAAGCAGATGACTTTGAAGAAGCTTGTTTTTCAGCGCTTCTGACCTTTGGGTCTTTTCAACTGAAAATAGAATCAGGAAGCAATATTTTCTCTCCTTTTTATGGGCTGAAAGACACAGAGTTTCAGATCTCCACTGAATTCAACCTCAAGTCTGAATAGACTGTGCTTATATTTAAAAGTTGCCTGGAATCACCGCAGCAATTGCCTCAGCATAGTTCTCAACCCCAATTAACATGTCGGGGTGGTATGCTGAGAAAGCATTTGGAAATTCATGCAGAAAAAGGTCACGTTGTCAAGAGAGACGAGGTCGCGGCGAGAAATTGAGGCAGACAGAGAACATCGTCCTGGGACATTATTAGCAGAGGAGATTCCGTAGAAAACTACAGTCCTCTAAAGTCAATTACAAATGTTAACTGACGTGAACATAGATTGAAGATTCCAACCGAAGAGATACGGAGACGCTCAGCAGACTGTACAGTCTTGGTGTCACAAAAGTCTGGATCTACCGGTTGTCTTCAAGGAGGCTGGAAATGACTATTCAGTCATAACACATGATATAATCGTAGCGCAGGCATCTGTCAGTGCTTATGACTCAGGCGGAGGGTGAACAGCCTGGCGATGAGGGAACGTAAGATCGGACGAGGTCCTGGCCGCACCCTTAGCGATACCACCTGCAATCTTGTTTTGAACACCGCTGTAGTAAATCGATGAAGGGAATCGGAGCCGCGTACGAGTATTGATCGTGCCCTGTAATTACGGGGTCAGTAAAACGACGCCGTCGGACGAGTCACAATGAAGATGTATGGCTTTTCCAGCATGACACATTACAGGAGACGGGGACATTTCAGGGTTTACAGGAGGATTCCGTCTCACGCTGCGCAGATAATTAAAATATGCCGGCGATAGAATTGTTTCGATACTTTTTTACGGCCCAAACAACAGGGGATCAGCAGTGTAGCTCAGTGTTATTCATCCTTCATTAGCAAGTCAGCAAACTGCTGTGAGAATTAGCTGCCTCTGCTGCATCTATTTACAGCCTTGTGCCGGGCCTTCATGACCCCGTCTGATGTATGTGAGCCTTACTGCCTGTACAAAGCAGATCACACCCCCACTTCACTCACCCCCCCCCCCCCCCCCCCCCCCCCCACACCACGAACGGACACCCCGCCGCCCGGCGGTAGACGCTGAACAGAAAAGAACCAGAA
>JAODKE010000002.1:19711489-19730957 GCA_026779605.1 Mormyrus hasselquistii
GAATTTGCAGTCAAGGTGGATGGGGGTAGGACTGCCGGTTTGGGCTTTGCGGGGGGGGGGTAACTAGACACCAGCAGCCAATTCAATAAAAGCAGCGAGTTTCTGTTTTTTTCTGGCCTCGAGTGGCTTGTAATTGGGGCGGCAGAAAAGATCCCCCATTCTGGAATTAGATTGGCTCCGGTCAAACGGCAGACAGGCAGGTTTCTGCCGTCAGAGTGCTTCCTGTGTCTGGAGCCTGAGCACAGGAGCGATCTGCTTCAAGCCGTCATCTGAGCCCGGCTGGGTGGGGGGGGGGGGCAACCATAGGAGATACCTGGGGAACACAGAGCATGCAAGCAAGAACTTCACTGGACAGCTGCCAGAAATCCCAAATGTATGAAATATAGTTACAAGTAATGTTTCGACCTGAATGATCTGGCAAATACTGCTCTCTAGGCAACACGACTATTTTCACTTTTGGTATTTTGACTCCTGCATTGCGTACGGTTTGCTTAAAATAAGCAAGAAACACTCAATGTTTGCTCTAGTTCAGTGTTTCCCATTCTGGTACTTTTGGGACCCACAGACAGCCCATGTTTTAGCTCCCTGCACCTGGCAGGTCTGTGGGTGGCCAAGGATCTAGATGAGGGCAGTAATATTTTAAAAAAGCTAAACCAAATTTGGACCTGGGACAAGTGATAATGATTATAGTTGGTGGTATGTTGTGGGGTTTGAAGTTTGTTATTAAGAACCTTTATGTGAGCAAATTCAATTCAAATTAGCGAAGCATCAATGATGTAACAAACAAACAAATGATATCCACGACAAGTTATGTTATGTATTATAATATTTTTAAAACACAGACTGTCATTACTGTTAAAGGCAAAGATTAAACTAAATCATGTTAGGCTTTTATTTCCCATCAGTTTTGATCATGTACTGATTCCTTCATAAACAATTTGCCACAAGTGGACTGAAATTCATTTTTGAGGGGCAAGTAATCTAGGAGATGGAGTTTGATTAGGTGTGAAAGCCCTCATGCCTCCATGGGGCCCAGTGCTCCGCAGGATGTATAATTAATCTGTGCAGCGATGCGAGGATCTCTGCCCATTTCCCTCTATTAGCCACCTTCCTTTCTGAATTCCCCACTCGAACCCGTAACACTCATCAAACTATGAATGAAGGGTGTCCTGAGAGGTCCCTGGTGCCATGCTGTAGACAGGGTGGTGGGTATGGGGGCAGGGTGGTACCTCAAAAGAAATGTTGCTCCCCCAGTCCAGTCGCTATTCCATCTCCCTCTTTCCTCACACATTAGCCCTCTGAGGTCTTTCGGAGTCAAAATCAGCACAATGCCAAGTGAACCAGGGGAAGCTGGAGAAAAAACTCAAGGGCAAGATTGTGGATGATCAAAAACAAAGGCAGGGATGGCTTGGGGTGGGAAAAGCCTGGAGAAAACACAACTTTGCTGGGTTCGGCATTCCTGGTGGAATCACTTTATCTCAGCCTCAGTCCTGTGAGGGTCAGTCTGCATTCATTCTTCCCGGCTTGTGGTCTGGGACAGGTCTTCAAAAGGGCACGGTTTCCATGGTGACTCTGAGCTGCTTTGTCTGCAATTCTCTACCCCAAAGGCCAGAAGTACTTCCCTCCACCTGCTGTGAGTTACTTTACGGGAGGATTTAGACACCGCAAACCCCGTAGCCACGATGCACCAACCTCTCAGCTTAACGGCGTCGTTTATTAATGAGTCCATCCATCTACATTAAGTTCCTCTTGCGACTTAATAAAGTTTATCTATCTGTCTGTTACTCAATAACAGGTCATGACTAAAAGGCTGCGGATTCAAACATTTAATAAAAGCCATTGCTGATGACTACTCAACTGGAACTTCAGCCACGTTTCAGGAATACAAATGAAGTGGCCAGGCAAGGCATGCATGTTGCAGTGCTATACGTGTCAAACTCCCTGCAGTAAAAACTGAAAATTGGGTGATGGGAAACTGGCGCATTTCACTGAAAACTGCGAGCCATCAAAAAAGACTCTTTATATGCTCAGTGTTTTGCTTCTATCATTATTATTATTATTGCAAAATAGTACCTGCAGGTAAACAGACTTTGAAAAAAACAAGAGCACCAGAAATGTAGCAGAAGTATTCATTTATAACCCAGAAATGAATGCAGGGAGTCCTGGGGGTGGGGGGGTGTAATGTTTGTATGCATCCAGATAAGCATTTGCGGCAGATCATTTCTGATCTGAACTAAACTTTCCTGTTTTGTTTAGGTGCATCACAATCTGTCCGAAATAAAACATCTCGCACTTGAAATGTGAGACTTGACAACTGTGCTTTGGACTTCACTGCCACCTAATAAATAGCACCAGGCCTCCTGCAAACAAGCAAAACCACCCATTCTTCATCTTCCATAACTGCTTTTCCAGTACAGGGTCCCAGGAAGAAAATGGCAGGAGGCACCCACAAGCTCCCAGTGTTGGGCTTTTCAGGTCCAGAAAGTCAAAATCAGTGTTTCTGCCAACCAATTAAATATTCTGTGACTGTTACTCTTTATGTTAAGCTGGTTGGTAGAAACAAAATCTTGGTCTAGATTTTGACTTTCTGGAACCGAAATGCCCAACACTGCAAACTCTGCTCACAGAGTTGGAGGCAGGATCTGAACCATGAGCCCTGGAAATACGAGGTTATAGAGATACACACTGAGTCACGATGTCATTCCCAATTGGGCTCAGTTCCTGTCAATCATGTGATTCAATGCCATTCCGCTTGAGGAGCTGACTGCGTTTAACTGTCTGACTCTACAATTTACTAATATTGTTTCAAAAGAGATATTTCTAGATTATAGTTACAGTCTTAAAAATGCCACAGATCCATAAAATTACTGGCACATTTAGTGTTGCTGCACAACATCTTCAGGGATCACACTACAGTCTCACCAACACTTGTGCACACCAGCACGCATGCTGGCAGATTTGCTGTGGTGATGAACTCACGAGAGTCTCACTTGTAGGGCTCCTTAATTTCGCAGGCTGTGCTGTAAAGTGTGATAAGAGGCCAGCCAGGGCGGATAGTCAGCATACCTGTGATACATGGAGACGACATTCACCTGTGCGTGAGGGAGGAGAGGACTAGCTACGCCTACCTGCCTGGGCTCGCTCCAGACACCAGGTCCAGACAGTCTCCCACCTGGATCTCAGGGCGTTTAGACGCATATGCCAGCTGTCACAGCTATTGGGGGATTTTTATAATTTTACCAGTCTGCTCCACAGGATGAAGCAACTCATTCACTGAGAAAAACCATAAAAAAGACGCCTTCTGCCATATTAATACGTTTAGACCAACTCTACTCGTAAAAGATAAGCAGATGATTCCTCAGTGGGTTAGGACAGTGAGTCTGTGATCAGATGGTTGCTGGTTCAGATCCCATGGCTGGTAGTGTGATTTGAACATTGAATTGCTCCAGGGTCTGACTGATCTGAGTTTCTCAACTTTATATCGTTTTGGATAAAAGCATCTGGTAAGTTAACAAAACAAATAAATCTCTCACTCTCCTTCACTAAGACCTGACTGCCTTATCTGCTGGATACGCATCCCAACCTCAGGGCAGAGATAAGACTCCTGAATGCACAATTAGTCCGGTCAGGTACATCTTGTTTGTCCACATTAGGCCTTCGGAATCCACCCAGACTTAGTCTCAAGCTGTACAACAGTCAGACTTCAAATATCCTCACACTGATCCGTGTCATAGTACGCTAGTGACTCAATGAGAAATCGGTGATTCAGGGTGATGAATACAAAACCTAATAGGAAGGTGAAACCACAGAGAATCACTGTTAACAAAAGTAACTGAGCAGAAAATGGGATGGAATGTCATACTGGGATCCTGAATCCTACTTTGATCTGTCGCCATCCCTGGCTTCAACCCCCTCCACTCTGGGGGCAGGCGATGACCCTTCGGGGCCGGACACCCTCAGCTGTAGTTCACACGTGCCACTCTGAGATGTCCTTGAGCGAGAGTGTCAGAGCCCCCCCCCCCCCCCCCCATTTCCCTTAATCCTGTCACCAGGTCCGTTCTCCAAAATGTCACACATGTGCTGAAACTCGTGCCAATAACGGAGGCCTCTCTGTGACGCTATCCCGTGAGAATGAACTCAAGTTACACTGTCAGTCTTGTGTAATCGAGATGCGTGAAGAAGGGGGAGTGAGAGAAGGAGAGCGACAGAGAGAGTGAGAGATTCCAGCCCTAAGGCGTTGATTCTGTTCATCTTTGTAGCCCCTGCACACAGATGCGATGATTCAGAATGGGATCATATGGCGACCGTTGCATAGTGGGGTGCAGAGTAGCCCCACAAGGAAGTGGACGGCCACTTGAACGCAACTAATGGGCCGTTCTGATCGAAAGGCCTCGTGTACGATTCAATTGGCGTCCCAGAATGCAAATCAGTCACTTAAAGTGCCGGCTCCTTAAAAAGGCATTACCACGCTGATTCGGCCTATGAGGTGAGTCCTGCCTCGTGAGCTAATCCCCGCGAACCGAAACACCATGTGCTCATATTGGTGTTAATTTCCAATTTACAGGAATGAGGCTCGCAGAAGACGATGTGTTTGGTGCGAGGCCGCGAGTCGTAGCTTTCGCAGGGCCAAGACACACACGCTCGATGCTGATTGGTCAGAATGGGAAATATTTACCCCCCACTCTCTATCTTTATGTCCCCCACACTGCCCGCTTTGACCTGCAGTGAATCAGTTTGCCCCCCACTCTTCCTGCAGTGGCAGGCAGCTGTAACTCTACCTGCCGTAAGTACCAGTCCCTCCCCGTAAAAGAAGCAGCTCCCTTTCCAGATCAGGCCGGTTTTGTTTCCTGTCCGGAGCCCTGCGATGCCGACACGGCTTTGATGCGCTCTGATTGGCCCCTCGGCAGTTTCGGCAGGTGTCCGATTTATGTGGCAGCGTCTCCCAGCCCCGGGGAGGCTCGCCCTCTCTGCCGTGTGCGGCATCTTCCACCGCAGACGTCCGCTGGAGCAGAGGCACCGCCACGGCCCGCACACCCACCGCAAACAGAGCTACACGCTGCACCGCAGCGTTGCGCCACGGTCAGCGAAAGCACTGTCTCGACACAGTAAACGCTTCACTCATGGCCCTATTTCTACAGCTCAGAATAAGCCAACGGTGGCTTTAATGTGCATATATTTTGGGGAGAGGGAAATACCCACTCCAGACATCACAGAACAAGGAAGAACAAAGGTGCTCTGGGCACGGACGATGGATAGACCCTCTCTGAAGTTCTTCCAAAGAAAACAGGCGCATTGGTTTGGGGCGGGCGTGCGGCTGACATCATAGCCTGGGTGAGTCATTTTCTCTCAGGGCCTGTCAATCATCAGGCTCGCTGTTGATTATGAGTCATGTAGGTGAAAAAAGGCCAGAGAGTGAGCGAATACAGCACTCAGCGCTGATGTCTATTAATCACGAGCAGCATTATCACTGGAATTCGTCTGAAAATTCAAAAGCTTGTTAGTAGTCAAAAAGCCAGAGAGCAGTAGTTTTGTCTGGGGGCAGTCTTGGGGGGGTTAGGGTTAGGCACTGTGGATCTGACCAGTTGGCTGTGGATTTGTCCCCTGTCCCTCCAATCAAGCATCTCAATGTATAAATAGATAAACATGGTGGTCCTCTTCAATGGAATGTGTCTGCTGAACCAGCAAATGTTCTTCTTCCCCTTGGGACAACGCATGAAAAATCAAAGTGTCGTACGGCGAGATGCTGCTGTTTTCCAGAGGGGCTCCCATTGGCTGCGCTCTCGTCATACTATTTGGATTATTTTTGCTTTGCCTCTTTGTTTGTTTGCTGCCTTCAAAATCCATAAGCAGAAACGTCTTTCACGCCCATTGAGATACTTCAACCAAAGCGGATAGAGAGAAAGAGAGAGAGTGAGAGAGATAAAGAGAGGATGGGGGATGCTGTGTGTGTCTCTATCATGACCCCTTGATATCTTCTTGTGCAGGAATTGATGACACCCATGTCTCCCTGGGGGAAACCACCAATCATGTAGGGGCTGAGTATCCCTACTTGACAGGGCCAAACCAAAGTCACACCAACAGGAAAAGCAGCTCCGCAGACCTCTTTCCCTCAACAGTGGCACGTGTTGGCACCAGTACCGTGCCACCTGCTCCCCCAAAAGGAAAGACACCCCCGAGATGGGGGAGGGAGGGGGCCAGAGGCTCCGGGAAAAGGGCTTCTGCCTCGTATAAGCTGAATGGACGACTGGTAACATGCTGACGCAGGAGAATTCCTGCGATGAGGTTGATGTGCCGGAAGAGCGAAGGGCTAATTAAAATCTTTACAAGGACAAATTATTTTATATGCAAAAACAATGTCACAGTCTGTTTTTTTTTTCTTAGCAAATTGCTGTATTTTGCATGCAGTTAAAATAAAAATTCATGGCTCTCAAAATTCATACTTTTAATTGAATGTTATTTTTTTTCAATGATGGCCTTGAGGAGGTTGCAAATTATGCAGCAAAAAAATTATTTTCCTTATACATTGTTGACCGCAGCATTTAAACAGTGACCTCAAGGCAGCATTTTTAATGGATTCAGGAGAGTCTGGCTGCAGCGATGTGGCCGTGGTAACGATAATGACTGATAAGCGCTTCCGGCTTAGTATTGACCTACTCCCCATCAGGGATTACCTCATTCCCTAAATGCTGGGATTACCTCACTCTCTTCCATATTTACCACATCCACCAATGACGGAGCTTCTCTATGACCTCACCAGCATCACATGCCGTGACATCACCTGAGGCGTAATAAAATCAGATGGACATTCTCGAGAGTAAATACCATATGACGGCAACACACAGAACTATAATACACGGTGTCATTACATCAGCTGTTTTTTTTTACCTTTATCCTGTCACACATGATCACATCGCTTCTTAAAAAGCTGCGTATCTCCTTCATTTGACTTTCAGTCTTTAGTGACTGATTAATTTTGGTCACATCATCATGAGTAACGGCTATGGGGCTTTTAAGGGAGGTATTGCCATGTTCACTCTGGGTATCAGTATCTGAGCATGTGAGCTCATCTCTTTCCTCTCAACTGGCATTAGAAATGTCACAGCAGTCAGAAAGTGGAGCGTTACCACATGTATAGTAAACATACAGGGACCTGCCTGTAGGGGGTGCTGCTGTGCACAGATGCTGGGCCATTCATGTTCCCTCAAGCTATCTCTGTTCTCCTGCTGCTAACCAGACTGTAAGGGGGAACAGGCAATGTCACCATTATGCTTCAATGGACATATAAAGTACAGATAGTGACACATGTGCACACACAAATGCACAAAGACACACTCCACCTATTCAGTTTTCGGCGGGCTTGTTAGCGGTGCAAGGCTTTGCTGGAAGCATCCGACGATAGGAGCTCAGTCACGCTGAAATCGGCCCTGGGGGAGACGGCAATGGGCTTCTGTCCTTTCGAATTGTCGTGGGCCGAGAGGGGAATAGAATCCCTGGGAGACGGAGCTGGTAGCTTCAGTGAGGGATGCTGCTGCCATCTCTCTCATTTATAATTTTATTTCAGTTCTTATACTTACATCTGATATTCTTTCTTTTTTTCTTTCATGTTCTTGTCCTGTGTCTCTGTGTGACCGTTTAGTAGCAACATGAGCAATTTCCTCCAGGATCAATATAGTTTTTCTGATTCTGATTCTGATCAAACACGCACGTCTGCCGAGGCAAACGGGGCATTGGTAACGGCCACCTAAGGCTTCCCGAGGGAAGAGGGAGAGCTCAGCCTTCATCGATTCCCCTTTCTGATCCCGTATCCTTAACCTTTTAAGGATGATAGCCAGAGAGATACATGAGTCACTTGTGCCTGGCCCGTTTCCCTGGTGATCCCGTATCCCACGATGACGCCAGCTCTGCACCGGGACGCGCGTGTCTATGATGACACTGCTATAGACACACATCCAAAAGCCTAGCCGACGGCAGTCATTCTGGCACGGCAGACTTCCCGCGGTCACTCTCCAGGGCTGACCAGACGGATGTGAGTGCTTGGAACGGCAAAACATGCAGCTACATACTGGGTGACAGCATGGAAATGCAGCTGTGCCATGTTGCAGCCTCGTAATGCGCAGCTATACAGCATGTTACTGTATCGTAAATTTGGATGTGCTGCATGGCAAGTGCCTGCAGAGTAATTGTAGAGTAACGCGTTCATTACCACTGGGACTTTACAAGTGGGACCTGGACGGCTTGCTGGTCATTCATCATCTCCCCCCCCCTCCCCCCCGTGCAGTGCAGCCGCCATGACAGTGTCAGCGCAGGGAGCTGAGGTGGTGTTTAGCTTGGGAGACACCAGGGATACCAGCAGCTGCAGATTAATGCGGGTCAGTTCCACTTGGGAGGGAGGTAGAGGGCCGGAGATGGTCCTGGCATCGCCACGGACCTCTACGGAAAGCGAGAACCAATGACCAAGTCTGGAAAAGCCCCGAGACTGCCCTGGAGGCGGGAGGGGGACCTGTCACTTGTTATCCTCAGGCAGGCGCCCTGGAAGCAACCCCAGGAATGACCCAGGACATACTCAGAATGGACCTGTAAAGAAGAATAGCCCCCCAGGTTGAGCGCATACCCCCCCCCCCCCCCAAAAAAAAAAAATCCTATTTGAGGATAAAGAAAGAAGGTCTGCAGAATATAAAGAGTATATCAGCAGCTTTGTAGTATCGCCCCCCAACCCCACCCCACTCAGGCAACCCCATTACCATCACAAGGAAATGATCTGATAGGAAATCAACACGGGAATAAGCTGGTCAGTCCTTCTAGGAGGTCTGGGCCCCAGAGACAGGATTCTGAAATCTATACGGAGGTGAGGGACTCCTATCTGGGGGTTGGTCTGCGAGACGGACGGCGCTCCTTCCAGCTCTGCATTTGCTCTTTTGGGCCCCAAGGCTGTAGCCTGGTTCTGGCTTATCGGCACAGGGGCGTCCACTGGGGGCTTCCACAGAGACGTCCACTGGGGGCTTCCATTGAGACGTCCACTGGGGGCTTCCACTGAGACGTCCACTGGGGTGTTCCCCGGGGCTTCCACAAAGACGTCCACTGGGGGCTTCCATTGAGACGTCCACTGGGGTGTTCCCCGGGGCTTCCACTGAGACGTCCACTGGGGTATTACCTGGGGCTCTTTCGGTGAATGGGAATCGAAGTTTCGTTTACCTGAATTTTGGGTGTTGCGAATAGTTCACAGATTTCAATTTTTCAGAATCTGAATAAATATAACTCATTGCAACAAGTCTAAGATTCAAGTGTCCCGACCGCTTTGCATCATCACAGACAAAAAAGTATCAATAATTAATAGCCGCTGAACAGCACAGTAGACATAACCAAGCAAGATGCTGAATGTTCAGCAAAGGTGCAACATGGAATTGGAATCGTAATCATCAAGCACACGAGAGTGAATCAGGTGCAGGTCAGTCAGTGGACGAAGGCGTCCCTTAAAGGCACAGGGATAGAAAGGATAGAAGCTTCTAGCCAGCGGTCCAGCTGGCGACCTGTGGACGGTGAACAGGCCATGGCTGTGGGTTTTCTGCAGAGAGCCGTCTGTGTGAAGATGCTCTAGAACCAGGAGCCTGTTCTGCACGACATTTGCTTATAAAAAGGCTACATGTCTGTGCATACTTCCCCAACAACAGGCTAAACTGTACAGACTCAGACCACTGTTACAGTCCCACAATCTTTCACTGCTTTGGGCCGACTCTTCCTCCCCCCCCTACACCTCTCCTTCTGCACCTTCATGACACGCCCACTATGGCACTACAACCATGTGGCGCATTTCCCTGAGGGTGATCCGGCCAGCAGGATCCTCATTGCAGAGAATCCAAGTAGCTGGACCAGGCCGAGGGGACGCCCACGTAACACCTCGCTGCGGCAGATGGATGGCCATTTCCGGAGGGTGGGACTGGACCGTGTGTCTGCCTGGGGGATCCCGAGGAGTTTTGCCATGTGGTGGGTGTGGCGACGCGCTGTATCAGCGCAAGCGTCCCTACCTGACCTGACACTGACCTGACACGTCCAGATAGGGGGCTGGAATTGTTACCCCAATAGAAATGCTGAAAGCCTCCAGACAGTTAGCTTACAACAACTCTCACGTTACATTAAGGAAATCAAACAGCCATTTGCAGGAGACTATTCACGACTTAACAATCGGAAAAAAACGTAAAGGTAGCAAGATCCGGCTGACCTATTAACAAACACGGCATTATGGTCAAAACCAGAAGGGTTCCACATCGGGTCGTGGTACTTTGGGAGAGCAGAGAGTGTTTATAAGAAGCATCTACATGAAACACAAAGGTTGACGCAGCAGGGTATAGAAGATGAGATAATAGGTTTGGTTTCTGCTTTAATAGAAGGCCTATGTATGATGCCATTATTGTTGTTATTTTAAATGCTTGATATAGAGGGATACTTTGAAATGGTACTATTTGGAAAGCATCCATGTGGAGCAGACATCATTCTGGAAGAGGTGGGGAAAACAGAAAGAGAAACATTGAGTGTGAAGGAGGGAGGGCGGAAACTAGAGCGTTGGACACCGGGGATTGGTGCTTGCTGCTGTCCGTCAATTGACAGCAGTTGTGACATCATCACATAGTGATTCTTGGGCTTTTGTCCGAACAGAACACAAGCAGATTCTGCACAGATGCAGGATCTCGGGAGTGGGGCGGCGGTCAGAGGTCACACAGAAACCTGGGAGCATGCCATCAGGTTTGGCCACTCACGAGGAGGAATGATGGTCAGGGGGCTGGACAGAGCAGAACTATGATGTCAGCCAGGGGGCAGGACCTTGCATGAGTATACGCGAGTGGCCAAACTTGTGGGAACACCTTAGCATTTTTGGCATTAGGCTTTAAAAATTACTGCATGAATATTGGCGGCGATGTTTATAAACAATGTTTGCAAATATCACACGTTGGATGATTAAATAGTAACTGGAGTAACTGGAATAAACTTCTGCAACCTCTAAAAATTGGAGGCGTTTCTACAATTTTGGCCACAGGGTATTTGAAGGGGAATAGCCATTAATAAAATCCTAAAAAAAATAAATCCTTTGACTGACCTGTTGAATGAAAACTCCACAGTGTAAAATACTCATTAAAAGGACTAAAAAGTGAACAATCGGCTAACATGAAAAGGCCGCCTCATTATGAAGGTCTGCTTAAACCTATTATTACAGAGTGATTGATTTGGGAAATGACTAATTTGTGAGAGTCATATGATATGTCAATGACAGGCTATCAGTTTAAGGAGCATGTGAAAAATCAGGTATCAAAAATTATATTACCATCCATCCATCCATCCATCCATCCATCCATCCATCCATCCATCCATCCATCTGTTTAAGGGGGGTTTGCCTATTCCAGGAAGCATATGGCAGAAGGCGGGGGAGACCCCGGATGGGATGCCAGTCCATCGCAGGACGCACTCACACACACACTCTCTCGCACACAGACACAGACACACACACACACACACACAATACGGCCAATTTTTCTGATGCCAGTTTGCTAATTGGATGTCTTTGGAGTGCAAAAAGAAACGCGGAGGAAAGCCACGCAACACGGAAAGAAAATGCAATCTCACATGTGGACTGGAGCTGCATTTGCTTAGAGATATGACTATAAATAAAAAGGTCCAGCAATGGAGACACCTTTCACTCTTATTGGTTTAACTTATAACTATTCTGCGATAGTAACGGCCATATATCACATGTGTGTGATTTCCCCTTTCTGCTCTGTTAAATATGCTTGTGACGGGTGTATGCTGTTGTCCTGAGGTGACATCACAGCCCCTTTCAGGCTACATTAGCTGTCCGAGGCAGCGCATCATTCCGGAACACTGAGCTGCAGGGTCTGGGAAAACGGGGAGGCGAGAGACAGAACCATCCCAGGGAAGGTACAATGCTGACTTGCTCCTCCGTGGCCTCTACTGGCCTCTCTCTCTGTTCCAGTCACTCCCTGGACGACCTGGAGGCTTCCGGAATAGATGCATAGCTCTCGAGGCCTGCGGACAAAGACGGAAGCAGGGAGAGGGAACCGAAAAAAAAAATAAATTATGAAAAAAAGAGCCGACGTCGACTTCACTCCTCCAATATGTTGGTGAGAAGAGGGGGAGGGAGGTGTCGCTCCGAATGTGTGACGGCGAAGATGAGAATGAAAGCAGAGCGCATGTCTCACCCGCTCTGGCGACACCGAGCACAGCCACGGACCCCGGAGCCCCGTATTCACAGGAGGAAAGTCTCAGACGATCGCCGCTGGCCTCGCATTTAATGACGAAGAAAAAAACACCAAGGCACCTCAGGGGCCGGGAGGGCAGGGGTGACCCTGGAGCAGAGAAGTTGGGCCCTCTGCAGAGTAGGGGCAGGGGGGGGGGGCATCCATGAGCGGGGATCATGCACCATGAATTACTCCAAAAAACTGGGGCTGCAGCTTGTCCCTTTGCTTCAGATTGCTTTAGGAACATGGGAGTGTGGACATGCCAAAGGTTGAGCCATAGGGTGGGGGCTGATGGTGGGGGTTGAAACCTACAGAGGATCTGAAAGAAGCTGCCAGCATGGATCCCATGTGATTCAATCGCTTTATAAGGGAAGATTAGGCCCATTTTTTGCACACAGGTAACAGAGCGTGGCTGCAGAGAGAGGGAAAGAGAGAGGGGAGACAGAGTGACAGGGAGAGGGAGGGAGAGGGGGGAGACAAAGAGAGAGAGAAAGGAGAGAGGGAGAGAGAGAGGGAGGGGGGAGACAAAGAGAGAGAGATGGGGAGGGGGAGAGAGAGAGGGAGAGAGATGGGAGAAAGGGAGAGAGAGAGGGGAGAGACAAAGAGAGAATGAGATGGGAGAAAGGGACTTGGAGAGGTGCCAACTTTCACACCTCCATACCATTCGGGGGGCAGGCTCACTTTCTTGTGGCCAAGAGCTGTTCTGGGTGGGGGGGGGGGGGTGCCTCTCCTTCCCAAAAGGCAGCAAAGCCAGGCTGAGGGGAAAACACAATAAAAGCAGCACCTGCCAATGGTCGGGGTCCAGGTAGCCCCCATCCCAGCTGTGAGGACACAAGCACCACCCATACAGAGCCGCTCATTCTGGCAGCGGAAACACTGCCCAGCATCCGTCCGTCTTCCAGTCCCCTAAGCAGTACAAGGTCGCAGTGAACCCAGAGCCTCTGCCAGGAAGCGCAGGGCAGGAGAGCACCCAGGACGGGATGCCAGCCCTGAGCAAGGCAGACACTCTGTGGGCAGTTTAGCAAAGCCAAGTCTCCTAACTGCACGTCTATGGACTACAGGAGGAAATCAGGAGGGAATCCTTTATACATATACTCAGAATGCAGGGTGCAACGTGAACTCCCAGGTGCGAGGCAACCCCCCTGCTCAGTAGTATTTGGGGAGCTAAATCACCACTTTAATACCCATTAGCAGGGGTAGGCAATTCTGCTCCTGGAGCGCCAGTGTCCAGCAAATTTTCTATCCTACCTGATGAGTTTTTGTCTTATGAGGAGAGGTTAGCTGAGCTGAATCTGTTCAGCCTCGAGCAAAGGAGACTAAGGGGGGACATGATCCAGGTATATAAGATTCTAGCAGGTCTGGATGCTGTTTAGCCAAATGGATATTTCAATATTAGTTTAAATACTAGAACTCATGGCCATAAGTGTAAATTAGCGGGAGAACATTTTTAAATGAATTTGAGGAAGCACTTTTTACACAGAGTGTAGAGTATGGAATAGTCTGTTAGTGTAGCACAAGCTAAAACACTGGGTTCCTTTAAATCAGAGCTAGATAAGATTTTAACAACTCTGAGCTATTAGTAAAGTTCTCCCCAAACGAGCCTGATGGGCCGAATGGCCTCCCCTCGTTTGTAAGTTCTTCTGCCTGAGATCAGGTGATGTGCATCAGAAACCAGGTAGGATGGAAAACCTGTGGAGTTCCTTACCCCTGCCCTCCAGAGATAGATATGGTTTGGGATTTATGGACAATCTGTTTTGAGGACAATTTCTAAGCAAGCCTGAGATTGTGAGTAATGATCCACTTCGGTCCTTCTCAGCCTCTCGCCGCTCCGTCCCTGGAGCCGCCCTGGATGGCAGCCGATCACCCGCTTGCAGCTGCTTAACAAGGCGTGACGTTACCAAAGCCTTCTCGAGGTTGCACGCATGACGTTCAGTAGGCCGGACCTTTTGAGCCAAACCGGATGAGTAATTATGCATCAGGGAGATACATCAGCGCACCCTGTCTTTTGTTAGCCCTGCCCCCAGTGTCATTTAGTTTCTTATAAATGCATCTAATAGCATGTAATTAGTCTACCAGGACTTTAGATGTACAGGCCGAGTTAATATCTTACCCAAGGTTAAGAGATTGGCTAATTGCATTTGTTCCACCGCTCTTATCTCTGGATGCTCGTTCGATCCATCAAACTCTGAGAGGATGGCGCTGTGGCGAACCAAACGACCCCACCCCCCTCCCCTCCCCCGCACACCCCCCTCACATGGGGGAAAGCATAGAGGAGGAGAGCACCGAGTTCAAGGAGCCAGCCAGCGTTTGCTGAGCGTGCCATGGAGATGTAGCATGCTGCTGGCCTTCTGTTTACCCAGGGAGACCCGCGGGGGACCCCCTACCGAAATCGGGGGTAGATGAAAGCTAGGAGGCATGCCATTCATGCAGGAATGATGCGTAGATGCTGTTCTGGCACTTTCTGTACCAGCCGGGTCTGACAGCCAGGGGAAAGAGGAATTACCAAACCAGAAAGAATGGCATTCATGGTATTCTGTCTAAGAGAAAGGCCTACAGGGTCAATGGAGACCTTCATCCTGACTAACTCATCCATAACCTTGAGACTAGAAGCACACCGACCATTTCATCCCCTCTCCTCAATCTCTAAGCAGAGGGAGCAGCCATGTGCATCTTCTGCTCCCCACATCTATTAAATATCATCCTTCTTCTTTCAGAAATGTGCTTTTCAGGTCTCCGCCGTCACTCACCTTTTATTTACGTCTTTCTTCCTCCAAAGAACCAGTCCTGTGCGATAGTGCTTTTGGGTACCGACCTTTGAGGTCAAACTCTTGCGTGTGTGGATCTCTGAAGCTCCTCTGCTACTGAGGCGCAGGATGGAATAGGGGCCAATGGGTAATTGGAAATACGCGAAACCAGGACACATCACCTCTGCTTTGCACCATCCAACCGGGAGCTGAACCAGCCGGCGCAGCAACATCACGTCCCCTGACCAGCTCCGCCTGGATGGGACCGCTGGGTATCCATGCCTGGACATCAGACACTTTGAAAAAAATGCAGAAGAATGACCTGGGATGGCAGACATACAGAAGCAAGCCTACATGTTATTCCAGATCTCTTCAATACAGTAGCGGGCCACCAAACAATGTTTGCTCTAATTACGGGCCGTTGGTTCAAAACCACCTCATGATCTCAAGAGCGCCGTTCGGATAATCCCATATTACTGATTCAATGAGTACAAGGGACGTCCCTCAGTCTTGGCCATCCGCTCCTCGCCTGCCTGCCACATCCCACATCGTGTCTCTGTTGTTCTACTGTTCGCTGTTCCTGGCAGTGCTGACCTGTGGGCCAGGAACTTGGGTTCAGTCACAGAACCATTTTTCCTGGAGATGCTCTGAGGGCAACGGAAGTTTCCCTGGCTCACTGTCACTTCTTCCCCATGTTGCATCCTGTCAAATTATGGATTGTCCAGCCCACGAACCGCGGACAGAACGAAGAAATGTCGTTGCGTAACGAACACGGAAATCTAGACTAAATGGGTTACATAATTCTGAAGAAGGCTCCGAACCACGGAAGCGTCCCACTCGTGGGCGGACAGCATCTTTACTGCTGCCAAGCCCCGTGTTTGGTGAGTAATCAGGCTTTTATGTAATAAACTAGCAGCTCCGATGGACCTCTGTCAGCTTACGGCAACATGTGTGAGAAAAGTCACAAAGCGGGACCAACGTGCCTCAGACTCACCGAGCTGCCCTCTCTTCTCCAACCAAGTCACCGGCAAATCTCCTGTAGATGTGCGAAGACCCCTCCCTCTTTCTGTTATTTTTAAGCGACAGCACAAAGAATGGTGTGGGAACGATCTAACGCAACAGATCAGAGGCGGGGGGAGGGAGATTGTAGGGCTCTTTCATGGTGGTCCTAGTCATATCGGAAAATGACGACTCATTAGCTGCCAAGCAGGAACACACGCCGTTAACTGAGCTCAGCTCTTAAATCAATGTGGTATTAATGTAACTGAAAATTCTCACTCTGATGAAATGTTCCTGAGATGTTCCTCAACGTCAGCCAGTTCTCACTACTATGCTCACGTTGCCTAAGTGTTGACAAGGCAACGGAGAGAGTCAAAGACTCATTTTTAATCACGATGACGTTATTTTGACTTCATCAATCGCCACAAAGTCAGCCGCAGAAGGATATCTCCGAAGCCGGGAAAATTTCGGGTGGCGCAGAATCCAAAGGGCTGAAATCGTATCCGTCCAGTACAGGACGCGGTGAGAAGCTGGGAGCAGTCAGACACCGGCGATCTCGCCAATCACGCCACCTGCCTCACTGTCAGCCTCTTGACGGATTCCTGTCTCCCTTGGAAATGGCTTCTATCAGGAGATCTGGCCTAATGCGAGTGAGACAGCTGCTGTACTGGCCATTGTTCAATCGGCGTCTCATACTCCTGAGCCATGTGTGAGATCACCTGTCTTTCGGGGGGGGGTTGTGGGGGGCGGGGCATGTGTGCACCATAAGACATTAGACAATAAAAGTGAGGAGAATATCGCTGTCAAATAATCAGCTCTACTTTAGAAAGAATGATAATCAGTTTTTACGGTTCTTTAGTTTTGTTGACTTAGATCACGTCAAAGTCTGTAGGAAAATCCCCACAAAATGTAGATATAACCATATGTTTTAAAGTCCATGTTTTGGTTGTTTTTAAACATACATTCATGTACTGTGTACATTGCATACTCCTTATGCTTCTATAGAATCATCAGCGATATCTAAGCAACAGCTTTCCTTCTCCATGTGAGAGCTTATACCAGACGATATATACAAAATGATATGTGCGTGTTTAGCCTCGTTCCCCCGAAAGCTCTCAAAGAGCGGGAAGTCTGACCACCCCTGTTGATTAGTCTGATGAAATATCGCTGGAAGTGATCAGTGTGCATCCGTGCATCTCCGGCAACCAAGAGTCAGATTTAATGGGCTCTAATAAACATGGATACCCGGTAGGTTGGAAGTGCAGGAAAGCGCGATCCTGCCCTGCACTCCTGCAATCGTTTCTGAGAACTCTCCTTTGACGAAACACATTTGATGGAAAAATTGAGAGGAACGGTTTCCATGGAGATGGTGAACAAGGTAACTTGGAACCCAAGGCCACAGGATTTATTTTTTTTTTTCATTTCTGCTTTCTTCCCAGCTGAGTTTTATGTAGTTTCTCCAACTCCACAGTGTACATGCGCTGAGTTCCGCTGAACAGAACATGGAAAGGGTCAGGCAGATAATCCCACACGGGAGAAATCTCAGCTTCAAAACTCACAATGACAGAGCCAAGACTCGCGGCCAAAAACCAAGCGATCCACATGTACTGCGCAGGTGTTCAAATTCTGCATGAATCCAACTAGCAAAAATCCGCAATTAGAAAGGATTAGATTCACAATTACAGCTAATTACATGCTAATTATATGCTAAGGCTGCATTCTAAATCTTCTTAAAAATTGAGGTTAAGGAGAATCACATAGGACAGTGGTGGTCTCACTGTTTCCGGAGACCTCATCAACCATTGAAGTACATGACAACATTCAGCGCTGTCTGTAGGCAGCGAGGGAATTTTAATTAGTGCGCGAATTCTCCCTCAGGCGTGACTCATTTGCGAGGCCGGTTCAGACGCCTTGATCACATGTAACATTTTGAACGACGTGGTTCTTTGGGAATGAGGCAAAAAGAGGTTTGAGATCAAACTCAAACGGGACTGCAGTGGGGCCTTCCACCGCGGCAGGGTCGGGGGCGTAAGTCCCCTGCCTTCTGGAAACACTGCATAAATTTTTTCGGTAAAATCACGTGGGGGGCCGCCGGAAACAAGCTGAGCGTCCTCAAGACCTGCACCGTATGTGTATTTCATGCGTTTATGAGTTACTAAGATTTCTGCATGTCATCTGCTGCTTTCACAAAACACCCCAAAAACCGAATTCTCATTAAATTTTTGATGCTGACCTTGCGATATAATGAAGCCGCGATGGGGGGAGCCGTGATGCCTAAAGGTCGACTGTACTGGAGTGTAAAGGACACACTGGCGGGGTCTAAACATGATTAAATGCAAAAGACCGAAGCCAGGTATTCCAAGCTAATGTTCCTCAGACTTGCACTCAAGCTCCCTGCCTAGGGTTACTTACGTCCGTTTTTCAAAAATTGCCGGTTTGTCTGGGTTTAGTGCTGCAACCCATACGACCCAATATTGTGTTACATTGCAGTACCAACTGAAGGAAAATGCACCAATTTTCAAAACATGGCAGCCACTAAAAACGAAATGACACGCACACCCCACGTGTCGCGCTGCTCACGAGTGACGGTAACTTCCAGAAACCAGTGGACCTTTGGTGCTTTTTCGTCATTGTGCCAACATTGAATCGTGTCGTTTGCTTGAAGTTTAACAGACTTTAACTTAGCATTTAGTGATATCTGTTGAAAAAGACTTGTATACGTGTATGCTGTATCAATTTTGTCTGGACTGTAAAACAACAGTTAACTGCAAGGTCACATTGCGTATATTCATGACCGAAGCGCTACCTGATTGGTTGGTGAATGTGAAAACTCTCCTTTTTCATCACACCAAATATGGTAGCCAGATAGTCCAAATCGAGAAACAGTGCTCTAATCAATTGTCTAACAATTTCAGAGTTTCCCAGAGATTGCCAGGGCTTTGCGTTCTTATGGATAATATTCTGGTATTCCATATTCATGTCTGCCAGTAGAGGTAAGACAGAGCTTTACTCACGCTGTTAATATTGACTGCAGTATTAACCTCACTGTGAGTGTTACTGTCTTTTCATTATGAGTTACCATAATTTCTATTACTGAGAATTAGATGCAGGATAAAGGTATTAACATTGCAAATATATAGAGGAGGGAATAATAGATTATCATGTAATTGTATTAGTGTCCCATCAGGGGGCAGTCACGAGCACACAGGCTGTAAGGTTGGGGGTTTTAATGGGGGGTCTGTCCAAAGGCTGAGGAAAGGCAGTGAGCTGTAGGGTATAACCTGCCCCGATGCCCACCCTCTGCCTTTGGAGGATAGAGCCCCCCACCACACCATGACCCCCCCACACCCACTGCTCAGGCCCACGTTCTGCTTTGCAGCCCACATAAATAAACAGACAGATGGCTTTCCATGGCCCCTTCTGAGAGATGGCATGTTTATCTGTCCTCTCCCCCAGCCGACCCCCCCACCAGCACCACCA
>JAODKE010000002.1:19766095-19779008 GCA_026779605.1 Mormyrus hasselquistii
ACGAACATCCCGCAGAGACAGACATGGACATCCTCCAGAGACAGACAAGGACATGGACATCCCCCAGAGACAGACACGGACATCCCCCAGAGACAGACATGGACATGGATATCGCCCAGATACAGACACGGACACGGACATCCCCCAGAGACAGACATGGACATCCCCCAGAGACAGACACGGACATCCCGCAGAGACAGACATGGACATCCTCCAGAGACGAACAAGGACATGGACATCCCCCAGAGACAGACACGGACATCCCCCAGAGACAGACAAGGACACGAACATCCCGCAGAGACAGACATGGACATCCTCCAGAGACAGACAAGGACATGGACATCCCCCAGAGACAGACACAGACATCCCCCAGAGACAGACATGGACATGGATATCGCCCAGATACAGATACGGACACGGACATCCCACAGAGACAGACATCCCCCAGATATGGACATGGATATCGCCCAGATACAGACACGGACATCCCCCAGAGACAGACACGGACACGGACATCCCCCAGACATGGACATGAATATCACCTAGATACGGATACGGACAAGGACATCCCCCAGGGACGGACACAGACATCCCACAGAGACAGACACAGAGATCCCCCAGAGACAGACACGGACACGGACATCCCGCAAAGACAGACACAGACACGGACATCCTCCAAAGACAGACAGAGACAGACATGGACACGAACATCCCGCAGAGACAGACACGGACACGGACATCCCGCAAAGACAGACACAGACACGGACATCCTCCAGAGACAGACAGAGACAGACATGGACACGAACATCCCCCAAAAACAGACACGGACACGGACATCCCGCAGAGACAGACATCCCCCAGACATGGACATGAATATCACCTAGATACGGATACGGACAAGGACATCCCCCAGGGACGGACACAGACATCCCACAGAGACAGACACGGAGATCCCCCAGAAATGGACACGGACACAGACATCTCCCAGAGACGGACACGGACAAGGACATTCCCCAGAGACAGGCATATACACGGACATCCTCCAGATACGGGTGGCAGCCATTCCTGTAATGTTGTATGTAATGAGGGGCCAAGCTGTGCCCCCCATAAGAGCCACCTAAGGGAGTGAAGAGACTCAGATGGGGGGGGCTGGCTCTGTGGGATTCAGGATGACCTCTGAACTTTGAGGCCACTCATTAATCACAGCCTTTTGTTTACTCTCCCTACTGAGAATATCTCCACGGCAACCCAGAACCGACCCGGCGAACCACGGCCAAGGGCCAATTACTGCCTCGTCCACAAAAAAAGTGAATACTTTGATTTTATTAAAGAGGCACATACTAGTAATGATTGGCACAGAGCCAATATGAAATGCTAGAATAAGATAAGCTCAAACTGAGTGTAATATCAATACAATGATTTTTACTTTCTTAAAAATGCATGTTGGACAAAACAACAAGAAGGAAGAAATACAAACAAAGGGGAAGCCTAATGATTTATTCCAACTTTTGCTGAAACTCTACTCAGTCAGCCAGACTTCTCCACGTGATGGGGGTTTGCGACCCATTCCGACGGCCCCTCGCCTCCCGGTTATTTGACTTTCACATTGTCCTCTTCAGTGTCAATATTTCCACATCCTGTGAAGAGAAAGAGCCCCCCCCCCCCTCGTGACCTCAGGGCTCATGGGCTCAGACCGTGAGAAGGAGGCACATCTTAGCCCGGCTGCCCCAGCTCTCCCTCCGCCTCTCGCCCAGGTTATGTCAGGGAGGCCTGTCTGAGACCCGCAGATGTGTGACATGGGCCCAGTAACAGCCCACTTCTCAGGCACTGGCGGGGACAGCGGCCCAGATGGGACCCATCTCGACACAAGGAACCATCACAAAAAACAATAAATAATAATGACAATAATGATCAAGGGGAGCTTTAAGCCGCCGGTCCCAGCTTGCTGCTTCGCGTTTGGATTGCGGGCATAATCGGGCTCCAAAGACAGACAATCAGTACTTACTGGATGGCTGTTAACATCACGCATTTCCATATAAAAAAGTCTCAGTTTTAGCCTGAGAGAAATTTTTATATTCATATTTCTATCCCTTTTTGCGTGCTCTCTCACCCTTGGGAAGTGTCTCTTACTGCTAAAGATCAGCAGATGTATCGCGTCGATCAGAGGGCTATGCGCTTACGCGCTGGCATCTGCGAGACCCCAACGGTAACGGTTAAGGGGTCGTCATATTACGTCATCCCTGCCAACGGGAGTGTGATCCTTTTGTGGCCCCACTGCACTCCACCTACTCACTCTGTTTCAGTCACCCCACCCCCGGACCCAGGCGATGACAGCATTCGGGAGACGTAGGCTGTCCCTCCCCCAGTCCTGGCCGCCGCACTGGAGACACTCTGCTGCTGCTGCCGACGTCGTTTGTCTTCATTCAACGCGCGTCTCTCTCGGGAAGCAGCAACGCCCGAACATGCTAAAAGGCTTAGGACAGCGAATAGCAGCATTAAAATTTGGATTTTAAGACAATCTTTAAGAAAAAAGGAGCTGGATGGTCTCCATAGCAACAGGGCAATCTGTCACCGTGTGATACACATTTCACTCTGGGGAGACTGGTATTAAAAGCGTCATTTCACATTGCTTTACACGAGAGGTGCAACAGTCACATTTTGTGCCCATTTATCAACAGCTGCTTCGAGAGTCGACTTCTTAGGATAAATTTACCTTCCTGAGACAAACAGCAGATCATAAACCCCTTAGAGGAAATGCAAATAAGACCATTTCATTAAACGCAATGCTAACTTACAGTTAGCATGATCTGCATCCACCCCTCGGTCAGGGGGCTGCGTGACCCTGAGATCTGCATCCACCCCTCGGTCAGGGGGCTGCGTGACCCTGAGATCTGCATCCACCCCTTGGTCAGGGTGCTGTGTGACCCTGAGCTTGATTCTCTCTCTCGATTCTGGCATTGACAGAAGAGTCATTAATCCTGAGAAATGGACCACCCACATCCCCCCAGGCCATGGCTGATTCCTGTGCTTAAGGTTAGAATTGGGCCTGGATTTGGCACCCACTCTGAGATTCTTGAGCACAGGACCTCTGGCACAAAGAGGGGGCCATTGGGGGGATGGGGACTGGAACTGGAACCCTCCCTGGCACCGAGTACAGGGACGGGGCATGTCACTGACCTAGGATCAGCGGGGTAGGGGGGATTGGGGGCAGGAACATGGCCTTCCCAGGCACCGAGTACAGGCACGGGGCTGGCACTGAATCAGGATCAGTGATTGAATAGCGGACAGGTCAGGCCAGAGCAGGGTAGGCAGAGTGTGCTTCAGACTCCACGCCTCATTCAACATGGAGGACCGACACGCACAGGGAACCATGTTGCGTAAAACATGCAAAGAAAGGTTTTCAAATGGAGATTAGCATCCACTCTGCTTATTGGAGAAACTATGACGTAATTTTTAAATGTGGCACAATAAACTATCCACAGAGAAAGGCCAGACTCATGTGCATTTAATTCGCTATTTCCATGCACACGTGTACATGCGTGTGCATGCGTGTGCATGCGTGTGTATGCGTGTGCATGCGTATTTCCAGCAGTCTGTGGTAGATATTCATTCATTTATTTTAGACGATGCTTTTCTCAAAAGCGATGTGCAGTTGAGGGCGCAAGTCAGACAGACAGACAGACAGTTCCTTCAGCAATGGGGGGCCTTGCTTAGGAACCCAACAGTGTGATCGTGCTGTCAGCCACGGGATCTGAACTAGCGACCTTCTGGCCACAGGGTTCAACCATCACCACCATCAAAAACATCAAATTTTTAATTTTTTTATCACATTATGACAAAAAAAGTACAGAATGTTGGTGTATCTTTTATGCATCTGACCTATTTTTGATCCAAGAGATCACATGACAATCGTCTTGAGGAGGATTTTAATCCATTTCTGACCGGCAGCAGGCCAAGATGGAGACCAGATAACAGACACGCTTCACGGGATTCAATTTGCTTTCTGCAAATAGCCTTAATCTTATAAAATAAGCCTGGATTATTTGGCAGACTGTGTCGTTACCTGTGCCGTGCTTTCATGAGTGAGGGGGTGGGGGTACATTTCTGTCAGGTTGTCCTGTCTTGTGACAAGCCTGGCCGGGCTGGGTGGGGGCAGGTGGCTGAGGGCTAGGAGACTGGAAGCCAAGTGGGCACTGTGACCCGTACGGCAGTGAGAACACGGCCATGTGAGCAGAAGACCACCGCCTTTATCCGCAGTTAAAGGGGCGGGGGCTCGGGGAGCTTATGGTGGAAAGCTGACTCATCCTCAGTGACACCACCCTTTAACATCCAGCTCCTTGCCGACAGCCTGCCTGCACACTTACGGGACGGAGCCTCTGAAAGGTGCTGCACTCAGCTGTTCAAAGGGTAGAGACCCCCAGTGCTGTCTTTGTAATTTGTGGAATAACACCCCCCCCCCCACCACCTCCCTCCAGTTACTATATTGCAGCCTGTAATTAAGCAAGTGGAGGCAGAGCTGTTTTTAAAAGCAGACTGTAAGAGCTTGGATGTCACACACACACATACACACGCACTCACACACGCAGGTTTGTAATTATATCTTGGTGGGGACTCTGCATTCATTTCTATGGGGAAAAATCTTAACATGACGACCTTGACCCCTACCCAGCCCGATCCTTAACCATAAGTAAGCAAACTAAATACAAGACTTTGGGCATTTTTAGTTTTTTGATTGCAGTCACAGATTTTTGTAAAATTAAGTTTCCCCTTGTAGGGACCAAAAAAAAAATCCCAACAAGATCAAAATAACATTTTTTTTTTTATCACATTGTGGGGACACTTGGTCCCTACAATGTAATACAGACACAACCCGCGCACAGACACAGGGCCCATATTCACAAACACACACGCGCAGCTAACAGAAAGACATGTGTGACGCAGATACACGCTGCCTGGAACATGGGCAACAAGAAGAGATTCAGTATCTCAGTGCAAGGCTCACCTGCTCTATGGCTCACAGAGTCACCCCCCACCCCCCAACAAAAAAAAAAACTGTTTACAGGGACAGCAGTAAATGTCATCCAGAATAATGAGCATATTCATCATAAGACTAAAATTCCTGAAATCTATGCACGTCTGAGCTTAAATTTATCATGTATAACAAGTGACTGGAATCAAAGATCAAAGATCCACAGTTCTGATGAATCTCACTCAGATGGATTAAACGCTTAATTCCTTCCCAATCCAATTTCCTCTATGTTCAGAACCACTGCAGGCATTTAAAATATAATATTAAACGTATGACTGATCTTACATGCAGCTCTATCGCACGTGTCATTGCTAGTCTGAAGTGTCTGAGGTCCTTTTCCTTCATCCTGTGATGTGTCGTCCTGTGACCAAATCACCCTCCCAGTCCCCACTATGGACTCTTTCCATCCTCCAGTTCCAAAGAGCCCCGCTTATTTACTGGCGTTAAATGCAGTGCCCATGCACGTGTACACAAAAGCACTGCATTTCACAACATTGCAACACTGTCGCAAAGCTGGTGATGGCATTGCAACATCAGTGACACAGATGGTACCCTAACCCTCTCCCTGCTTGTATCCATGTTACAAGCAGATTTGGGTAATTCAGGTCCAGAGAATAAAAGTCCAGACCAAGATTAGTTGAGCGTAAAGAGTCACTGAGTATTCAACTGGTTGGTTGAAACAAAATCCCGGTCTGGACTTTTACTCTCTGAATTATCCAACTCTGGTTACCGGTGTCCATTGACTTCCCCTGCAGGGAATGATAGACTGATAGACTGATGAAACATAGATAATCATATAGGACAGACTGGGGGTACCCTGGCCCTCCCCCAGGGGAATGATTGGACTGTCAGACCTGATAATACTTTGTCTCTCCTGTAGGGCGGTCAGCATCTCTGCTTTAGACATCGCTCATCCGGGGGGGGGAGGGTTCACACACTAATAGATATCTCTTTTGACGGGGGACACCAGTCTTGGTCAGGATCTGTCTCTGTGTGTGTCTCTCTCATCGAGGCCCAGAGAGATTCGACCCCCATAATCCCTCCCCTTTCACCTGACTCATGACATCATATCACTGAAAACAACAGAAGTGCATTGGTTTCATACTCCCTTAGCTACTTGCCTGCTTATATGCAGGAGACCACAGCTGTGAAATGAGAATTTCTGCTCTCTCTGCAGGTACGCATGACAAGCTGATGAGAATAATTATGTCTGGACCATGTGATCCGGACTTTCAGTGGCCTGTCCTCACTTATTTTAAAACTGCAAACGTGTTCTAAAAATACAAAGCGCTTCCTTTTTCCCCTTTCACTGCTTTATTATTTAAAACACGAGGATCAGTGTTGCCATGGATGCGGTTGTCCTGGTTACAAACAAGTACGCAGATATGGGAACGGCAAGGAGCATTTTCAAATGGTTTAACCTCTGCACAGCTTGACCGCTTCAGACCACGTTCTGATGTTTTTAGTTAGGTGCAGTGTGGTTAAACTCTGGGCAACCACAAACCATCACCTGCTAGCCCACAAATTAATAGTCTTACTGTAGGACCTGATCAGGACACTGTCACTCTGACCAGCTCAGGACAGAAGGACATGTTAACCCACAATGCACCTGAGAGACCGTGTGCCAATGTATTGCTGAAGATACCAAAAAGGCAGCGATGAGCCGAGACTTGGGGCAAGCGCTGGTACGGGGGGGTGTGGCTGGCCGGCACGTTTTGCCGGCTGGGGGGAGCCTTGAAAATATTTGAAAAAGGGGAGAGGTATTTGAGTGATTGTCAGTTATGGCACTTGGAGCATGAACAGGGGGCACTTTCAGCCTTTCAGGAAAAAGCTGACCCCATTGCCTCTCAGTAATCTTAGGCAACGGTGCTGTCGGCCCGTGTTTCCCAATCCGGTCCTTGGGGACACAAAGCCGGTCCATGTTTTTGGTCCCTCCGAGCTCCTTGCCAGACAGTCTGTGGGTCCCCGAGGACTGGATTGGGAATCACAGCCATAGGCTACACAAACATTGTAGAGCAAAGGCCATGATCACTTGAGTAAAAGCCTCTGCTTAGTTGCTTACGCAGCACTTGGAGGCAGAGCTGGAGACAGCAAGCGTCTGCGTTCATAGACGCTCCCTACAGACAGACCGGATCCCAGATGCGAGTCCGGTCCTGGCGTTGAATCTCGTAATTGGTGGATCAGTGCACAGTGGTGCTGAAGATCAACTCAGCGTGAGAAACAGACTGAGGAACTGAGAGCCAATAAGAAACGCCTTAACCCTTTTTCAGCGTAAGTGCTGAAACGACACTGCTCGCCATAATTACAGTGTAATTACAGTGTAATCCCAGGCAGGAGAGGAAGTCTACTCGGAAGCGTTGTTGGCACTGGAGTACATAATCGATAACATTTCGGGGGGTTTAATTTGCCTCTGTCCTTGCCATGACCTACCCATAGCAAAAGTACATGTTTTCATAGTCTTACATGGCAGAGCATGTACATAACGGAATGAAAGTGAAAGTCAGACATGCTGATGAAAGCTAAGAGCGCCATCTGTTGCTCAGGAGTGGAACACACAGATTCTTGCGTAATTCCTGCTGGTGAGAGACCCATGGACCTGGACTGGACACACGCCGCAACTAATTTTAGTTACCTGATTGGTGTTCTGTCCGAGGGTGCCTCTGATCCAGGAGATACAGTAAGAGGCTGGCCTCAGTCCTCTTAATGTATTCACGGTACTGAAAGTCTACAAGCTGCTCATAGTGTGTTAACTTGTATGCGTCAAATACCAAGAGGGATGGAAACATTGCATGTTTTATTTATGCCCTAGACTGCTTTAATTTGGCAATGAGGAAATTAGGGTGACATTCTCGGTTCAATGAGAGCACTTCAAATTAGAAAACAATGACAGGAATAGCAAAAATGTTATCGTAATTACAGCTCAGTAATGTGACACAGCCAGGGACATTCTCCAACCACTTCTCCTAATTATGCTAAATGAAACCTTAAAACTTAAAGCTAAATGAAACTTTAATTTAGTATATACTTATTTACTGCATTTATTCATGGCATAAATCAGTTAAAATAATACATCAAGAACATTGTTTAATAAATGAATTTTACTATTTCATTTTGTGGTAAATAGTGCATGATAATGTACGAAAAGATCAATCAAGCTAGGGGGAGAGATTGTGATGAAATCACTAAATGTACGGTTTACAACTCAAACGCTAGAACTTTCCACAGGTCAAAGGATCCAAGGTGTAGCAATATGCACCACGAGACACTAGAGGGCACTAAAGAGTATTAGCAATAATGCTATCATAGCATTTGAACTGCGCAGTGTGGTGGCCCTGATACGTGGCACAGCTGCTTCTCAGCTCCTAGGCTGGGGGCTTCTTCCCTAGATCTCCTGGCTTAGGCTCCAGCCTTCCCACCATGAGACCCCATTTAGTGTCAGATGAATGACTTACCTTGACATTGTATTCATAGTCAGTAATACATGGCTAATATGGCTACATATACCTTCCCCCTCTTGAGGTGGAACAAATAACCAATCAGGTGGGGGTATGAACCGCCCAAATCAGACTGTTTCAGTTTAACGATGTGAACCAACTGACCCTTTAGCACAACAGTGCCAGTTGGAGAAGAATGCCCGGCAACTAGTTAACTGTTCACTACAGTTGTGATACCCGTTGTGTACTTCAGTCGCTCTTACGTGATGGGAGTGTACACAGGGCTAAATGCTCTGGCGGTTTTTGCTTGCTATGCATGCAGCTGCAGCATTCTGCAAAAAAAAAAAAACTTCAGTTTTTCATTTGAAGGTTATATGGTATTTTTGTTGGTGGAATACCACTGGGCAGCTATAACCCCCCCCCCTCCACCCACCATTTTTTTTGCTCCCTTTGGGCACAGAGAGACACATTGTAAAGCTTCAAGAGGGCAAATTAGATGCCCCCCCCCCCCCTCCTTGAACACGGTGCTCAGATATTCCGGAGCTCCGAACCGCCACGCTCGCTGTGATATCTACAGTCTAATGCAAACCATGCAAAATCCCACACTTAATCCTCTGAGAACACGCTTTTAATGTCGCTGGTCACTTCGTCCATTCTGCATCTCGCCGGGCAAAGGATTAAGTCATTTTCTCTAAGAGATAACTTATGCTCACTAAACCGAATCGGTTAAGCCTGTTTGTGACGAGATGATTTTGCCTCTGCCAGCCATTTTAACGCAATGTGCTTCTGGGGGTTACACAAGGATGCCCAAAACTTTAGTATGTGCTTATTATCTAAAAATCACAAGAAATAAATTTAAAAACAGGCCTGATTACTGATCTCCCATTGGCAGTCTCCCTTCTCCCTGTCTCACCCTATGACTTATTGCTTGGGAAACTGTCCCTTTGACCCTTTGACCCCATAAAAAAGGGAGTGAGTAAACGAAACGCAAAGAATTAGTGCTGCGCTGGGGGACTGGAGGGAGTGTCCCCTCATTTTCCAGAAAGGCCTTCCTCCCTGCCGTTCGACGCGTGGATGGAGAGGCAGGGAGAAGCTCTCAGTGCTGATTAGATCTCTTCGGGATTGCATTCACACCGGCCATGGACGGGTACGAGGCACCTTGCAAGATGATAAATCACAACGATGGTGACCACAACGTCCCCCCCGCTCCCCCCCCCCCCCGTATGTTAAAGCACACATCAGACTCTCTGCATCCATGTTAAAGCGCCAACAAACAAGCAAAGTAAAGGATCCAGAGGCCTCTTGACGCATTGACTTGGTTTGTTCTTCTCGCTGGATGACGGGGCTGCACATCAGGCTGAACACACCCCCCCGGGCGATCACGCCGCGGGGGGACCGGCGGACACGCAATGCCGCAACAGACGGCGCACAAGACGGGACATCCTGTCAGATGACGGAGCTTCACGAACAAGCCGGAGCAGGAATCCCAGCACGATACCTGAACACAGACAGGCTTTCGGATACTACTTTTAATACCAATCATAGGTAAGTCTGGGCACGCTGAACGTTATCAGCGGTTACATACACGCTCTACCCTGTTCTCCTTAACCTCACGCATGAAGAACACCCCCTCCCACCTCAGCCCACCAACGGCGTGCCATAAATCCTCCCCCTGGCTTTCAGCGTAATGGACGGCGGTTTAAATGCACGCGGGCCCTCTTTATTAGCTCTGTGGCGGCGGGAAAGGAAGGGCAGCTGCGGTCGCCGTGGTTTACACAGTACGGCCAGCAGGCGCGGCGCATTAGGGAGATTGCCTCCGCCAAAGCCGCCCGGCGCCATCCCATTGGCCGAGGCTGAGGTGACCTGTGTGCATGTCGACATAAATGTCAGCTGCAGATTCCCAGGCCTATCCCCCAAGCCCACTCCCCACGACCTGCAACGACGACAGGGTTTACCGCTAAAGTAAGGCTGGGCGGGGAGCGTATTACGCCACTGGGTGGGGTGGCAGGGAGGGGTTATCGCGGAGGAGCCAGCGGACAGTCTTAGCCGTGGTACAGTGTCACGCAGCATCCCTGCGTGTCTGTGGGAAGAGTCCCTGTGGTGAAACACCACCCAGAATCCGTCACGTCAGCTCGCGATGAGCGGAGAAGGGCAGAAGGAGGAGCTTTTTCCAACACGACGCTGCTAAGGAACCATGGGACTCTCCTGTTTTAAATCCTGGAAGCATGATGGCAAGACACAAAGAGGTAAGTGATCCCCCCAAACCCCGGCAATTGAAGCGAGCCTCTTAACGAATTGCAGATGACAGGAGTGTCTTTCCGAGGAAACAAAATGATTTCTAAATATACAGACGTTATGTTCTCCTCTCCAGATGCTCATCAAATGGCTAAATCTGATCGGCAGAGTAATTTTGATTGGCAGAAGAATCAATGAAGATATTGTATGAACCTTACAAGCTCGTCTTAGGCCACGGTTGGGGCTGCTTTTGGAGGGAGCTGGGTTCAGCTCTCTTTGGTCTTATGGCATGGTTATGCAGTGACTGTGCTGAAGCAGCCAGTGCGTTACGGGGGCTCTCCACGGCCAACGAGAAAGGGGCACCCTGCTGGGTCAGGCTCCAGCAGCGAGATCCTCCCAGGCCGTCCTCGAGCACCAGAGACCATGGTTAGCTCACAAATACGCACGTAAACACCCGCGTCCGAGACACTGCAGCAGGCGGCTAAACTGCATCTCCTCTGTACCATTCAGCGGCCTAAGTAAGGATTTCATGTGACTCCCATGATGCACTGCTCTAACATTCATCATGAGACAGGGGGTGCCACACACGGGCAGTGGATGTCATCTGCCATCTTCACTCTTCCCTCAGCATCCCCCAGCAAGATCCGGAACTGTTGCTCATCTTCTAGCTGTGGGGGGCAGCATTAGTTCATGTCCCACACGGCAGCCCCTTCCCTCATCTGTCTGCACTCCCGTTTCCCAGCAGAACGGCCCACTCTCTGTGCTTTAAGTGACTCTACATCGAGGTTTCCGCAGAAACCCTTGATCGTGGGCACCCGATGCTGGTCGAGTACCGGCACGGCAGCCTGGCGGTCCTCGCTCTGCACCCTCCAGCAAGGTGACACAAATACTCGGTTACATAACCCTGACTAGGGATCGATTAACCCGACCAATTCTGTCCATTTTCCCACTCAATAGGACGAGCGACCGCCCTGGAACTAATTACCTCTCTCTCCCAGACAACCGGTGAAATTAACAAGCTTTTTAATTGCCACTCTGCCTTGTGACAACCATTAATAAGCTCCAAATGGACGACTCCAAAGGCAAACTATTATTAATTTCTAAAAATTGAGTTATTTACACTGGGTGAGCTTCTGCAAAACTATATTTAGATAAAAAAACAGATGCTAACAAACCCAGACCATGCAGACCATCGATATTCTGTCATTGGTAAAGTCCGGAATTTGCATTACGGAAACTGGATAATATCTGCAGGATTCCAATCCTGAACCCAACCTCAGGGACAGATATGAAGCTGCTTTCTTAATAAAGAGTTCAGGGGGGTATCTGGCTGATTTTACAAACGGGCATCACACTGTCAGACCCCCAAGGAAGGACACGGCGTGTGGGGTGAACATCAGCCATGTGAGATCTGTCATGTTTCACTGCCATGCTGGTATGGTTTTGGGGGGCTTTTGTACTCAGCATTGACAGGCTGTCACTGAGGCGTTGCAGGCATGCTCAGGCAAGCGGACTCATGCGCCAGAGAGGAGAGGTCGAGGAACTGGTAGCCTGCAGAAATGAATGGATCAGTAGATGCACGCGGTTTTAGGTTATTGAATATCTTTGGCAGGGTGACAGACAGGACTGCTGGCCAATCAGCTGGCTGCGTAGAGCCACAATGCAGCACTACAACTGAAAGCTCTACAACTTAAAAATTAAACTAATATTGAAACAGAAATAGGCTGAAAAAGATTAAACTTCAGTATAAGTCACATAAAACTGAAAAGAAACTGGAATGTGAAATTAAATAAGGAGAGTTTTCATAAAAACGGAAAGCACAACAAATCTGAATCACACCAAAATATTATGCAGGTAGACACCAGCAGTGCATTGTGGGAGCAGCCCAGATTTGACACATTTATATTGAGATATGCAGCTAAACGGCATTAAAAACGCCACCCTCACCCTCTCACGGAAGATGACATCATAGCATAGTTGCTATGTTACTGATTTATGTGCAACGGGACAACAAACACGGGAAGTCCTTCCCGTCAAGGACGAGACGCTGGCTTCCCAGAGCATCTGTGGCACACGGATGCCAGCAGGGAAGTGGGGCTGGCCTTTTGTTCGACCGGGTGGCAGTACAGAGCCTGCACATGCCTCATCTAAATCTCAGCCACAGGACACAGTGAACACTGTTCAGGGGGGAGGTTATATGTACTGTGGCAAGAAA
>JAODKE010000002.1:19807742-19821811 GCA_026779605.1 Mormyrus hasselquistii
TCCCACACAGCAACAAACAAAGTTAAAAAAAAAAAACGACACACCTGGAGGGGAAGAGAAGGGGGGGGGGAGGGAGGGGGGGGGGGGCCGCCCGGGGGGTCGGGTTTTGGATGGTCAGCAGAACACCGGAATGGACTGGGAAGCATACCCTCAAGCTCCGGTCTACCTGCCATATCATGGATACGCATTCCTAAGCATCACCCCGCAGGAAGCTAACAGGCCGATTCACACCCAAAAGGAAGTACAGTACGATATCCAGCTGACTGGTACTGTGCCGACTCAACGGTGACAGTTCCGGCAACACATTATGTGTAAGAATTGCTCGGCTGTGACCGTCAAGCGAAAGGAGTGACACTGAAAGGAAAGAGTCCAAGACAATGGACAGAAATGAGGTTCCACTGAAGGTAACGCCCAAGAAAGCAGGCTACCCGAAAACCCCAATAACCTACAGCGACGTCTGCCCATCCAGCTCCTACGCCTTCGGTAGCATCTGCTGCATGATTTCTCAAATGTCAGGAGTCACAGAACTGAATCGGAAATACAGAACATATTTTACATTGTATTTACATTTATTAATTTGGCAGGAATCCAAAGTGACATGCATTTGAGAAAAGAGGGGTTAGATGGACACCAGATTGAAAAATCATTCCACTGATCACGGGACTGGAACTGGTGACCTTCTGATGACTGGCACCGAATCCTAACCTGCAGAGCCACATACCACCCCCACAGCAGACAGGAAATGCTGAAAGATTTGCATGGGCAGAGTTTCTGAAAGGAGGGGTGATGGTTTGACTGGTTTACAGAGTAGATGCCGGGACCCCAGGCAGTCCAGGGGCAGCTGGAGCATGAGACAGTGCTTTCAGACAGGCTTGAGTCAATGAATCCAGAAGTGTTTCCATGCCTCCTTATTGTGTCCCAGAAGGCCCCATCACCTGCCTCTTATTGTGTACCGATCTATTAGCCTGATACCCTGTGGTTATACCACTGCCCTACCAGCAGAGGGTGCTGCATTTTCAGCAGGCAGTTAAAATCCTCACGTCTTGGCATGTGGACATCATTAATAAAATTTCAGTCTATGTTACAATGCAGTATAATAACTCTGCAGTGCAGAAAGGAGTGACTTCAGCTACATTATTAATATGGAAAGGGTTTCTATCCAATTAACAAGTCGATTTTGATTGCAAATCAAATAAGGTCCCTGTTTACTGGAAAGTTAGCAACAGGGTGCCCAAGGGCTCACAGATTGGTTTTCCCTGCACAGCGCCCCGAACATCTTGAAAAATGACCAGACTATCTCGGCCATGATTCTTCAGTCTCCAATGGCTCCCTTGTGTCATAAAATCGCACTTATTTCACTTAACTTTCTTCAGGCCAGAGATTATGTGAGCTGGACCCAAATGGGCCCGGAAGGAGAGAGTCCCAGAACTGCACACCATCTGCAAGCCATAAACTCAAGGTGACACTTTCAATCTGTTCTTTAACAGAAATGCTGTATATGCGTGCATGTATACACACAAACAAACACAGCCTTGCCCAGGGTTACGATGGGCTTACGTTAGGCGAAAATGCATTTTAATACAGCACACCTAACCCAAGAAACATCATAGCCTAGCCTAGCCCACCAAAAGTGCTGAATATCCCATATAATTCATAGGCTAATGTAATGAAAATGAAAAACATGGACCCATCCTTCCAGTGATTTTTATTTGACAGTTATTTGTTACTTTATATTCATACACATGAATTCATATATTTATATATATACACAGTATACCATATATGAGGTATTGTGTACAGACATTTCCTAGGTTATGGAGGTCTGTCTCAATTGTCAGAAAATTCAAGGACCCAACAGTGACATCATTCTGTTGACCACAGGATTTAACTGGAGCTAGTAAGAGCCACACAATGCTGTCTGTTGTACCCTTAGCAAGAAACCTAACCTGAATTTCTCCAGAATTGAACAAATGAATAAAAAGCAACCACAAGTACAAAAAAAAATTCAGCTAAACACGTTAACATGACGTCATTTGTTGGAGAATTTTAAATGCCTGTACCTCCTTAGCAGAGGAAGAAGCCAAAGTCATTTCCTTGCATTGCAGTTGCTCACTAAAACATGTAATAGAATTACTTACTGGTGATATTCAAAAAAATCTAAAAACTAAAAGCCTTATGCTGCTGCAGACATCGGTACGCTATCCATTGAAAATGAGTTAGGATTTCACATTACTGTGCATTCTGTGGACTCTGCCCCCCTTAAGTGCTGTCAAATGAGAACTATCTGTAATTATAAAAATCCAGTTTCTTTTTTAAAAAGTTATGCTCAGTCAGCAGTGAGCTTGATTCTAAATTCAAAAGTGTATTGATCAGTTTATCGCTGCCAGTAAACTGTTCAAAAGTATGACATGCGGCTAATTTCGTTTTCATCACCAGCGTGACGGACGTGTGGCCATAATAATCGGCCCGTACATCAGACCAGGGCGCTCCACCTGGGGGCCGCTCCCGGCGCTTCAGAGTGGGCGGCTGCGGTTTGATGCGGGGGCTGCATTGGTCGCAGGTGTGTCTTACGACTGGGCAGTCTGGCTTGTGAGCGGGGCCAGAGACCCAGCTGTAGGTCCTCCGGTAAATACTGGATAGCTGGACGAGCATGGACGGTATTCCCCGCCTGCCATCCCCACAAACACCCCCCCGTCGATCTGCGGCAAAGTAATTTCAACCTCCGGTCGCAATCCAGCGGCTGGCTCCGCATGACACGTCCAGCCCTAGACCCTGGCACTGCGGCATCGTCAAAGACCACAACGTCCGGCGGTCATGCCCCGGCCGCCCGCGGGTGTCCATTCCGGCAGCGCCGTCTCCCACACGTCTCACTCCTCAGACCGGCCTGGCTTCTTCTTCTCTCCCCCCCCCACTTATGTTTGGGACTGCGGTTAAAGTAAAGAGTAGCGCAAGCAGGCGGCGTAAATTCAGCAGCACTTACCGCGTCTTGCTCGCTTTTCCCAGCACTCCCATGCACGGCACGGCACGACGCGGAAGGGAAGCCGGCTGTCCGCTACAGAAGTCACGGCGGCACCGTTCGGACGGGCCGAGTTCCGCCCACCGAGGATCCGGATCACGCTCCCGATCCCACATTCCCAGCCTCTGTCAGCGGCATGACCGGGGGCGGCGCCAGGTCCGGTAACGCGCATGACGTCATTGCGTTTTTTGGACGCGGGCGACGTCATCATACTTTTTGGACGGAGGAGGCGTCCGAAGGTAAAGTGAAGCTTCTGCTTCGTTTGTGGGAAAAGAAAACTGGCGTAGAAGCCCAACCCAGTCCACTTCGCTCCATATACGCATAGGCGAATACAAATGCCTCTTTATTTTACTTATGCTTTTGTTTGTTACTTTCAGTGAGACGTTAAGGCTTTTCATGCATTTGTGCATGAATGATTGACTTACCGTCTTGAAGGGCCCGAATATTTTACACTTTCGAGTTGTCTGGTTTCTGAACACATTCTGGGTAATAAATTGCATATCAAGAAAATGTGTAAAGACTGTAACTGCATTTAGATACCTATAAATAGATAAAACAAAGGCAAAAACAGGCCAGATACGTGATTGAAATGCACGAAGTCCCTGGCCAGTGTTCTCTCAGTATCTCCATTCTTTCCCTTAAACTTAAGTTCGATGATGTTTTTAAATGCAAACACAGAAACAATGAACAAATACGAACTTATCAATTTATATTTTTATTTTTTTGTTTACAGTTTCTTTACGTTCACAGATCTATGCAGTCACCAGTTACTGTAAAATATAAAATATAATCTTAAAACAATTGATCATTACGTATTTAAATAGCCAAGGAACTGCTCACAGCTTTGAGAAGATGATATTGAAGAGATATAAACAAAGACTAGAAGAAAACATGTACTTTGGCACTAAAAAAATTAAACAAAATCATTATTCAAGGCTAATAAAACATTTTCTTGCAAAGACATAAATAACCTAAAACGTGACAGTAAATACATATTTTAAAATCTGGAATGCACACTTCGTAAATAGTCAGGAATAGTCCATGTAATTAAACAAATGGGTAATTTGTACAAGGATTTTTGTTAAATGCTTTATGAAATTTGTTTTTCTAATAAAAAGTGCTGAAAAGTCCCTTTGGGCTGGGAGGCTATTTGCAGCAAAAATACCAGTTATTTCAAAGCAGCTACTGCCCCTTCAGAGCTTTGGTGGAGTGCAATGGACTATTTCAAACGAAAAACAGAAAGACAGATATGAAATCCTAACCTCCTTCATATCTTGTATTTGGTCTGAGGTACGAATCTTTAAAAAGCATAAATGCTATTCAGGGCTTCCAGAAGGTTCTACCAGGTCTCCAAGCCTGTCTTTGGAGTTAGGTGGTCACTCCAGTCTGACTTGCTTCTGCCAGCTCTCGTAGACCTTTTGCCCCTAAAGTAGGGTTATTCAAATCACGGTCCTCAAGGGCCGAGCACTGCTGTTTACCCAGCTTTCCTTCACCTGAGAGCTAGTTGTGAAGCCTCTGGTTAATTAGAGACAGAAATTATTGAGCTAAGTACCTAGGAGACTTGAAAACAAGGCCTGGATTTGGAATCGAAGGCCATATTTGAATAGGGGGGCCCTAAAGCAATTTTGGTCTCTTCCAGTATTGCACAGAAGTAAGACATTTACCAGATCTACCAAGTGAAAATGTAGTTATTGCCTCAAAACTTGCTGGAGGCCCGGGTGCAGAAGCAGTGGAAGGCCTCCATATAGCTAGTCTGTTCTCTTCTCTCTACTTGGAAAAGCAGCTGACGCTGCATTGACTATACCAGACTATGGTTTGCACACCTTCAATACCATACTTCACTGTCCCAGGAGTAGCCACAGCTAAAAACTGTATGTACCTCACATTTCCATGCTATAATAACAATGTAAATGTAACACACAGACAGACCCCCCCCCCCCCCCCCCCCCCCCCCCCCCCAAACCACACCCACCCCCCACACACACCAACCCACACACACACACAAAAAAAAACACACACACACACACACACACACACACAATTGCACTATAATTTCGAGAGTCCATCCTCTCGTGCCTTTCAAAGGCTTTTCATTTCCGTCCGTGTTTACTCCACCGTCACAGATTTGGCCAAGTTTCTGGGGTAATCCACCTGAAATTGAGAAAGCAGAGTAACAAATGCAAAATGAATCTGTGGAGAACGTTTGAAAAAACAAAGTACATGGCTGACACTGCCTTAATCTCACGAGGAAAAGCAGGAACTACTACAAATTATTTTGCACATATATGAAAACAAGCATGAAATAAAAAGATAATTAATAATGGGAGTTTCAGTTAGGATACAAAGGCCACGCGAGTCTGTGAATCGGAGGTATAAATTTCCCGTTCAACACATGCTAACTTTTTATTATGCAAGTTTGCAGTGATGGAGCCACTGGGGCCCCAGACACTGATACAGTGGTGATGTCACAGGTCGGGGAAGGACATACGTCATATCCGCGCAGCACGGCCAGGTGGAAAGACATCAGCTGCAGAGGGATGACGCTGAGTATCCCTTGCAAGCAGTCCACTGTCTGAGGCAGCTCGATGGTCTTGTACGCACTCTTTTTCACATCTGGGTCGTCTTGACAACAGAGGACGATCGGTCGCCCCTGACACAGGCAAAGGGGAAAAGAAAGGAGAGTGGGGCGAGTCGCCATGTGACCTCCAGTTCAACCATTAGTCAAACTGGTTTAGGAGATCTGGTGTCAGGGCAACAAAGGGCGTAGCGTTGTCCGTATGAGTCAGTCTTGGCCAGAAATGGGATAAGCTTAAAACACGGTAACAGAGCTCTTTGGAAAAACGTGCCTGACTTAATGCACGCATTGAAATGTGCCTCACCTGTCTCGCAGTGACCTGCTGCAGCGCGTTGTGACACTTGGTGTAGCAGCCATCGCGCATGATGACCATGATGACGGGCATGTCGTTGTCGACCAAGGCCAGCGGTCCGTGTTTCAGCTCCCCAGCCAGAATTCCCTCAGAGTGCATGTACGTGATCTCCTTGATTTTCTGCCAGCAGGACATTGAGAAGCGATCTGAAGCCAATCTATGCACAATAGCCGGTAAACCAGCTTTACGTTTGCGAGCGTTCATTTGATATTGCTGTTTGAGTTCTTGGCGAGAAGAGCTGTGAGACTCACCAGCGCCCCCTCCAGGCAGGTGGCGTAGTGGAAACCCCGACCCATGACCAACAGTGACCTCTGCTGGTACAGCTCATCCGCAATGCTCTTGATCTTTCTGTCCAGCTCCAGCACCTTCTTAATCAGGTCTGATGATTGGAAAGAAAAACAATATTTATGAACCTTTTAAAGAAATGGATGTGGGAAGAATTAGCATAGGAGAAAAGAGAAAGTGGATTGAGAGGCTACCCCTATTTGTGACTTATACTGGGTGGGTAACTGCTCGCGTAGGTAGAAAGGACATGATGTGGAGCGAGTTTCTGAGGGAGGTTCAAGCCGAGGACGAATGCTCTGTCGCATGAGAACTTCCATGCGTTTGGTTAGAAGGGAGTGACGAGAGTTAAGCCAGCCGGCTGGCCCTTACCCGGCAGTATCCGGAGCCCATTGATAATTTCCAGTCTCCTCTTCTGCAGGGAGATTCTGTCCTCACTCATCATCAGCCCAAACATGATGAGCGCCACAAACTGGCTCGTGTAGGCCTGTGAAAGGCACAGGAGATAAGTCCTGAGTGTCCAAGTGAGCGGCGCTGGCATGTGTACCTGTGTGCTGCTGTCCCGCGGTACCTTGGTGCTGGCCACTCCAATCTCAGGCCCCGCGTTGATGTGGACGCCGCAGTCAGTATCTCGGGAGATGGAGCTGCCCACGGTATTGGTCACGCCCACAGTCAGTGCCCCACGCTCTTTGCAGTACCGCAAGGCCATCAGGGTGTCGGCAGTCTCTCCTGGTGGCGGGATACCATCAGTGACTTCCCATAGGGAATTCCACACAGGAACTACCACATACAAAAGGCTGTACGTGGACACAACGTCTGCCTGGAAAGCAAGTCTTCATGACGGCGGTCGGAAGCTAGGCCCCGCGTACCAGATTGGCTGATGAAAAAGCAGACGTCGTCCCTGAACACGGGTGTGATGCGGTCCAGGAAGTCACTGGCTAGCTCGACCATCACCGGGAGCTCCGTAAGCTCCTCCAGAATCTGCCGGGTCTGAAGGTGGAAAAAAAGAGAAAAGCAAACGACTGATTGTAGCTGGATTGTGGATCGAGTGTCAGAAGTTTATGTAAGATCAGCTGGTCAGGCACAACAGCGGACCCAAACTGGCTCAAAACATTTTGCTTATAAAGGAATATAACGTGAAAATATATGAATTAAATCATTGTTTTCCCAATCAAAGGTTTTGCTAAATGTACAAAATACAATCATATCTCTAGAACATCCCATCTAACTTTTATGTTGACATGGCTGAGAAGATGGCAATGAGAAGCTGGGAGCTCAGATCAGCCTCGTGGGACCCAGTCTGGTCGAGGGGCGTGTTCTCAAAATGGCCGCCGTTAACCGAGACTGCTTTTCATTGGCCACTCACCGCAACTCCAGCGTGGAAACTCGTCCCGCAGCCAATCAGGATTAGCCGTCGGCAGCGCTTGATCTCCTTCAGGTGGTCCTTCAGCCCGCCCAGCATCACTTTGGAGGGGCGTGGCGACAAAGAGACACGGCTGTGTGGTTAAAATGTCATGGAACAGAAAGCGGCGAAGCGGTTTACGTCCCAGGAGGGCCCAGCTGTAGCAAAAGTACTTCACTGGAATTGCTTCAAAATCTGCACAGAAGCCTAAACCCAGGAAACTACATCCATCTTCCAAACCACTCATGGACTGAAGCCTGCAGCTTATTTCTGGAAGCTTAGAAATAAGGCTGCAGAACACCCAGGACGGACTGCCAGTCTGTCTGAGGGCGAAAAAGCACTATGGGCCATTTAGAGATGCCAGCTTACTTAACCACGTTTTTGGGCTGCAGGAAGATATTCGCACCGACAAGCCGGGAAGAGAGAGGACCGAATCTGCATGTTTTTGAGTTCCTCTGGGTTAAGGTGACCACTGCAGGACCCCGGAGGGCCAGAACAAAATATGAACTCAATAATGGTGAACAATAGGGCAGAAAGATTTGAAATATTGTGATTCGTATCTTTGTGATATACTGTGTGATATTATTTAGGTAGAAAAGGAGTCTACAGCCAAACAGAACATGTTATTATCTAACAATAGAGACGGTCAAATAAACTGGTGCTGTTGTCATGACACAAAGCAGTACCAATAAATCACATGCTTTTGCTCTGTGGAATCCAGAATTCTTCCATACAGCGGAAGGCAAAATGTCTTTTGGTGACCAGTTATTTTTCGCTTTTCTCCTCCTCGCTCATTTTACTTAAAATTTCTCACAAACACGCCACACTGCCTAAGAGTCCAACAGCAAGGCACGCAGAGATCATGCAAAAGCAGCTACAAACTTCGCACTGTTTGTACATATGCTAGATAATCCTTAAAAGGAACAATCATTAATACTGCAAACCTTGCTAAGTTTTGTCTCCTATGTCAGAGTAATTAATCTCAACTCAGTCTTGTAGTATGAAAATTGAATGTGCATAATTTGCAATGCCGATATTAGCATCACACACCTTGACCTAATGAACACCAGCATTACCTGTGTTGTTTTCAAAGCAGATCCTCCCTCTCATGGTGTTGAATATGGACTCAGGTTGCTCGAAGATCTCCTTCTGCATGAAGGCCTGGTAGTTACCTGTGTATATTCATCATGGGGCGGTTGTTATAGTATAGATATGGTCTCATATTCTTACAGTATCTGAATATGCTACCATCTCCTCAACTGAAATATGATGGGGCACCAAGACATTTAGCAAAATGCAGGAGGTGTGTGTGTGTGTGTGTGTGCGTGCGTTTTTAACTAAAAGTGTCTAACTGAAAGCAAAGCAAAATCTGAAAAATACCACTTGTGAGCGCATCCCCCACAAAAAAAAACCTTTTTAAAAATAGGTCTACATTTTAAAAAGCTGAATGTACCAAACCTTTTTCGGTAAAGTTTTGTTCGACTGTAATTAGGGTCCATACATTCCCATTCCATCACGTTCCCACAATGATAGGTAAACAAACGTATGTGTTTGTAGAAACGGACTGAGAGGAAGTGAGTGGGCGACCATTCCTGTCTGATAGGAGAAGGTTCATTGCACATGCAGGAAACCACCATGAGGCCACAATGCCAGACATGCCTGCCCACACATCCTGGATGAGGACCAGGTCATGTTATTCCTGAATCTTACTCTAAACAACTTCATAGTGCTATTACACTCAACTGTTTGGTTAAAAAAGTCGCACCTTGAAAAAGTGCACAACCCTGCTGTCTGCATTTGTACTGTCCTACTACAAGTTCTGTATGTGGTTCCTTGACACGGATGAGTCGTTTGGATGAGGATCTCTAGACTGCCATGACCAGACCGTCTTCCCTCTAACCTTTCATGATCTGCTGCAGCTCCATCTGCAGGGTCTGGACGGCCCTCACCGGTTCTTCGCCCGCCTGCCGGCTCATGCGGTGCAGGGACAGCTTGCCCTCGGCCACGGCTGCGATGTCGTCGTCCTCCAGGTAGATCACCTTGTTGGTGTGCTCGATGATGGCGCTGCATTGTAGGAATAAGGGGGGGGGGGGCACTGAATAAAGCCACGTAACACTGAAAACCACATCCTTAAGAGGTCCTGGCTGGCAGTAATCCAAAGTAAACCGGATGCGATTTAACTCCATAGCCATTCCTATTTGCTAAGATACAGAATAGCTAGCTCTAGTTCTGCTCATGATTGGTCATGTGATCTTCCGCTATAGCAGGGTTATTGAGATCACGGTCCTTGAGGTCCGAGCACTGCTGGTTTTCCAGCCTTCCTTTACCTGTGAGCCAGGTGTGAAGCCTCTGACCAATCAGAATCAGTAATTATTAAACTAACTACCGAGGAATTGAAAACAAGGCCTGGATTTGGAATCGAGGTTCAGATTTGAAGACCCCTGCCTATCCTATAGGATGAGGTAACAGGTGGAACAGCAGTGATAGGCAGCACCCTGTAATTCAGAAACAGCCCAAAAGGTCCCTGGTCAGATAGCACACTCAGCGGTGTGTGTGTGGAAGGACCATGAAAGTTCAATATGAATGGGAAAGAGCGAGAACAGTGTTTTCTGAGCTCCATCATGCATAGTCTGATTCCAGCCACCAGGGGGTGCTGCAGAGACAGAGTGAATATTCATTTTCAGGCCTCTTTCATCCAAACCTTCGTTTTCATCTTTCTGTGCAGTCCTCTCTTTAAGCTTTAATCCAAGGTGTGTGTGTGTGCGTGTTTTAAAAATGCATTGAATATGCACTGCATATATGCACTGCATATATGCATTGCATATTATAGTAAAAGTAAACAACTGGCATGCTTGTAATCTCAAACAATACTCAACAAAGGACCAGAACGGACCACGGACACAGTAAGTCATGACCTGCCATCCTGCTTACCTTGCATCAGAGGCAAAGAAGTACTCCACAGCTTTCCCGTCCCCAACTGAGTGCAGGCCACAGGAACTGTCTGACCGGTTCCGGTTGTTCTTCATCTGGACTTCATCTTTCAGGTGGCCTGAAACATCAGCAGTCACTGCATGAGAAAACGGCAGTCTACATCCGATTGGGCGGCCGCATGACTTGCCACTCCACCGAGCTGCCCGTTACACATGATGATACATAACACCACATATTGTATGGATTATGGCATCAGTCTCTATCACTGTTGGCGTGAGAAACAGCCGTCGATGCGATTATTGTTAAGCAAGAGCTTAGTTTAATTACTCTTATCTTGCAGGATCATTAAATGAAGATGAGCTGGACGAACCCTTATTACTTACTGGAACCGAACGGTCTTTTATGGCCTTTTGGACCTTAGCCTATAGTACACCTGGTACACTGCTTTTAGGCCGCTATCCATGAGCTTTTCAAGGTTTTTCCCCCTTGTGCCTTTCCTGGTCGTCATCCCTGGACTTTATACCTGCCTGATTCTTAGGCCAACTGCCAGTCAATAATGAAATTCAAACAGATAAGGTCCCTAAATCAGGGCCATAAAGGTCCTACAACCATATATTCCCTATGAAGGGCAATAAGAGACCTACACCGTTCCCCTTATGGGACAGGCAGAGCAGAAGGCTCCTATGCATTTCATTTTGCTACCTCTGCACCTAATACTATGAATGCTGCGTGGCAGGTATTGCCTGTGGGGGGGTGCACTAGGTTTAATGTCATGTTAGCCCTAAGGGAGAACCAGCGATATAGTCATAGGCAGGTTTGTGGTACCAAGCTCTTCCCTCTGTGTGTTGAATAAACATTGACTATTACCTTTCTCAAACATTAAGAACTGCAGCTGAACATGACCACTGCCTGGTTAATTCTGAAAACACCCTTGATTCAGATGGAAAAGAAGACTTAAAAGTAGAGTAACCGCTTTTAGAAACTGGGATTTTTCATAGCAAGCAGCCTCGGAGGTTTCTGCAAGAACAATGGACCATATTCTTATACCTGAACTAGGCTAGACATTACTTTCTGGGCAGCCATCGCATGTAAGAGATTATACTGAGTGATTATGAGCCGTCGGCTTTGGCAAGAAGGCCGCTTTTTAGAGAGCCCCAGGGTAATTTGATCTGATTTCAGGCAACATCCCAAGTGTGATAATGCGTGACTGGCTATAAAATAATTTATGTAGACCCTCCCTCTGAGAAGATCTCTCTGAAGAGCACAAAGGGGCTGAATCGGGCAAGATAATGAGACACAGAGAAAGGAAGAGTACAAAGAATGCTGCCTGAGAGAACTAGTCAGGGCAGGTAACCCTGTGACACACCTTGTGGCCCTGTCGCCCCCTGGCTCTCAGGGAAGGAATCGTTTTTGACAGCTTCATCATGCAGAACAGGGTGATGTGGGGCTACAGAGAACACGCACACACACACACATGCAGGTTAGTTTGTTAGACAGCACAAGCTATTGCTAGTGTAGGAGTTAGCACTGCGTTAGTCTACACAAGGTCAGGTGAGACCTATAAGGGTGAATGTGCAAATAGGTTAGTCCTTACCGGTGTTGTACTGAATGGGAATGTGTTGAGTAGACAGTTCGTATTCACTCCGTACACCAATCAGCAGAGGACTTCCACGCCTAGGACACAGAACACGAGAGAAAAAGGCGATTCAGAGCAGAACAAGCCCGCCCTGAGATGGTCAGAAGTGTGCCAGAGTCGGTGCTGTGATTTCCGGTTGATGTAGCGGCGTTGTTTTGCTGGAAGACGGGTATGCGGTGCTACGGTGTGGTGGGTGGTCCCCTACTCGCTGTGCTCCCCAATGCTTTTAGCCTTTCAACTTAGAATTGGGTTGGAAAAACGTGCTTCTCTTGCATTTCACTTAAGCTGTTAATACCTCTTCTCAATTACGCTTTGGAGCAGCGGCAGGATAGTGTAACACTTTGGGGTAGGGTCTTAAATCCCGAGGGTCGTCTGTTCAAATCCCAGGAAGGCCTTGAACATGCGACATGCTTAACCCGTGTTGCTCCAGTGAAATATCCAGTGGCACAAATGAAAGTCCTCTTGGATAGAAGGCTTGAGTGAAGTTACCATAGTTTACCTGTTTATTTGCACAATTCCCATGAGAGTAAGGACCGCCCCCCCCTCCCCCCGACAAGAATGCGCCTAGCTATCCTGCTCTCTTTCACCTACTGCTAGCTCTGCCCATTTTGCTTATTTCCCAAGCGAATCCGTGGTCCGGAACACATGCATTGGGATTCTGGGATCTTGCTGGTAAATGGAACAAGCAAATCACAAGTGCTCCCCATAAAGACTCCCCATAAATGTGTCTTTCGCACACATTCTGGCCCAAGGTCCTGCAGTGGAGGATAAACCAATACGAGAAATCTGGGGGGAGCGACCACTGATTAGCTCCGCCTGCTTCGCCGCTCCAGAAACAGCTGACACGGGGCCAGCCTTGCCGGCGGCCAAGACAGTACTTGCTTTGCGGCTTAATTGTAACCAGGCCTCTAACACAAAAGATGAAGAACCAACTCAACTCACAAGCCAAGGGTAACCCAGCACAGTATATACCTCATATCAAAGCAAAGGTCCACATTCACAGAGGCGTACAGGGTTTGGCCGTCCATTAGCAAACTCCAGATGTCCCCAGTCATCCACAACCTAAATGTGAACACCAAAGTCCTGGCCGTATTGCTGAAAAGCCAGACCTGATATTCCTGTAACCGTGACCAAGATAAGTGGCTTTGAAGATGGAACTGATATACTACAACTATCAGCAGGCAAAGCAGAATGAAACTGGACAGATGTGATGTGTTATTGCACCTCACTGTTACTTAAATCATTGAACCATCTCCTGATCAAATCATTTCAAAGCTGTGGTACCTCCATCGACAGAATCCATTGGCTCCATAGCAAGAGCCACACGCGACATTGTGTTACTCGATCACTCTAGGCAACACTTTAACTGAAAGCGTCACAGTCACATTACAAGCACATACTTTTATTGGCTTGCGTAGCTGGGTGGTCTGAGGTCGCAACAAGGGAGCCCATTCCTGGAAGTCGACTCTGTAATCCTTATGTCACGTTCTGGCTCAGCGTGCGCTACATGTTGTCTTGGGGACAGGAGTTTACACTAAGCTCAGCCCATGTGTCTTTTTGGTCTGGGAGAGCCATACCCTGTCTCTTTTCCCCAAGCAGTGTACGAAAAAATGTAGTACAATTTTACACCTACCTGGTTACCACAGCCTCGCCTGGGTAGTTTGAGCTCTTGAACGCCAATGCGAAGGCCCCCTCCTAAAAGAGGAAAAGAGGCGGAAGAAACAAAACTCATTACGCTGTCTCCAGACTCAAGTGATACTATGGTGAGAGGAAAAAGTGACTTACATTGAACTAGTCACCAAAATGGTGTCTTATTTATAACTTTGCCCACCCTTTCCGTGCCCCCTCAGCTCTCATCCTTAACAGTCAGATGCT
>JAODKE010000002.1:19837948-19849060 GCA_026779605.1 Mormyrus hasselquistii
TATTAGTTAAGTTCTCCCCAAGCGAGCTTGATGGGCCGAATGGCCTCCTCTCGTTTGTATAGTTCTTATGTTCTTACGTTCTTATGTTCTTACGTTCTTATGTTCTTATGTTCTTACATTCTTATGTTCTTACGTTCTTATGTTCTTTTCAACGAGGATTTGCTGAAAAGAAAGAATAGTATGTGGTGCTGGTTGGATCTAAAGGGTCGCTAATGAAACTGAAATGTTTGGTTTGGATCTCAGCTTCTCTTTTCCTATAGACAAGCAATAGCTGTAGCCTCCAGTGGAAGCCTGAACTTAATCCTGCAAGTTAATGAATCATTAGTGGTGTCATTCTATGTGACTTTTGCTGATATATCTTCTTTATTACTATCTATTTGCTTCTGTATACTTCACCTGCATTCTTCGCTTCCACCAAACCAGTTTGGTTTGACAGCTATGACTTTACGATTAGAATCAATCAGCGACGATCCTTCATTGCTATTGCATTCTTTGTGGCATAGTTGGAGATTTCTAACTTGATTAATTCAATTGTTCATCTGCATTTTTATTTATACCACTTATACTGTAATGTATAATCATTCATGAACGCATATATGGTAAGCTGAAATACAGCCTTGCAGCATATCTTAAGTTCACTGCAAGCATATGACCGTAACTTTTTTTGGTAACACATTACTTGAGGGGACACAAATACCTAGTAGTAATTAGCGTTATATAGTAACTGTTACTGCTGAAGTACAAATCATGAGCAAATCATGTACAATTATAGTCTACTTAAGATGAAAAAAGTCATTTATTGATGAACAAACATGAGATCAGTATTCCATTTGTGTTGTTCATTACTTGTTCCTTCAGTAGTTCCTTGGTTATTCCTTCAGTAGTTCACAGAGGTTTACAGAAATAAATATAATAACTACTGTAGCAACTGCTTGGGATGCCAGATGCGTTACATTTAATTAATGATGAACATGAGTAATGATTTGTTTCTATATTGCATTCGGTAGTTCCTTCAGTAGCTCATAAACATTTACGGAATTAACAGATATAGTAAATATAGCACTTGCTTTAGGTAAAGGATACAATTATGACCACAGTAATGAGTGTCTAAAATGTTTCTGTGACTAATGTAAACTCACCTTGTGTAGGGCAAGTGCAGCGTTATACACAAGACATCTGGAGTCATATTGAAAATCCCTGCATTTTAATTTATTATGTAACATTATGTAGGAATGTTGATGTCTTGGAAACACACACACACATACACACACAAACATAAATATCTTATATATGAATTTGGGTATGGATGTGGCTGCAACTGAAGAGAGGCTTTTAGTAGGCTACATATTCTGCAAAGTTTTTATGATGATTGTTGTAAACATGCACAAACCATGACAGAGACTTGAATGCATAATAGGGCTTTATTGGAAAAATACATTACTAGGGAAACTGTGGTTGCTTTTATTCCTATTTAATACTATTAAGGACACAGATCAGAAGGAAAAGAAACATACTATTTTACAAAATGGCCAAATAAATATAATAGAAAGTCCTGAGCTGCAGACTAGAGATCTTGACATTGAGTAGTGACACATATTTTATTTCTTTGTGGTGTTGCAAATCTTACAGATACACTTCAAAAAGAAAAGAACTTCCTTCCTCACAAATTTCCAAAAGGATGCTTTTGTCAAATTCTTCCAGCTCACTGAAAAACAAAACACCACCATTTTATACACAATACATTTTACCTTGTTGGTTCATGGAAATATTCTGCCCTCGCCTCTTCATCTGTCAGACTGTGTACATGTGAGACAAAACAAAACACAGGCATTGGTTCATAGAGCAATTTTGTAATATTGATGACATCTGAATAGCTCATCTCAGGGATTCATGATGAACTTCATAATGAATTTTATCTCCAGTGAAGGTTGGGCATGTATTGCCCAGGACTGAGTTTTGTGGGATACAAACTATCTATTTGCTCATCATCCTCAAGGTACTCAGACATCTGGTTTGTGCTTCCAACACACCATCTCTTGTGGAGGACAGATGAAATATGTCTCCCAATGATGTCCTAAATTTTTAGAATGTTATTCCAATGATTTATAGCATAAGATAAAGAGGCCAAAAAAATCATTACAAATACAAAATCACACACTAGTGTCTTAGTCTCACCACTGGTCTCGAAACCACTTTTTTCGGTCTTGGTCTTGTGTCGGAATCAACTTTATTTTGACTTGGTCTTGTCTTGGTCTCGTAGACTCATCAAAACGCCTCAATATTTACCACAGCAGCTTAACATTCATCTGTTTCTTAACATGGTTCTATGATTGGATGTAATACGTTCTGCTTCAGCGTTATATACACTCAAACATTTATCTGTTTTGCTTGATTTAGTCAATCCCTGCTTTGGTCTTAGTCTTGTTTCGGTTTCTGTCTGCCTTGGTCTCGTCTCGGGCTTGCCCTGTCTTGGTATTAGTCTTGTCTCAATCTCGCCCTGCCTTGGTCTTGGTCTTGTCTCGGTCTCACCTTGTCTTGGTATTGTCTCAGTCTCACCTACTCTTGGTATTGGCCTTTTTTCTATCTCGCCCTGCATTGGTCTTGGTCTTGTCTCGGTCTCACAATGTCTTGGTCTTATTTCTGTCTCACCCTGTCTTGGTATTGGTCTTGTCTCAGTCTTGCCCTGCTGTGGCTGGGCTGGCCATGTCATCAGAATGCCAGACAACCGACTGCCAAAGCAACTTCTCTATGCAGAGCTGTGCCAGGGCAAGCGTACAGCTGGGGGACAGAAGATATGCTTCAAAGAATGAAAACGTCCCTCAAAACACTGGGCTTCAACCTCAACTCCTGGGAATCTCTTGCCCTGGACTGTCCAGCGTGGCGCAGCAACCTCATTAGCGGTGCCCATGCAGCAGAACCGAAATGAGCAGCGGACGTGCAAAGCAAACGAGTTGCATGCAAAAGGCCAGAGCTACCTCCACCTCCACCTCAGCACCCACCCATGTGTGTCCCACATGTGGGTGCACCTTCCGGGCCCGGATTGGCCTCATCAGCCACCTTCGGACCCACAGCCACCATTCTTCCATTTGATTTGGAGCCATGGTCATGTTCGACCACGAAGGACGAACAGAGAGAGAGATCTCTGTCTTGATACATTCTGGTCTAAATTTTCTAAAGTGTCTATCCAATTGAGCAAATGTTTCAGGTCTTTTAGATGGAGATTAATTGAATAAAATTCAAACAATAAGGAACAAAACGTATTACCACACTTCTAACACAGCGAACAAAAACAATTCAATTTCTAAACATTGCAAACAAAAAAGTTCCCATCCTTCTTGAAGAAATATTAATTGAATATACTTAAACAATTAACCCAAACTGTACTTACTATTTTACTTCCCTTTGCCAATGTCTTGCCCAACATCACAGAAATCACAACTAAACAAAGGATATGAACCTCTGCCGCTTGTGAGGATACTGTTTTGGAGTCCATCAGCAGACTTTTGTTCTGTCAGTGGATGTGCCTCACAGTGGATCCACACTGTTATCATTTCTGGGCCCACAGTGGACTTCCTGTCTGTCTGTCAATATGTAGACAGACTCTATTGGGGCCTTTATCAGCTACCTAATGAGACGCTTTATTGAAAGGTTTGATTTTATCTGTGATTTCTGGGAGTCCGTTCAACATCATGACCAAAGCTGTCATGTTCTTTTCAACCAGGAAAAGGTACTTAGAAATGTTTAACCCCATTTTTAACACATAATAAATAAGTATGTTGATAGAAACAGTATTAATTATGCCATACAATATTTCGTTTTGAAAATATATTGATACACCATGAAAATTCCATATACTGCCCAGCCCTGTCTGTAAAAGTTGTTAATGGGTGGGTGGCAAAAGTCACGGGTAAGCAGACAATCCATAGCCACGCCCCTAACAGGAATTGGTTTATTTGTTTTATGATAAATGTCTGTATTAAAAAATTTAATTGCCCTCTGCCAGGTACTGTAACAGCGTTACATAGTATAATGTAGTCAGGCAACATAAAGTTATGTATGTGTGCAGTGTGAATAACAGTACTGTTTGTATGCATGTGTGTTAGTGACTGAAACAGAAGTTAAATTAATTAAAATGGTAACACTTAATGGAGCACAAATAATATAGTATTATGCTATTTCTTAAATATTAATAACAAATTAAGTTACATACTGATCTCATATTAATTCATCATTAATGAATCATGATGCATGTTTTATCTCAAGCAGTTACTATATTTGTTACTATCTCTTTATTCCATAAACCGTTGTGAACTGCTGAAGGAACTAATGAATGAACAAGTGATGAATAACACAACTGTAACACTTATCATGTCTGTCCATCATTGGTGGATTATGACTCGGTTCATCTTAAGTTGTGACTATATTTGTCGATGATTTGTTCATAATTTGTATTGTATAAGTTATTACTAAGCATTTGTGCCCAGTCAAGCAAAGTGTTACCATAAAAATAAAATGATGGCGTAATGTAGAAGTTGGATATTGGCCTAGAAGGATGTGTGTTTGTGACTTTTTTATACATATACATATATCCATGAGCCCAGATCTTAATCCTATTGAGCATCTACGGGGAGATCTGAAAATTGTAGTATGGAGACACCGTGCAGTTTACTCAGAAAGTGTGGGCCAAAGTACCTGCTGGCAAATGCAGATGTCTCATTGTGAAGTACAGAGATTGTGTGTTGGCTGTAATTGCTGCAAAAGCTGATGCCACAAAATATTAAATTAAGGGTGCCATCTTTTTTGTCAGTGCTATTTTCGTTTGTTAAATTATTTAAATAGCTGAATCAATAATGAAAAGCAAAGTCTGATTTGTGTTAAATATGAAATGAACAACAAGGGATGCCATTAAACTTTCTTCACTTCTTATTTAAATGTTGGGGGCAGATTTTGCCCCTTGATCACGGTTTTTTGGGGGCATACTGAGATTTCTTGGGGTACTTTTGCCCTTTGCCCTGATAATATCCAATGCTCACCTGAAGTGTAGCTAATGTACCTAAAGTGTGGCCTAAAGTATAACATGTTTTGGGGGACTTGTGAGATTTTTTCTGGGATTCAGAATCACATTCAAAAGCAAAGATCTGGGGTGAGTTTTCGAAAGATTTTACGCTACGTCGTTCGTAAGTTGGGGTAAGCATTGTGGTGCAGGAACCAGTGATGCGAAAGTCCATTTACGAGTACTAACAAAAAAAGGAAGAATGTCTAAAAGACTCTATGTGGCAGGAGGCATTAGGAACAAGGTAAAGGATCCTGAACTAAGTTTTTATAAGTCTTCTTAGAGGACTCATTTCTTTGGTTTGGCAGCCTATAAAAACAGATCAAAATAAATCTAAAAAAATGGAATCTGAAAAAAAAGCAGAATTTGAGAAAAAAAAATAGATATGATAGAGCCCTAGTCTCTGTACCCATCCCTCATTACATCACACTGGCCCTTTCCATGGGAAGTCTCAAAAAACACTAGGCTTTATTCCAAAGTCTTGTTCATGGTGACCTAATTTTGATGTGTTTCTTGCTTCTGCATTGTGTTTTAGAGCCATCTGAAAAATGACTATTTTGGTAAACCTTGGACGATCCAAATTCAGCTTATCAAAAAGATAGGTGGTGTTGGCTGCATATATTGGGTCGCTAATGAAACTGAAATGTTGGGTTTTTCTTTCCCGATAGACAACCAGTAGGTGTAGTGTGGCCTGCAAACTTGACCAATGAAATGTCTGAACTTAATCCTAAAAGTCAATGAATCATCAGTGCTGTTATTTTACGTGACTCTTGCCCTTGCAGTCCTCTTTTTGAGCTACCCCTATAATTGGTAGCTTGTGTATACCTCGCCTGCATTCTTTGTTTCCACCAAACCAGTTCAGTTTGACTGCCACGACCTCACTCTTAGAAACAGCCAGTGATGACCTTATGCTGCATTATATATATTGTATATTGCATCATTTGTGGTACAGCTGGACCGTTCTTAATCAATTCAACTAAGCTGACTTTTGCATGCCTGCAAAGGCAGTGAACTCACAGGTTTTCACTAGCGATATGTTACTTATATCGATCAAAAAGTCACTTTCAAATCTGGTCAAACAAGTGTCCTAAATCCATAATCTTTCAGAGGGGGCCTTCTTCATGGCCATTTTCCCACTAAAAACACTAAAGGGAGCGGTACACAGCGAGGGAAAGGGTCCACATCTCCTGGAATTGGGCTTAGCAAAAGCAACATCTTAAGGTATTATTTCATTCCGCTCCAAATATCTGCAATTACATTTAGGATAATCCAGATAGAACTTGTCCTGATGAGACCTTCATTACTGTCTCTAAATATTAACAAGTAATTTTTTGTTCACCTGGATTAAAAGCATTTGTATCTAATGGTGACCCAAATCCCCCTGTGATCCCATCAGTCCTCATACAGAGATCAAAGGCTCCATTATGGCTATGTGGATGAACTGATGATCATTCAACCTAAATGTGTCACAGAGAACAAGTTTTTTGATAACATTTTCTCAGCTCTCAGTACAACTTAGCCTTTTTAATTTTAATACTTCTCATACCACTCTTATATTACATTGAGGTGTGATCAAAGTCTACAGTCTTTCACATGTTGATGATACTGCTTCGTGTTTAGAGTCCTTATCCTCCTGCCCAATGATAAAACAATAAATGTCCATAAATAATTTTAAAGACACCTGAGAAGAGAAGACAATGATGAAGTGAAGGTCTTCTACTAACTGCCAACCAACTCCGTCAAATAAGCAAGTTGTTCCTCATAGTATCTGGAAGAATTCCTTAACACCCATTTTATTTGTAAAGACAGATATCAGGCTGTCACTCCAGTATGTCTTCTGCCAATATACACAGCTTTGAGCAGCACATTTTCTACTTGCTGCCCTCCATTAGTCCAAGGAAAGCTCCTCACGAGACACAGGAACTGTGGACTACTTGGATAAAGGATGCGTGAAGATGAGCAAGGTCTTCACAGTCTCCTTGTCTGCCCCTTCCAGCTTCCATCTTCAGGAATTTAAGATTGTAAGAATGTAAGATGTGCCTGTACTTTACTTGGTCAGCAAACTCAGAGCTACACAACGTTGACTAAAGCAACAAATGTACATAACGTTTGTTATTTTTGTGTCTTTTGTTATGACAGGGCATGTTTAAAGTGGGGACGATCTGTGGGGTGGCTCTCAAGAAAACAGGGCTTATTAACATAAAAAATCCCTGAAAACAAAGCTGTATCCACAAAGAGACGCTTGAGGGGTTGATATAAATTAGGGAAAAAAAAACTAACTAAAATAAACCATAAAGTGACATCAAAAGGGAACTGAACAAAGCAAGGAAGAAGAACAGGAAATAACCACAGCTACTGACACACAGAGTGACACCTACAGGGAACAACAAGGAACAGGTGGGGTGGATTACAATTAAACAGCGCTACAGACCAGGGAACATTAACAAGCACTAAGGGTTAACTAAAACAAGGAAAACTCTGGTCAGCCTCAAACCCAACAACAAAAATAGAAACCTAGTTAATGGCCAACCACTTATCCCATTGAGCTACACAGTGGGCAGGAGAACAGGAAAACAATAGGCGCTACCAAGAAATGGGAGTGTCGGTGAGAAATGCTCGTCCAAGCAGAGAGAAGACACATGGGGTGGGGCCAGATGGACACCGGCCCTGACAGCCTTGATGTAATATTACCTGGACTATTAGCTGGTAAAAACCTGAGGGCATGAGATCACACGCCTTTAGGAATTTAAAACTTTCAAAAATGCCACGAGTCAAGTACATATTTCACTGAAACGCAATGCCTGAAATTCCTGAACTGTTTTGCAAACAAGTTCTGTACAAATAACTTCAACTGGATTCAATGTCTTTGTCCTCATGAAAGATCTGTATTTCAGGTGAAATGTCATAAAAACTATCCGAACGATCCTTTAGATCCAATAGACTGAAATATCGTGGTGGTATTCAGAAGCTAGCTGGGGAATTGACAGAATTTCATACATTTCTTCACATTATACCCTTATTGTGTTTTACCTTTATATGAACCTACTGATCACAGTGTTTCTAAAGCCTTGTGTGTGGCTTGACTTTGAATTTGTGTTCATTTTTATTTCTGTCCAGCATCAGGTTTGTCCCAGGGTAGAGTTTCTTATCAGAGGGTTCAGAATGGACATCTGCTTTGTGTTAAGGACATTAGACCTGCCATCCATTAGGTCTAATTTATGACAGAAGATTGTGTCATTCAAATGATTTTACTCTTGCGAGGGTAACAGAGGATGGTACAAAGGTTCCAAAAAGGAGTGATTACAGTCTCGTTCACCCAAAACTGAGGTGTAACCCTCCTAATATCTGAGATGGTGATGTTGTTCCATATTCAGAATTGCATGGCCAAACAAACTTTGCCAACCCTTGATGAAGGATACATTTTGGGGCCAACTGACTGGGAATTGTTATTACTAGAGGGCCATGTAATTTTTTTCTGGATGTAGTCACTGGATTGTCTGGGCCCCTCCAGTGCTTAGTGCTTTGTCTCCATGTACCTGTGCTTGCAGGCCATCTATCAAAATCAAGTTCAACATACACAGGCTCTCCTGTCAAATTTTACCTTCCACATACAAACAAAAGGATGCTTATATGCTGGTAGTCTTGACTTCAAACGTCTGGTAACCTATGAAGGCAACAGTGAGAAGCAGGACTTTACAGTATATCTGTCTCTGTAACCCCAATGAAACAGCAGTAGTGGAGGGCAAATGATCAACGAAGGCTGTGATTATGTCAAGGAGGTAAAACTACGTAAGCTCTAGAGTCACCAGGGCTTTCATGTCCACTGAAAAGAGAATCACTCCCTGTCTGACTTGTTCCTGGGGCTTTTTTGGGGTGCTTCCAGACTCTTTGTCAATTGAAGGCAGATGTGAGAACAAAAAAAAAAAAGTAAGAACCACAGATTCCACAGATCTGCACAGCTGGCCTCTTTGGGTTTCTGAGAAGTCCTCCCAGGGAGTAGTTAATTGGTACCTTGCCAATGAAGTTCACCTATGTTTCACAGAGTTGGTTTAGTCTCCCTGAAGCCATCCCGAAGTCAGTCCTTTTGCCTTGGCAGGAAGTTGTGAACCTGAAGACGAGGCAAACGAGGCCCAGGGCACCCCTTCTCGATCGCTTTCCCACCTTTGAGGAAACCTCCAGACAGAAGAAATGATGATTTTGTTTTATGAGCAGCCTCAACGTCGAACGGGACAGTGAGGCGCTTGGATTTCTCACACCGATAGAGTCACACGTGTAAATAAATGGCCTCTTTGAATGAATACGGCAACAGCTGTTTACGTAGCCCAGCTGGAAAGCATCAGCGGCACTACTGCTTCTTGGTGCCCTGTTTCCTTTCTGGGATTATTAGCTCAGCTGTCCTCACACGGCTGTCTGCCCCTGCTGTCACCGTCACCTGATGTCTCCTCAGTCACACTATGCTATCCCAAATGTGAATTTCCTCTCTTTTCCTGATTCTTATCCATATTGGGATTATGAGAAGTAAACTGGATGAAAAATTCCACACAAGGCTGAATATTTACCAGTCATTTACATTTAAAACTATGATTTTCAATACTGCCATTATATCTTCTTGACCGGTGAAACTTTTAGACAGATGACTCATTCTATCCATTACACTCATTAAAACATACATACTGTTATGGAGTCTGTCAGGTCCTCGTCAGTCTCAAGAGTCTCAAGATATTTCACCAAGCTGCATACATTTTTCGTGAGCCAAAACAGTACATGGCTAACCCTATAGTCACAGTACTTCTGCGTCACTGGTGACCAGTTAGATTTTACTACAATTCTGGGCGGTGTGCTTGACACTCCTAGAAATTCTTCTCCATGACTGTTTGTATTATCTCAGGAACCTCAGTAACCAGAAGGGGAATCACAGTATCCCTACCTTACCCTCACCGCCTGGCGGTTGCTGGGTATGACCTAACCCTACCCCTAACCCCTCATACTCAGACACAGCTGAATGAAATATGCCAGACAGTTGGGTGTGACCAAGTTGTATGTGAATTCTCCCTCATTCCCCGTCCGCAAGCTGTACTGGCCGACCAGCTGCGGATAACCTCACTCTGGCAGCCAGGAGGACATCCGTTCTGGGGCGGTTTGGAGCTCCGTGCGGCCAGCATGCAGTGTTTCTGCATAGGTTTGTTTTTAGAGGGGATTTCCGGTCCATATGCGAGTCCAGTGTTCAGACCCCTTTATGTTAACACAAAAGAAGACAGCTATGTGAGCACAGAGTCTCTTCCCATGTAAAAAAAACACCATTATAAAGTTCTAGAATTCTGAAAACTGAATTCTGACATTAAAAATGCCTGTTAATCAAACCCTAATGTTAGAGCTTGCTGTGTGGTAGGGTTAAGGTTATGAACCTGGGTTCTTAACCTGAAACAGGCTGCTTCAAATTCCCAGCATTTAGATGTACAAAGGAGTAAAAATATATAAGCAGCAATTCCTAAGTACCACTTCAGCGCATTAACATCTCAATTCCAGCAGTGTCTCACGCCCCCCCCCCCCCCAGACTGTGCCTTGCCAGCTTTCTGTATATCACCCCCCAGAGAAGCCTTCTGCGGATAAAGAGAAAAACACATTGGCTAAGATTTCCCAATTATGATCAGCTGTCTCTCTGCACCACCCGAAAGCAAGACATGGAAATTCGCCTCTTCTGTTATCAATTCTATTTATACAGTACAGGCTACTGTGGCTGAATTAAATGAGAAGCTTTAGCTACAAAACCCCTATGGATGCAGCACGTCTCTAACAGGTAACAGGACATGGCAGGCTAACATCCTGGAACAGGTAGATGAAAATCAATCTCTCACATGAAACATCCATCCATCCACCCATCCATCCATCCATGCATCCATCTATCCATCTATCCATCCATCCATCTCCTACCGCTTTTCCGGGTCGGGTTGCGGGGGTAGCAGTCTAAGCAGGGAAACCCATACTTCCCTCTCCCTGGCCACTTCATCCAGCTCCTCTGGGGGAATCCCGAGGCGTTCCCAGGCCAGCCGAGAGACATA
>JAODKE010000002.1:19849988-19875256 GCA_026779605.1 Mormyrus hasselquistii
ATGACCAGATGAATATTGCACATCTGAATAGCAGCAGGTTTCTTGCACAGGCTAAGGTACAGTATGGGTGTGTGGCGAGATAGAGTTTATTTATTTAGCTTCTGAGGCTGGGTGCGAGATCATTGTGAGGAGTTATAGAGTTGGTCAGGCTGAATGGTGTTAAATGCACTGGAGAAATCAAAGAACGTGATCCTCTGTGATCCTGACATAATACATTATTAACATCCTTTCTTCCATGGGAGTCTATAGCAGCCCAAAGAACTGCTTTGTGGATTTTGTTTAAATTTAACTTAACCAGTCCATAGCATACAGTTGTCAAATCTGGGGTCAATCCATCCACCTCAGTAGAGTCACCAGCAGATCAAATTTCAAGATTATTTTGACCCATTTGTCCAGCGGTTTTGATCCTTTTTCTCTCTGAATCCTCAATCTGAGTGCGGCCATTGCCGTTGACGTCTGCCATACTGGATTTTCTGCCATTTTGAACTTTTTGAAAAAAAATCACGTCAAACTTGATCAACTTCATTGTCATCAAAAGTATTTATCCATCCATCCATCCATCCATCCATCCTTCCATCCATCCATCCATCCATTGGGTAGTCACTTGGCCACAAGGGGGAACACAGAAAAAAGTGATCATTTTGGGACCAATGCAGACGCCTCAGCTTAATTCCTTGTGTTCTTCTCTGTCAGCTTTATCATTCTTCGGCCATCTTGATTTTTCTTTTTTCTTTCAATTGCTCCCTATGGAAGAAGCCCTACCATAGAAGCCCTATGTGTAATTTGATGAAATCTGACACCCTCAAAGAGCAACAAATCTGGGATCAATTTATAATTCCCTGTAGCGCCACCAACAGGCCAATTTTCAGAGCACATTTTTGCTTTTAACTTTTGGGCCATTTCTTATGCTTTTGCTCCTTATTTTGCCTGAATCCCTGGGTCAGGTTTTGAATTTTCCAAAAAAAGAGAAAAAAACATTCTTTTTCAACTCAGCTTAATTCCTTGTGTTCTTCTCTGTCAGCTTTATCATTCTTCGGCCATCTTGATTTTTCTTTTTTCTTTCAATTGCTCCCTATGGAAGAAGCCCTACCATAGAAGCCCTATGTGTAATTTGATGAAATCTGACACCCTCAAAGAGCAACAAATCTGGGATCAATTTATAATTCCCTGTAGCGCCACCAACAGGCCAATTTTCAGAGCACATTTTTGCTTTTAACTTTTGGGCCATTTCTTATGCTTTTGCTCCTTATTTTGCCTGAATCCCTGGGTCAGGTTTTGAATTTTCCAAAAAAAGAGAAAAAAACATTCTTTTTCAAAAAAAAACCTACTTTTGCAAATTAGGCCCAGCCCATTTGGAATGAACCATCAAGAGAGGCCTCTGACCTTCGGTGTTCACTAAGAGTTGTGATGGGTCATATATAGCACAATGAAGTTTTGTGTATTACGTTTTTGGACCGCCGTCTTTATGAGCTGTTAAAAGATAATTCCTAGTTGGAAAAAATACGGCCGCAGTGTACACACAAATTCGCCCGTGAAGACACCATTAGAGCAGAATGGCTATATCTCTGAAATACTTCTGTGCCACACTAAAAAGCTGCCTTAAACACCAATGTGTCCACGTGCTTAGATTTCAATGCCATTTTGTTCCAATGGACATCATAATGCATAGACCACATAAATAAAAACCGATATTTCAACCAGTTCTTCATAGATAATTACAGCAGGGTGGCACACAACCTTTAATGGCACTGCTCATGTTTAAGCTTAACAGTGATGTAGCGGTGAGCAGTACGCTGGTGCAAATAGGCAGCACTACTGCATAACAATATGGAGGTTTCAAGCTCCGAGGTGTATCGGCACTCAGATTGTCCCTGTGAGTTTCCTCTGGGTGATTCTGTTTTTCAGGTAACTTCGACTGGACATGCTGATATTGCCCATAGGTGTGCGGGCAGAAGTGGGAGCCAGTGTGTCTGTTCACCCTGTGATGTTTTGGTGCCTCTTGTTCTGTGGCTGCTGTAATTAGCTGCCTGCTTGGTGGTGGCCCTGTGCTGCTTGGCCCCGTCTGTCACTGGCAGCCATATTTTTTATTTATATTGAGATAAGCGTTTACAGCAGGTCATTTCCGAAACTAAAGCAGACTTTTTTGTTTGGTTTAAGTGAGATAGCAGCAAAGACAAAAACGAATCTCGAGTCTCTTGAGTTTTGCCCAATGCCTGATGTGCTTACTTGTCTAAAAGCTGAAACAAATTCATTTTTGAGTAATTTTCTCCAGAGCCTGGCCACAAACCTATCCGAGGGTGAAGACACAGAGGTACAACAACAAAAGGTAGCCTGGTACCATTAACTTGTGACAAAGCGCAAAATCAGACAGCAGAATCAACAACGGTTACAAAACCTCGGTTGGCAAGTGTTGGCGGAACTAAATGTTACCCACAATCACTTGGAACAAAGTACATTTTTAACAAGTTGCCTAAAAGCTTATTTCATGATGGGGAAAGTGCAACACATCAATAAAACCACATAGTTCAAACATCTAAAGTCTTCAAAAGACTACCCAAGTAAGAATGAAGAACATGGTACAGACACAAGCATTTCCTAGTCCTGTGGTTTCAGGAACCAGTTTGATGAGGTGGGAGCAGGTCCTGCCATTACTGCTGCAACACACATAACTGGACTCAGCGCAAATATTGAGTGTTTCAGTGCGATTTACTTGGAAAAAAATCTCTAGTCAAGTAAGTCATGCAGTGTGTGTCACGATCGGGCAGAGAGCGAGTGAGCGAGCGGGCGAGAAGGCGGGCAAGTAAGCCCAAGAAGCAAGCGGGCAACGCAGCAGGACGGGGAAACGAGGATCTTTAATGACAGGACAAAACTCACGAGACATTCAATGACGGATCTGATAAACTGGGGAAAGACGCGGACTAAATACACAGCTAAGCAGGGAAAAACAGGACACAGGTGAACACAATCGGGCAGGAACGCCAGGTAATGAGGTGGGCGTGGCACACGGGAGGATCGGACGGAGCGGATCGTGACAGTGTGTCAGTCTTGTTTTGCAATAGGCCAGCTTAGGATACAGATACATCAACTTTTTTAGCAATGGTAATATTCAAACAACTGTCATTCTATTTTAATTCGATAAATGGCCTTTGTATCACCAGTTTCAATTTTGATGACATTTGGCATGTAATTTACAGGCACCTTCCAGAGCGCAGGAATGTTTTTTGTTTATTAGAAATAGTCCTTTAGGAAATACTGCCTTTTGTACGACATGGGGAGCAAAATGTCCAAAGTCACGTAACTCCCACACCTCTTTCAATAACAATAATTGTTTTGTTTTTTTTTTTGCTTGAAAGCAGGCAAAGAGTCCTTTCTTCCCAATTAAGTTAAAAAAAAATGTACCCCTCCCTTCAAATGCATTTTTGGAGGTCAAATATAATTGTACATTTTTGGAGTTCTTATCTCAAGGAGAAAACGGAACAACTCAATGTTGTACATGAAAGTAAGTAAACGTACATATGTATTTCATTAAAAAAAAAAAAACCTTGACATCTCACTCTAAGCCCTTCTGTTTTATTCATAAGCAAATGTAGCAAAAACAAATGCCGTTTGTGAGATGAACTTAGACCTTGAAAAAACAGACTTATGCAAAAGTTGAATTTGAGACTGTGACCAGGTTTGATATAATGAAAAATCCTTTCTGAACAACAAGCTATAGCTGTCATGCAGCTGTAATAATCATAAAAAAACAACAGATATGAAAACACCAAATTATTTTGTTGCTTCCCGTGACGTAGAAAAGATTATCTTTTAACAATAAACAAAACATATTCTTAAATCCAGAAAGTTTGTGTAACTCACATGCCAATGGGGTTAAAATAACAAAACAGCTTTGACCACTATTGAAGAACATCCGTTAACAACCAACTTCAAATTGCGTCAAATTACCAATATAGCCTAAATTTTGACGATACACCAACAGGGAACAATGCCTCACTTCCCCGTGGCACATTTTTCAATCAGACTGCAGTGATGATTGTTATTTATTTGCCCTGCCCCCCTTTACAATTCACCGTAAAATAAATTCTACAATGTCTTTGGAGGTGGGGCATGAACATAACCACAGATCCCAGGTCAGTTCCTTGGACGACTGAAGATTCCGGTCCGTAGGTGTGCAGTGAAGCTGAAAGACGGCATCTGCTTGTGCTTCCAGGGTCTTGGTGACAACAGGCAGCTGCTGCCGACTTTGCTGGGATGCTGGGACACGTTGAGCGGCTGGAAATGCAATGACTAAACTTACAACCCGATAAACTCTCCCCATCTCACATTAAAAAAAAAACACAATATATAAGAAGTGCATTAAAGATTGACTGATACCCTCCTGATGCTTTGCACCAGTGTCCTTGAGATAAAATTGGAAGCCGTTGCTGTCGTTTAGTGTGAGTTCTGTAATTCATGACAAGTGTAATAAACCGGGGACACGCATAGGTACTTCTAAGGTATGAATTAGGTGATAAACTTAATTACTCAATGCCACCCTTTTCGAATTCCAGTGACACTGGAGCGATTAAAACCAACCATATATATTTTTATCAGGCAGCAATAAAAATGAGTAAAATCTTACAAAATATCCTTGAGAACCAGCCAAGGAAACTGTACCTTGCATCAAATGGCGTAACAGTCATGTTCCTGGGAATGTCATTTCTCAGTCTGCTGTGACTTATGGTAAGAGAACGACAATACAATCATTAGCTTTGGCAGCAGGCTGCTTACCTGGGAACTGCCCAAATATAGAATCAGAAAAAAACATAGTAAACAAATATGCAAAACCACACTGAATCGTTATTCATATGTTCTACAAACTCTGTGTTTGACTGTTAGCAAACACAACACAGCTCTTGACTTCGAACATTAAAGGAATACAAGAGGGGGGATCCAGGCTGCAAAAGAGGAGGTTTTCCTGTGCTGGGAAGGGGAGAAAAATCCCTTCCCCCACCCCTGATAGCTGAGACTCCCCTAGACCTCCCACCTCTGATTGGAGCCCCAGTCCACCTCCAACTCCAAGTAGACTCTCAAGGTTGGGGAGGGGTTCAACCCCCCCTGATGCGGCTCCTCTGTTCCCCTGCTGTGGGCCTGACAGTGAGCGCTCAGCCAAAAGGCCAGCTGTTTGGAGAAGGCGCCTCTATGGAAATCTGCCTCTACATGCAGAGGGACACCGCTTCCCCACTGCAAAGCGGCTTCCTTGGCAGATGGAAACCTCACGAGAGGCCCAGATGAGTGTAACACAACATCGCTCTCTTTCCCATGGAGGGAAAAATGCACCCAGCAGACAGCAGACGTTGTCCAACCATTTCGTAATATCCTGCCAGTAAAAACCCACTTTTTTAAACAGTGAAATGCCTCAGAGTGGACGGAGGGTGGGGGATTATAAATTAAAATGATTATGTGGACCAAAAATAATTTTTTTAAACACCTAACTAAACAACAGGGTACTGAAGATATTTCTCCACCGGCTGTAGTTCCTAGGTACTTCTATGTGGCAAACCTCTGACGTCACTGACCAGTGAATTATATGTAGTGGAGTTCCAGTGAATCAGAGGGAAAACTCAGCCTCAGTAGGCGGGGATTGGGCTCACATCCATTTCTTTATAAACAACAGACCCCCCCCTGGGGCCTTGGCAACATATAGGAAATGACCCTCCGTGTCTCACTGGGCACATCCCAGAAAGATGGAGAATGGGGGGTGGGGTGGAGTGGGGGGAGACTGAAGCCTGGACAGCATATGTTAGACATCCCCACGTGGGGGGCTGAGCAGAGTTTGGGTCCTGGGTGGTGCTGCTGGCAGTGATATGCTGTTTCTGGCTGCATTCGCCTGGCAACTTTCCATAGGCGATTGCATAGTTTAGCAAGAGTTGAGGTTTTGGTCTCCTTCAGAAGAAGAGGAACGGCACAATGTGGCAACTCAGGCACCAAGACAAGACAAGACTACATGATCTGAGCCACCTGGCCAAGTCAGGCATGATTTAAAAAAGACAATGGGACAGAACCTGATTGTTAGGTAGAACTAATTTCCTATTGCAAGTTTTTTTTTTTTTTAAACTAATTTTTAAGAGAAAGTTTGTTGCATGAAATACAAAGTATCGCAAATCTTAATTTTTATTCATGCGCATGCGAACAGCGGAAAACACTTATCGCGGTGTGGTAAATATTTTCCCATATGTTTTCCAAATCCTTCAACGCGTTAAAGCGACTCCGCAGTCACTGTTACTGAGCGCTGCCAAACACGCCACTGCGGCCACGCATTGTGCGCGAAACTCCACGCCCTGCTCTTTACACAACACACTTCGCACCACGAAGCGCATTGCACGCCACCCTTTTTGGAAATCGAAACGAGCTCCCTTATGATCCAGTTTCACTTTTCAATCGATCGTTCTTATAAAAACCAACCATTACGAAGCGCACGAAAAACGCAATCTGAGCGTTTTTCCTGCTTTCCCGAGCCGGGGTGAGGCAGGCAATACCCACCCGAAAACAAACAATTGCTCTTGTTGACGTTCTTAGGCCATTAATTCTTTTTACTATTTACACACTATATCCCTCTATCACACAGACTATCGTAGAAAATCGTCCGTAAAAGCTGGAGCAGTACGTGGCACCCAAACTATGGTACTCGAGCTCCCCCTAGTGGTACGCGGAGGTATGGATTTAAACGTCGTTCATAATAAGGGTAGCGGCAGTCTCGTTGTCAGAGATCGTGAGTTTGTGTCAATAACTGTTAATTGCTTAACTTTACTTATGTTTCTTTAACTGAAAGTAAAGTAATGTTGTTGGCTATTTTAAAATTAATTTCGACTAACTTGCCCGCATAATGCTGCTGTTAGAATTGGTTATTGTTATCACAAACGTAATGGTAAGTGTCCCTGTTTTTGCTGTTGTACAACCGCAAAATCACGGACACTTACCATTAAGTGGATATATTTATATAACAGCAAAAGCAGAGACACTGACGTTCAGTTTATATACCAGAGTATTTTGAAAGATTGAGGGAGAAGCAGGAGAGCGGCAGGGGAGCTGATGCAGGATTAAGGCTGATGGAGGTTTACAGGTAAAGAGATGACTTGTTTTGTTGTCGTTTTTTTTTCTTCCTAACAAATTCTCAACTTAATTTTCTGCATTTACTGGCTGTTGGCTTATAAACAAGATAAGCATATAAGGATGTTGCCTAAATGTAGGGCTGAGTACATACTGTAAGCACATAGACAAAGATATATTTTAACAACCTAAAGACTAAGGAAACCAAAGGCAGGTAATGTTCCGGAGAAGCCAGTGAAATAAAGTGAGCCAGATAACAGCATGATTGCTGTACAAGAGATAATAAAATAAAAGAAACCTGTTTAGATTTGAGGAAAAATTTTCAGCCACGTACAGTATACGGCTAATTCCTCCCTACAACCCTGGGGGGTAAGACCCCCTTGTCTTTCAATCATAGTGACGTCCATCCTAGTGACGCTCTGGTGGCATGTCGCGGCAGCACAAAACAGCGGTTAGAATGAGCCAACTGAAGCAATCGAAAGGAATCGTATCTTTTCGTTACATTTAACTGTGCGTTTCAGTTTAATTGATATTTTTGAACTAAAGTTACCGCTGACCCGCGTGGGGAAGTTTCCCTTGTTCCCCATTGTCTATGCATATAGAGATAACGAGGCGGGCGGGCTCGCGGTACCGTTCGTGGCTCCAAACATTGCTCGCGGTAAAGCGAGATTTTATTAAATAAAAATGTTCGTGACTCAAGTTATTCGTGGCCTCAGATGCTCCTGGGTACAGGTACCAATGTATTATATTATCACATGTATTAATTAACCACACACTAAGTTTAGTTACACACAGATCTCATCAATTCATAATTAATGAATCATTGTGCAACTTTTATCTCAAGCAGTTATTGTATTTGTTACTATGTCTGCTAATCTTTGTGAACTACTGAAATGACAAATAATAACGCAAGTGAAATACTGATGTCTTGTTTCTTCATTAATGAATCGTGATGCATCTTTCAAATAGTGACTGTATTTGTTGGTATGTTCATGATTTGTACTTCAGTAGTAACCGAATTATTACTATTTGTGCACTATCAACTGAAGTGTCATGCAACTTATCCTTATATTTTCCCGAGGTGGTAAGTGAGGTACAAAGTTTTAGAGTCACCGAACCAGAGTCATCTTGCCTATCCAGTTTGCTGTCTGTCTTCTCGCGTTTCGTTTTCCCAACCTGTCGGGTGTTTCCCTTCTCGTAACTTATACTTCAGAATAAGAAAAGACAAGAATTGGGTGCAAATGGACACATGCTTTTTGTAGATACTCATACTTACACAATGACAATTCGTAATTAACCATTATGTCACCATGAATGCTGTAAACAGCTATCATGGAGATACATTAAATCGCCCATTTAACCACTCGCTCTATAGGGGAGGAATTAGCAATTTAAAGATCAGGTTATATAAACACTGTAATGATCCTCTGCGAGGTAACCTTATAAAAAATGTGACCTCGGGGGGTGGGACAAAACCTGTTTGAAATGCAACTATTTAAAATACGCAACCACAATAATTTAGAACGCAACATGTATAAATGCAAAATGAAGTAATGACTTTATTTCTCACAAAAAAAAAAAAATCTCATCTCCACCATGAGATCGTTAATTCTGACGAAAAAAAGCATTAAATCCAAAGATGCCAGAGCAAATTCAATACAAAATATAAAATTAACATCAAATCCCTGTGCAACTTGCAATATACTCTTGAAGCTACTTGCGCCACATAACTCTGAACATATACATTAAACTAAGGGAATATCTTTTGAGTTTTACAAAAGGATGAAATATCATACAAACATTTAAAGTAAGTGACAGCATCTTGCCCTTAAAGGGACTCAAAGGACAACTCGGGTAGAAGGCAGTAATTATCAGTTTACATTAGCTAACAGGTTAGCCAACCGAATAAAACAATACAAGCCCGACGATTTGAATCCCAGCAACAAATAGGAAAAAAAAAAAATCTCATATCAACCAAAAGAATTCCATCATGAAATGTCAACCGTAACGCTAAAACGGGACAAGGCAAATGCTAATTATGCGTTACAATAGTGTTCCATATTTTAATGCGTTGGCACAGACAAGTATACCGTTTTTACACAGACCTGAGAATGTTTTCTCCTCACAACATCAATCTCACAACCACTCAAATCAACAAAAATGGTCAGGTGGTTAGGAGGGTATATACAGCAGAATATGCATTAAAATATATATATATATATATATATATATACACACACACACACGTGTTAAAAAGTGGCTCCAGCTATTGCATTTGTACGGCACTGATCTTTATTAACATGGAAGTGGGAAAAATCACTGTTATTATATATATAAATACATATAACAAACTAAACTTTAGCTTATTTAATTTCCCAGACTTTGCAGTACCCAACAATTGGCACCATAACTAGAGGATTGTGGGGCCCAAGTTCAGCGCTCATTTCAGTGGACGAAAAACAAAGCAGACCAGCTGTAATGAGGTCACATTCAAGTAGGAAGGAGGGAACTTCAGAAGCCAGAAGGAGTGAGGGCATTTATATCTCTGGGCTTGAGTTTGTGTGGCCGGGGCACCTGTCTCACTGCATCCAAGGTAGGGATCTCTAGTTTAGGGGCTTTGAGGCTGATGGAGTCCTCAACCATGCGGGTGACTTGGGTCTTCATCTCCTCAATGGGGATGGTGGTCCTCTCTCCCTGATAGGCCTGCAGATTTAGGGTCCCTGCAATAAGGCAGATGAGAAGCCACTTAAACATGGAGAAAAAAAAAAAAAGATCGGTACTAGTTCTGTCGATCCAATGTGCGTCACACGTTGCGTAACAAAACTAAAGCAAACAGCCTTCTCACCTGGATCAGTGGAGGACTTTTGCACTGTGGTGCGTGTGGCAAAGAGTCCCCAGCGCTCCACGCCTCCTCCGCCCTCGTTGCCTCCCATATCAACGCTGTCGATGGAGCTCCTAAATTCTGAATCACTCAGAAGCGCCACAGAGCTTTGGGAGAACCAGCTCCTAGAAGACAAAGGACGGAATGCCGCTAATGACCGAGATGAAATGATGCTTTATTTGCCCTGGAAATACCCTGGAATGTGTCTTTGCGCATATCACATACTACTCTCATGAGTAACAAACATCACATACATAAAGAGTGAAGTTTTGGGCATGTGCACTGGGGCACATTAGCGGGTGGGGGGGGGGGGGTTATGGTTAAGGATGACCCTGTAGACTGGAAACCATGTTCTATGACACTGATGTCAGTACCTGTGATTCAGCCTGGGGGAGGCGTGGGGTGTCACACTGGGGGTGATGCTCGGGGTAACAGAGGGGGTAGATGGTGCTGACGTCCCCTGCTTGTCCTCCTTGGGGTCCCCACCTGGCACTTTCAGCTTCTACAGGAACGAGACATCGAACGAATGTGATAACTCACCCTATGGGGGTCTTCTGAAAACACCAGCAGGAGAACCGTGAGAGGTGGGGGTCATTAAAACACTGTCTGTAAACAGTTATGTAACATGACGGCAAAACAGCACTTGAGTCAGCAGACAGACAAAACCAATAACCAGCATAGGATCTTCAATGCACTCGTTGCATGTTCCCCTTCGTGAAAGAAAAAAAAAACGTACTGGGAAAGCGCAAAGGGTTTTAGCATTAAAAATAAAATAAATCAAAAGCAATATACACCAAATGGCGCATCCAGCAGCTCCTGAAACAAAGTACCCATCCCTGATTCATAAGACTCATACAGGATCCTGTTCTGCTAAATAAAAGCCATCAGGACACGAATTCCACCAAAGACTGACCCCACGGCCTACGCCATCACCCATATAACACACAGATTCGCATTCCACTGCGCAAAAATAAAACTGGAATGGACTCCCTCCAGAGCATAAATGACTCGAGGCTGTGACAAATTAAAGAACCATTCCACAGCTATTCTGTCTGCGACTATCCTTAATTATGAGTCAATCTTTTGATAATGTAAGAAATGCTGAGAAACACACAAACTTTTTATATACGTTAATATACTACCCCCCGTAACGCAGAAGTTGGTAATAGAGCAAACTACGCTCACATTTTGCGTTCGAAGCTGTAAATCAACCAATGTAGCGAATTAAACAGCAACTGATTTTACATCAGGACCCACGGCAAAGTTCTGAAGGTCTGGATCCACCTACAGATCCGCCTCAGCTGCCTGCTTACGAAAGCCTTAATAAAATCAGCCGAGATCTCGCAGCGAAGTTGCATTAGGCCTGACCGTCAGCTGTGCACAACGGAACAGGCCACCAGCCGAACAGGAAAACCCCGGCCGCTGGGGTACAGCAGCGCGGGGGTGCTGGGGGAACACTCGGTGCTCTCCGGCCGGTACGTCATCGCTGGGCAGCGCGCGCAGTTCGCAGCGCGCATCGGCCCGTCCTGTTGGTTCCGATTTCCACAAAACAAGGCTGATTCGGCCCTGTGCATGTCAGCCGTCTACATATTTGGGAACTCGCCCTATGGTAATGGAACCACTTTACCCTGAAGGCAGCGATTCGTAGATAAAAAAAAGATAAAAGCTCTTGGACGCTTTCCAACGCCTTTGGTGAAGTTTCCCCCAGAATGCCTTATTGCCTATTGTGCGTAAAGCCCAGTGCTTACAAGTAGAAACGCATAGTTCTTACAATCGGATTTATAATAGATACCACGCCTGTACAAAAGATATAGCGTTCTAGGTTTCTTGCAAACGATATCACGCTGTTTACTACTAAAATATCGAAAAGAAAAACAACTCGATTCCATGTTTTCCTTTATGACGGTAGCTAGCTAGCTAGCTCCTCTCGCGTTTGTGGTTCGATTTCAAGCCAAAGCCTTGAAACAAATACAATAAAATATCCCTTCCCTCCCCCCCAACATCTAAGACAAAAACCCACTACAGTACCTTTTTATGAGAGCACGTCTCTCGTTTTCGTGTCGAAAAGATATTCTGCTTTTGTCCATGATTTTCGCGTAGAACTGTGGCACTAAAATGGCCTGTGAAACGCCAACCCCCAAAGTGACTCCTGATTGGCTCGTTTGTCACATAAAGGAGGCTCGTCTCATATTATGGAGGTGTCAAGTAGCCAATGACGGCAGGGGACAAAACGCACTTCCCGACCTGAACGTTACATAATTTGTTTACTTGCATGTTAGACAGCTGCGTCTATTACATGCCTGTTTTATCTTGTTGTGCGTCTGTTAAACACTTGTTTTTTTATCGTATTTTATAATGATTCAATGAAGAAAACAAGTTTTCATTCTACACGTTCCACTAAATTATACTTGTATTACACACATTTATGGGAAAATTCTCTAAATTTGTAGTTATATATTTTTTATAATGCACAATAGGCCAATAGTATAGTATTATGTCATAATTGGTACAAATATAAATTGTGAATGTAAAATTGCATTTAAAAATTGGTCAGTGGCACAGATCTGGGTTTGTGGGTGCAAAATTAATCATTGCTTGTATGTACAATATAAAGTTATATCAGAACCTTCCAAGCCAGGAAATGCTGAAAGCAGAATACAACCCGACTCAAATATCTTGCATATATTTATGAAATGAGGCCTTTCTCATGAATCTCGTTTTACTACAGACACAAGTAACAGGATTCTTTGGTGTGACAGCACTACCTGATAATGACCTCAGTTCCCATCCCTGAGTCACTAACAGAGAGAGCCCCTCTCAGCCCCCCTGCACTCACATTTGACGCGTCAGACATACGGTGATAGCGCGTCTCATCTGCCATCAGGCCCTTGTGTGGGGTGTAGCTAGCGTCCGTCAGTCCAGCGTGCTGCTCAAACCTCTGGATGCTTTCTTGGGTGTGCTCTGTGGGTTGGCAAAACCAGACCCATCATGCATGATGATTCACACAAGGATTTCCTTTAACTTCTGATATTAAATATCTTTTTTTTTTTTTTTTTAAGAAAAAATAAATAAATAAATAAAAAACTGTAGACATCAAGAGAGAATTCCTAATGCATCTGCCAGTTTACATACCTACAGACCAAATACCAAATCAATTCTGCGCTCCACAAATTGTTACACAAGTCACACTGATTTTTTTTTATTCCTTAGTAAAAAAAAAAGAATTCTTCCTTATTTCTTTTTTATATGAATCATTTACAGTTCATATCATTTCCAGACCCCATTTCCAGTTAAAATTACAATTCATACACCAAATGTCATCATCTTACTGGTCATAAGGGAGTTTATGATTCCAGATGAAGCTTTTGCCTTCACTGCGGTAACCAAAGGCTTTGCAGTGCTGCTATCAAAGGTGTCAGTGTGACTCAGGAAATGATCTGCGTCGGGTTCCTAATCACGGAGAAAAAGAAACTCATAATTATTACTACTACTACTGCTATATATTAATAATATTCATATGAATAATAATAATTGATGGCACTCATGAAAGACAGAACGTTTCAATCTATGAAATATACCTCCATCAGACGGCGGAACCTTCTCTCTGGAATGACGGGCTTCTCCCAAAGGATGTTAACGATCATGTCTGATGGAGGGGAGCCGATTGGTGCATCCAGGGCATCGTCGTAGCTGATGGCATGCCGGACAATCCTGATGGGGAGAGATACTCCCCCCAGCAGCCCCTCGGACGTACCCGACTCCAAAGCTGGCCAGGGAAAATAAAGCAGGAGAAGCAGACAGAGATCAATGCTCACACCTCCGATTAATGCATAATCCAAAACAAAGAAGGGGCAAAGGCAAAACTGCTCTATATCGATCCATAAATTTACCACAGCAAGGCTAGGATTACTTTGTGATAGGCGGATATTTAAAAATAGCACATCAGAGGTACACAACTGCAAAGTGTTTATACAGTTGCTGAATTCACCTAATAAACCTCACCAAAAAATACAAATGTAGCTTACCTGGAACGTCCCCCCGTCTGGATGTCATAATGCTGGAAAACAAAGACAAAAAAACGGTTTTGTTCAGGAAAGATTAAAAATGATCACGTAATAACTGAAATGCTTATAGTGGTTCATAATTTCACTGCTCAGTGCTTGAGGACTTATAAAACTGCCGATCGTGCAAAAAGTTGCCGAGGAAAACCTCAAAAAAGGATCAATCAGGCAGAAAGAACAGACCATACCCTAAACCAAGGTTATTGGATGACAGCCCAGGCAAACAAATGCAATCTCATAGGCATTAAGTAATCTGCATCAAACGGAATTAATCATTTATCTGAAACACACGTCTTTTTGAATATGCCTGATACTGAATAAAGACATTCTCTAATGAACCAAGTTAGTAAGAAGTTGTTTACTACATATTCATTAAATGGATATTTCCAGTTCCTCTTCGTCAAAGAGGGTCAGTGATTCTTTAATCCAGAATTTCGACAACATTCACTATCCTGTTTTACAAGTTTTAAAGAAATATCTAGCTATTAAAGGTCCAAAGCACGATATTCTTCTTCTTATTAATATTATTATTAGTTTATATTTGCCGTGGCATTTGGGGAAAACTATTCCTCCGCTGTTATTTTACAACGCCGCTGCAGGCATGGCTGTCGACAAAGCCTGGTAAAAGTTTTTTTTTTTTTTTTTTAAGAATTGCACGCAATAGATCACAGAAGACTCGTTAGTAAAAACATAAAAGAGCCAACATTTTAATTATGGTTATTAACAAAATACAGCATACGCGGTACATTTTGCCATTTGACTTTAAATTTAAGCCTTAAATTCATAATCCTGCATCTATGAAAGAGTTAACTTCGTCTACTTGTTTCTCCAAAATTGCACTTGAAAATCATTGTCATTTTAGACCTAAAATTCGAATGGGCCTGTAAAACGTTTTACAATGGATCTGACTATTACACAATCGTCATAAAAATCAAAATGGTCAAACTACAAGAATTATGTTAAATTCAAGCACAAAACTGTTACCGCTTAAACACCATCAGAGTTTCAACTTCCATTTAAACCGGGAGAATTTACAAGTTTTTCAGAGTGCCTCGTTCAAATGATAGTTAAACTGACAGTAGGGAGCAACGTTTACAACTCCAAGGCACGTACCGTTGGATAATCTAATAAATCCAACAGACTGTCAGAAATTGGTTTAATTTCAGAACAGCATGTACATATCTCAGGGTCTTATTAGGGTCTAATTACCCTTTTCACTTTTTGCATATAGCAAATGACACCAAATACCAAACGATCAGCATTCATGCCTTCTGCTGACATGAACTTATTTCAGTGTAACGATAATAAAATCGCACAGTAAGAATAAATCAAATTCATTAACTAAATTTCTTTAAGCCTGCAAAAGTAAACAAGCAATCGATAAAAAACCCAACGCTCACCTAGTGTCGTTTTCTTATTGAATTACTTAAAATTAAATCAGCTAGCAGCAATGCATTTATTTTTGGGATGCACGCGCAACATCTGATGTGTCATTATTTTTTGTGGTGACTTTGTAACTTTGCTTAGGAGACGCCTGGTAGCCGGGGCTCCGCTCTCTCGCGATACTTTCGGAAGCTAGTGCGTGAGCTGACACATCTTTCAGCATTTGTATAAAGTTTAACTAAACTACGCAGAATTGCGCTTGGGCAATTGAGGTAGATTATTGAGAGATTGTTGTTTTCCTTTTAAAATAAACTTCCAAATTGTCTCAAAGCACACATACATAAAAATCGTGAGCTTTCCCACGCATCAATCGGATTACATAATGACCGCTAAAAGCAGATGACTTTAGTCCAGGGGTCTCCAGCTACCTGGATTCTTATGAGCCACACCTGCTCCTGGTATTTACCTGAGAACTAGTGTGGCTCATCAGAAGCCAGGTAGGATAGAAAACTTACTGGATTGTAACTCTCCAGGACCGGAGCTGCAGACCCCTGCTTTAGTCTGTGTGCGCAGGCGTATTGATGCGTTTCACTGCATGGTTATTCACTAAATAGGACCGCTGTATAGTTTGTTGATCAGTGTGGATTTGGTTTCATATTATGTAGATTGTAAAAACCCGTGAATATTAATATGCCAGAGGACGTTAGGAAATATATGATCATATATATGCGAGGTTATATATGATATCAAGTATCTCTAAACATTTTCTTTAGTCATATAATAAGGTGTACCAGTGGGTGGCGCCACTTACAAGCGAAGATGAATGGCTTATCTGTCCCACGCCCCAAAAATGTTCGGTCATGAATCAAACTGAAATGTCAGCCAAGTAACGTTGCAAATGGACTGTTATGGACATGACATATGTGAAGCACTTATGGAGTGGGACTACAGACAACAGCTGGTAGGAAGTCTGAGATGTAACTTCAGTACGACTCTAATACAAGAATAGCACTGTTAAAAATGGAAAGATTAATCTTAATATAGTCTGCAGGATAATCAGCTGTTTTCATTAGAGGAGAACTTGCGGATGTCCTGGATTGACACGCAGCGAACTTGTAATGGATTCAAGTCACAATGAGGTCAATGTCAGAATGATATACGGGTACAATTTTGTATTATTTTCTCATTTTAAAGTGACACTCCCGAAGTTGTGTCATGCATTGAAAAGTCGCTCTTGTTGACCTTTATAGTGTTGATCCGTTTGTTAGAAGCGTGGTGGAAATCAAACGATTGAGGTAGCTGTAAATGAGAATTTTAGACAGCGTCCTCCGCTACGGCGTTCATAAAGGGACAAGGTTGAGAATATAATTGTAAACAGTTTTCCGTTCCCCCGTAATTGTTTTCGCGAATTGTGAGTGAATACTGCTTAAAGTAATATTTTCCGATATTTTACACCTAGGAACTCCTAACTTTATGGGCTCCGTACTCCCCAGCCGATCGAGGTTTTTCTATTATTTTCATACTAAGTACCATAAACTGTCGGTAGAGGGCTCCCGTTCACCGTCGGCGACTTGTGGATTTCCTCGGAGCAATTTAATTCCATCCATCAGAATTAATATTTAGAATATAACCCAAATTAACATAGGTTAAGTTCTACTCGTTTATTTCTGGATATTTTACGTACATAATAACGTTGCCTGCTTGTTCATGATATTGATACCTTTGCAAAAATCTTTCACATGAAACCAGGTCCCACAGATGTTTTCTGTCGTAATTATTTTATTGTACAGTTGATTTAGTAACAGGTTCATAATCATATTGTGAATGGTCTGCCGTAAGAATGAGTGGTGTGCTCTTATGCTAATGTAGGGTGCCTTTTATATTGTCTGGATTACTGGTAAAACCCATCTAATAATATCCATTGATTTCTCTTAACTGCTCAGCAAAGACAGAAGAGACTCATTCGCCACCCACCAAAGGGAAGGTAATCAAAGTAATATACCAGTTTGTCTGAATTGTAAATGGGGATTATTTTCCTCACGCAGATCTCACACAAACACTACCCTCCCGTAGAGAAACACGCAGCTGTGGCCCATTCTAGTTAAAAACGTTAAACGTTAGTAAAACAAAGACAGCTGTGAATAATGTAAACACAAGAACGTGAAATTAAGTCAATTTCACGGACGGCGATCTCGTTATTTTGCTGAAACGGCACCATTTGTGTCGTTAGTACCCTCATTCCCAGCATGTATCCCAGTTTAAATCTGCGATGACAGACAGTGTGTTGGTGTGCTGTGCAGTACCCTGGTCTGTGGGAACCCCCCCCCCCCCCCAATCCTATCGTGAAACCTCCACAGCGGACACCAGAAGATGCGTGGGTGGTTTTCCTCCGCCCCCACTGGAAAGACAGCACACGGAGACGTTCATCTGGATGCTTTTATCGAGAATGTGCAACACCTGTAAAAAAATACATCAGTTAGAAAATAATTCCCCCCATGCTGTCACATGAGTGCTTCATGTGCCATGGACCAGCTGAAGTCCACAATTACTGTGGTCTGCTTGACCAAGAATACAGGACCGGCAGTGGTGTTCACTGGTCTTACTGGAGCCCTGCCACACCCAAAACCTCAGCTGACAGATAGGGGGAGAGGTGCAGGGCTGGTGTTTGGCTTTCCTGTTGGGGGCTTGTAAGTGCGCAGGGCCTGCAGCCAGCATGCGTACATTTAAATCTGCTCTGAGGGTCAGTCCACAGTGTTTTGGGCCACCTGGCTTATGGGGTCATGGAAGACCCCAAAGTCCTGGCCTGATTGTTAACCCCAGTCCAGCCCTGACAAGATGCAGATAGTTTCTATCCAGCAGCTGTAATGCTACTCAGTAGCTCATAGGTAAAAAAAACATGAGCATGCTGTATATCAAATTACTGGTCATTTTCACTCCATCGGTAACTAACAATCTGCAGGAGTTGTGCATATAGGCATCTCATTGTATTAAGGGTATATGAATAAAACGTATGATTTGAGTCATCCAGTCCTGTATGTCTCTGGGGAATAAGTCAGCTAGAGTGGATGGAAATAAAAGCTCTTCTGGTTTTAGTCTCAATTGAATGGAGCCCCTGTGGTCCTTAGTAATGCCAGGATCATCCATGACAGTTTCCACAAAGCCAAGTTTATAATATGACATTGCAAAAACCATACAGATGTTTGTTGTTTTGTATTTATTAATTGAATACAGTTAAATAATAATAAATGAGTATATTATACAATGTAAAAACCGAATGCAATTTGCCATATGTGCAATACTAATGGAAAATATATATTAATAAAATATCAGCAAAAGAGATATATATGTTGCTTTATGCAGAATACAGCCATCTTCCACAACCACTTATGCAGTACAGGGTTGTGATTAGTAACAATACGAACACATCAATAGACAACGATGTTTGTACCATTAATTATCTAAATGACACATGTGGATACATCAGTAGGACTGAGTGGTCCCTGTATCTGGAGGTGGGGGGAGGGTGTCCAATCAGATGCTGGCTTGGGGGGGGGGTGTCACCTCCCTCCATATCAGGGCATCTTCTTCCTGTGTTGGTTGAGAGATTCAGAACCATCAGGGTCACATGACCTGGGAAGGCCAGGTCTCACACCGCATCAGGGGTGAAACCTGAAAGTCATGCATTTTGATGCATGTACTGCTGTAGCATAAACAGGAAGCTCTGCTCTTGGACTCGTGTGAAGGACTTCAGTGGGTTCCTGTACTTAACCAACCAGCGTTAGTGTAACACCTGCTGATCTAGATTATGTGGTGCTATGTACATAGTCGATACACAGTATTCAAATACGAGCTGTGCTTTGTGTTTCTGAGCTCAGGCAAATTTCTAAAGAGTCACAATCTCTGAGTGAAGTAGGTTAATGCTGCTGTCTATGGTGAAAACCCAGGTCAATGGGATCATTGCGTGAACTTACGATTGCAATCTTTTTATCATTTGGCGGATTTTCTGGGCTTCGGGATTCATGCAGTACTGGTTCCCGTTCTTCAGGTTGATACTGGAAACACAATAGGGGTTTAATTAGTATTAGCACAAAAATGACAACTATGCTACTGTTCATCAACCCAGATCTTTGGAGTACGTTCACAAGAGCAATAATGTTCCAAGCAGTCAATGCACTAGCAGTTCGGTTAAAGCTGATTCAGGCGTTAAACCATCTAACTAAATGGGTACAAAATTGGGAATTAAATCTGGGTAGGAATGGAGGTGTTAATACTCACATGATTTCCAGCCTATCGCAAAAGTTTGATGGGGGAAAAATCTCCAAGTTCTTGATATGCCGAGAACTAACCCCGAGACTGTCCCGAGTGCTCTGGCACAGGCACTTTGGGCGCCCCCCCACGATGTCTGAGGAGCAACAAGGAAGACACAGCTAAACGGGGAGAGTAATAGTTCACAGAAAAACCTTTAAACGCAGACAAACATGATGGAAGAACCGAAAGATGGAACGACAGAGGAGGACGGCACTCACTTTGTGAGAAGGCGACGCAAGCCAGGACTGAGAGAAGCAGGAGGAGTCTGAAGATCATGGTGGAGGTTCTCTGTGGTGCTGCTGACAGGTGGAGAGCTGACAGTGCCGCTGCCTTGGCTTACAGAAGGGCTTTTATATAGTACTCTGTGGGTATGATGTCACATATTACTGGTGCGGAAATTTCTGAAAGTAAAAGAGGAAGTGGAACCGTGACCATTCTCTCCACTCAATAGAAATGTGGTGGTTTCCCAAAATTAATTTCTCTCCATCATGCAAAAGAAACCCAAAGAAAAGTCTTAATTAGTGCAACTTGGTGTGGATTGTTCTTTTGTTAACCAATCCCTGAATACCAAGATGCCAAATGATTTTTCTAACTCCTTTTAGCCGACAAACTACCAAAGACACGTTATTAGTTGTTAGTTATGATAATCTTATTAATGGGGGTATTTTGGCAATTCGTTGTAAGAGGTGGTAACAATGAAAATGGAGGCATTCAAAGTCACTTTATGTAAACGGCGATGCTCAGGACGCGAGATGGCACAGCGATAACGGAATCAGACTTTTGGCACTTTGCTGGAAATGAAAAGACGGGTAAAAATGAAAATTAAACTCTTTGCTGAAAACCAACGTGAGCTTGATAGTGGTGAAGGAGTCTGACAACATCTAGTCAAGGGCCAATCGTTGTACGACTGTCAAAAGCAGAGCGGCATTCTGCAGGAAGGGTGGGGACCACAGAAGAGCCTGAGGACTAAACCCCCCCAGATATGTTATTACGTGAACCCACATTATCAGGGGCTTTTTTTCAGCATGCTTAATTTTTCTGTAAATGTTCTTGCTTTAGTTCATGCTAGTTGTAGTCTAATGAAAATGCATCTCTTTCAGTATATGAAACCAAACTAATGCAATAGTTCTCTACCTACAGTGAATAGCCAACATCTGAAATTCACTGATCCATTTACATTAAAACAGTGTTCCTCAATTCAGTTCTCAGGTGCACCCAGATGGCCCACATTTTTGCCCCCTCCCAGCTCCCAGCAGGAAAATGAGGACTGTCTGGGGGCCCCCGCTGACCGGGTTCAGGAACACCGCATTAAAGAACAAGCTCTGGGCAGAGCTGGGCTGTACAGGATGGTGCTAAGACGGAAATCACCACCAGCCACAGGGGGGTTTTGTGAGGATGGCAGGGAAGTAGAATTACTGCAAATAAAGGTAAATTACAAATAAAGTTAGAATCACCACCCTCTGTTACAAAACTGAAATTTTATATGTGAATGACCCAAATAACACAGCTAAAGCTAAATCCAATCCAGTGTGATCCAGCTTTTATTCGTAAAGCACCCTAACCTTCCTGTGGCGGTCGGGTCGGCACTGACCCGTGTGTAAGTTCTAAATGCATAATAGTACCACGTAAATTTGTGTACTGCATCAGGAAAATCTATTTTAAAAGATTAATACATTAAAATAAAATTCACTAGGCAAGGCATTTCCAGTCATGTAAGGCAAGGTAAGACCAGTTCAGTTTATTTATTTAATTCACTTGAGGCTTATTTTACCATTATTTTTTTATTGGAAACGAGAGGTATGCTGTCAAATGAAAGGTCCAGAAAGCCACATCAAAAACATTATAACCAATCTTTTCATAAATAAGGAAGCCTAACAAGGAAACCAAGAGGTCAGAAACAAATTGGATGATAAATAATTGTTTTGAGGGTATTTTATGGCTGATTTAAGACTCGGGTCGGCACCGACCCGTCTAACATAACAGATGCGTACAGAAAGCTAAACTACTTCATGGACCAAAGTCCATGGGGGAATAAATAAAAGAGAATAATTGCATAATAAGTCAAAGACATTAAAACATTCACACATTTAAAAATACAAACATCCTGGACTTGCCAAGTCAGATCCCTGACCTCAATACATTTGAAAACTGATGGCATTATTCCAGGAGTCCGTAGAACACTGACCTTGGAGATGTGGCTGACCTTGAAAATCTGGCTGATGAGTGGGTATTATCAAATCTAGAGACATAATTCAACAAAAGCATGCTTCTAAGAAGTATTAATACACACGTGACATGTGCATGCACCTAAGCTATATATGTATATTCTCAGGTAGCACTTTACTCGAGGGGGCACAAATACCTTATGGACTGATTTACATAACAATTGTTCTTTGTTTTTCAATTATTTTCTGAAAACTTGATTGCTTGTTTTTCTTGCAAATTGTGTGGTACAACATATAGTGGTGGGGCATGACATTGTAAAGGGTTTATATGCAGTGTGTCCGTCTGTGTGGTTTGTGTGTATCTTTTTTATTGACCAAAGGATCTGCCATCATATTGAATCTATAATCAGTATTGCTCTGCTACTGTGGCACTAGGAAGCAGGAATATGTCGGCGTATTAAAGGCAATCGCCCATAAGTGACTTTGCATTTCATTTACCAGCCTCTATAATACGTCGCAGTTCCATATGCCACCACCTATTGGTGCTATAACATTTCACATTTTTCCACACATGTTCTTGGTCAAATTTTTCAGGTTTTGTTTTTTAATTAAGGAGCGAAGCACCACAAGGCGTCCACTGTAAGGGAGATCATGAACATAGCTGCTCTCATTGCGGTGTGGTTTTACTTTATATGAGTGGCGTATATACTTGATAAGTCATATTATTAATTGAACTCATATCAGCTGGTAATTCCCATTGATTGTTAAGGTTACAAATATCACATTATCATTCATTGTTGAAAAATGTTTTTTGTTTTCTTACTGTGAAAACACTGGTAAAACTCAATAATGATAATGTGAAAAGTAAAACCTGACATTTTAATATTTTGTTTACATGAAGAGAAGTAATTACTTGAATTTTTATTTTTTTTTCATGAAGCAAACAAAATCTTAATGAAATATTTCCATTCACCTTGAAAAATTAATTTCACCTTTTTCCACATTTTAATGACTTACCGTTTAAACGTGTGACATGATCATTTTACCATTATTGAAAATTATTTGAAATATTAAACATTCCATTAAAATTGCTGAGTTGTTGAGTGAGACAAATCACTTGAAATGCTCAGATTTACTTAAAAAGTTTTGTTTATAAAATTTTTATTGTTTAACATTCTCAGCTGCCACGTAAGAAGAGTTTACATGCAGTCGTTGATTCAATAACATGGTTATCATCTACGTATATGTATTCAGGGCAAAGTATGACACAACTCAGAATATGAAGGCAACTACTATTAAGGCAACATAAAGTAAAAAAATAGAGAAATATGTAAAAATAATAATTAAAAAGTGCACTGAAATAGCGATTCATAGCTGGTGAAGTTTTGTCTTGAATACATTTCACAAGGCTGTTTGGATGCAGATCCAAGATTGGACACGCAGAACTCACTGGCGGCGCAGAGACGGCCAGCCTACGGCTCAGGAGTACTGGCCTCCTTGAGCTGGACCCTCCTGTTCAGAAAAGGGGGCAGAGCGGGCGGCTCGTCAGATGATGAGAGCCACGGAATCGAGCCAAGGAGGCCGTGGCCTAAGGCACACTTACATGCTCTTCAGGTTGGCGATGATACCTTGCACCTTCTGCAGCCGTGGATCCAGACAGTACTGCAGCCCATTCTTCAGGGTAACCCTGCAGGCATACAGGACAGGACAGTGTAAGATGCGACAGCGTGTTACCCTCATCAAACACACAGGAAGCCTATAAATCTGCTGATGAATATTTAATTAGACAAATAAGACCACAAACACTCATGTTCTACTTACACAACCTCCATGTTGTCACAGACGCTGGATGGGGGGTAAATCTGAATGTCCAGGATGTTTTTGGGGGGTCCAGTTGGTTCCCGGACACGACGGCAGAGGCAACGTGATCTGCCCAACCCGACTTAAAAGAGAAAGGATTCAGTTTTCAGCCTACAATAATAATAATAATAATAATAATAATAATAATAATAAAAACTCTTCATTGCTGATCATCTCACAAACATCTTTGGTCAGTAATTTGTCAGTAATTTGTAACTAATGAATCATGAAAAACCTACTCTGGGCGAGAGCCACGCTGACCAGGACAGCGAAGAGCAGGAGGGTTCTGGTGTGCATGGTGATGCTCTGGGCTGCAAGGCGTCTGAAAGAGCGTCGATGTCGTGTGGCTGCAGACACTGTGGCGAGAGTGAGAGAGAGCGTTTCTGCTCTAACTTATATAGCAGCTTCTGAAGCCGCTACACAGGGGAAATTTCCCTTTCTCAGATGAGCCCAGTATGGTGTCTCTTACAAACTGGGGGAAGCGTCTGTTTTTTGTTATATATTGTTGTATGTTTCTTATATAATATAAGAATATCCCCCTCAAGTAAAGTGCTACCTCAGCATTTTGCACGTATATCTCACACACACACACACACACACACACACACACACGCTTGCCTAGCATATATACATATATATGTACAGTGGATGTAAAAAGTATACACACCACAGACCCCTGTTAAAATGCCAAGTTTTTTGATGTAAAAAAATGACCTCCACCTTTACTGTGACCAATTGCTAGTATAAGTATATAACATATATAGATATATTTATCATCCATATATAAGTGAAAAACAAACAAATCTGTTGCGGGGAAATATATATATATATAATTATATATATAATATATATATAAAAACTAACAATATAATCTGGTTGCAAAACTAATACTTTGTTGAAGCACCTTTTGATTCAGTTACAGCATTCAGTCTTTCTGGATACACACCTGCCATTAAGTAAAGTGGCTCTGATTAACCCCAAATAAAGTTCAGCTGTCCTAGTCGGATTTTCCTGACATTTACTGAGTTGCATCCTACAGCAAAAGCCACGGTTTGCAGAGATCTTACGAAGCGTCAAATAAATCTCATTGCCGAAAAGTATCAGTCAGGAGAACACGGTGAACAGTGCCGACAGTCATCAAGAACTGGAGAACGTTATGGAGAACTGGACATCCCTCCGTAATTGATGAAAAAAACAAAACAAAAACTGGCCTGGGAGGCTGCCAAGATGCCTACAGCAACACCAAAGGAGCTGCAGGAATTTCTGGCAAATACTGGTTGTTTATTACATATGACAACAATATCCCATATTCTCCATATATGTCTGGACTATGGGGTAGAGTCATGAGACCGAAGCCTTTTCTTACAAAGAAAAATATGTAGGTCCAGCTTAATTTTGCAAAAAAAAAAAAAAAAATCCAAAAAGCATAAGGGAAAATGTGTTGTGGGCAGTGCTGGCTTGATGGTTAGGGAAGCACACTTGTAATCGAAAGATTGCAGGTTTGAATCCCCCACCAGCAAG
>JAODKE010000002.1:19899846-19934879 GCA_026779605.1 Mormyrus hasselquistii
TTTAACAACTCTGAGCTATTAATTAAGTTCTCCCCAAGCGAGCTTGATGGGCCGAATGGCCTCCTCTCGTTTGTATATTTTTTATGTTCTTATGTTCTTATGTAATGAACACTATGATGCCTTATGACTGTCGATAGAAGATGTTGTAATGCTTTATTAATACTTAAACTGACAATTACAGTACATTATGAAGGTATCATGACATGTTTAAGTAAAGCGTTAGCAAAACCTTATTTTTTTTTGCGGAGGAGAAAGAGCATTTGTTTGTTTATTTATTTACATTGTCCCGTTGAATCTTCTACTGTGTGAACAGTTATAAAAGTGGGGGGGGGGGAGGGGCAAGGGGAGAAGATGAAGTAAGAGGAGATTCATCAAGATGAAGGAATCAGACAGAGGCAGCATGAGGTCAGCACATGACTAGAACGCTGTTTGGGATCCCTTCAGGCACGTCAAAACGCTCTCCCTGTGACTTCAGGCCCAGTGAATGGATGTACACAGCAGAAGGAATGGATCTTTCTCAATATTTTAGTCAGAACCGTTCAGGAATGTGAGCATTTGAGGGTGACTTTGCAGCCTGATAATGCATCATGTATTATGTTATTACGAAACAGGACCTGCGCACTGTGATGCTCCACAGAAGGAGGCAGTGGTGTCTCCGTGCCCTTGCACCCTGTATCTCCATGTCTGAACACTCACAATCCTCAGTTAATGTCCATATGACGATCATGTCCTTATTGATACTCCATTCCCTCAGTAGATTCCAGCAGATTCAACGGTGGTTAATCTTCATGTAGGTGAAAACTGCATCCAAAATCTGTTGGCTGCTCCTCAGAAGGCGCTAGAATCCTTTGGTGGTGGGAGTTAGTCTGTTCTTCTTCTCTCCCTGACCTGTCAGTGCAGGTGATTTCTGGCTGTCCCTGTGTACCCCACTGCAGGCTGCATCCTGGCTAAACAATCTGGTACCAACGGATCAGAACCCCAGAACTGGCTAGATCTTCACTCACAATGCAGTAATGATGGACATCTGCAGTCATCAGGGTTACCATCTAATCCAATTCCAAGTCCCCGAGTTAAAAACTGAAAGGCACTGATTAGTTAAATCAGTTCAGTTCTTCTTGTGCTCTGACTGGTTTGTTTTCTTGATTGAAAGACTCATCCAGTTGTTTCACATTAACATTAGTGACACATGCATAATTATAGGAGTCTGACCAATCAGCACACAGCAAGAACTTAGTGCTTAAGTAAAAGTCAGGTCCTTTTGACTGAAATAGTAGTGTACAAATCCTGTGGTAGCTAAAAGTCTCCTCCCAGACATGGGTTAAGTGATAACCCTAGCAGTCGTTCATGCCTCTTTCTGCTTTTCTCACACACAAAATCACACATTGCTTTTGGTCCGTATAGAATTTTTTTTCCTTCTATTCATTTACGTTCATTAACATCATTGCCATCCATCTTTACTCTCCACAGCAAAGTATTTGAAGGGATGGGAATCAGTTCTATTTGTATAACGTACAATTGCCACATCCAACTGTCTGTGCAGTCCGATGAGATGCAGTGCACCCAGAATGAATAACGGTCTTTAGCAGAGGCCATAAACTATTCAGACCTACCACTGCATTCAATAAACCTTAATATCCGAAACACTAATAAACACAAGGACGCAATTAGCATTCGAAGTGAGAACTTCACTGCACTTAGGCTCCTATTTTGGTGTTGGATATTGACATCTGCATGTGGCTCGAGCTTCTTCTATGCTAACACAATGCTTATTCCAAACTTCCACTGCCTTTGCTAATGAAATGTTTTCTGTGTTTGATCCGAACGGTTCTCCCTACTGCTTTCTCTTCATGGAATGCCGCCGCCATGCCCGAAGCAATCCGGACCTCCGTGTGCCGGCAGCACATTGCAGCGTATTCGTACGCACTTTGATGCAAGCTTGACGTCACACGCCTTTCAATTAAAATGTCAGCCCCATGCCTGGGGTGCGGGGCCCTCCGGTGGCCCCTCTGGTGGCCTGGCAGAAAACACAGATGATTAAAAGAGTGCTGGGAAGCTGTTTATAGAGTCTCATGCCTCATTATCGCCCCCAAGCCTTCCCATCTCTCATTTTGTCATATATGATGTCGGGATTATTTTACAGGCCCTTATAGACTATGATTTCACGGTCAACAGAAGTCTAAAGATCTGGTGAGGCTATGTTTGGATAGATGGAGGTCCAAGAATGGACGCGTGGGAGGGAACAAAATATCAACCCACAGTCCTCACTTGAGAAACTAAGTGTAAACGGGCTTAACTAGATAGGCAGTAACTATTACGTGTGGCCGCCATGCTATTCTGTGAAGCAGAGTGACACTGCATGTACTCGGGCGATTAATTGATGGACTCTTGAACACCGTATAAGAGGAAAACGAAGAGTTAGAACACTAATGTCATGCTAGGGTGACTGCCATGTCCATTGGAACTAAAAATGTCACACAGGTGGAGACTGTTGGCTTTGTTTGCAAAATAATTCATTACGGAATAATTTTTATAAGGTGGGGGGGGGGGGGTGGAAGATATTCTGCTTGGTATCTTGTGAGCATAAAATGAGTCTGTCTATAGGGCAGCTTGGCGGCCATCTCCTGGCAACGGTAACTTCATAGTTTCCTTAGTTACAGAGAAGTAGGTCTTATGCATTCAAGTGGATTATAAAGGGTGACGGCAAAGAGTTATGGACACATATGGAGATAATGGGAGGGTATCGAAGGTGTGGTTGGAGTTTTAAACGTTCTTAGGACTTTATTTCCGTTGTCTATGTTTAAAATTGTGCAGCAGAGAATCACGGAGACCCTGCTGACTATCCTAGGAAGCACAGGGGACAAGACAAGAGACAAACTAGATGGATAACTGCTCCGTCCATCACTGGGTACCTGCTGTGTTGAAGCACGAGCGAACAAGCAGGAAGCGGGGAAGCAGACGAACGGAGCCGTCAATACGGGTAAATGGGCTTTATTTGGACACACGGAGAACAGCACAGGACGAACGTTAATGACAGATCTGGGAAACAGAGGTAGACGTGGACTAATATACACTAAACAGGCCAAAACTAACATCAAACAGCTGGGAACAATCAGGGTAGAACACGTGGATAATGAGGGGGCGTGAAACACACGAGGATTGGACGAGCCGGGCGTGACAGTACCCACAGGGATGCACAGCCACACACGAGAACACAGAGGATCTGAAAGGTTTACAGAGGTCACTGTGCATAACAGCCACACCATTCGACTGAGACGGGAAGTGTAAAAAGGACCTATATGGACACAGGAACGACATGAAAACTCACGCAGCTCTAGAACAGACTTTGAAATTATATTGGCTTTTAAAATGTTTACATGCATGTTTTGATCTTACAATCCTGCACTAAGATTGATGCCTCTGTTTATCTGTACAGTAGCTGACACGGTTTAGGCGAATGGGTCCAAAAATGATCAGGAAAAAAAAGTCAGGAAAGAGCATAACTGAGCGCATAAGAGAACTGAGCCCCGAAGGGAAAGAATTTCATGGCAAATTAGTATCGTAAGAAAGCTGCACCATTTCTGTGCTGCTTATGTAATCCTGACACAGACACCATTGCCTGTGGGTCACAGCTGTTATCTATGGCTAAGTCACTTGCATGCCTTACAGACAAGGCTAGCTGAAGTCAAGGAAACAGATTTTCCAGGAAAGATACAAAAAAAAGACACTTTGAAGTTCTACATACATTAAACACTTTTATCATCGCTAACCTCAATTGCCACAGTGTAACCCATTTATTGATCAAAGTATAATTTTATGAGACTGGAAAGCTTACATAACAAGACCAGGAAAGTTGATGATATACAGAGTAAGAAAGTGAATATTTGAAGAAGATTTAGGGACTAAAATAATCTGGGATTAAGTTTTTTACTTCATGGTTGTTTACACAGAGCTACAGTTCTAATAAAAAAAGCCCTTTGAGCCCTCAAGAGGATGTACTGGTCAATATTCATTTTGTTTCAAATTTCAAATGCAATTTTTCACCGGTTAAGAAAAACTATGGCCTTCTGAGGACACAGGTGTGACCAAAACTGTCACGCAGCTCCTTGCAGAAATGGAGCTCATTTGCCCCAGGCCAAATTTCTCTTTTGCTCTTACAATTTTGAAGAAAAAGTATTTAAAAAAAATCTGTCAGGCTTCTATTTTGCATAAGAAGGAATAGCTCGACAAAGCATTGAATCTATATTTGTTGCTTTCAGGAAGAACAAACAAGCAAGTGCATAGTTTCTATGGCCCAAAATCAAGCTTGGCAACCGCTGAGCTATGAGAAGAGAGCGGCAGGGGAGAGTGACTGATGAGGCTTTGCCTGCCTGGTGTACAGTCCACAAAGGGAGACCCACGCCAGCAGTCATAGAGCACCATACAGGAAAGCTCCTCTAAAAATAAAGTAAGCAGTGACAGGAAATGACCTGTACGAAGTGGGTCAAACCAATTGCTGAATGTTTACCAAAGATGACAGTCTGGCCAAAGGAAGTGCAGGCTCCCCCTGCGGAGACACCAAACGCTGCTGTTTGTCGCCAGCATGCCCCCCCCCCTCCCCCACCTCAGAACTACATCTCTACTGCATTGGAAACATTTGTGCAAACCAGAGAAGACCCTATAGCAAATCTGATCAATATCCACCCACTGTGCTACAATGTCACCCCTTTTACAAATCACAGGGCTGCAGAACCCCCCTGCAATTTTAGATCATGGGGGGGGGGGGTGTGTTTGGCATATTATACAGGTAGAGCACCAGGCTCTCAGAAGTTTCAGCATGACGCTAGATACACTGGCCAAAGGCTTTCGAAATTCATATGTAACTATTCCCTGCCTTAAGAGTCTCAGCATCTCCTTTAAGATCATCTGCAAGCTTTTCTTGAGAAACAGATCTTTGCCATGAACAAACAATGTCATACTTTTTTTACAAGGCAGGTTCCACGCCTGAATTTCATCTCACCGATCGGAACACCAAGCTCCAAGTAACCGCTTTCAGCTATTGGTCTAGAGGTTCATGTATATTTTTGTCCCGCGTAGACCATGAGTGTAACATTGAATTAAATATGAATTTGAAGTACATATTTATTCATTCATTCATTCATTCATCCACATCCATCCAGCGTTTTTCTATACCGCTTGTCCCATATAGGGTCACAGACACAATGCAGACAATAATGAAGTTAGTTTCTGTGCCATTTCTTTATCTACTATTGTGACTTAGAGGTCAGACCACATGAGGAGGGTAATTAGAGTGGATTCACAATTACACGAAATTCACCGGGTGACTTCTTCAAAAGTATATTGTCAGTGGTGATGGACATGGATAGATTTTCGCATATTGATGGTAATGTTAAGAAAAGCACTGAATAAATGAGTAATATAGCTGATGAGAGTCACACTGACTCCGATGACAAGCTGAGGGGATGCATGCAGGATTAAACACGCAGAGTCCCTCACTAACATGCTACACAGCAGGGTGATTTACATCATCCTAAGTGGTTTTCTTGGAAATGTGTTCAGTTCACATTTCCAGCAATCGGCTGCCAATTCATGACGGAAACGTTTTGTACACGCGGCAGATTTGAAATGTGTCACGTCCTTGAACTTGTGCCTTTGAGAGCGGACTGGCAGGTTGCCGTCCTCCCAAAGACCACTTCTCACAGAGGGTCCCGGGTGGCTCATCACCGACAAGAGCGCAGTGCACAGTGTTCAGTCATCGCTTCGCAACCGATGAGGCAGAAGCCAGAGTGAGTTTGTCTGCAAACTCTGCCTGCAGTTATACCTGAATCTGTGTAAACAAAACACCACATTAGATGTAAAGACAAAGCTTTGCAGGTTTAGGTAACAGCTCTTGGGTTTTGTAAATGACAGTAACTTTTAAGCAGTTCCCTTATTCTGCTTGGGCTTGGAGACTCAAGGAAACCTCCCCTCTGCCGACACCCAGTTAGACAACCGTGGCCACAGATCCAGGGTCGGTGGGCTGGTCCTACGGTATGTTGCATACGTACAGGAGATCCCCCAATGTAATGGTACTTGTAGAACAAGCACCCTGGTTGCAAAGTCCTATTGCTCATTTAGAATGATGATTTAAAAAATTCTCCATATGTGTCTATGGCTACTTTGGAATCTCTGATATACTGTATATACTGATTTGACGTTTTTTTCAGCCTGACTCCCGAAAGAGGTATTGGAACTGGCACCTAACAGCAAAGCTGAACACCAGTGGAGAACATGTGTGTTGTACCATGTCACTTGAGGGATTTCCCTAGAAATAATTCTTCAAGGAAAGTCCTTGGGTTTAGAAGAAGGAAACCAATTAATATTCCATCATATTTGGTCACTCGGTTTCCTATCAAGTTATTTTTCGTCTTTGATAAACAATTCCAGCTGCCTCAGGGAGCTTCAAGTCGAGTCGGGAGGGAATCTGCAGAAGTAGATCATTAATGTTTCATGCGTTTTTGCGAACAATGGAAGAATTTTCATAAAATATTTATCGCTGTCTGTGTTGATCTCATTCCTGGCCTGTTTCTGCTCCCTTCCTACCTCCTCAAATACATAAACAGCATGCCAGAAATGGTTGCCAGTGCCCCGGGGACTTTTGTTTTCTCATTTCAGTCCAAAGTCCTGCATGATCCCTTGCCAGTACAGAAGTAGCATAAATGAGCCCTATTGGGAAGACGGAGGTGGCCTATTTGGCATGAGGTTTCCATGAGTCTCTGGGCGCCCATGCTGGTGTGGGAATATGTTACATGAATCTACTGCATACACTCACTTCATGCGTGCTGTATTTCAGCTCTCAATATAGAATTATTCTTAGATGTGCAGTTGGTTTCCTGGACATGATTTTACTGGAAGTAAGCGCCCACTTTTTACCTATAAACTACCTCCACTTCTATTATAATGGAGCATGAGAAATATGGTTACTGTCATGCCTTAATGCTTTCAATATGAAGAGCTAAAACTACCAAATTATTGATGCGTGCCACAGGATGTCTTTAGGAACCTATGTAGATATGAGATATAGAGCAAGGGCATAAATACCCAGGGAGATTTATGGGGCCAAGTACTTGACATGAGCTATTAAAGGGGGGGGGGGGGGGGGAAAGGGGACTTTTTACAAGGGGGCCCAGAATTTCTAGCTACGCCCAGACATTTTCTATAAAAAGAAATTCGTGAAGCTTTTTATAAACCAGATAGTTTGTTTTAAGCATTTGTGGTCTAGCAGTTTGTTTATAGAGAGAGCTGGGTCACCCCTTAAATTATGCTGCTCAGAAACCCAGGAAGCAGGTCAGTACTCTACTTTCTACCTTTTATCCATCATGTTCTGTATTTTCAGGATAATTGAAAGGCTGGATGGGCCCTGTGCTGTCGCCAGCCACTACTGTCCTGAACTGTGAGGAACCTGGATGCAGATGGCACTCCTGTGACCTGAGCGGAGGTCCGCAGCGTGCCCCTGGAGAATGTCCATAGCCTTACCTGTGACTGTTACCGCCGAGGTATATGGCCCAGAGTGTGGAGACGGTGGCTGAATCCTGGGTCATGCTGCCGGCGGCACACTGCAGCAAGGAGGAGAGGCTCCACAGACGAGGTCATCGCAGATCTGCTAGGCCAAGAGCTGCGGAGAGGCCCGACGGCGCAGCACCATAGTGGAGATGCTCGGAGACCTGCCATCTGCTTGGGTCAGTACAACCAGGGAACACCTGGGCAAGTGAGAGGCCGTTAGAAACGTGGCCAGGTAAAGCAGCCCCAGGAAAAAAGCTCCAAACCATCTACATGATGAGAAGCGCAAGCTTGGCTTTCATGGCTGCAAGGTTTCCATGTTGATATATAGGAGCCGAGGGCTGCGTGTGAGGAAGGAAGTGCAGGGGGTTACTGGAGAGCTGCAAAATCTAGCAGAGCGGGATACATTTCGTGTCACCAAGTTCTCTCTGCAGGGAGCTACAGAGAACTGTGTCAGCGGCATGGAAAGAACTTGGTCACATTTAGTTAAGCTTTTTTTCAGTATTTTAAGTGATTTTGTGTTTCTCATATTTTCTTGTAGCATTTCACCATGGATTAAACAAGCCAAAATTTGAACCAAAAAAAGCAACAACCTCCATGAAGGTCTTTGTGAAGATGCGGATAAATCTAGCCTTTTTTATTTCCAGGGTTCTTTCAGGATTACTCCGGAGTGGGAGGGGAGGGGGTGGTAAAGTGGGCAGAAAAACCTTGCAAAGGATGAACACGGGGACAAGGTACAGCAACCGGTTACTGCCACCTCCCTCACGTGGGACTCTGGCAGCCATTTGCAGCAAAATACACCCTCAGATCAGCAGAATATCAGTTATTTATACAGCCACCTTTAAGCATTCTGTACTCAGGGACACTGTGAGATAAACCTCCTACCTACAGGATGGCTGAATAAGGTCAGAGGCAAATCAGGGACGCATTCTGCCTACTGCCTGGCCTTGAGCACAAGGTAAAGACGACCACTGGGAAATAAACAAGGAGGATTATCAAAAGGGGAACGCTGGGTCTTCCAAAGTGAAGTAGCTGAGATTTTATAAAATACCTAAATATTTGTCTTGGTGAGTCCCAGTATCTAGAAGGAAAGGAAGGCATTGAAAAGCTCAAACACTTATTTTGTCACCCAGTTCCTTCCTGTCTGGAGGATGCTCTTTAAATGGTATGCGACAGCGTTCATCACAACGGTTTATGTGTGTCACCAAACCTGTATATTCTCCATGCCTGAGTCTAAGGCTAAATCTCTGTGCTTGTGATCGGAAGGTCCCTGGTTCGAACCACAGCCTTGATAGAACAGTCACATGTCCATGAGCCCTTGTGCAAGGCGCTTACCCCCCAGCTCCAGGGATATGACATGTTGCTTGAGCCTCTACTGGGACCCCCCGCCCTGGAGAGCAAGATGGGGTAAGTAAAGAGACAAATACTACTTTATATAAATCCTACTGTATGTATCTGTACTCATGTATAACGGCCAATAAAAGATAATTCTTGTATGTGCATCAGCATTAATTCATTACATTTATTATGAGATTAAGGGTACATTGGATATCTGTGTGAAGTAAATCGAACAATGCTGCCTGTGAAATAACACAGGGACGGGGAGTCAGGCTTTTTGCAGTATTCTGCAAACATCATTCTGTTATTATTAGGTTTAAGCTTTATTTTCAATGAGGACTAAAAATCAGTTTAAATGACATTTAACAGCAGCAAATCTTTGCACCTAAAAGGGGCAGAAGTATGACCTGAATCCAAAGATGTACACTTTTAATAGACGTAGCTGGATACTATATATTCTTGTGAAGATTGCTGCGATCTCACCCAAAGTGAGCTAATGCCGTTCCACAATGTATTCCATGCTGCCATCTAGTGGTCATTAGGCCAGTAGCAGTCAGCTTTATTATGTGTAATTATTATATATGGCCCACAGTAAAGTGTTAGGTGTGCTGATAAGATACATTAAGTAGAAGTTAAAATAAAAAAAGACTTACACCTGGTCCACCGCACAACTACTTCGTTCTGGTTCTGAGCAGGCTGGTCACAGCACATTCTCACACCCACCACACGACAAAGCACCTCAGGGACGAGAACCTGAACATAGCCGTGCAGTGGGTGATACTGAATGGACCAGTGTCAGTTTTTTTCTGGTGACTAGAGTGCCAATCCTGAAACCAGCCCCCAAACCTCCCTGTAAGTTGGAGGACCTCCTTACAGGGCTGGATGCAGATGAACGTCATACCCGGGCACTTGCAGGTTATTAAGGGCCTTGCTCAAGGGCCAACAAAGTAGAATCACTCATGACATTCACGGGATTCAAACCAGCAACCTTCTGATTTTTGGTACAGATCCCTAGCCTCAGAGCCACCACTCTGGCTAAAGCAAACTAAATATTCACTTATTTAAAATGCACTTCTTCTCCATCAATTAGAACTTGATTTATACCTGTCAATAGTCAGCGACAGTGCATGTCAATAGTCAGCGACAGTGCATGTCAATAGTCAGCGACAGTGCATGTCGCCCCAAAACAGTTCAGTATGGGTCTCAAAGCTTCTGTTTCTTCTATCAATAATAATTCCTACTGCATGGTGATGGAAATAGCATCTCCATTGCTAATATGATCGGTGCTATTTATACAAACTGTACTGATGACATGGATACCGCTGATGCTTCTCTGCTGCCGCATACCGTCTTTCCCCCACATTGGCCATTCATATCAGCCTGGATGAAAATCTATTCAACCTCCAAGGCTGAAGATGCAGAACAGGGGTAGCAGGGGAATAGACAGGAATGGGTCAGTCTAGACAGGGAGACAGAAAAGCCACACGACACCCAAAGTGCAAAATACCACAGGCGGTTGTGCTTTAATAAATATTCCAAATAAAGATCTAATTCATATGTACAAATATCATACAGAATCTCCTGTATGCCGGTAGCTGCAGTGCGGTGAGCGTTCAGCTCGACAGGCGACATCAGAAATAACTGGCCCTGTAGGATTCTTTGGTGATGCAAAAGATAAAAGACTTTTATTTTTTTATTGATTTTCTTTTTTTGATATTTGAAAATGTAATACAGAAGAGTGAAACGGCTTTGGAGAGTGTCACCGACTCCTTTCAGAGCCTGAGAGGAAGGAGCAGCACAGGGGACCGATGTCGGTTAGAAGCATCCCTCAGAAGAAGGGGGTAACGGCGTGGACAGACGCCGGCTAAGAGTAGTTGGCGTGACACAGCTTAGTGACTGACAAATACAAATGTATAAAAGAAATGAAGGACTGTTCTGTATCTTCTTGGAATCTGTTTTCCGCATGAGCTCAGCCTTTTTAAGCAGGGATATTCCGAGAGCACGCTCCACACGGCGCTCCCAAGGAGACCTGTTTGGTGTGGAAGCAGCAAGACTGTGCAACGGGCAGCAGGACGGAGGGAGGGGTCTGCTAAATGCAGAGGGTGGGGCCCGGCATCAGGGGCAGTCCACTCAGGGCTAAGGACCCTTTGAGGTCCGAAAGCAGCCCGGCCTTCTGGATCATCCAGACTGCAGCTTTATTTTTTCAAACCTTACTTCAGTGTCTGTGCATCTCCTATCTGGTGTCCGATATCGGTAGGGAAGGGGAGGGAATAGGGATGGGGGGGGTGGGCTTTCACACTCTCATGGTTAGCTATTATATGCTTTCGCCAAAACATCTGAAAGAGCAGAATTGGGTTTTAATGATTACCTCTTTTTTTTAGGGACAAAAATCCCAAAAGAACGATTAACTTTTTATGTTTTCAAAAACTAAAATCTACTTTATTTATTTATTACTTTATTAATCTTATCATGGCAGCCAAATATAAAAATAAGCAAATAAAAAAATAGGCAGGAAAGGCATCGCCCTGAATTCCCACTATATGCTAAAGCAACATCGTGCCTTAGATGTACGTTTGCAGTCCTGGGCTACAGTGTGACATACCGTTAGCCTCAGCCACAGCTAGGAGTGTCACACGCAAATTTGATTTCTTTGTAGAACCCCCAAAGTATCACTACCATGAAAAACCATGAGAATAAACCATGTCCAGTAAGGGTCGTGTTACTACTGTGTGGTCTACTGTATGTGATACTATGCGTCCTACACAGACACTGGGGCAGGTATGGAAAAATAAAGTTTCACACTCAAGTGCCACTACAAATGAGCCTGATGCCATGTACACAAAAGGTAAAGGCTGCTTTAATCAAATAGCTTCAATGAAGAGTCTCGAAGAGGCTCTGTTGGATCCAAAGCAATGGTGAAAACCTTTGCCAGTGGTTTTGCTTCACGAACTCCAGTTTGCCTTTTCTTCAAGAAGTGAAGTGAGAGAAACATTTGCACCTTTGTTTTGACAAAGCACCAATGCATGTTTTCATGAGATTAAATAACTGTAGTCCGGGACTGACACATCTCTATAAGAGATTCAAATTCATGGTCCTCTTTTCATCCTTCTGAGAAAGTTTTCTGCCAGGAGTTCTTGAATCCGTTTGTTCCGCGTCCGTTCCCGAAACAGACGCGTCTTGCTTGGAATGAAGTGGTTGGAGACCTCGTTGTCCGCATTGACAATTCTGTATGGTACATCGATTGAGTTATTTTCCCTGGATTCCTCCTCTTGTTTTGCAAGGTTGGCTTGTGTGGTGGTGGCTCGAGTTGTCGGAGTAGGCGTAGGCGCCATGGTGTTGGCTACACTGTTGAGGTAAGTAGAAGAGGCTGGAATGTGGACTGTGATGTGGTCACTGGTATCGGTGGTATAAGCACTCATTATATCATTCATGGTGATGGTGCTGCTGGGAACTGTAGTTTCTTCAGAGATAAAGGCATCACTTAGATCTGCAGAGGTGTCTTTGAACGGGAGCGTGGCACTGGTGAGTATCCAGTCGTCGTAGCTAGGGTCCGTGCCGCTGTCCTCAGAAACGGACATGGAACTAGAAGCTGCAGTGTGACTGAAGCTGGTAGCTGGACTTACTGTTGTGAACGATCTGCTGCTGATGGAGGAGATGGTAAACGATGGGTATCTCCGAGATGTGTATTCAGGAGCTGCGTTATACCTGCTCGCTGTTTGGGGGGAAGTCGTGGTGTACTTCCTGTCTGTGCTTACAGTGGTGTTCCTCATGTGGAAGGAGGGGCTGGGCTCTGGGGTGGGGCTGTTCTCATTGCAGGACTTGCAGCACAGCTGCTTGAAGCCAGGGATGGCGCAGTAGCGACTCAGGACCTCCATGCGACAGAACACTGACTTGTCCCCTTGGCAACGCTGCCCTGGAAAAATAAGAGCAAACATTTGAGACAGGAGAAGAGCTACTGGGCATGAAAGCCTGAGCGGAAAAGGGTATGCAGGGGTAAACAAGGCCTAAACACGGCGGCAAGCCAAGAGAGAGGAGAGGAAGCCAAAGCAGCCTACATGCGATTGGGCAGCTGCCATATTGGGGTCAGTTTACATTCACTGTCATTTTTCCACCCAATCAAACATCTGCGTTTCCATGGTGCTCCTGTGCATCCACGATTACCTAGGGTGTGTTTGATATTTTCTGTCATCGTTGTGAGTAGTACACAAAGTGAGCACAGACGTGTTTTAACACCAAACACTCGACTAAGCAATTGACTGCATCTATTACACCTTGACGATGCAAACTCTATTTTCATATGTCCCACTGTATCAAATAATTTTTTTCACTTTTCGCTCCACTTATAAGAGTACAGCCCTGAGAGCTGTGGGGGGAGGCAGGGCTGCACTCACAGGCACCCCCCAGAGACATCAAAACACCCACTGTACGTGCTGTGTGCGACTGTCCATGCGCTGGCTGACGGTTTCTTGCATTTCTGCAAAAACGTTTTGCAGCACCAAAACTCAGGAAGGAGGACAAATGTTTCTTTTTCATTTTTTTTTATTGTTTTGACAACTTTTGCAGTTGATGACAGAAACTGAAACAATGCGATGCACCCCCCCCCCCTCAAATATATAGTTTTCTTTTTACTCTTCTTAAGAAAAATAAATAAATCAACTGTATTGAAGGGTACAAGTTCACAGTCACTTTGGTAAAACACTTCATCACTTGGAGATCAAACAATCAATTGATAAATAAATAAATAAATAAATAATAATAGTGTTAGAGAAAATAATTTCATAAAGATGTAAAAACTTAAATGGCACACTGAGTGTCATATTAAACATTTACAAAACATTGATAAAGTTTCCCTGAAAAAAGCAAAGTGCATATTGACGCAGTGCACGTAGTCCATCTGAACATTTCCCCAACGTTAGCCAGCCTCACACTGAAGGCCAGTGAAGCCACGAAAAAGGTACCCATAGTATATAATAGTTTCATAATTCTTTTTTTAAAGTAAGAGGTTAACAGTCATGAACGTTATTAAATACAGTCAACACCAATTTTATGTACAGTATCGCACTGCAAAATCTGACGTATTGTCACGTCTCAAATCCAGCACGAAGTTTCGATAGCTCGCTACATAGTCACAACGGAAACGTGATCACAACACAATGACGGGTCTGAAGTGAGGATGCCTTGTACCAACTCGGTTTATCCCTGTAAACTGTCCCTTGTGGTTGGGTGCAGCACAATGTCTTCATTTGTCTGTTTTACATATTTTATCTTTTTTACTTTTTAGAAGCTGCCTCTGTTCCAAGAACCACGGACAAACCCACCCGTCTGTAAATAAAGCCATCTTCTCCACAGATTAATGCCATTACATTCAATCCAAAATAAGGCATTGTTCTTTTGCTAATGTCTGTAACAAACATGAGATTTGACTACTTTTTTTCTCAGATGAAGGTTAATGAGGTATTTTGTATCACTTTCTGACATTTAATGTTGCCAGAGACACACGAACGCGCACGCATATGGGAAATACACGCTCGGACGCGCTCAGGCATGCGTGCGCACTGCAGACAAACGCGGGTTCACGGGACGGCGCGTGTGTCCGTCACGCACCACCACGCATGAGGAATGTACATGCATGTGAATCGAAATGCGATCCTTCTTTGAGGACAGAAAAACAACACCAGCCCATCTGACAGCCATGACACATGCCCCCCCCACCCCCCCATAAACGGTTAGGCACGGGCCGACCAGGTCCTGCATAATATAGTCCCCACACAACCCCCCCGCCCCGGAAACACTTCACTTATTAAATATTTACTTCTGTATTCATGTAAAATCAATACAAAAATACACATAACAGTCAGTAGGCAAATAAGCAACAGCTTATTCATGTTAAAATGTATTGTTATTGTTAATATAAATATTATTCTTATATAGAGATTTGTCCGCATATTTATATATATATATATATATTTATGTATATAAATTCTGCAAGCACAAATGAGCTGCATCTATTGAACATTTTGTAGTAACAGTCGAGAGAGGATGGAGGATGAGGACGAGCGAGAAGCCACCCACACTACAGGCGACCTTGTTTTCATCGATTTCACCATCACCATAACTCACATTCACAGTTAATGAACTCAAGGAGGATGTTGGTGTCATATTCTCTTCTGCTGTTCTGCACTCAATGTTTCTGTCTGTTTGAAGATGGAACCAGGAAGCAAAGAGAGAGCACCTAGAAGATGCCGTCGATGTGACAAGATCACATTCACGAGAAAGCTTTCGATATATATATATATAATTTTTTTTTTTCTCACAACCAGACACTCCGACGATACCGAGGAGCCGCGTCCACGTCGGAGCTTAACCCACGAGCGACACGCAGCTTGAAGATAGTGCCCAATCAGAAGGCTGCAACCCGCCACCCGCAAAACCGACACTTTAAAGCCGCCAATCAACTGAAAGCCTTTTTTGGCGAGGTCAAGAGGCCAGTGTTCACAACACAGAGCTCCACAAGGAGAGAGAGAAAAACGGAGAGAGAGAGATAGCGCGAAAGCCGTGACCTCCCTCCTGCAGAGATGTCATCGGAGACACACCCCCAAAATGAATGAAGAGCGGCGTCTGCGGTCAGGGAAACTTGCCCCACAAGGGGAGGCAGAGGGAAAGGGGCAGGGTCCATGTCAGAAACGGCATGCACCGAAGACCGAGGTCAGAGTTATAAAGTGGCCGTTTACTTGAAGAGATCTTCTGGATGGGGTACTCTGGGTCGGGCCGGGACAGCCACTGAATCAGAAAGTTGCCATTCTTGCCGTGGTCGAGGGAACTCCCTGGGAAGAAGCAAAGGCGAGTGTGAATTCGTGTGCCAAACCCAGAGCTCTGGGGCCTTGAATTCTAGTTTATGCCGTGCCTGAGGACCAAAACTGCATATATAAAATGTGCACTTTCCCTGTGCATGACACTGAAGTGTCTGCGAACTGGCAGAACCAAAGTGGGCCGGATTGGTTAATGATTCCACAGGCAGGAGCAGCCTCCTATTATGGCCCTTAACCAGGCGTGTGACTCACTTGGACATGGCGTCAGTCGGCAAGCCCTTATGTTCTCTGGTTTGGTATCCATGCAGAGCCCAATGGTGTTGTCACGGGTGTGACACAAGACCTGCCTCTCCTGTGTCCCGTTGCCGCAGGTGACAGAGCACTGAAACACATACATACAGATCAATATATACATAACTTTTCTTATTCTAGTATACTCTGTCTCTCTAAAATAGACACACAAGGGGTCTGTGGGGAGAGGGTATGACAGCAGTATTTTCTGAATTGTTTTGAAGTATTTTTTGAAGGAATTTTGGCAGAATGAGAATCCCAAAAGGGGGAAATCAAAGCACATAGTGAATGTCTCATACACTGAGCAAACTTCATAAATCACTGCATGTGACCAGCGTATGTCATTCTGAAATGGATGGCTTACTCTGATGTTTTTTCAAAAGTTTTAAGTCTGTGGATATAAACAAGTCAGTCAAACAAATCAAACCTTTTCTGCCTATTTGAGAGGTTTCCCAATTGTCTGTGCTCTTGAAAACTCTCTTGTATGGCAGGGGGTAACTGGGATTTTTTTGTCTTTATTAAAGAATCACTGGGAGGGGAAACCAAACCTACAGTATCTAGCCATTCACTAGAAATGATATGACAAATAACATTTGCTCCAGTCCCTGAGCAATATCACTCACCAAATGCCAAGGCGCCTTCCAGCTCAACAAGATATTGTAAAGGCAAATCTATTAGCCCTCTGAATATTTAGTGGAAGGGAGAAATTGTGCTACACAGTAGTTTTAGGAGAACTTACTAAAATAATACATTTGGGAGTGAATGAGAAGTTTCTCTGACTACAGCAGCCCCACTAGCATTGGTTCCCAAACCTAACAAATGAGTCTGATTCTGTGTAACCTACCAAAAAGTTAACAAGGTATTGAGAGTTCAAAGGTTGGGTGTGTCTTATTTCTACTCCACTCTGAACTTAACCAGGAATTAGTAGAAGAGTCCCTTCATTCATTAGTTCAAAGTGAGCTGCTTGAATTCCCCGCCCCATTTGGATTATGTCAATTCAGTACTTCTCTGTTTGGTTTGCATGGTGCTCCGGCGACGTCGCCATACATACATAGCATACGTGTGACTTATCAGACTATGTGGCTTAACTGTTCACAGTAGTAATTGGTAGTGATAGTCACTCAACGTGAGGGCTATCCTGTGGCAGGATTCACTGCCAGCCCTGTATAAGGGAGAAGGGGGGGAGGAATCGGGGTTTATCCACTAATAGACAAAACAGACTTGTCTAAATGTGAGGTTAGCCAGTCAATATCAGTGCTTCATTCTTATATTTACCTTTCTTTTCATCGGGCAGATCTCACACCCTCATTCAAAGGATTCAATAGTTTTTGTTGATAATATGAACGGCTGAATCCTTTGAATCTCGTGCAGACACACCTTGGTATTATATGCATGTATTCATAGACAATAACACATGCAACCACCATGAGCTCTCACCTGGGACCAGGGCCCTACTCTCCAGTTGGCGGGACAGAGATGTCGGTTACAGGGCCGGCGAGCCTCAGGCCTGTCATTGTTGCAGTGCTTGCTGTGGATCGAGCGGTTGGTGCCATCGTACAGAGGCTGAATGCAGCGTACTGAGCGCATCTGGTACCCCATCTTCCCACAGGATTTACTGCAGGCCTCCCACTCGCCCGTCACCCATCTGAAAGGGATGGAAACGCACACATCATGGTATCGGCTATCACCTTTCTGTTACCGAGATGTGCATGGATAAAGACACATACCTCACTCCATCAAACACTACACTGAAATATAGCTTCAAAGTTAGCATGTATGTGGGGTATAAGGGTACCAAACTGTGGACAGGATGTGTCAGTAAAATTTTAAAAAAAATTTCAGTCAATAAATAATTCCGACCTTTTTGGGTTTTTTGGCTCTGCATCAGGATTCCATGCAGGCATTATTTTATAAGCCAATGAGGTCAACCGAATGGCTAAACTGGGTTGTTTGTTTTGGGTTTCGTTTGAGTTGATTACTTAATACTTATTTGTGATGCCTACTTTGGACTTGCTATTTGCGACAGAAAGAGGCAGATTCACAGAGGCAAAACTATGAGAGAATTAAGCCAGTGTCGGGAGGGCCTGACCAGGCACATACATGGGCTGAGAGCACTCCTTTTGGTTACAATCCCGATTGATGGCTTGAGGCTTCTTTAAGTTTTCACAGTAGGTGCGGTGGACCATTTTGCCGTCAGACTTCCTCCTGCATCCATACCTTGTGTACTGGATACCTTTCAATGAAAGAACACACTCACACTCGATGTCGGAAATATAATGTCAGAACATCAGTGAGTTAGGGTTAGGTGTAGGGTTTGTTGGTTACGGTTTGCACAGCAGTCAACACTACAGTAAAACCTGTTCTACAGTCACCGCAGTCTTTGAGCAATTGTCCAATACACCCATGTATTCCACCTCTACCCTATCTTATTTGGCTAATTCATACCCCATTGAGTTAATATAATACAGCTTATTAATCAATCAAGCTGATAGAAAAATTTAATGACTGCACAAAATGGCTGCGGTGGCTTTGAGGAGAGATTTGGGTCCCGAAGCAGAGTTTATTTAGCTATCCAACAAGATATCAGTAAATTCTGGCAGAAGAGATGAAATTCCTCTTGATTTTTTTTTATTGCATTACTGTTAATTTGCATGTGTGATAATGCTAAATTTTGTTTGTTTTTTCTTTCGAAATATGCAATCACTACCAAGATAAATAACCTTCACCATTTTGACTTGTACATTTTCTTTGACTGTCTAAAACTTTTGCATTGTACCGCATACTAACTCATTCCTCCCTGGAAGGGGCTCACCTCCTCCGCAGGGCTTTGAGCACTGTGACCATTTCTTCAATGCCCACTCGTACAGGTCCCAGTCCTCCAAGAGCCCATTGTTCTCAAAGGGTGGCTGCAGGTCTTGGTGGATGATGTACTTGTAGGACAGGGAGACCTTGGCCTCGCCATGCATTTGCATCTGTGCGGGTTGACAAAGTGTCCACAAAGTGACCCTTCAGAATAACTCTGGTGCACCCTGCTGCTCTGTGGAGATGACTGACCTGCTGCATGTGCCTCCCTCTGCCCACACTATTAGAATGGATCCAGTCCAGATTGTAATTACCTTACACCACAGTATAATCCAAAGAAAAGGCTGCCTTTCCTACTCACAGGAAACCGGATTCTACTCTATATTAATGCACCATCTGTTTACTAATATTATACCCAAAGTAATATACATATTGTACAATTTAATGGAGAATCCAGTATATTTAAAAGCAGTTCCGTCTAACTAACTTGCTCAGTGACACAATGGTATAGCAAAAATGACTCTCTTTGGGGAGTCCTTAAACCTCCTCACCAACTCAACCAGCTTGATTTCCTGTTTCATACCCATCATATATCTGAATGTGAACAAATGCCAAATGAGGAGGTCGCTAGAGTAGAGATTGTATGTTTGTCTGTGAGCGTGAGCGTGCACGAGAGAGTGTGATTTGGCTCACCATAACGAGGACCCCGTATCCCAGTGGGCCGTCAGTCTGGATGGTCTCCTTATCATCATCGTTCAGATATTCCCATTCCACTCCTTTTTCGATGACCATCTGAGATTCGGGGAACTCCTCCTCATCATTCAGGAAGAAGTTCCCAGTTGCCTGGTTCTTTAGCACTGTGGACATAGCGTATACGTGACAAGCATTTCAGAATACTAATCACCACCAAGCCCCAAGCACATGTATCTCTATGTAGTCCTATTCTGTAAACCCCTAAAACAGGGCATCCCCTCGAATAACCTCCCTCAGAGCCCCTGGGGCAGCTTAAGAGGGACGGCAGTGAGGTGGATATCTTGGAAAGGGCTGTTTGGAGAAAACAGGCAGCTGCTGACACCATAAAGTGGTGCCTGGATTTTCCACCTCAGAGCGATGCATCTGCATGCCGGTCACATGGACACTCTGCTGGCCTACCCAGGATGTGCGGCGTCCCCTTGGATTCTTGGATAAGGAGATGCCTAGCCCCCCGGGGGATTTCAAGCATTTTGATGAGACCTGGAAAGAGAACAGAGGAAAGCAACATTTACAAAAAGGATACCTCAGTTCGACAGAGGACTGAGACACAAACAGCACACCTGGATTTATTAGCATTTAAACAGTGTCTGTGGTACTTTTTCAGGTTTCAAGTTCATCTTGCGTCACGGTAACAAAGTTAAGAAAGTATGCATGGTTGATGGTCACCAGTTTAGTGATCATATGCAAAGCTGCCCTACAGAGCTTCAGAACACTGCAGATACAGCCATTAAAAAGAGGGACATTTAACTGAAGGAACTGTAGACAGGAATGAAACGTTAAAACAGAAAGTTTGACTGACAATCCTTGGGGACTTAGGCACCAAGGTACTCATATGGAAACATTTTAAACTTGGAACCTTATTTCCATTTTTGTATATAAACCAATTTAACAGTTGAGGGCGCTCTGAATCTTAAAGAGAACACAGATGAGTTCATCCCACGTCACCATCACACACAATCCGGGGAAGCCAGGGAAAGCAAACAGATGTATTTAAATCGTTTCTGCCTCTTCTGATCTGTGTCCCGGCGCCGAGGTTTTCTGTTACATAATTTGTATCTAACAGCCAGCAAATAAAATGCCCGTATTTAAGGAGAATAATAAATGGAGGATGGTTCATGTTCTTGTCGTCTGCCTGGGTTTTTTCTTTGAGGTCTGTTCGGGCTGGCAGCGCACTCGAAGGGAGCAAGTGAGGTACTGGGGCGGAGGAGGGTTCCATACAATAGAGCTCCCCTCCGCTGCCCAATAGTGACAATGTATGGGTGGCTGTCCATACCATCCAATACCAGCCATGAGAGAGAGCATTGAGACTGCATGGCAGGCAGAGAGCCGGCACTCATTAACACGGGAGGGGAGGTGGCGCAAGGGACACAGCACACAGTGTACGTGGCTCCATGATATGAGGGATAGTGTACAAGAGATAGCAACTATACAACAAAACAAACGATGACTTATGAACAGGCGGGGGGGGGCATACCATGCTTCTTGGCACTCCGGGTGAAGTTCCCCTTGATGGTCTTGCACTTAGAGCTGTCCCCCCCACAAGCTCCACACCTGTCCTCTTGCTCAGTGGACCCGATCATATAGTCACAGCCCACTTTCTGTAGTCGGCACAGAGACACCGGTTGCATGGTTAGGGCCAGCTGCAGGGTTTTGGGAATACGAGTGCAAGCCTGTCGCAAGGCTGGGGGGAGACTAATGCAGGCCGACCACAGGGCTGGGGGAAGAAGGATGCAGACTGACTGTAGGGCTGGGGGAATACGAGTGCGGGCCGGCTGCAGGACTGGGGGGAGATGAGTGGAAAACAGCAAAATAACCACACGACTCCATAAAGGTCGACAGTGAGTTCAGTCATTTTCGATGAGCTGTGCTTACATGCACTTACACACAAATAAGGTATTGTTGTACAGAATGCCGCAGGGATGGCAGGTTCACTTGTTCATGATGCCAACGTGTCTCTACAGAAAATTCCCCAATAGCCTACAAGTAGGGGTCCTCAAGATGGTCACCCGACAGTAAATCTCCTTGAGCAAAAGGTCAGACCTCATTGACCGTTCTAAACAAACGTCTGTCTTAATAAAGTGTTAAAAACCTCCCATAACCGTGTCTACATTCATGATATACCATCCCCTCAAGCTCGTAATTGTTTTTACAAATGGTTATGGCCAATTTTAAACATTGCTCAAAACATGTTTTATTTAAAAGTGGTATTTTAATGAGCAGACTTACGAAATAGCATACTTCACTTAAAATACGTAATCCCTAGGCAGAACAAATAAGAAATGGTTGCTAGACAACGGAAAACATATCTCAGAGGAGCTGGCCAGCATGGGAACAGCCACACTAGCTGACAAGCTACTAACACTCTGAAATTTTCTCTTAACTGCATAGGAATGAGCGAACTGTTGCATTTTGCCGAGATCCCAGGACAATGGTGATATCTGGCCAGACCTTCTTCTCTGATTAGCCGGTGGGACGTCTGTGAGAGTCCTTCTTGTTTTCATCCTCCTTCCCTCCATATTGTAACCTTTTTACACTGTAGATGGTTTTCTCCAGTTCTCTCCTACTCATGAACATCATCATGCTCCCCGGCAAAACACACACATCAGGTCATTTCTGTACAAGCACTGTGGAGGATGTAATTTAAATAAGCGGAGGCACCCGTCAACTGTGGTATATATACAGTACTCTTATCTCACACGTGGCTGGGACTCAGTGAGGAGGACCTAAAGCATCTCCATGATTTGGAAGAAACAGCAGCAGCACTGAGTGTCCACTAACAGGATAAATGGATGCAAAACGAATCTGAGAAGCCCATGTGCCTCACACTTCCAGGGTTGGGGGTTCAAGTCTCACTTCTGCTCTCTGTGTGTAGAGTGTGTATGATGTAGTCATAGCTACTGGCTCCTAGGCTTAGCTGAAGTGCAAGCTGCTGCCAGCTAATCAGGCTAATGCTGGCTGTGTGTAGAGTGTGTACGATCTCCATGTGCCATTTGAGTTTCCCCCATCAACTCCAGTTTCCTCCTACAGTACAAGAAATGTGATTTAGCTGAACTGGAGCCTCTAAACTGCCCGTAGTGTCTCACTGAGTGTCGGTGTGTGCCTTGCCGGGGCCTGGCATCCTGCCCTTGATGTGCCCCTGCCTTGTGCCCCGCGTTTCAGTGTCACCATGCACCAGACAAGCAGTTATGGAGGATGCAGGGATGTATAAATGAGCTGTTCTATCAGCTGCCCCTAATTTAATGTCCTTGACGTAAGGAAGACCTGCTACTCACCACACAGTCTCCACGCACGCAAACGCTGTAGGGGTCCCTGTACGAGCAGCGAGTCCCATCGTGGACCATCCTCTGCATGTTCACCACGTCCCGCGTCTCCCTGGACTGGCAGTACAGATGGCATCGTTCCTTGGCTGGTGTGGGGGGGGGGGGGGGATATACAAACAGGGGAACCCAAATAGTGAGCTGTCATTGGCTGGTGTGTGTGGGGGGGGGTATATAAACAGGGAAGCACACATGGTGAGCTGTCATGGGCTGCGCACTTCAAACTACAGTATAATTTTCGCAGCTGACGGTTGCTGCCCTGTTAAATCATGCCTGTAAAGATGAAAGCACATATACCTGTACAGTTTGTGTGGCATTGCACCAGATTGGTGATCTAATAGCTATTCAGATTATATTTACAGCTAGCTAGTACTTCTCGCTTGCTCAGTAATCAGCTTTAAAATACTTTACTTCAAAATGTTTTTTTTATTAGCTATTCATTTTTCACTCCTTAATAGAACATTTATTTAGATTTGACTAATTCAGAGTCAATATAGTGTTTGGCAAGAGAGTCAAGCTATTCTATTGGTTGACTGGGGGGTAACTGAAAAGCAAATGAAACCGATCTGTTTGGAGTATTAGCTTTGGCTGTGCATTTGTGGGGGAGGGGGTTACACATTCTCAGTGGGATGCATGGCAGGATCTTGCAGACCAGCTGGAGTATAGATCCAGGGAGAGAAAGCACCACACTGCCTCTATCACCTGGGAGCACACAGCCATCCCTTGATCACTGCATGGTGTGTAGTCTGAGATCACAGAGGAGACCTCTCTCTCTCAGTTCTTGTGTAACGGGCTGGGTTTCCTCTCTCTCTCAGTTCTTGTGTAACGGGCTGGGTTTCCTCTCTCTCTCAGTTCTTGTGTAACAGGCTGGGTTTCCTCTCTCTCTCAGATCTTGTGTAACAGGCCGGGTTTCCTCTCTGTCTCTGTTTGTGTAACAGGGCAGGTATCCTCTCTCTTTCTCTCAGTTACTGTGTAACAGGCTGGTTTCCTCTTCGTCTCTCTGTTCATGTGTAACAGGCCAGGTTTCCCCTCTGTGTTGTTGTGTAACGGGGCAGGTTTCCTTTCTCTTTCTCTCTGTCAGAATGACTGCTGTGAGTGGGTGGAGTATGTGAGAGTACGTGGTAACCACCTTGTTTTTTACAACTTTTGTGTTTTCTGTGTTTCGGCGATTGCTGAGTTCTTATGTGCTGCACAATTCTGTTTTCTTGTTTTGGTTCACTGTGACAGCATCCGATAGTATTGTGTCGGCGTTGCATATAAATCTGGCAGTGGTGGTATATTTGAAGGATACAAAATTGGTTGATAGTGAGTGCGATTACATTGCCAAGTGGTTATATTGCGGTTGTACCACTAGTCTTGCCAACTGTGAGAATTATGGTTTCGAATGTGCTGCCTTTTGTTCCTGATGTGGAAATTGCACAGGAGCTTTCCCGTTTTACTAGAGTCATTGGGGATTTTAAGGAAGTTCCGTTGAATTGCAAGACTCCAGCATTGAGACATGTGGTGTCTTTTAGGCGGCATTTTGAATGACCTGGTGCTGGACACCTTCTAGGGTGCTTTGTCAGGGTAGGTTATACATGTTACATGGTAATACGGACAATTTGCGGTGTTTTAGTGGGGAGTCCTTGGTTATTAGAGGATCAATCGTCTGTGAGGATTGGTGGTGAAGAAGTTTGGTAGGGACGGGTCCATACAGGGCAATGTGATGGGCTTCCTGATTCTCCCTGCGATGTTAGACCCCCCCCCTTTGACGTCGGTGACAGGTTGTGGGGTGCTGTGAGTGCCAGGGGCGATATTTCAGCTGTTCCTGGTGAGGCTGCAATGCTGTGTGATGTTAGTCCCTCAGACATTTTGGAACTTGTTTCGCAGGCGGGAGGATGATCAGCAGCTGTATTCCTTGCAGGAGATTAATGAGTTTTTGGATGACAGCTACGGGAAGTCCAACTTACACATTTCTTTCTGGATGTTCAGAAGTTTTTGGCTTCGGTACAACATTTCCAAAAGGCAGCTAGTTTTGAGGAGTTGACTATGCAAATGAGGTATCACTTGAGAAAATTTGTGGCAGGGCTGTGATGCAAATTACTTGCCAATTAGCTTTTTCTTGATCTTGCACTGTTCTGTCCCCCTTTCTTTCTTCTTTTCCTCACCAGTTCCATGGAGAAGCTAGTCGTGGGATCATTAAACATTTCAGTTCAGTACACTTCAGATCAGCAGGCTCCCTCAGTAAGAATTAGGTGGGGCTGCTGGAGGACGTGCGCACCAGGCTGTCTTGTTGGTCATAGATCCTGCCTCAGATGTCCTACAGAGGGACGGTGGTGGTGGCTAATAACCTGGTGGCATCCAGACGGTGGCATAGGATGATGGCTTTGGAGCTGTTGCCTGTGCTGCACAGAGAGCTCCAGAAGAAGCCTGTTGATTTCTTCTGGTCTGGCAAACATTGGACCCGTGCCTCTGTGCTTTTTTCACCTGAGCGGGAGGGTGGTCAGGGACTTGTTGACCTGGCTGGCTGTATCACTGCTTTCAGAATGAAGAGAACTCAGAGGTTGCTGCATGGTGATAGGTTACTATGGGCATGTTGCTGCGACGAGCGGAGGGTCTAGGGTATGACAGACATTTGTTTGGGCTGGACCTAATGCACACAGTCATATCGGTGACCACTTTGTTTCACCAGTCCGTGCCTCTGTGGTCTTCTGTGCTGCGGACTGATAGGTCTGGTTCTCAGGTGTGTATCAGCGTGGAGGAGGAGCCGTTGTTTTGCCGGCAGTGGAGGCCCATCGAGAGAATGACGGCCTATTGCTCTTCTTCAGAGTGCGGCATATGAGCATTTAAGGGACTTTGCAGATGCCTCCAGGGAGATTCTTTATGAACTTAGCGTGAAAGTTCTGGACATGGACTCTCTGGCAGGGTTGGCGGCTTCCAGGTGGTTGGGTATTTTGGTGCTGGGCGCTTCCCCGTCTGGCTTCTGGAAGAGCCTGTACAAGCCCCCCACAGAGTGGACTGTGAATACAAACATGTAGCACATATTGATCCTTCTATGGAGAGGGACTGCCATTTTGTGAGCAAGATGAAACTTTGGCGTGAGGTGTGCAAGGCTTGGGATGGCGTTCCTCCGCTGAAGAAGTGGTTTGGTGGATTCGGGGCAGATTTCTGTCATAGTTTGCTTATTTATGGTCCAAGATACAGGGCGCATGAGAGAGTAAATTGCGAATGTTAAGCTTTTTGGCGGTTTGGCTGATTTGGAAGAAAACACTGAAAGGGGCTTGATCGATGGATCCTACGTTTATACTGGTGGGGTGGTGGCGATGAGGCCTAGGCTGGAGCATACATACTCTTTGCTGATCCATACACTGTTAAAATCGTGACGGAGCTTTTCTGGCTTTTGTGGTTTTCCACAGAGTGTTTTTTACTGGTGTTGTTTGTACTTTTGTGACAAAAAAAGGATTTTTTTACACTATCAATAACAGTTTGGGTTTCCTCTCTCTCTCCCTCTCTCTCAGTTTCTGTGTAACAGGCCGGTTTTCTTCTCTCCCTCACGTCTTGTGTAACAGGCCAGGTGCCCCCCCCCCCCATTCTTGTGTAACAGGCTGGATTTCCCCTTTCTCAATTCTTGTATATCTGTCACTATGTCTATGCGTATTTGCATGTTTGTGATGGATCCTCTACTGCGTATAGGGTGGTGGAGCTGATTGGAAAGATAACTCATCTAACTCATGAATGAGATTGTAGACATGCTGCTCTATGGACATATACAGACTCAAATATTCTGATCAACTGCAATAGCTTGAATTTCCTGTTTGCCAAATAACAGCAGGAACATCAACTCAATATGACTTATTTGAAAGGCTGTAGCTATTGGTATTTGAGAACTTTCACGAAGATGGATTGTTTTGTGCACCAAAACAGACATTTTCCAACAGTACAGATGGTGTTATAGATATTCAGCTGTTAAACTCCAGCGTGATGGAAAGGGTGAGATGGACTTTCAGGTGATTATATTTCTCTCTGCCATGTATCACCTCACATATTTAAACCACCTGGCATTATGAGTATCAAGACACTCGGCAAGGAATCAGATTATCAAGGTACTTAATTCCTTAATAGCTTAATTAAGTTGATTAGAGTGACAGTCAGCAGATGTGGTGGGAGAGTGAGGAAGAAGGGCAGACACTTGAGCTCTGGTGGAGGAGGGGATGACTGGGAATGAAGGACGGTGTCTTCTCTACCTAGCTGGTCTCATCTGAGGAGGCCGCCTATGGACTCGGTTGCACTCTTCCTGTTATACTTTAACTCTTCTGCTTGGAACCTCACACCAGTGGTCACAGTATGAAACACACCATGGCAAGCTAAGCTACCAGCTCTTAGCCACCACATGACCACGGCTGCTGGGATAAACATTACAGAAAAAGGGTAGTGGCCATCACATATAGGCCCTACTCATCGCCATCCCACTCCAACACCAATTCCAGTGAAGAAGCTCCCCCAGCACTGCTCACCCCCAGCACTGCTCACCCCCAGCACTGCCTCTGCTCACTCAGGGTACTTACGGTCTGAGTGCTCAAAGGGCAGCCAGTGGTGCTTGCTGTTTTGGTACTCAAATTTGGGGTCCCACATTCGGCATTGTTCCTCCCTGAAGTCACTCATGGGATTAGGGCACTCCTCCGTGTTACACAGCTGGAACTCGTAGTTTGGACCGAAGCAGGTGCGTCCCCCATTTGCTGGGCTGTTTATGGGAGGATCAGAAGAATCGGGGGGGGGTGGGGGGGGGGTGGCATCAGTATTGTCAAAGACAAAATGCTGGCAAAAATAAACGTAAAAGCTTAAATACATAATAGCTTTATTGTTGGGCCTGATTTCTTGCTTATTTGAATAACTTGTCAGATTTAAGGTACCCCAGTTTAAATGGAATTTATATTTGTTCACTTATGTTCAGTCCAGACTACCTTAAATCCAACAAGCTATCCGGCTAAGTAAAAAATCCTGGTTCATGATACTGTCGCCTGCTCACCCTTTGAAACTTAAACACATTTTTTTATGACTGGGTTAATAACCCAGGCAGTGTTAGACCCTATTTAGGGGGGATTTAGCACCCATCTTTACTCTCAGGCCTCCTAAAAATGTTGTCATTCTTTCCCAAATCCACTGAAACCCCATAAACCCCATGGTGAGGCCGACTTTGACGCTAGTGAGACGCTTCCTGGAATCTTTGCTCTTAAGTACACAGAGGGAATGAGGCACAGTGCATCGGTAAGGCCGTAGAAACACAGACTAACCATGGCACTAGTTCTATTAAAGACATTGCATAAACATATTTTTTGATTACATCTGTTGTATTACACATATGTTATAACCCAGAAAGTGGAAAAAAAAAAAAATATATATATATATATATATATATATATTTTTTTTTTTTACAAATATCCTACATTCGCATTGAGGGCCCAGCCCTTTAAAGGTCAAATGCTGTAATTACCCCTGATGGCTGTGTACAGCCTGTCATGGTATTATGCAGAACATGAGCTGTCCGATATCTGTCTATTATCTATACATATACATATAAATAAATAAGTGGTGAAAATCATGCCGATTGTTATGTGATATTTGGAGAAATATTGATAATTAACCAAAATATGTACTTTTCCACTCTGCTGCGCTATTATGCAAACCTCTGCAATAACACAGAAAACAGTAGTTTAATAAAGGTGGTTATTACAAAAATATACATTTATAACAATGCTTATTTAGAAATGATAGCAACGTCTATGACGTAATGATTCAAACATAGCAGTTGCCATAAATAAAGAGCATATTTAGTGATGCGCAGATATGACCAATATAACTCTTTGATCCACTGTCTTTAGATTATGAATTTCTGCGGGTATCGTACTTGTCGCTTATGCTTGAAATAACAACCCACAGCTCGTCCTTTGAAGAGAACTGAGCCATAAATCTGTTGCTTGATGATACTCCACAGGTTCACAGTGGGATTCAGTTTGGGTCAAGATGCTGGCTGCTCCATCAGACGGCAATTTCTGAAGCCCCATTTCATGAAGTACTCTTCCCTCTTTCTGGCAGCATGTGATGAAATATCGTCATGCACGACCGTCGTTTTTCATGTTAATTCCGGAGGCTTACATTTGTAGCATTGGCACAAAGACGTTGTTTGGAAATTCAGTATAAGCATCCGCAGTCAAATTTACACCTACAGGAACTTGCCAATGACTGATCAGCTTGGCCCCAATTATTCCAGGCCAAAACATAACACCGCCACCTCCTTGCTGGCATTTCAATCTTAGAGGGCGAGGTTTGAAATTTCTGACACAACCCTTGCTCCATCCGTCAGGTCCACCAAGTGCCTGTCGGTGAAGTATTTCTGGTCACTGTGTGGTTTCCCTTCAATGGAGGTTGAAAATCTGACCTGGCACATTTTCCAAAGTGGTACAGCATCTTGCACCTTGTTGGTCATTTTACTTTGGCGAGGCCAACTTTGTCAAATATCTCTTTACTACTGGCTTAGAGCTTTTTTCATTTGATTAACGAGGAAGAATTTACATTGTGAAATAACTTTAACGTTATCCATATCTGACCTTTTCGATTCTGCCACGTACGTCATGATACAAAGCAATTTAAAATGCTAATTTGCTATCACCTAATTTCTTAATGATTGATGTCTACTCCTCTACAGTTAAATACAGCTCTGGAAAAATTAAGAGACCACAGCAAAATTTTCAGTTTCACTTCATTTATGGGTATGTGCCTGAGTAAAATATACTCAGCCTGGCTCTTCCCTGCTTCTCATCAATAAAGGGCTTCTTCTTTGCTTTATGGGTCTTCAGACTTGCTTCTATGAGCCTGTTATGTTCCCCCTTATTTTTGAAGGTCACTTGAGGTCATCCTCTGATTTATGAGGCACTGTTGGATAAGTTGATGGTCGTCTCTGACATCAGAGAGTTGCTTCTACCCTCTACCTGGTTGGTTTTTCATTATTGCCAGTATCTACTGCTTCACTTTGTTTTTGTGTCATAGAAACTTCCAGTCTGGAAGAAACTTGCGACACAGTGTAGCCTTCTACCAGCTGAACCAAGATTAAACCAGGATTTAAAAATGCAGATTTTTCAAAAATATAGAGTGGTCTGTTAATTTTTTCCAGAGTACATCATGCATCCTGTAATATTTGCTTTGCTGACAAATTCACACAACTTGCTTAATAACATGGCTCGATTCTGAGAAAAATGCAAAGATGGCTTCACCTTTTAAAGATCCGTGCATCAATGAAATGAAATCTCACAGACGAAGCAGATAAGAGCCATCAGTGTCACTGCAAAGCAGGACAAAGTAAGAACTCCAGAAACCTTTTCATAAAATGGCGTGACACATACTGCATGTGCCATTTGGAGTAAAAAAAAAAAAAAAAAAGATATTACTGCAACTTTCATTACCTTTCAAAGGCTTGACTTTCATGACACCTTATAACTTCTGTCATGCAACTTTTAAGACTTTGGCTCCTTTAATTAGAAATGAGTTTTCTTTTTAAATTAACAGCTAGAAGTAAAGGCAGGGAGAACATAATGGCCTGTCATAGGACGTAAGAAGTGCTCTGTCTTGAGATGTGACACTCGACCTGGCTCTGGACCTTCTGCGTGATGGTTCCCGAACCAGCCGCATACCTAAATATTTAACATTTAGCTGCCAGTCGAGTTCAGGTCAACCAGTCTTAATATTTCAAGGACTCCAACGCTTTTTGAGATTTCAACTGGAAATAAATCTTAAAGAATATTTTAAACCTTAAAAATATACTGCCATGTGTCTAATCATAAATTATCATCATACATTATATTTGCCTCAATTATTTAACAGTTGATAAGTATTAAACAGATTTGGCATTTAAGACAGCATTTATAATGGCCCATGAAACCAGTCTAATTATGAATTGCCACCAGCAACAGGGCTCCTGCCCCGTTTGCACAAGCGATTGAAAGTGCCTCTCTTCTGAGTCCTTAGTGCTCCTTTGTGAATTTTACTGAGGGGAAAAACCCCCATTGGGTTCGACAAATTTTACCTGCCCCTTGAAAAGACTCCTCAGCACTGACCAGCTCTCCAAGGCCACTCAAGGCTACCACTGGCATAAAGTGCCAGATAAAAGGCACCCTGAAGCCCAGAACTCACATTGGATTGTCACATTCTCGGGTCCTGAACCTCACACCTCCGCCACACGTCCGGGAACAGGACCCAAACTTGCTCCACATGCCCCAGTTGCCGTCTTGCTTCAGGACGTCTGGTGTCAGCCAGATGCAGTGACCCTTGAAACAGTGCTGGGAGGTGGAAGAGACACCGTTCCATTAGGTTATGTGTAGCAGGGGAAAACATCTTAGGTGGCTTAGGAGAAAACAGATTTCGATAATTCTCACAATATAACTCAAGCCATTATTTCTTTACTTCGATACCCCATATGTGCTTAAAATTCCCTTGGAATTGCCCTTAAATAGATGGAGAACATGAAAAAGGTGACAAACTGAATGGACTGCAAAGTGAAATTTAATTTTATTAAATAAGTCATCCATAAATAATTTTTAGTTGTAGGGCATAACACTAGAAAAATACCAATAATACAGTACATTTTTGTTCTTTGCCTTGCTGTTCATTCCAAGACAAGGGTTTGACTAGGTTTAGACAATATGTACTAAATATTATACAATATTTTCAGTGATTTTCATAATATCAATGTTCAATAACAATATTCTAAAATTCATAAGCAAATATAACAAATTGTTTTACTAATAGTTACGAAGCATGTGACAGGTATATTATACCTTAATGGAATTTCTGTAAATACAGTGTGGTATACCTGCTAAGTGTGCAAGGAAACAGGTGTTTAGGGTATATCATGATGTTCAAAATGATGACAATATCATAATCACCGTATGATACTTTATCAATTCATTGCCCAGCCCTAGTTAGCAGAGAGCAAAAGTGTGTTATCATGGATGTGTGCAGCTGTGCATACAGGTCAGTGATAGTGTGGCTGAGTGTGGGAGAGAATAAGGTTAACTGCATGTTTCAGCTTCAGCCTCAGTAGTGGGGGGAGGGGGTACCTTCCCGGGTGCACACATGGTGCCATCGATGGGCGGGCCCTTCTTGGTCTTACAGAAGAATGGGTTGTCAGGGTGGCTGCACCACAGCTGTTTGCAGGGATCAAAGGTGCGGTACTGGAGGGAAGAGAGACAGCCTTGTTCTCAGGCTTGCAGACCTATGATGCACCCTGAGACCCATATTACCACGGCACCGCCACTGTGAAGTACCCAAGATTGACACCAGAGAGTGCTATAGGACTGGACAAAAAATACAGGTACATGATATATAGAAACATCACAGACTAACCCATCTGAACATACAACCACATGACTCTGTTTCGGTAAGCTACAGACGGGAAGCCAATGCATGCAGATGAGAAATGGAGAGGACTCTGATATGGCAATACTGGTACGGCTCGTTAGATGTACAATGAACAGTGAAGGGGCTCTAAAACAATGGACCGGGAGGAGGTCCATGCTAAAAAGACCACCTACTCGCCTCTCCTTGTAATGAGGTCTCCCTTAAACCAGCAATACTGCTGGTACACTGACTGGAGGTGTTCCACAAGTCTCACACCGGGACTGCCGCTCATAATGTCAGCTCAGGAAGCTGACCAACAAGAACTGCAGGATCCCAAAATCTTGGTCCCTGGGAGTGCATCTACATGCCACCAACTCTGACCTACATGTGTAGGCGTGTGGACTACTGCCTTGCTTGAACAGGAATTCTGCTTTGAAAACTGCAGCTGATGAGCTATGAGCTAGACTGGGATAGTCATAATAGCTTGTACACAGAATGAGGATGCAGCCTTAGGGGGTGCTGCAGAAGTGCTATCTAGAATCCTGCAGAACGTGTGGCCAATGAGAATGGGAGTAACGGAAAACGAAATACGCAATGGACGAGAACATTGAAAGAAAGAACGATAATATAGATATCGATAAGTAAAAGACAAGAGGGGCCACAACGTTCCGGAGGGTGTTGACTTACCTGTGTTCCTGATTGGCCCACCTTTTGCAGCTAAGAAAATGGTTTGACAAGAGAATAAAGCATAGCATTCCAACCGGCATTCTGCTCAAGGCACAAGAGTTTATCTAGAAGGTGCTTTCTGTTTCAGCTGTGATTGTCGCTCAGCTGCGCTTAGCTCCTCTATGTTTACCCATCAACGCCCTAACAGTTACAGAAACGGTCCGGCTCCATGAGTCCCTGTGGGTTCTGTTCCTGTGAGAAAGCGAATGTTGCATAGCAAACGTGTTTCTTGCCTCTTCTCTCTTGTGCCATTGGGCAGTGTATACATGCGACACTTAAGATTCCACGTGCTCATTCTCCATCGCCCCCTGGTGGATGGGCTCCACAGTGCGCCTCTCAGACCCCAATTAAAAGTTACACACACATACCCTGAAGGCATACTTACATAGCAATTTATACATCTACAAATGTTTGGCCATAGATAAGTCTAGAAAGTACTAGAGAATTTAAAAAATGCAATTAACATCCTGTGTATATCACATGTCATGTAGCCTTGCAATTTCAAATGAGAAATTCTGTCATTGTCTATAGGTTTAAATAGATACACCATTTAGGATTAGACCACATGAAGTCTGTCCATAAACATTACTGCGTGTCTTACAATGGTGAATGGTGTACTCAAGGTTTATACCTAGATTGTGAATTGTGATCGTTTACTGAATGAGGTGGAGTGGAAAAGAGGGGGCAGAGTATCGAAGTCCACACCAGGTAGTGAGGGGAGGGTACCGGGGACTCACCGCGGTGCACATCATGTAGCCGGCACCAAAATCAAAACGGCACTGCTCGTTCATAGAGTAATGGATTCCCGGTAGCCGTGGCAGCGACGGCCAGTCGTGGTCAAAGGGGTCATCGCGGAGACAGTCATAGGAGCTGTTAGAAAGAGTGGGAGCTACTTTTTAGCTGCCACCCACCAGCAAATGAGTTTCAGCGATTCCACTGCATGACGAACTGGATCAGTAACAGAAAGGCTTATAGGCTGGACGGGATGAACAAATTACATACTATGCTGCAGTAAATGTTTAGCTGTATATAAAGAGTAAAATAACTAAGAAACAAATTAACTTGGCTACCACTAGGGGTGGCGTTACAGAAGAGGTGAAAGATGGAAGAATTTTGGTGGATATAGAAAAGAAGACGAAGTTATGGGAGACAACAAGGATGTGGATAAAAAGGACGGTTTTATATGACAGATGAGGATGTGGCTTAAAAGGGGAGGTTTACATTGTAGAGGAGGGGTGTGGTTTAAAGTGAGGGGTTAATATATTAGAGAAGGGGTGTGGCTTAAAGTGAGGGGTTAATATGCTGTAGGAGGGATCAGCTTAAATTGGGGTTAATATGCTGTAGGAGGGATGCGGCTTAAAGTGCAGGGTTAATATACTAGAGAAGGGGCGTGGCTAAAAGTGAGGGCTTAATATGATGTAGGAGGGGCGTGGCTTAAAGTGAAGGGTTAATATGATGTAGGAGGGATGTGGCTTAAAGTGACGGGTTAATATTCCGTAAGAGGGGCGTGGATTAAAGTGAGGGGTTAATATGCTGTAGGAGAGCCGTGGATTAAAGTGAGAGGTTAATATACCAGAGAAGGGGTGTGGCTTAAAGTGAGGGGTTAATATGCTGTAGGAGGGGTGTGACTTAAAGTTAAGGGTTAATATGATGTAGGAGGGGCGTGACTTAAAGTGAAGGGTTAATATGATGTAGGAGGGGCGTGGCTTAAAGTGACGGGTTAATATTCCGTAAGAGGGCCGTGGCTTAAAGTGAGGGGTTAATATGCTGTAGGAGGGGCGTGGATTAAAGTGAGGGGTTAATATACTGTAGGAGGGGTGTGACTTAAAGTGAAGGGTTAATATGATGTAGGAGGGGCGTGTATTAAAGTGACGGGTTAATATTCTGTAAGAGGGCCGTGGCTTAAAGTGAGGGGTTAATATGCTGTAGGAGGGGCGTGGCTTAAAGTGAGGGGTTAATATACTAGAGAAGGGGCGTGGCTAAAAGTGAGGGGTTAATTTGCTAGATTTTAGATCTCACACCACTCTCATCACCATCATCATCACCCTTATCACATCACTCTCATCTTATCACACCACTCTCATCACCATCA
>JAODKE010000002.1:19963736-19978169 GCA_026779605.1 Mormyrus hasselquistii
CCCAGCCCCTCCAGGGAAACCGGACCCCCCCCCTGGACTGGGGGGGGGGGAAAAATACTGCCTCCCCCCCTCCGCCCCCTACCAAACCCCCCCCCCCCCCCCCATTTTCATCCACATTTAATGAAGGGGGGGGGCTCACTACACTGCCTGCTGAAATTGCTCGCCCCCTTGGGAGCTTTATGTGGCATCCCTGGTAAATTTTAACACGCTTTGTAGCAGATGCCTGGAAAACACAATGTCAAGTGGGAGCTTTCGGGGAGCTTCGCCCCTGCCGGTGACCCGCAGCACAGTGCCAGTGTTGCACCTTGACTCTTGTTATGGTGATTTGTTCACATTATAGGTGGTTACAGATTACATCTTCTGTGTGGGTCAGTAAGAGCTGTTTGAGTTAGCCAGCAATATTATTTTAAACTACATTTCATTACAGGAAAAAAAAAAAAAACATAAAACAAATCGCATCATGGTGGCTGAGCTCTACACTGTGTACTTGGAGTTTCTTAGCAATATAATATAACCTCCCTCATCTAATCAGATGCTGTTTCTGTGTTTGATGAGGAAACGGCCAGGGAGGGGTCCGTGTTCCCTCTGAATGCCCCAGTGGCACCAAGTCCTAATTACAAACCCAGCAGAAATGTCAGCGCAATTTGCAGCCCACACTCACGAGGGAGCCATGGGACAGAGGAAATCCATGGGCCTCTTTTAGCAGTAGAGCCCCTCACACAGACACACACACACACACACACACACACACACACACAGATACACAAACACACACACACACACACACAGATACACAGACACACACATACCGACACACACACACACAGATACACAGACACACACACACACCACACACACACACACACACACAGATACACAGACACACACATACAGACACACACACACACAAACACACACACAGATACACAAACACACACATACAGACACACAGACACACACACACACAGACACACACAAACACAGACACACACATACAGACACACACACACAGACACATACTGTAGATACACAAACACACACACACACGCACACACAAAAACACATATACCCAGCCACACAAACCGCCATGTGTCTATATGTATCAGCGTAGACATGCTCTGTATGTTGATGCACATGTACACTGCACATGTGCACACACACACACACACACACACACACACACACACACAGACAGAAGCATAAGGATGGATAGGCTCCTTCAACCTTGTGCTTCCCTACATGTCGATACCAGTCCTGGCATGTAGGTTGGGATAATAAATGTCAGATTCACTGCATACAGGCTGTTCCGATGGTACCCGGACATTTCTACCCAGCATTCCTTGCTTCGGAGGCAATGAGTCAAGCCAAGGGAGGATATTCTCTAACAAGAGCACTGGTCTGTGATGCAGTGGGCGGCGGCAGGAGGCATCACTGCCAGTCACATTCCCTGAGCACAGGCTCTGACGGGGACCTCCATTATTACCAGCGCTCCTCCTCGCGGTGAGCGAGCGGCCAAGTGTACTCACAGGACCGGGGAGCACGCGGCTTTAAAGGTCACGGCACGGCAGGCAGACAGAAGAGCAGGGGCAGGACGAGGGAGGGAGGGGGGCCTCGCAGAGGAGCGGCGGATGAGTGCCAGGTGCCTCCACCTGTGCGGGGCCTCCCGGAGCGGCCCGGGGCTGCTGTTTGTGATGACACAGCGCCTCGCCCGTTCCGCCCCCTCGGTTTCGTTCAGTCCTCTCATCCATTAGCACCTTCCCCGCCTCGCCGTAGCCAGGCTACGGCTCCAGCAATCTGTGGCGGTCCTGGTGCCGCTCGCTCCACAGGCCCTGCTCCATGGGTCTTGATTAATTGCCGGGGCTCCGTTTCAGACAGGGGGACGAGGTAATCAGTAGCCTGCTGAAAAGTAATGGTGGTTCGGGGTCGAACGGCACCCGACCTGCCATTCACAACGTGTCCTTATTGTTTTTCTCCCTATAAGAGGTTTAGGAAACAGCTTCGACCCCCAGGGCCAAAAGTCTCCTTTCCGATCCTGCTCAGCTGGGACTTGCTCCACTTGCCCTTGGCCCAGGTGACTCAGGGAACAAGCACGACCCTTTGCCCCTCTGTGGGCCCACATTAAATGGAAATCATCTTATTAGCAAAGTTTTAATGCGCTTCCAAGATTCACCCAGCTCCCACCAGTGGAATTCTAATTAACAGCAGCCATAAATATTTAATTTACTGAAATGTACAACCTTTTCATTTGTCCTCATTCTGCGGGGCGTTACTGTGCTCTTCACTGGCTTAATGGACACCTCGATCCAGGGTAGCAGTCTCACCAGCTACTGAAGTGAATGACACGCCGCTGTTCCTCCATGTGCGATTGATGCACTTTGCCAAATGTATTGCAGTTTATTATTTTTCCTAAATACGTGATCAAATTAAAGCGTTAAGAGTATGTTGTGAGCGCTCACAGAGCAAAGGGTGTTTAGTCACCGACTCTGGACATCCTGTCGGTCAGCGAGCCCAGTAAAACCCAGTAAAAACCAAATAATCCTTCTGGTCTTCTGCTGAATAACAGCAAAAACTGGGTGAGATTAGCAGCGCTTCAAATTTGGATAGCATTTTCAAAAGTAATGCTATTCCGACATAGAAATCTTCCTGATAAATTGTGCTGACCGGAGGGGTGGGGGGGTGTAACAACTTCAAAACAGTTTATCTGTTTCACGACACTGATTGTATCTGTGTTTGTTGCGATACATCTGCCCTCTGCTGGCCCAGTGGAACAACACTGCTGTATGCGTGTGCCCACCGTGACCATCTGCATTCATGGACATGTAGCAGAAACACAATGGCATATGGAAAAGTCAAGTATGAACATGGCGATGCTAATGATGCTAGTGCTAGTGATGCTAGTGATGTCATAGTAATGCTCGGTGATGTCATTTTTACGCAACTGATGCAGCAAACTGCAGAAATGTAACCAATCAGTCACAAAATTTATTGCCAACTATTTTTATTACCGATTATTATGGATGTTTTCGATTAGTCCTTGCAGCCCACACACACGGACACACAGACCCACACACACACACACACCCACTTCTCCATTCAGGTTTGGGCATTCCCTTCAGCATTCCCGCAGGTTATCGGAGGCTGGATTTCACAGCTCGCTCCCAAGTGTGACTGGCGTTAGCGTGGCCTAAGAAAGCAGGGAAAAGCGCTGATATGCAGGAACCGACGGCTGACCTGCCACCGACTGTCTACAAAGGTATGATGAGCCTTCAAGCTCTCTGACAGCTCCTCTCCTCCTTCTCCAGGCCCTTTTCAGAGTTCCCGCGGTCTGACTGTGCCATGCGGCCAGAGGCAGGAGCTGCACTCCACACTGCCTTGAAACCAAGCTGGTCGCCAGGGATTTGACTGCTCTCACTGGGAATGATAAAAAGAGATTCGGAGGCCACAACTAGGCTAATATTAGTCTTAAGCCAGCCCCGCATGCGCTGATCTGAGAAGTTCATACCTGTGTACCTCCTCATGTGGCCCTAAGACTGGGAGACTGTGGGCTTCTCCAGAAATCACAGCGTATCTGATGACTCTGGGCCGAATCAGGTCCCAGAGCAGTACTTCAGAGACAAAGCGGAGCGTGGTGGGGCGAAATAGCTGCTGTAAGTAAAAATGCTTGTGCGTGCGTGTAAATAAAGAGATGACTTCACGGCAACATGGCTTTAATGATAACAAACAGGCTCCCCTAACCCTGTCAGCAAAGCGGCTGTGATGAGATGCAGGAAACACAGATGTTGAGATGTATGACCGTGCGGCGAATTTCCGGCAATTAGCGACGGTGCGAAGCACAACAGCCGATGGGCGCTTTGATAGCTCAAACAAAAGCTTCCTGAGATAGCCCTGCTTAATGTTTGACTGGGTCGCGGCCTCGCTTTCTATCAGGAAAGGTTCCGGAAAGTGTGCATCGCACACCTGCTAGGGAGAGTGGCCCTGTTGCTGCTTCAAATCATGTACTGACAGAGCTATTGGCTGCTGCCCCCCCCTCCCCACCCCACTCTCCACCTTTCCCCTGCCAGGACTACTCTACAGATGGCCTGGCATTGCATACTGCAGCCTCTTAAGCTGGTTAGGCCATGGTGCTGTGTTGACCACGCCAAAGCAACGGGTGATGATTAAAAGATCTAAAGTCTTCAAACATCAACAGCGAGCTGAAGCTGCTTAACTTGCTGCTGGTCGAAATTCATAACAAGGTCCCAGAATCTATCATTAATATATGTCATGCTGCATCCCAGCACATTGACTGGGATTCAGACTAGATCATACAGTTTATTGAGACTAATTATTAAGGTCTACTGATCTCGATTTCCTAATGGGTATAGGACAGATCACGTCTAAGGGGCAATCGCAGGACATTGTTGCTCACCCAGAAATTCAGCAACCCGGCGATACCGCAAGCAGGTGTACTTGTCTGCATAGAGACCCATAATCAAACTGCCGCTATTGTCACCACAGCAGAAACAGAAAGAATCAGCTAATTCATTAAGTGCAAGGCCTGTTCCCCTGCTGTGCTTTAGCATCTCAGCATGGCAGGGGGACGGCGGGTGTCACTGCTTTGGTTCTTAACGTGCCGCGTCAGCCACTCCAGCGCTTGCAGGCGGCCTGACGCCTTCGATTCTTTGAAGCTCGGGTCTAGGTTGACCTGTTCAGGAAACAGACCTAGGCTCACTGAGTTTTTTTTTCTTCTGTCATTCTCATCCAGGCTTCCCTCTCTGAGGCCCTGAGACACCCTCTGTCCTGAACATCCTAACATGCGCCACACCACATCCTCCAGAGAGCCATTACGCCGTACTTGAAACCGACAGCTGAATTCTGCCACCTGTTTTCACGGTTTCATTCTAAATTAAGGCTTAGCAGGGCTATAACATTTCATCGGGTCATTTCCGAGTAGATCTGTGATTGATCTACAGCATCTTGCTATGCTGGTACCATAACCACGCCGGATGCTTTGAAAGACTTGGCTCGACATCCCCTATGTTTCAGTGGAAGGCCAGGAAACACTGTTATTTATTGCCAATTTGGGCTCTAACGATCCAGACCAGGTTGAGGGCACGACTCGTGCTGGGGGAGAAAGGGTGGGGATCGAACGCTTCTCAGGACCGAGCCGCCAGTCCCCAGCCGGCCTAATGAAGCACTCTGCTCGTAATGCAAGCGCCCATCACTAGCCTGGGAGATAATTACGGCAAGGAAATTCAAACAGACACACAGGACATTTTTTGATTATCAAGACTTAAGCTGAAATATCCATGGTATAGAGAAACAAATGACATTTTATTTTCCACAACTATATTTAAAAAGTAGTGTGAGTGTTGGGGCCTGTGGGAAATGGCGCAAGTTAATCGGTGAGATTAACAATGTCAGCCACAAAACTATTAATGCGTAATGATTAAGTCCGCAAGAGAAAATTTTTTCTCAGCTTCATCAAAACCTGGCTAATATCATGAATACATACGTACATTGTGATAGGTGACGGAAGCCATTTCTGGGACTTTAAGGATAGAGCCAATTAGGTAAAGGAGGCAAGCTGAAGGGAGTGAGTGACTCCACACCAACTGCTACCGTTGCTCCTGTTTTCACGGGGCCAGCAGCCAACAGCGGTAGAACTGAACAGCAGTGTTCAGTGTGTGGCACCGCTGCGTACGTGTGAGCTGGGCGGAGTACAAAGGAGGTATTTATTCATTAAAGAAGAAAAACAGACAATGAATGATGCCATTTGTCTTGATGTCGAGACCGGTGCTTCTGTGCGATTAATGCTGTTAACCATCGTCAGGAGGGTATGAAAGGGAAGTTTTTTTCTTTCTCAGGGTCCGGAAACAGCGTCCGCTTTCCTGGCCCAGAGTGGCAGAGATTAATTAGCTTTTTTTTTTTTTTTTAAGAATCCCACACTGTATTGCCTCGGCAAACATCATTAATTTCTGAGTTTCATCTTGACGCTTTAAAAGTCACCAGGAACGTGTGAAAAGGTGACAGATTCAGCACATTGATAGAGAAGGGATATTTAAACGGGGCCCAAGCTCACTCTTAGTCAAACACTGCATTAAGATGGCGTCGTTTGCAGTGTCTTAGTCAAGCACTGCATTAAGATGGCATTGTTTGCAGTGCCAAGAACTTCTCCACCTTGACAGCTGGACTGGAAATTGAAAGCAGCCACCCAAGCGACTATCTTCACACAGCACTCAGAAAGTGCTCACATCTAAGGAGGGGAAAAAAAATAACAGAGGCATCAGCTGGCCTCTCCTAGCTCCTCTAAGACATTAACACGCTGACAGAGAGCTCCCACAGGCCCAGCACCTACCCAAAGCACCACACTGGTCTCTCTGCCTTACACCCTTTCATTTTGCTGGGTTATTTACAGGCCTGGACCTACACCTTCCCCAGCGGGCACTGTGCAGGAGCCCCATGTCCCATCATCCTCCTCTCTCCCACTCCGCACTGCGTCTAAACACTGCTTTGTCACCACAAGCCTGGCATCCATCTTTCTCGTTTCCTTTCAATGCAGCCGGCCTCCTGCGTCCCACTGTAATGCCAAGGACAGTGCACGCCATCCACAGAGGCACTGTTTACATTTCCATTCCCCTGATTTGAAATCTCCAAGCTAAAGTGTTGTACCGGCTTTGACTGACAGATGGAGCGAGTGTCCCTAGGGCATCATGCTCCGTGACAACCAACCCAGGATTATGCAGCATTGCCACAATGCTGGGCTTGGCCGTAACGCTTCTGCGAGGCACTCATGGAGGGGTTCATGACTGTTCTTATCGGTGTACCAGCCCGGCCTCGTCGACGGCTTTCTCACTGGAATAGATTCCAGAGCTGGATCAGATTTTAACACTCCATTGATCTCCATGGACAAAAACACAACACACAGAGACACAGGAACACTGCTCAGACTTACAGGCATGCATAGAAGCTGGGCCAGATCCACAAATGCAGACAGACACAGGTAAACACTTGCAGACAAGTGCTCACAAACTTACCACTAATTATGAACTTGATCATCACTCATATGTTCTACGATGGATGTATATAAAACCAATTTCAACAACTATCAATGGTTATGAAGGCACCACAACTCAAATGTGGACCAAAGGTGACTGAGGACAAAGATGCTGGCCTGGAGACTGTTGAGTCACACTCTGGAATAGCTTGCTGCCAGGTACTGTGGGCAAGAGCTGGTCCTCACACTGACCAGGGAGGGTGAGGGCAGGGGGAGGTGGACACTGTTTGCTGCCAAAAAGGCACTTCACGGGATAGCAGGGATGCGCGGTGATAGCACAGCCAGGCCCTTGATCCTCCAGCATCCTGCTTCTGCATGCTGGAAGGAATACAAGATTTCAATTCGAGATGCTGTCTTGAACTCTAGGCCAAAAAACAAGGGACTTCCCAGAGGAGAAGAGATCCGTCAGATTCAGAGGGAGGTTGATGGGTGTTCGCTGACTGTAAAGAGGGGTCTTCTGCTTTGCCGTTGACAAGGTATTTAGGGGGGGCATGACTATACATCATTTATCATGGCACTGAGCAGACGCCGTGTGGAACCGACAAGCCAAACTAGAACAGATTCCGGATTCTGAAGGCAAAGTCAAAGAAAAATGTCAAAGCAACATAAACACAAGACCCCTGCTGCGAGGCAGATTCTTCTGACACATGTTCCTCATCCAATCGCATCCTCAATTAAATGCCCGCGTGCCGCCACCATGCCTACGGACCGCCTCAGTCACAGTGTCTGCTCGGCGGAAAAGGCGGGTACGAACAGCTGGCCCAGACGCGGGGCGCCCCGAATATGGCCCTTTTTCTAAAGAACCAGGACCAATTAAGTGACCAAAACGTAACTGCTGAGCTTGGCCAGTGATGCACCTGTCAAATGTTGGCACGTCCCATAGCGAGGACATGGGGTGGATCCCCGTCTCCGTGCCTCAGCCATCGGTGATGAGGAGGAGGTCTAGAGTAGGAGAATTACCCTGCGTTCCATCAAGGGCTGAGGTGGCCGGCTTCCTGTCCCTGTCAGGTGGCCGTGGGGTGTGGGTGGCATGGAGCTCTCCTCCGAGCCTATCAGAGCGTCCGATAACAACCGCAGCTCGGGGAGCGGAAAAAGTAGTGGGTGGTAGACAGCAGGTACGTCGTGGGAGGTGTGTGCAAGTCTCCAGAACCCCCCCCCCCACCCCAGTTTAGCACGGGCATATTTTGGCTGTTCCAGACTGGGTGAAAATGGGGAAATTAAGAAGAAAAAAAAATCATTATTAACACATTTAGGAAAAACTAACAGGGTTAAGGAGCATTTTACTTCTAAGCAATTTGCCCACTTGTTCTCACTGTATCTGTTAAATGGAGCGATGAATCGGTCTTATTATAACTAAGGAATAATGAACATTGTACTATTCACTTACAGGGACAATTAAAACATCTCTTCAACATGGAATGCAATTCTCAACAAACAAATTTAGCTCAACGCACTTTGAATTATTGCTTGTCATCACGTAACATGTTTGTTTAAATTCAGTTTTCAGTCTGTCAACAGCTTCCATCCAGGCTAATTGATTACGAATGCAGGGACGAGAGCCGGGAAAAGAATCAAATAACAGAGTTTTAAGGTCAGTCAGGATAGCCACAGCTAGTTGAGCTAATAGGGATACCCATACTGACGTGAGGTGACTGGAACAGCTATGGTGCTGTCAGGTGACCAGGACACCCTCCTGTCATCCAAATGTGACAAACACGTTGATATCTGGTGACCAGCACACCCACAGGAGACCTGGTAGTAAGCATCCTCGCGTTGCTGGTGCGTTAAGATGTCCATGCGTCTCCACGCTTAAAGCTGATCTTGTGGGAGCTCTGACTCAGTTAGTAATGGCTGCCCCCAGCGCGTCCTGATCTCAGTCTGACCACCAACGCAGAGCCTAAGTGTGGCTCATTACGGCACAGTTCTGCCGCTCCAGGAGGTCGGGACCCCGGGATTGAGAACAGTGGGAAAGTGCTTGGGGGAGATCCCGCCAAGATTCTGATTCAAATCCATGGTTACGTCATTCTTACATCACCGTGTGGACATGCGTGTGCCATGGCCGTTTGCATCTGTTTTCACAAACATGGTCCATGGGAACCCCAGCAACAGTGAGAAGGATAATAGAAAATGTTAAAGTTTAAAGCAAATAATTCCTGGGAGAACAGCACATTATGGGTTTTCAGTCAAAATTCACTCATGACTAAATTGAACCGGGATTAGCATGCCAAGGCCAAAGAAGAATTAGTCACAGTGGCTTTTGCAGGTGTATTGTATGAATTTACCTCGCGTAAAGCCAAAAATATATTGACATAAAAATAAAAATAAATGATATCCTTTGAAGAAGTACATATCATAGGCACAACTCATTTGGCAATTCATTTAGGCAATGCTTGGAACAGCCTAACAGACTGAAATGAACATGCAGCTGAAATACACATGCAGCTGAAATGCACATGCAGCTGAAATACACATGCAGCTGAAATACCAATGCAGCTGAAATGCACATGCAGCTGAAATACACATGCAGCTGAAATGCACATGCAGCTGAAATACCAATGCAGCTGAAATACCAATGCAGCTGAAATGCACATGCAGCTGAAATACCAATGCAGCTGAAATGCACATGCAGCTGAAATACACATGCAGCTGAAATACGAATGCAACCACAACTTTCAGTTTTTACTCCTCCTTTTCAATTCTTGAAGAGTCAGTGTCAACAAAAAGACAACAAAAAAGGCTTATCCTTTTGTCCCCACCAAATTACTAGACAAAAGTGCCATAAGAGTTACAGGCGGACAAGGCTTTCCATGAAGGACGACAGAAGGTGAGGCGTTTGTCAGGTAGGATTAATGTCCTAAGCCTCCTCCGTCATTCAGAAATCAGTTCATCCCACCAAGGTTAGAATCGCCCCAAATCGGTTACCACCTTCTGTTTTCGGTCTTCCGCAAATCCTGACGGATCGGGCTAATGCCTCAGGACATGCAGGATCAACAGGATGGAGCCAGAAACAGAAAGCGCTGGGGGGGTGGGGGCGATTAGAGGGCTGGATGAAGTGCAAGGTGGGAAAGTTCAGAGACTGACATGAGAAGACATGGATCTGTGTGTATGGTGTGTGTGTGTGGGGGGGGGGGGTCATGTCTTCCACATCAAGCCATAGAAACAATATATTATCATCGTACACTCATGAAAAAACAGACACCAAGAAATAAGTACAGGATGCTAAGACACGAGAGAGAGAGAGAGAGAGAGGGAGAGAGAAAGAGAGAGAGAGAGAGTACACGGGCACGAACTCCTACTTCCTGAAAATGAGAAGAAATATGCCAGCTGCAAATTCCTAGGCTAGAAGAACGATGACAACATGACATCAAACCAACAGATATGTTACTGATCCTGGACCTGGAGAGCGTAGCTGCACGCAAACCGCATCCGGCCTGCATTGTTTCTACGTGGCTCATAGAATTTGCATAAATCACTTCTTCTCATCTGATTTCTTGCTTTGCTCCCAGTTTTGTGCTGTACCCAAGGGCTGTTGTGGAAGTCTGTAGCTGCTGCTTTGTTAAACTGCTGCATAAAGTTAAACACACACACACACACACACACACACACACACACACACACACACACACACACACACACACACACACACACACACACACGCACACATACACAAGAAGCAATGCTACTTTTTCCAATTAACAAATTTCCTAGCAACAATGATATAGACAGAAAAATGGCTTAAAATTATTAACAAAAACTGTCTCAGAAGATATTTCCAGAAGCTTGCATCCCATATTCCACCCATACACACAAAACACATAAAATTACATACTGAGTACGCATTTACTGAAAAACATTACGCAGAGTGCTGAGTGTCAGCCCGGGACCATAACAGCAAACGTGCCTCGAAGGATTCCTAAACTGGGCCAGTGTCTCCACTACGTCCTGCCAAACAGGCCACACTCTCTGGAGCCACATCCCGGCATAGTATCATCAACTCGTCAAAACTTTGCTCAGAGATGGCTGCTCCTTTGCATACTTTCCACGTTCATTTTCACTCAGAAAACACACTTTTATTTTTTTTTGATCGCTGACTTCCCCCCGTCAGCTACTCGACGCACGGTTCAGAGGCATATTCCTCGCGCGACATACGCATTCCAAGTTTTATGAACATTCACATCTCCTGTTCTCTCCTGGGCAGAGCCTGTGGAACCAGAAGGCACTTGTTTAAAGTGTTCCGGAGTCTTGGAACCAGATGGTGCTTGTTCAAAGGGTTTGGGGACTCCTGGACCAGAAGGTCCATGCACATAGTTTGTCTGGGATCGGCAGCACTCCGGAGGAGAAAAGAGGGCCAAGCTGCACTGTGTAATTATACACGGCGGAGTGATCCGGGGCGTCCAGATGTGCTGGCCACAGCTGGAAGATGGAGCAGAGACCGTAATCGGAAGCCAGTGTTCCCGCAGTGTGTACCAGCACCCTGTTATTTCCAGTCCTGCATGTGTTAATAACAGGAATGGGAAAGGCAGGGGCCACTGTTTCTGCTGGGGGGGGGGTTCATGATACCAGACCAACCTTGCAGGCCAGAAGATAACACTCCTCCACTGCAGCCCCCTCCGCCCCCCAAGAGCAGCAGCACTTATCTCTGGAGGTCTGACAGGCTGGTCTTCTCTTAGAGCAGCACGGCACGCCTGTGTGTGCCCGAGTGCAGAGCAGCGGCGAGGTGAGCTGTCCGGGGAGCCGGCAGGCACAGGGGCGAGGGGGGGGCGATTAAAGGCTACAGGCCCCGTGAAAAAATGCCGGGCACCTCCAGCGCAGACCGAGGCCCCGCGCCGGCAGACCAGCGGCTCCTCTCACACCCGAGGCTGGCAGAAACCCCCACTTCTCAGGTGTGCTCAGGTGTGCTCAGGTGTGCTCAGGTGTGGAAGCTACAGAGTCCTGCGAGGGGAGACCAGCTGCTCCCACGGCCACTCGTCCCCTCCACGGATGAATTACGATTTTTACGAGCTGAACAACTTGACTCCTGCTTTCATCTATGAAATGTCTCACCATCCTTCTCTAAGCCACCCTCTCCCTCTTCATCTGCCGTGGTTGTAAAAGACAGTAACCAACACTTATGACTGCTAAGAAAATAACCTTCAGAGCACCAACAAAAAAATATAAAATGAAAAATAAAAATAGTTAATTCCATTATTATTTTGGTAGAACATCACTGTTTCTGAAGTGCTGTCAGGCAGAAACCAGGGGGGGGGGGGGAGGTGGATGATCCGCCCACAAGGAGGTTATTCCAAGGGTGTATTACACACAGAAAAATCCAGAGTTAGGAAAGTTTGAACGGAAGGACTAGTAAATGCTTTCACCAAGAAGAATTACTTAACCACAGCTTGAACTAAACCGCATGCTCTTGGTGAAAAATCTACTCAAGACAGTAATTTAGAAATGGAGACAGAGGACATAAAGAGCCCCATGCCCCCCAGGGAGAAGGACACTTCATTGACTGACAGCACCTCCCTTGGTAGCTGGTCGACGCCGCCCATACCGCATGGTCAGGGCAGGTGCTTTGAGCCCTGTATCCTACAAACTGAATTCTTTGGGGGCCAGCAAGACTGTGGCTTATTTGCATGTGCATGGATGACAGCAAAAAATCCAGATGATCTGAACCCTACGGTTCCTGGACTGCAGGATAGTGGAACCATACAGGGGAAACAAAACACTCAAAAGGGAATGGCCGAAATCTACAGCATCGAGCCGGAATGCTGGGGTTCGGTGTGAACTTCCAATGAAAGCCATGTGTGCAGTCACTTTACAAAGAACGTCCTCTTTCCTCAACCCTGACTTCATCCCTACTGCACACAGGGCACTGACAGTCCCCGGTACCGGAAACGGCAGCTGGAGCGCAGGTCACTATGACTAGTGGCTGAGGCACCTAGCTGATTGGGTGGCTTTGGCCGCAGCCACGTAGATCGTGGGTGGTACAGATAAGGGGGACACTGTGGCAGAGACTGTCCACTAGATGGCAACACTCTGAATTTCCCCACATGCTAAAATACCTACAAAATACAGAAAAGAGACTGTACGATGTTCCCAGGCTTGCACACACTGCCTCAGAGGCCAGATGGCTCCTGGCAGGTTTCTGTAGATGCGGGGCAGTGCATGCATGTGACTGCTCAAAGCCTGAATGCCAGCTGGGGCCTCACACCCGTCTTTGGCTGAAATGTCAACATTTTGCAACGTTCCGAGGAGATGGAAAAACAAGAGTATGATGCTCTCTTGACATGATTACAGGATTCGCGGAGTGTGAGACTTCGAGGCGGGTTATCCGAGTGCCACAAAAACTACACAAATATCACGACTGCCGCAAGAAGTTAACAAATTATATGTAATTTTTAACTGCTAATTTTAAAGCAAAACACCTGTTGGTTCAAACTTTTCTGTTTATCTTATCTTAATCCTGAAGACCAGACAGTTCCAACCAGCCAGAGGATACAGATGTGGTCCCGCCGCAGGGATCCTCACTGTTATGTCACGTTCTCCTTGTTTGTGTGTGTTTGTTCCAACACTAACTCTCAAAATTAACATTCAACAAAGCATCTGACAACACGAGCACTACAGGACGCCCGGGTCCTGGAGGAGGTTTGTGAAGGTTTACAGACCATGTGAGGAACTGGTGTCGAGGGCCGACGAGAAACGCAAAAGGCCCAAATAAGAAGCGACTTGCGGGTGAGGTTTACCCTCTCATGGCCTCCCGGGGAACATTAGAGCCGAAAAGGCCAAACATTATTGTACTTCGCTTTGACACGCTTCAGAGTCCCTTTCAGGTTACTGTTATTCCCTGAGAAACACCAGAGCAGGTTTCTGAAAGCCAGTGTGGGGGCGGGAGTAGCGAGTTGAGCATTTTGGGAGAAACCAAAGAATCCAGGGGGGTGGGACAGCTTCCTGCAGAGGGCTCCCGAGGTGCGGCTACTGTAACCAGCTGGCCTTCGGGAATTTTCACTGTAACAGGTAGCGTAATTAACGGCTCAGAAGAATGAAAAACAGAAAATTGGCCGCGTTGTCGGTGGCGCGTACATGAAAGGACAGCTACAGCTAACTGTCCACACTAAGCAAGCAACCGACATGACTGCGTCTCTCCCATTCTCCCAGCCTGACGGACGGTGCCCCTGCTGTCAGCGCGCGGGCGGATGGGTAGAGCTGTCGCGCCACAGGTGAAGGCATCTGGAAAACGCCCCCCGGTGCACCATCTGCCTTCCTGTGTCCCCACTGCTGTGTCTGCTTGTCCGCGACATTCCCAGGATGCCTCAGGGCTCGGCAGTCGTCCCCTGCCCCGATGCTACCTGTCACATTCCGTCCCAAGGCACCGTGTGGGGGACGTTCGGGAGCCACGCCTGTATGTGTGTGTGGCA
>JAODKE010000002.1:19982273-19996649 GCA_026779605.1 Mormyrus hasselquistii
AGGAGCGGAGGGGGGCAGAGGGGGGCATAGGGGGGCAGAGGGGGGGCGGCCCGAGCAGAGAGCGGCCCGCGGTCGGTGCCGTCTGCCAGTTACTCCCCGCAAACAGGCAGCTCAACGAGATGCAGCGTTATGACCAGAGAGGCAGCGTGGGTGTCCGAGGGCTGACTGCGGCCAGCGCAATGCCAGGGCAGCATCCTAAATGGCAGTTACGGGGCTTCACCATGTGGGGGCGCACGTAATTCTACACAAGTCTGTGTCTTCTTGTGTCTTGTCCATACTGTAGTAAACTTCCCAGGCCCATCAGTAACCTGACAGCCCTTTCGGTTCGTGGGTGCCCCACCCCCTCCCCAGTCTGTATTTTATTTTGCCCCCCCTATCTGGAGTCCTGTCCCCAAAATAAATTCTCCATTTCATGCTATTTTACCCAGGAGTAAATTTCTACAGTTTCAGCCTGACCAGGCAAAGAAATGCAAAACAATATTGTTGTACAAGTTACAAAATTTCATTTAATATTTCTGAAGGAAATCAAATTTAAGTAGGTTTATTCTTCAATGTCAGAAACAGGGATGAGCATAAATAATAAAAGCATGATAGTGCATAGGTGATAAAACAGAGACTGCAGGTGATATGAAGTTTACACACAGCAGCTAAACTTAAAGTTAACTATTTAATATTGCATACGGTTTAAGCAAAAGTCCTGCAAAGGAAAAAAAAAAAAACACAAAGTAAACAAATAGAGAAGTGACTGACCTCGGGGGTAGAAATCAGCCGTGTGATTGGCCGGAGGCTTCTTCACGGCTGCCGAGCGGTAGACGACGTGCGTTCGGCCCGCCTCTTCCTCCGAGCGAACACCCCGCTCCAGGGGCTCGATGAAGAACTCCTCCTGCTCCGTTCGAATCATGCCAGCCTGGAGAAGGGAGGTGACCATGTGAGGCCCTTCATCGTGTCTAGGGAGTCACGTCTGCTTTTAGCCCGCGGTTAGGGGGCCAGGTGCTCCATGAAAGGTGAATCCTGCCTGTCCCCATCTCGGCGAAGCCTCGTCTGAGCTCCGACAATGACGGCGGGCTCGCGAGTGCCAGGATGCCACCCAAACAATCTCCTCTGAGTCATTAGCTGCCGGCTGTAATTACGCTCACCGCCGGGCTCGCGCGCCGCATGATCCACACTGCCAGCCAGGCGTGCCCAAGCTTCTGCGTCTCCCCGTGCATCCCCACATGTGCCACTTATGCATGCATGCATGCACGTGCCTCTGTTTACGTTTCGGTAGTAAAAAGTAGAAAATATTCCCAGATAAACAAAAGCAGCACCCTGGGAATGCCCTGCAAAAACACCCCCTTTTTCACACACTTATCAAAGACGCTTCAGCTCTTACCTATTTCTGTTCTGTTTGTTTGGGGTTAATGAACTGTATTAGGATAAGAGGGCATGATCTGCGGGATGGGGACAGGAATATAGGCAGATGTTTTTGACATGAGGAGAGAAGGCGGCCAGGCTGGTTGCCAGCCCTTATCGCTTGGTTTAGGGCTGTTCTGCCACTTCTCACTGACTAGAGTATTTCAGAGCTATGAGGAGCCTTCCATGGGCACCGCAGACAGACATCTCAAGCACCGACCCCCCCTGCAGCGCCTTCTCTCTGGGGGATGTCTGGACAGGAGCTCAGCGGATTCATTCCCATGTCCAACCAAAAAGCAACAAAAATAAAGCGACATGACCCAGGTCCGTACGTGGAGCTACGCGGCACTGGAACCTTCTGAAGAGGGAGTCAGTACACCAGAAGTGAAGAGAGAGAGATAGAGAGAGAGCGAGAGAGATGCAGCCATCCTCACATGCGTCAACTGGCCCCTCATACGTGCAGTGAGTCAGCCCCACTGCCCTGCAACGACCCGCCTAGCCAACGGTCACCTTGTCACAGTGTAGGAGCCCCCCCGATTTCGAGATGCACACTCAAATATGCAGTGCCCCCGCACCCCCCCACAATACTTGCATCATCAGGACTGCATCTGAGTCTGCCAGTGACTCTGCAGGTTTGCTTCCTGGTCTGATTTTGATGGTTTTTGGGGGAGTAAGGTTATTGCCCCCCGGTTTTTTTTTTTTGTTTACATGACCACCCTACGCCCCCCGCCCAAGCCCCGGTCTGCTCCCAGCATGCCCTGCACTGTCGGTCAGGTGACCCCTGCAGGATGTCTGTCACCTCTGCTGCCATGACACCGGCCGGGAGCACTGGGAGGGCGTAAATAAAAATGTAGCACGAGGGTAGCCGCTAACACGCCCTGTCATGCGATTCTGCAGCTCCGCTGCGCACGCACGGCCACACCGGCACACAAGCGCCACGCTCCCCAATTCCATCTGTCTGCTTAGAAGATGCATAATTACCACATCCCAGACTCGGTGGCTCGGGACTAGAGGATTCTGGGTAAAAAATGGACCTGGTGTGCTGATCGGCACTGGGATGGCATCCAACCTAGGGCATCTCCCAGGATAGGCAGCAGGGATCACTGCTGCCCCCTGCTGGTTAAGTGGTATGGAAGACACACACCTACTTTTATTCATGCTTTCAAACGTTCAAAAAAGTGATGTAGTGAGAGGTGAAGCAAGGGGCCACCAGTCCCAATGCTTTAAATCTGCGCCTCTGACACTCTAGCCAGTTGTCACGGAAACCCGTTGACTGTGACAGTCAAGTCAGACCCTGAGGATGCCATCGGGGGCCCAGCACACAGCCTGAGAAACAGTCAGACTCGGCGGCAGTCCGACAAGGCACAGAGGGGGAATGACATCATGGGCGTGGCCAGGCTCAGCATCTGTGGCCCACAAGGCCAAAGGTCCTGTGTCCAGAGATCAGGGTAATGGTCTTGGGGGGCGGGGGGGGGGGGGGGGGGGGGGGGGGGGGGTGTGGTAAGGTGGCACTTGCAGACTCTGGGAAGCAGCCGGATCGGTGGAAAGAGAGGGAGCTGTCCGTCTCTGCACAGGCTTCCGCTTTTAAAGGCGTCCAACAAATAAAACATCCGAGACCTGGCCTGAGACCGAGCAGCCAGTGCCAATGCTGCGTGTGGGCGCAACTGCCACTGTCACTGTCACTGTCACTGTCACTGCCACTGCCGCCCCACCAGGATTACTGGGAAAATGGGTTTGTGGGAGTTGTGCTGGGAAATCTGAAATCCACAGGTGGGAGCTGCTATTGTACCTTTGAGGGAGGTACTTACCTGAACGACTCTAGGAAACAAATGGGCTGAAGGTAAAATGAGGAGCTGGTAAGTAGGTACATGTGAAGAGGAACTCCCGTAAATGTCTGAGGATCACATTAAATTTTTGTTCCTTATGCTATGCTTCAAACAGTCTGTTGAGAGGCAGTGTCTTTATTCCCAGCCGCTCGCTAAGCCGGCCGTCATTAAGCCACTGTTTCCTCCGGTCGGCATTCACGGCGGCGGCTGCAGACGATGGCGTGCGGGCTGCAGAGCGCTGCTCGCCGCCAGCTGCTCTGAAGCAACCCCAGCATGCCCCCCCCAGCACGCACACCCCCCGCCTCCCGACCTGACCTCCGGCGCTCTGCTATTTCTGACCTCTGGTGGGCTGTGAACTCCGATCTCCACTGCCCGCCTGCGGTCTCAGGCCGAGGGGTGAGAGAGAAGCAGGACTCCGAGCTCCCGGAGCTCGGGAGGGCGCAGGGAATAGCTAAAGCCTTCTCTCTGCTAGAGGGAGCCGGCGCTCACCTTACGCGATCCTGACCTAGCCATCATGACGTTAAGTCCCTACTGCCCCTGAACAGGGATATTTATACCACTAGTATTAATTAAACATAATTCAGTAACAGTGTAAGCTGGTGGCTAAAACTGCACATTATGCAGTGACGTGGCGGGGCTCCGGATCCCTGCGGTTTCATGTTTAAATGCAGACGCTGAAGGGCTCTGACGCCAGCACAGCGTCACGGGGGGTCAGCATCCGGAAACGTCCTTGACTGCGAGCGGCCGGTGCGTTTAATGCGATGTGGCGAAATGCAGCCGTGCCCCCATCTCTGCCAATAATAATTAAAAAACATGGGGGCAGGGGCAGACAGGAGTAGCTACATATCTGTTTTTGCCTTGGGGGGGTCACAGTGCTCTCCCAGGAGTGCCTGACTATGGGAGGAGTCAGCACACTCTGACCCCGTGTGAGTGGGCAGGGGGGCAGCTGCACCACACAAGAGCGCAGATATCAGACAGGGGGACAAACTCATTAAAAGGTGACATCACACAAACAAGTGTACGATCGCAATGGAAAACTGAAGAGCTCAACATCTTGCTGCAAGGCAGAATATCAGAGTGTGTGTTTTTACGTCTGTGTGTGTGGGGGGGCGGGGGGGGTTCACAAGGTAGGCTGTCTGAAATTAGGCGTTTGGTTATGTGTGTGATGAAATGTCCTCAGAATGACAGTAATAAAACAGACACTACTGGGACAACTTCACAAAACAAATAACTTTTACAAGTCCAGCTGCTTCTCAGAAATACTAATGCTATGAGTGAAAGTTATGTGGGATGGGTTCATAAAAATGAGAACTGCGAATGTATGAGTCACTCTGGGGTTAGTTTGTCTGGGCGGGTCGTGCCCAGGTCAGTGTGTGTGTGTGTGTGTGTGTGTGTGTGGCTGATGTCCAGGTCAGTGTGTGTGTGTGTGTGTGTGTGTGTGTGTGGCTGATGTCCAGGTCAGTGTGTGTGTGTGTGGCTGATGTCCAGGTCAGTGTGTGTGTGTGTGGCTGATGTCCAGGTCAGTGTGTGTGTGTCTGGGTCGTGCCCAGGTCAGTGTGTGTGTGTGTGTGTGTGTGTGTGGCTGATGTCCAGGTCAGTGTGTGTGTGTGTGGGTCGTGTCCAGGTGGATGGGTGTCTGTCAGTTTACCCTGATGTATCACAGTGACTGTCTCAAACTGAGATACGCCATTTCTCCAACAAGCCCCACATAAACACACCTTGCATTCCCTTACAGACAGATACACTCCTATCCACACCATTCAGTGCACTTTAAAGCACAGTCAGGTCAGCGAGGTCTCCCCGATCCGTGGCCCTGTTGGGTTCCACTGTACCGCTGGGTTCCGGTCCCTCCCTTTCAGGCGTTCGGAGTGATTGCTGAAGTGGATGCCTGCGATTTCACTGTGAACATATTTTATTTCTCTAAGCCCAATCCGGGCAGCAGATGTCCTGTGATTTACTCCCTAAGAGACTTAGTACCTCAATCCCGTATCCATCCCAGCAGATGAGGGGAAATGCCCCTGAGGGACCATCAGGCGTCCCTCCCCCACCACTAACTGCAGCGGACCACACGGTTATTATCCGACAGCCAAACACCGGCCATTTGAGTAGGAGCCATGCTTTTTGTATTGACTTCCTGTGTAATTGGCATGTTTCAGCCCGAGGGAGATTCCATTAGGTGTGTGTGACTGAAGTGGTCGACTTCAGCTCAGCGAGGCAGCGGCATGAGGGGGGCGACGGTGCCTGACGGGTGCATGCAGGCACGCTGGCCTCTCACTACGCACGGATCAGATGGGCTCCATTGCCGAGGCCACATCTGGAAACAGGCGCTCTGCTGGCTGTACTCCATCGCCTGCCAGATGTTCTGAGCCAGGGTACGGCGGCGGGGCAACGGCCAGGTGCATGACAGGTGTGCTGAACGTTTTTGGGCGTTTCACAGCCTGAGTTATTATGAGGAGTTGTTTTCATCTTGATTAATGCTGCCCCCCTCCCTTCCTCATTCTGTATCTCCCTTCCTCTTTCTCCTTCTCCCTTTCTTCCATCCTTCTACCTTCTCTGCTTCTCAGATCATTAGTATTACTTCTTTAACAGCGACACGTGACGTGGAAAGTTCCGGACTCCACTCCAGCCAGGACATCAGTCCAAAGCACTGAAAGTACCCTGGGTGGCGGGGGCCAGGGAACCACATGATGATGGAGGAGCCAGGAACCGGGACCCATGTGGTCAGTGGTGCCGTGATCCACCTCCCAATGTGACCCCACCTGCCCCAAAAAAGCCCAGCATGGAGATCTGTGTGAAGCAAGAGGGGGTTGTTCTCAGTCTAAAGTTTGTTTATTTGTTATAGGGAATATTTCTGGAAAGCAGAGCAGAAAGCACAGCATGACCGCAGAGTAGAGGACAAACAGGACGCCACCTAAATGGTTCTGTAGGTCTCACTCCTATGGCAGGGATGTTATGTACATTAGTGGGGATCAGCTGTCATCAAGGGACCAGCAATGGGCCGTACATGCGGTCAGGGGTCATGTGGTGACTTAAAGAAAAGGGAGTTCTAGAGAATGCCAGCAAAGCAGCATGAGCTGAACAGAGCGGCGTCCAGCACAGTGCGGCATATTGTACACAGAGCAGTGTGTCCTTCACAGAGCAGTGTGTCCTTCACAGAGTTACACAAAGTTGCATGTGCCCAGGACAGAGCTGTGTGGCATGTGCTCCACAGTGTGACATGTCCAGTACAGAGCAGCAGGTCAAGCATAAAGCAGTGTGTCCTGCACAGACGGGTGTGCTCAGCACAGAGCTGCAAAGAGTTATGTGCTCTGCACAGAGCGATGCGACCAACACAGAACAGTGTGTCTGGCTCAGAGCTTCATGGCGTGGGGTGCCCAGCACAGAGAGGTGTGTCCAGCACAGAGATGCATGCCCAGCATAGAGCTACACAGAGCAGTGTGTCCTGCACGGATTGGCATGAACAACAGAGAGATGCACAGAGTGGCATGTTATGCACAGGGTGCTTTGTCCTCCATAGAGCAATGTGTGCTACGTTGAGTGAGGTGTCCAGTACAGAGTAGCATGTGCTCCACAGTGCGACATGTCCAGTACAGAGTGGCACAGAGCAGCGGGTCAAGCATAGAGCAGTGTGTCGTGCACAGATTGGCATGTTAAGCAGAAAGTTGCATAAAGTAGCATGTCCTGCACAGGGTGATTTGTCTTCCACAGAGCAGCGTGTGTCCAGTATAGAGAGGCACGTGCTTCACGGAGCAGCATCTTTGGCACAGAGTGGCACTTCCTACACAGCGGCAGCACGGTGCAAGGCCATTTTTGACATCTAAAACCCGATGGAACAAATGCTGAAACACCGTCATGCTCAGACCTGAGGTGCTCTGTGCAGGAATGCACTGATCTGATCCCCGGGGAGATGGATGGATTCTCTCAACCTGTTTAACAGCAACGCAAACATGGTATCCAATGAGCTGAACCCCAGTATGAAACCGGCACCAACTTAAGAGTCGGTTACTGATCTGGGTACGTATGAGGGAAGAATGTGTCGGTGGGCTGGTGTTTCTGAATATCCTTCAATCAGTGACCCCAGATCTCGCCACTCACCAGGCAAAACTCCCAACCTGGAATCTGACAGTCAGCAATTCGCCAAGTATCAGTATTTCTGGAACGGAAAAGCCGCCAATCGACAGGCAGAAGGGCCTATTCGCGAAGGAACCCAGCAAGCTGAGATATTTATGTGGTGTCTAGCGTGCAGCATGGTGCCCGACTCCATGGGAAACGCCCTAACCTGGCCTCGGTATCCTAGCAACAGCAAGAAACCCACCAACCCCCTTCGCTGGGAGAGTGACACCCGGAGGGGGGGGGGATGGTGGGCGGCATGGAGAGGAATCAGAGCAGGTCTCGATGAAGCGGTCGGGGCATCCTGCTGCATGGATGAAGCCGCCTCATGCAAGTCGAAGGCATAACCCCCCCCCCCCCCGACCCCCCCCAACACGGAAGCAGCTCATGGATCACAGGATCTGCCCCTGGCGTCTGAGGTGTGCTTCCCAGTCACTCGAGTGGCTGCTCCACATAAATTCGGCTAATTAACAGACTAATTGCCGGCACGAAGACGAGGCACGGTGGCCTGATGGCGACCCAGAAGAGCCTCGGCTCGGGGCCCCAGCAACCGGACACGCTGGCGAAGCGCGACGGCCTCACGGCCACCAGGAGGCGCTGCACGGACTCCCTAACCTTTCACGACGGTCCCCCTACAAATACACAGCGTAGATACAATTCATGTCCCTACTCCAGTGCCAGGCCACTGAAATCCATCGCCACGCCAATGCAATGCCATTCATCCACTGACACTTAACACATCAACCTTACTAAGGGCTGATCTGTGCTGAAAACACACTCACTTTACCACTTAATTGTGGTACACATATTTGTAAAAAAATATAGAAAGAAAATAACATAAATTATTAATACTTATTAATAATAAATCCAGAGCACAAGTATAATTTAAACTGCAAATGTCTCACAAACACTTGTTCTTTAAACATACTAACAGTAGATATCGATCGATAGACTACGAATCAGTGTGTTTCTTTTAACAACCTGCAAGTTGGAATGTTTCATGCATTAACTCACCTATAAAGAGAGCTAGTGTTTTAAATAACTTTAAAAATTCAATGCTGGCATATGTTGACTGAACAGAACCCAAACTCTCTAATACCATAAAACCTAAATGCAGAATTAAAACCTACCACATACATCATATACAGCGCTGGAAAAAATTAAGAGACCACATCAAGTTTTTTAGTTTCATTTTCATTTCTTAATTTATAGGTATGCTTTTGCACAAAACATGCAACTCCACCCAGCTTCTCAAGGGCTTCTTCTTGCTTTATGGCTCTTCAGTCTTCCTTATACGATACTGTTACGAAATGCCCCAGCTTTGCACTTCACACCACTTCATGTTTCCAATTCTTTTTGAAGGTCACTTGGTGTCATCTTCTGATTCATGCGGCACTGTTGGATAAGTTGACAGTCATCTCTGGCGTTAGAAAGTCACTTCAGCCCTCTACCTGGCTGATTTCTGGTCGTTCCCAGTGTCTCCTGCTTCACTTTGTTGTGTATTTGTTGTACTGCTGTCTTAGAAATATTGAGCCTAGAAGGAACCTGCTGCTCAGTGTAGCCTCTTCTGCCAGCAGAACCAGGATGGATTAAACCAGGATTTAACAATGCAGATTCTTAAAAAATATGAAGTGGTCTCTTAATTGTTTCCAGAGCTGTAACTCAGCTGAGTTTCTCTGTCTTAATCGACATAAATGTACTCCACAAATGACAGACGCCTGTTACATCTTCATTGGTGTTTCAGTTATACCAACAATGATATCATTGCCAGTTTCTACGGTCTAAGTAACAACAATCCAACTTCGCAGATTATTCAGCTTCAACTTAATATTATTGGGGGAGATTTCAGCGCCGCTATTGATCTGACACTAGACAGATCAAAAAGTCGTTCTCAGAACAGGCACTCCACTGAGGCAATCAAAGAACAAAACGGGGCGATATTTGGAAGCTGCAGCCCCCCCTCCACGAGGGACCACACATACTTCTCCACTGCCCACCAATTATTCTCAATCATTGATTATTTTTTAACAAGTAACTCCATTATACCTGATGTATCCAATACCACAGTTCACCCTGTTAGCGTCTCATGCTGCTCTCCAGTCAGCCTTTACCTTAATAATAAAAGCTAAATACAAAGCACAACCAGGTGGAACTCCAATCCAGCCCTACGCAGCGACATAGATTCCAACACAGCCTTCAGAAGAGAGCGGGCATCCATCTTGGAAATTAATGATTCTCCTGAAATACCTTCCGTATTACTCTGGGAAACGGCAAAAGTAAGGGAAACCATCTCTTACTCTGCATCCAAAAAAAAGAGAGAAACGGAACGGAAGAAATAAAAAAAGGTTACATAATTCATACATGGCATCCATGCACAAAGGAAAAAAACAAGATCTCAAGTGTGAATGTTATCAACAAGATGTAAGTGCAACAAAGAAAAATTTGAACAACCTAAAGTGACTCGACAGGAAAGGTCAGCACGACCCACAGTGAAACGTAACATATATTCCAACCACATATTAGACAGCAGCCATCGTAAATAGAAGCTTTTGTAAGAAGCAGATCTCTCCCCAAATGAACGTGAACACTGATACGAGGAAATGGTCTGGAGTGCTACCCCATTGAGTTCCTTAAGCAAATCTAGTCAACGGTTTCACCATTATTTACCAACACAGCAAAACAAATAAACTCTTTACTCTTCCCCCGCATATGAATGCTGCCAGAATCTCAGTACTGCTTAAGACAAACAAAGACCCAGCCCCCTGTTGGAGCCCACCCACTATCACTAATCAACACAGACATCAAAATTGACTCAACTCAGATCTCACCCACCATCACTGAACTGGCTTCATTAAAATTAGAGCCTCTTCATACATACTTTCAATCTGATTCATTCTGTGAAACAGGAAAAAAAAATAAAAAACAATCTGACAGAATCAACATTCTTATTTGGGATACTGCAAAAGCTGTTTTCTGAGAATCATCCCTTCAATGGGCTAGACACTGCCAGGGCCGCAATCATGACGGTAAAACTGGAACTTCAAACCTCAGCAAGGAACCAGGCAAGATGCCCACTCTCTCCACCACTATTTACACTGGGGGGGGGCGCCGCCTCCAGCCATAGCTCACAATCACAGCATCATTGCCATAACAGCCTCTGATTCACAAGTATGCAGATGCGGATGATGGACTAACTTTTCTACAAAGTCCAGATTTTTTTCTTTTAAAGAATAAATCTCCTCTTACTGGGAACCTTCCTTTCACCATAGGTAACATCATATCTCATACAGTAGGTAACAAATATCTCCTCCAAACTATCAAAATCATTACTTGAAATATGGAATACAATTTAAAGTGCTATTATAGAGCATACTGTAACCATGAGAATGAGTATAGTAAATATGGTTAATTATTGATTTACAATAATTCCTACAAATACTGGTTCAATCCATCTTTAAAACACACACACACGCACACACACACAGCCTTGTGTCAACTTGCATTCGCATTATGGACAACCCAGTGATTTTTATAGCACAGTACAGGAACTGTACCTGTGTATCCCCTGCTTATTGTAGCTGTCCATACACCCATTAATTTCCTACTGCCTCTCAATCAGTGCATATTACATACTGCACTATGGACCTTGGATGTAAATGCAACCGGATGTGACCCGATCAGTCGTAACTCAACGTGAGACCGTATATATTCTCTCTGCCTGTCGCCGTGGGGTTTCCCTTGAGTTCTCCGGTTTCCCGCAACAGTCCAAAAATATGCTAAGATGGACTGAAGTAGCCAAATTGTCCGTAGGTGGATGTGAATGTGCCCTGCGATGGGGTGGTGACCCATCCAGAGTTATTCCCAGCCTTGTACCCGTCATTTACGAGACCCCAGTTAACTTGCATTCGATAAGAAGGTATGTAAAATGAATAAATGAATGAATATTTAAACTTAACAATATGCAAAAAGAACAGATGATTAGACGCTACTACTAAATAGAACTACTTTCTGTAGTATTATTTAGCAAATCAACTACAGCATTTAACTAAACTGATGCATGGCAACCAAAATCATACACCAAATAAAACACCAGCAATACTTTTAATGTATTTAAAAGGGGATTTTGTGGGACATATCAATGCTGCAGCTGTTTGCATCCGCAGTCACTGTGTCCCGACTGGTTCAAGCTGGAATGCCTAACTGTCTCTCCGCAGCTCGGAAATGTGAGCGTTCGGAGTCTCCATTTCCAAAGGAATACACCAAAAAAGGCTGGCAAAATGGAAAAAAAGAAAAACATTTCCAATGCTTTTGAGCAGCATCTTCCCCGCACTGTTTTGCTGAGTTTTCAGTTTTTATTTTTTTTTTTTGGTGGAGATCAAAAATGAGAAATTAAGCAAATAAATTAGATGGTTATCAGGCAAAGAAGAACTATGAAGAGAACGAAAAAAAAGAAAAATTATGATAGTTGCAATTAATCCTCTGGAGTATTGGCAAAAGACTGCATGAGCAAATAAGTAACACAAATGTAACATGTTTAACACATCTAGCGAAAAGTCTGCATTCTGGGAGATTAAAAAGTCTCACTCTCGGCATCCGTAAGCCTCTGTGAGGTGTTTGCATCTTGTCGCGATCCTTACCATTACACTTTTAAAGGCGTGGGGTGGAGGCAATACGGGGGGAGGAAGGAGGCTCTGCTGCGTTGCATTACTGCTGTGTTGCATTACTGCTGTGTTGCATTACTGCTGTGTTGCATTACTGCTGTGTTGTGTTATTGCATTACTGGCTCTGATAAGCGCTCAGGCGCCCAGCTGCCAGGTAGAACCCGGGTCGTGTGTTCCAGCAAATTCCATCCCCATGCGAGTCTGCGAACCGCCGTCTTGCGTAAGCTTTGCAGTAAAACAAATGAGCCAATGGGGAAATGATGGATGGAACGTGGGCTAGCGGGTTTCCAACAGGCGCAGGAGTACGCGGCGGTGTGTTCCGTGGTGTGTTCCTTGGTGTGTTCCGTGACGGACCACCCCCTACTGGGCGCCCTGTGCTTCCCAGGATAGGCTCCAGGCTCTCCCTAACCCATGTACTGATTAAGTGGTTATGGAGAACGGGTGGATTAGAGTACAGGAGCACGAACTGCAGTCATAAGGGGGATTATCAGAGACTAGCCATGAAGCTGTCAGGCTGGCGACACGATGTACAGTAACTGGTGGCGCAGAGTGTTTGCGGGCCGATTGTAGGGTACAGCAGATAGCGTTGGGCACGGAGACCGAGTTAGAGGGCCGCACGCGAGGGCGCGTACAAGCTGACCATCAAGGCAAGGCTGATGAAACTGAACTGTGGACCCAGACATAAGTTTCTTAAATCTACCTTCTGATCATGGCCTCAGGCTGGTCTTATGATGTGGCAACAGGGTGCCGGCCCCGACCGCAAGGTCACCGACATGTGACAAAATCCTTCCTCAGAAGACTCTTTTCTACATCGCTGGCAGCTCCGAGAAATCCGTCATTCGGAGTGCTGACAATGTGCCTGGAAGGGTAAATAGCCGAGATAGGTGGGTGAGGGGGGGTTCAGCTAGCAAACCATGCATGACAGATGGGAGTGGCACAGCCAATTAGATACATACTCCACAAGAGGCGTTCATCAGGCCTGCATTGGGGGGGAGGGCTTGAGGGCCACTGCGCTCCAGGCATAAAGTCCAACACGAGAAATAAATAAAAGTGAGGACCTAACGTCGTTATATGGACAGGGTCTCCCGGGGATACCGAGGAGTCCGCGACAACGGCGCTGGAAGCCATGCAGCTGCCTGGACCGCCGCCTCGGGACAGAACGGCCCCTCGCTCATTATCCAGCCAGAAGCCCACCGGTCTGGCAGCTCTAATGAGGAAATTCATGGTGAAGACGATGACGGAGGTCAGCGCCAGGCAATTAGGCAGAGCGTAAACGGCGCTGCGGCATGGTGGGGCCAGCGTGCACGTCCACATGTGTGCATGCACTGCGCGCACACACCTTCTCTGCATCACTCTCGCGCGCGCGCGTGTGTGTGTGTGTGTGTGTGTGTGTGTGTGTGTGTGTGTGTGTGTGTGTGTGTGCAGCTCTGGCAGTGCTGAATGGGGAGCGGCAAGGTGGAGTCAGGTCAGGAGCTGCCTGCCAATCATCCAGCAGCACGGCTAATGATGCAGGAGGACGGGGGGGAAAGGGGTAAAACAAGGCAGTCCTGCAGCCACACCACACTTCCCCAGCGTCTGACTGGGAATCAGATCCAAGCCTCCTTGTCCGTGACTCCCAAGCAGATAGGATGAGGGGGCAGGGTGCTGTCAAGATGCTGATCTGCTTGGGGGGGGTTGGGAGGCTTGGATGTGGGGGCAGTAGCAAACTTGTACACCCCCCAGGGAAAAAAACACCAGAGCGACAGACTGATTAAATTAGAAGAGCGATATTAAATTCTTTATTTGATCTTCCTGAAGGATTTATATTCCTCTACCTTTGGAGGATTTCAGCTGTGTGGCTGTTGAACCTGCTGGATTGAATCTTAATGGGCTCCCAATGAGGGAGGGCTTCGGACGGCGAGGGGGGGACAAAGCGGCAGCAGCACGTTCTGCCAAGGATGGGCAGCCCCCGAAGAGTGCTCCACACGCTGCCACTCTCCGCCTCTGCCGCCGTCATAAACTCCTGTTTATTGTTGGCCTTTGTTTCATTACGACTCCTGAATAATTCACACATTTATCAATAATTTAGCTTTAATTATCTCAGTTAGGCGGCTCCTGTCCCTTTAAGAACACCAGGACCCGGTCACCATGACAGCCCCGCAGGTCCAGTGTCACCGTGTCGTGCCAGAACAGGGGTCATGGACGGCGCAGTTAAGGGTAGCTGACGGACAGCAAGAAGAAGGTTTCCTGTGGGCTGCACAGCGTGTGCAGTCAGGAAGGAAGCCCAGAGTGGCGTCTAGAGCCTGAGGAATGGACTCCCCCCCCCCCCCCCCCCCCCCCCCTTCCCCCCCCCCCCCGCCCCCCTCCCCCCCCCCCCCCCCCGCACGTAAAAACGGGGGGGGGCTCCG
>JAODKE010000002.1:20006765-20039452 GCA_026779605.1 Mormyrus hasselquistii
CCGCCCGCCTGTTCGGCAGTAGTATCACAACAAAAAAACACCAAAAACCCACCCCCCACCCCCCCCTCTTGCCGTGTCCGGCGGGCGGGGGGGGGGGGGGGGGGGGGGGGGGGGGGGGCGTGCATCACCTAGGACTGCCCTGCAAGCACATGGGCGTGCTGGGGCAGCTACCGCCTGACACCCACACCCCCGCTGTTTTTCCCGTTTCAGCCAGAAGTAGACTAGTGAGGGACTTTCTGGAAACTGCACATCCACCCCATGACCCTTAAGAGAGCAACTTGCAGAATTTCAGCAGGTGCTGTGGCAGCACACACAGCAGCGAGGCCCTAGTCTGCATTCCCGACTCGCACCCTCTGCGCAGATGCATTCAGAATTATAACCAATTTAATTATTAAAAGTGTCATTCCCAGCACCTCGACTGGCCCTGCGCCATCCTCCCACCCGGCGGCCCTCCCCGCACACCCCCCCCCCCCCACTAACCAAAGCCCAGGCAGGAGCTGAGACCCCGGAAGGGCCCTCGGTGTGGGGACCGTGCCTGCTGAGGGGGACAGGCGGTTTCAACGAGCATTCTTGAAGGTGTCCCGACTTGTCTGGCACATCGACGATGCTACGGCAGCCAGGCTCGCCGACGCCTTAACTCACACGCCAGTTACACCTCTACCTCGCTGGAGTACACGGACGTGTGAGCGCAGACAGTCTGGCAGACCGACGAGGGCGCTCCAGAGCCCCTGTTTCCGGGAACGACAGAACCCGTAGCTGGATGCTGGGACACGCCAGCCGTCTTTACAGATTTCTGTCCCTCGACGTCCCTATGTGTGTCAGACACATGGCACCGCGGCCCACCGAAGGCATGTGATACTCATGTTCCAGGCAGGGGGTTCTGCTCTGACGCTCTACTCCAAGGTCTGTGAATTTCTCTGGTAAAACACCCAGCTGCATAAGCGGATGTACATTACGAGCTGGTTTACACGATGCTAAAAGCAGAGCAGCTGAGAGCATGCAACATAATGACTGCTTTCCCAATAGCACTGACATGCAAAATGATTATTAACCCGGCTTCACCCCCACTCAGGCCCTACAGTGAGTATGGAAGGGAATCATGACCAGAAAGATGCATATTCTGCCCCCATGCCCTTAAATACCCCAAAACAACGAGATATTCAAGTGCTGGGGTGTTGAGACGATGTATCAGTTGCAAAACACACCATCAGACATCGATGTGGCTTGTGGCTGGTACGCTGGGAGAGCAGAGTGCGCCCCCTGGATCCCAGGCTGCATGTGTCCCACCGGTGGGTGAGGCAATGGCTACCGTGAGCAAGGGGAGTCCGTACGGATGCGACGGCTGGGCTCGGAGCCACGGAAAGGCCTACCGGCAAGCCTGCGCACTGCGTAATGCCGCGGGTGTCCCACGCACCTGTCACACCGGCTGGAAGTAAACGGATTAAGATCCTTTCTGTGTCGACCTCTGCTAATGCAGTAAAGAAAGAGTCTGCAGGGGGAACAGGAGACTGGGATCTAACAACAGCCCTTTGATGCCGCTCCTCAGGCGCCCCAGTGCTCACTCCCTCATGGAAGGCGGCCGCCACGGTGCCGGTACCTCGGCAATAGTGAGACCTCTTCCTGGATTTCTTTCTGCCCGGCCTCCCATTACAGCTGCTGCTGAGCCTCCTGATACCGCACCAAGCTGCCCGCGGAGTCAGAGCCCCTCCCTCTCAGGCTGTGTCCCACAAGCTCCCCTGGGAGACACACAACCCAGCCACACCAGGTCAGGGAGGTGGGGACACCGGTTTGCTTCGAAGGGGTGGTCGGAGCGTCGCTAAGATGAATCCGACTCACATCCTCCATTTCCCCAGCATGCGAGGGAATAACAGCGTGGGGCATGGCCACCTTCCCTTGAGTTGGGTGGGGGCCACGTGTCAGGAACGGAGCCTCTCCAGGAGCCTCTCTACTGTGTTACCGGAGCGCTATGAAGGTTTCACCTGCTGCATTTGCCAGGCTGAGGGAAGGGGTAGGAATGCTATGCTGTCTCTCTAATGACAACAGAGAAAAAAACTACACCATTAAGGCATTACCAAAGCACCTGCAAGGAGGAAGAGGCATAGCATGATGTGTGTATGGGGGGGGTAGAACATGCGCAATATATTGTCTGATTTAAAAAAAAAAAAAAAACATTAAGTCTCACTCAAGGCCAAGCGAGCGTGACTGTCTCCGCCCTGAAAGAGCTCTCCATCCTCGCCAATTAGCGGACCAGAGGAGCAGAGCCAGTCAGTCGTGGCTTCGCAAAACTGACAGGATGCGTGAAGCAGGCGGCGTCTCCGCGCTGCATTACCTCGAGCAGCGCGCGGCTTCCCCAGGCCCCGGGGACGCTCGCAGGATCACTTCTGTGTGTATCACGCGCATCCTAGAGTAGGAGCCCATCAGCGCATCCTCGTTGGAAGGCTCTGTCCGAATTGCCGTAATATATCACTGTGTCAGGGGGATGCGACCGGCTGGGTGATTATTCATGGTTACCTCGGCTAACTGGATTACCACCTCGCCCCCCCCCGCCGCCGCTCTGTTATTCTCCCTGTGAGTTTGGGGATGAGGCGGGCTGGGCAGGCGTCCTCGTGCCGAGAGGAAGACGGACACCCCGCGGTAATGACAAGATGGCATCCGGCGTGCACAGCTGGGCAGAAAGGGAGGAGTGAGACCGACGGCAGCCAGCCACCACTCACATTTCACTGACTGCTGCTCTCCTGGGGTTTGGGGTGGCACTAAGGGCGGGGGCGTGGGGGAGGGGGGCGCACCCAGCCTAAGATGCCACATCCTGACAGCCAGAGCGAAGATGGAGGCGAGGAGTGACAGGATGCCCGAAGACACCATCAGTCATTGGTGCCGACAAGAAAGCGAAAGCTGACTGGGGGAGGAGGAAGGGGGGGGGGAGGGAGAGGAGAGAGGCATCCCCAGGAGGTAAACATACGTAGATACAAAATTCTTCCCGGAAAGACTTACCAGGCACCAGCCCCATTAAAGCTACAGAATTTTACCTTAATTATCCCCACAACTGCCAGTGACCCACCACTGAAGACAATGAGATGCAACCAGTGACGTGTAACCAACAGGGTCAGGGACTGCATCAAGCAAAAATTCAGGATACCATTTTGCAACCAAAAAAATTGCATTTTACGCACTACAGGTTCCCATGACTGGTACTGCTGCTGCACCCTTGTATGTACACCCTGATTTGATAAGGTAAAAATGTCCAGCCTAAGTTACTGCTTGGGATAAAACTGTCTACTGCTCAACTAAATCTATATATCACTTATGACAAACATTTTGACCCTTTAAACAATCCAGAGTGATTCTTAAGAACACAGTCCAGCCCAACAGAGTCTCAAAACACACGGTGGCATTCTTCCTGCCCCCTTTGAGCAGCAGCGAGCATCCCCCTGAGGCCCAATATCCAGTGCAGCAACGTGGCCTATCATCTTATGCCACATGACCTCGATACAACATCTCCCCACCCCCACACACACTCCTCAGTCTGTTAGAGGTCGACCTCAGAATCCGCAAGATCTCAGCCCGGTTTGCCAAAGTACTGCCACATTGGTCGACACCAAGGAGGTACTGTCAACACACTAGGATAGCTACTTTTTTCCATGACATTATTGACACCGGTCACCTAAACTTCTGAGTCATCTCCACACAGGGTCGTGTCATACACCCGGAATGAAACGAGGTGCTGGGGGAGGGACACATACCTATTTGGAGCTCAGCAGTGAGGGATGTGGAGGCCCTAATGCAGAATGCGTCTTTGCTGCTGCTTAATATGTATACAGAACTCCCCCAGGAGATCACAAACGCGCTGTCTGTCACTACGTCCCATCTCAAACGGCAGCGCGCACTGACAGCCAGACTGCCAGTCTTGGAGACAACGACGGAGCTGCATTTTTTTTGAATGCTAACAAATCCTGAGCATATTATTTCTGATGTTAGTTGAGATTATTGGGGTGTTCAGACGAACCAAAGTAAAGGAGGTTGTTGTGTCTGCGTGTGTGTTTTTTGTAATACACAAAACAAAAGCTCAACAGCTTTTGGAGATGGAGGTGTGAATGAGTACAACAATGTGAGAGTTTGCCACTTTAGTACTTGCACCGAAGCTGTCAAAACACCTCCTCCCCGCAGAGGCCTAAAAAAAAGGCCCGGCAGACACTCCCGGCTCCAGGCTGACCAATCATGGCATGGGACACAAGAGCGCTGCGGAGCCATCAAACCGCTAACGTAACATGACAGTAGTGGCAGCTTGTGGCGTCACCCCATTTTTCGAGCCACACCTCTGACAGCCATACACTTCTGACTGCCTTTTACCTCTAGCAACTGTGTACCTCCGATTGCCAAGCACCTCCGACTGCTAGACACTTCCAACTGCCTTTTACCTCTAGCGACTGCGCACCTCCTATTGCCAAACACCTCCGCCTGCTGTGCATCTCCGACTGCCTTTTACCTCTAGCGACTGCGCACCTCCTATTGCCAAACACCTCCGCCTGCTGTGCACCTCCGACTGCCTTTTACCTCTAGCGACTGCGCACCTCCTATTGCCAAACAACTCCTATTGCCAGACACTTCCGACTGCCCTGCACCTCCACCCGCTGTGCACCTCCGACTGCCAGACACCTCGAACTGCCTTTCATCTCTAGTGATCGCGCAACTGCTATTGCCAAACACCTCCGCCTGCTGTGCACCTCCGACTGCCTTTTACCTCTAGCAACCACGCATTTCCTATTGCCAAGCAACTCCGATTGCCAGACACTTCAGACTCCCGTGTACCTCTGACTGCCTTTTACGTCTAGCGACCGCGCACCTCCGATTGCCATGCACCTCCGACTGTTAGACACCTCCCAGTGCCGTACACCTCCGTCTACCTTTTACCGCTAGCAACTGCGCATATCCGATTGCCATGCACCTCTGACTGCCAGACACCTCTGACTGCCGTGCACTTCCAACTGCCTTTTACGTCTAGCGACCGCGCACCTCTGACTGCCACACACCAAGTCAGCCTGAGAGCTCCAGAGCAGAAGACAAAAGCGGATATAGGGACATCCAATTGAAACTAACTGAACGCTTCCTTTCTGCAGGACCAGCGGAAACTTCTATGGTTTTGGCCTGGAGTGGAGCCAAATGACACCCCTACCCCCACGAGTTTAAACATATCCACTGGATTTGCCTCATACTCTGAAAGCTTTGATAGAGCCATGCCACGCTATTGAGCTCGGCGAAAGCTGGTCCACTGTTTATAGCAGCGAGATAGAGTAATTGCGTGTTTGAGAGGGAGTTGTGCCATAGCCTATAATCAAAGTCTGGTCCCGTGCCCCCCTCCCCGTTTCCACACTGCCTCATGCCAGTAGAGGGCAGGAAGATGGGGGTCAATTACGACTGTGTAATCTGTAATTGAGACGATCATTTCATTTGGAGATGATTACACGCTGGCTGCCTAACGCTTCACAGAGGCTTGCAGGGGAAAAAAAAGTTAGGATTCTAGAGCTCGTTTCATCAATGGCTGTGTAGCACACAAACAGAAACTGCTGGAACGTGAAGCGTGGCACTGACACCTAGGCTGCCTGATGTAACAGCCATACAGAACCAATCTAAAACTTTCTGGCTAGGTAGAAAAATAATAGCACTTGTTGCAATGTAGTAGAAAACCTTCCATTTCTGGGTTTAATTTACAGGTAACAATGATTAATAAACCACTTACACCTAGCTCAGTGTGTGTGTGTGTGTGTGTGTGTGTGTGTGTGTGTGTGTGTGTGTGTGTGTGCGCGTGTGGATTATGTTTATACTACATGTACCCCATGATGTGATAAGAAAGTGTTATTTTGACTTTGTGGGGATCATTTTTCCGATCCCCTAAAAAAATCTGTGAATGCAATCAAAAAACAAAAACGCCAGTCCCATATTTAGTTTGGTTACTTATAATTAGGGCTGGGTAGGGATTAAGGTTGTCATGTTGGGATTAGCATTTTCCTTATAGAAATAAATGTCCCCACAAAGATATAATACCAAATCTGTCTGTGTGTGTGTGTGTGTGTGTGTGTGTGCGCGTGTGTGTGTGTGTGTGTGTGTGCATAAATTGCTATCCCTGCATAGGTCCCACAGGTGAGTTTGTTCTTGGAGTCCTGTAAAGTCTCAAAACCCCAGTCTCAACACTGCCCATGTGCGCGATGGAATGGAATCCCATCCATCTTGCTCCAACCTCATGCCTGGTGGAGGGTCCAGGCTGGCTTAGATAAGAGCAATGCCTTACAGGATGAGAGTGAACAAAGCAAACAACATAATTTATGGGATAAGCCAGCCTCTGGAAAACAAGGCCGGAATCTGAAGTCTCACGGGCATGCACTGATCCATAGGCGTTTTCAACAAAGTAACCTAGTACCATTAAGAAGATTCCTCTCCCACACCCCACACCCCCTCCGCTGGATGAAAACAGACAGGAGGCTACTGTCTGAAATGTCACTCTTCAACCTTCCAGGACTGCATCCTCTACCTTCTGGACAGCTAGCATAAGGAAAGCAAAGAGCAAATGAGGAGGCAAACGCATTTCTGCAAGGTCTAAACATGTTCTCATTCCTGCATTTATGTTACTGAGAACCACACGGGCTCAACTCTTTGCTGCAGTGTCTGCATTTGTCTCCGCAGGTGGAGGCAGTGATGCATCAGTTCGGCAAATGTCAGAGACATGCGGGTTCTGCAGACACATGCTCTAACCCTCAACTGGCTGGTGAGAGTCCAGCTTCAGACACCCCTGTGGAATGCCACCGGTGACCATGGTATCCAAAGGACCGACGAAAGATTTTGACCCAGTTAGTTATTGAAACAGGCCATCTGGATAGGACAGTGTATGTGTTGGAATATGTAAAAGGACTACACCTCCATCCCTATTGCAGAACTAGAATGCATCCCAAGAGCAGCACTGCACACTTTCATGTTTACGTACCGCCGCTGATGGCACGGCTCGGCTCCTTTTTCAGCTTCCTTCTCCCTCTCCTTTCTTTCTGGCACTAAGAAGGTATGGATAACAGTGGCCAGGCAGAACTGAGCCAACAAAGATGAGCAGAAATCAGGAAGCAAGGCAAGGTTCCTTGACCCAATATTTACGGCTTCCAGAACTGCCTTCATTTTTGTGTGGCCTTCTCCTGCACCCAGAGCCCAGTACTCCACACACTACCATTCGGCTTGCGCCCTCTGATTACAGTGGTGCTAGGCCGGCCCCTCCATCTGTGGCCGCAGCTCTGCCGCGCCGTGGGCGACGGGAGGCCCTCAGAGACCGGCATGCCTTTACTAGTCCAGGCACTAGCTCCTCTTCTTCCAGGCTGGAGACTGCCCGGCTTGGGATCGCGGTGAGGGTACACAGCGGCAAAGGGGGGAGGACGGGGAGTGAAGACGGCCCTTCCGGTACCTGGAGCCCATGCGTCTCCATAGCGTCAGACGCAGGGGGTCTAGGGTCGAAACAAGCGCAAACGCCCTACACTACAGGGTGACGGAGGGACGGAAGGGAAAGAGGAAATCAGACAGAAACACATGGACAGATGGAGAGAAAGAGACGGAGAGAGAGACGAAGTGTGGGAGGGAGAGAGAAACAGAGAGAGACATACAGCTAACTCCCACTGATGTCCTGCCATGACCACTTCAGCTCAGTCTTCGCAAAAGTGGCAGAACCAGCGTGCTCTTCCTTTACCGTTTTCACATTTCCCCTCCGCATGCTCACTGAGCCATGCACATATAACTTTTTAAAATTTTTCGAATACATGTTAGATTCTCCAGATTGGGGGGGGTCGGTTTTTCAGCACTTGAAAGATTCTGCTACTTTGATCCAAGGATCATGTCTTGGCTCCCCCTGCTCGATCCTACAAAGAGTACGTAAACGGAGCTACCTGGAACTAGCGATCCTAGTAGGTCAGTAGACTAAACTGTTCTGGGAGATGAAATCCATGAAGTACTTCTCATAGAGACGGGGCCTGAAAGCATGAGAGCACAGCATCATCATGCAAACTCTTAAAAAGGTCAAACAGCGATGGTAACTTTCCGAACGTGCCCATATCAAGGCACCCAGCCCAATGGCATCTGCGGCACACGGCGGATGCGGTAACGAAATCTCGCTCTCACTCTCTCTTCTCACCTCCATTCCTGGCCAGCCGGCTGCAACCTGGATCAAGTTCCAGATGCCGGGTAGGGGCACGGCTTGTGGGAGGCAGTTCGAGACCGTGAAATCCGCGGGATGTCCTTGGCTCTGGCACTCCAACTAATTCACTGTACCAGTTGAGCCTGCTGTACCCTTGGGCGGTTTTTCCATTCCTAAATCTCAGGGCTCCCCACTCCAGGCCACCTACCCGACTATCCAAAAGATGGAGTAAGCATCCAACAGCTTGTGGAGATGCTGAGTTTTGACTCCTTTCCCCACCTGGGGACTTACCTCTTCCTTGACCTACCTTTGCTTCACGCCATGATACGGTGTTAGTTTCAGGTCTGAGATTTTTTCAAGAATGTGCAAATTCATCTTGGAAAGGGCCTTCCACAGTATTCCACAGCACAGAGACAGAGAGAGAGATCCTTTTCAGGAACATAGCCCTCCCATACCTTCATTATTTCAAAGCCTTTTCATGAAACACTGGCGTTTCCAAACACAATTAGCAACCGAGCTAAGACTTCCTCTCACAGAGCAGAACTCCCAGTCCCTGAATAAAATGCAGAATGATTTCCGCTTCTCCTTACTCGCCTTACTCTCCTTACTCGCCTGCTTCTCCAACCCCATTCCTCTGATGTTCCCCCACAGAGAAGCCAATGGTTCTTATCAGATGTATGTGAACCCTTGCGCCGCACTCTCTGCACCCTCATCCACATGTGTCTCAGCATTAATGCAGACAGGTAAGTGAAAGCAGTGAACAGTAACGTGGACGAGGCCCTCCTGCACCCCTTACATCCTGTCACTTACCATGGCACCGCCTAAGCTCCATCCCCACCCCACACTCCAACACTCATCCCCCTTGGCTCTTCCCCTCTGGCCCTTGGGACAGAGTAAGTTCCTGTAAATTGCCACCTGGTTGACCCCCAATCGTCTATCGGCTGCCATTAGAGACCAGGTCACTGGTGGTGCTGCTCATCTCCGCAGCTCTCCCTGCATGCAGGCGAACCAAGAGAGACAAATCTACTCCCAGCACCCCCTCCCCTCCCACACACACACACACACACACACACACACACACACACACACACATTCACTAGCGAGGCTTCGCTTTTCATCATACTGGTGTTATTCTCCAACACATCTGAAATGTTACAGTTGTGTTGATTAAATAATGAATACATCCCTAATTCAGGAGTCGCTCTCATGTCAGCATCCTTGTCAAGGTCAACCGACAATGCAGGCCTGTTGCATGAGCCGGTAAGGACCATGATGCACAAGGAAGCTGATTCAAGCGACAGAGGAGGCTCCCGCTTTACCATTAATCACAGCATCCCGCTAAAAATTCCAGAAAAACGCTCCCAGACCCCAAGCCCCCCCAAGGACCTTTTGCAAACACTGCCAGATAATGTGTATCCTTCAGATTTCTATAAATGTAGTCTGGTTGTCAAGAAAAAAGAAGATGCAGCTTCATTTTCTGAAACAGACCCTTCTGTTAGTAAACATTACTAAGCCTTCAAGACTCAACTTTGTATCCCAGGAATGCTATTCTTGTCAAAAAAAAACCTCTGAGGTCGCAAGCTAAGAAATGACAATAAATGTATCAAATCGCTTTTTCAAAACAGACTACGTTTTTTGGTCATTGGGTCAAGTCCAGGTCAGACAGGTTAGAACCAAGGGATCAATTCTGGCACATCACAGGAGAAGAACAGGAGAAGCATTTTAAGGGAGGGGGGGTGCTCAAACATCCCGATCAAACTGTGATTTTAAGGGTGGACTCACACTGGGCCTGGCTGCCTTGTACAATGCCCGAGCATGAATGTCCCACCTCCTCACTCCCCCGCGGGTCTGCGCTCACATCGCCCATCTCGAGTCTGGCCCAATCACACTTCACTTGTCATCACCGTGTGACTTTTTTGTATTGAAGGAAAAACATAGGAAAGCAATATCGCACAGCAGAATGGAATTCATGATTAATGTCCTTATTTGGTGGTTTATTTAGAGTTGTTTTGGGCACGATGACACTCATAGATTTATCCAGTATGCAATGCAGTAATTGTTATTTATTCATGCTACACCAATAAGATGACAGTCCCACATTATACCAAATATCTCAGAGTTTGTGCAGACTAGCGCTGCACAGGACACAGTACTGAAAGATACCGTGGTATGGCATTCCTGAAAGCTGTTCGGTATTACATTATTTGAGTACCAGTACTAATTACACTGTCGCTATTGCTAATGCAATATATGGCTATTCTTCGAATCAGGATCATGGACTCAATGTGTCTGAACTAGTGCCAAAACTCAGTTATACACCATGTCAGAATTACACGCATCATGCTGTATAGAATACTAAAAGGTCAGCTTAGCTGAGCATGATCTCCCTATCCTCAAGTCAGTGATTTATGTAAGCAATCTTGTAATATAGCAAGATCTTATAATATAGCAAACAGGCTACATTAACATCATCAAACTAGCATCTGTACCTACAGGTCATAATGCGGAGCTGTGTTTTCAGCAGTTAGATAATGGAGCATAATGCGCGGCATGGGAATTTTTTTATGTTTATTGAGCAGATGAGCGCTTATATTATGTGTACAGCTTACCAGATCTGTTACTTCCATGCTCGGGCCATGTATAGTGCGCACGTGTGCATGCGTGTATCAGTCTGTTTTCCACACACGGGCACAGTTCACTACATCCGTACCGTGTCCGAGTCTCCAAGCAGGTCAGGGCACGGTACAGAGAGATCACACTCATCAAACGAACTGGCTAATGTAAATACACCCTAAGAGAAGTTCAAGGTAGTCTTCATGCTGTGAGAAAAAGGGGAGGGTTAAACTCCACCCGAACACCTCCCCACACCAATGCACCCCCTCCAGTGAAAGCCATAAAAATTAAGAGGAAAAACTGCAAATTAGGAAGAAAAACGAACAATGCTCAATTATACATAGAGCCCTTAGACAAGCAAAACAGAACAAAAGAAAACAGGAAAAACAGAAAATAAGGGAAATTAAAAGCTGACGAAAGCGTAGGGCACAGCGGGTGGGAGTGCGTCTATCGGTGGACTCACCAAGCCATCACAGTTGCTTATAGCGACAGATGTGTCCCGCTCGCCAGTGATGTCGCCCACATAGAGGCAGTGGCCCTGCAGTGGTTCGGATCGCGTCTCCATGCCGTCCTCTTGCCACTCCACCTTGGCTCCGGGGGCCACCAGTCGCGAATTTAGCCGCAAACGCAGATGGAACTCCCGGCCGAAGACGGTGACGTTGTAGAAGAGCCTGTCGACGCGCTCCCTGTGGAGCTCACCGTCCTCGTCCTCCTCCTCCACCCCCTTCTGATGCTCGATCGCGGCCGTCTCCCTCCTGCGGCGCCTAAGGTGCTGCCCGGCCGTCACGGCATGTGACAGGAACCTGCCCTCAGCGTCCGTGCTCACCGGAGTCACCAGTCCATACTCCCCCAGGACATGCTGCAGAGAGTCTGAAGGGGAGGGGGCACCATGAGCCCAGAATGACAAATATGGTTACCAAAACATAACCATCCAAATGCAGATTTGCAAGCGCAGCAGAAAAGGTAAGCAGGCAGGGAGCGACTTCAGTTCAGTCAAGATGATGCACTCGGTATGCAAATCTGGGCGTGCTTTCGCATTCAAAGATACCCAAATGGTGTAGACAACAAACACATACACACCCGGGGCCAGGGAAGAATACTCTCATGGGTATCATGGCACACTTTATAACAAACAGCGAATATTGCATTCAACATAAACATCATAATACAAGACATACTTCATTTCAGCTACAGCCCTAAATTACTGTTACTCTCAAGGAGCCTCCTCTGCTACGGGTGCCACTAATTTCAGACACCTTCCCTTCACCTCAACTTTAAAAGGGTAAACAAAAGGTGGGGAGAAGCACTGGAAAAAAATAACTCGGAGGGCTTGAAACTGGCGTCCAGTTTACCTCTAAGACAACGGCACGTGGCTGCCACACATGGAAGAAGAGGTTTCGTGTGTACGTTTCACTTCTTCCCCGAGAGTAACAAAAAAGATAACAGCACGATCGAGGCGATAATTGAGGTTCTTACTCGCTAAATAATGTTTTCTCACTGCCAGAGCCCAGTCCGCGATGTGCTTACAGCTCGCTTCCTTCACTAGGATTAAAAGCGACCTACGTGTATGGATGACTTTACTTTGTTTTTAATAACTAGGAAGAACGCATACCTTTGGCAAAAAGAACGAAACATTTAGCAAAAATAGCACATCAATAATACTTTCCATGATATCACCATTATTATTATTATTATTATTATTATTATTATTATTATTATTATTATTATTATTATAGCAAGACTATGCTGCCGTTTTTATTATTGTTTGAATTTCATTCGATTATTTAACAAAAAATTTTGTAAAACCATGAACGGTACTATACATTTAAGTCTATGCAATTTCCTTACAAAGCTTTTGCAATTAACGGCACGCCTGCTGTTAGTCTGTTTTTTGGGGGGATCATTAGCGCATCATTATAGCTCGAAGTCAGCTCGCAAACTACCGACATCAAAGATGCGTTCAACGGCGAATGAGGCTCGTTTATTTAACTCGACTGCAGATGTGATTTATTCCGGCTTTTCTGGCACCGAACTTAAGAGGGTGTCGATGCCAGCGCACGCGAGAAGGTGCCAGACGGAGCGCACGCGCAGGCAATGACACATTTTTAATAAAGGAAAATAATAACGACAATGGTATGATTGTCAACTGTTTGTAACGTTTGGTATAATTTCAAGAAGTGTTCTCGTAACTGTTCAAGTGGTTTTATATTTGGAACAAATAGCAAACCGTTTGAAAACACTATGCATCGCTCGTTTATAGGTGAGGGGTGAATTATTTTAATTTCACAATGCATATTCAGATTTGCATACAAGCATAGCGAATTTACAATTATTACAAAGTTCTATCTGAAAATATAAACAACTTGAGTGTTATTCGTTGAGCTACATTTCTGTTATCGATATGGTATTTCCATTTTCTCTCGATTACTATTATTCTCTTATAAGTTTAAGATTAAATTGCACAAACTTATTCTTACTACTGTGCCTTGTTTTTATTTATATTCATCCTCTAAACACAAGAAAAAGAGCTGGGGATTTAATTCATAATCTATACTCTTTCGATCACTCGTTCATTCACTCGTTTAAATCAATAGATTTATATCACCATAGCCGTAACAGTCCTGCCGTAACACCGATATAGTTTGCTGAAATGTTAAGAAATAAGTCATGCAATTTAATAGAGAACACACGCGTTAAATAGAGTTGCTAATGTTTTGCCTGCTGACGGGATGTGGGGGAAAAACGCACGCTTCGCAGTGAGACTGATGACATGGCACAGCAGACAAGAAATTTCCTGGAAATTGTCCTAGGAAGCAAAACACGCACATGAACTAGAAGTTAAAAAGCGGGATGGGTGGTGGGGGATTAAGGAACAGCTCAGAGAGGAAAGAGCCGTGAGGCGGCTTTACCGTGAAGTGTGGACCGTAAAGAGTTCACGTACCTATGCTACTGGCGATGTAAAGGCCGCTCGTGGGCACGACGAGCAGCAGCGTCATTAGGCACGCGAATCCCGGCGCGAGCTCCATGGCAGCTCCGAACTGCGCACGTGAGAGAGACGGGCTTTGGGATCCAGCGTGTTAAAGTTCCCCCGCGACCAGCTAATTCGCCACTCCAGCAACAGCAGCCCGCAACTAACTGCAAAGTGCACCGGGAGGGAACGCTCTATCCTCTCTCTCTCTAGCTTTGAGCGCTCCCTCTCTCACTTTCTCTCTCACTCTGTGTTTCTATCCCTGCCTCTCTCTCTCTCTCTCTCTCTCTCTCTCTCTCTCACTTTCTCCCTCTATCTCTCCCTTTCTCTCTCACTTTCTCTCTCTCCCTCTCCGCGCACACACGCGCCCACACGTTCTCGCACCAAACAGAGCGCGAGGAAGCGAACAGAATACTTGGATGAAGCGCGCGGGGCGTGCTGCGCGTCAAGTTCAAGTTACCCTGACTGACATACCGCTGACAACTCTGCACAAGTCAGAAAGATAATATGCATGTATGTGTGCATGTGAGTGCAGAAGTTTTTCACCTTTTCTCAGGACGGCAACGCGACGAAAAATAATTAAAATGTCATTCGCTGTACGTAGCGTTTTGCGTTCCAGAGCACTAAATTGTGCATTGCTTGCATAAACTTTGTGGATCTCAGCTTCCAACGAGTGCAAACATCGGTGCAACAGCTCCCCCTGCGTCGCCGAATGAAACTCGCACAACTTCGCAAGGTGGATAGAGAACTGACAGGCTAGCCAAAGAACTAGCAGGATGCAGCACACTTACATAAAGTGTCTGTCAGTGATAAAATAATTGGTGCGATGAAGAGCCTAGCAAAACCACCTTGCCTATTATTGCGCAATGTTTCTGTCTACTTAGTTTTATCATTTAATTGCTTTGACTTTACGGTCTGGTTGATTGCAGAGCAATGCGAGAATCAATGTCCAGTAAAATTATATTTAACTGTAGCTAAACGAGCAGTCATTACGGATCAGCTTCTTCATGGATGGGTACATTAAGTATTCAAGTTGTGTACCACATGTCATAACAAAGTTTTAACCCTCCATTAGTCAGCTACTCTGGGTATGTATCATACACGAAGACGAAGACTTGTTATAAAGACTAAAATGGACTACCACCATTGTAACATTTTGTAAGTAATATTGCTCTCGTTTCAGAGAACACAGTGAAACTGTTTGAAGTTCTAAAATGTATTGTATATTAACACTACTGCTGGCTATATATATATATATATATATATATATATATATATATGGCATTTTATGAAAAGATCTAGTGCACTGAGGAATACTAGAATGCTTAGAATAGATAAAAAAGAATGAGGAAAACCAACAAGATGGAAGGACTCAATCGTCACAAAATGCCACTGGGAAGCCTGATGACCCAGACAGAAGAGAGAACATTCTGGAGGAATGCCCTTTATATTCTTGCCAGGAGTTGATATCGACTTGACAGTACATACTATCAATAATGATAATGAAACCGGTCAATGCAAATCTGCCGACTCACTAAGGGATCCCACCAATAATCTCTGCCAATATTGCCATCCAATCACATCATAGTAGCAAACTATAGGAAAGTTGATTTTATTTTTATATGTGCTGTTACGGAACTGCATACTGTTCAGGGTGCCCCCTCTGATGTACTGGTATCCCGTCCCAGGAGCCCCCCGCCTCACGGCCTGTGATGGACTGGTATCCCGTGCCGGGTGCCCCCCGCCTCACGGCCTGTGATGGACTGGTATCCCGTCCCAGGAGCCCCCCGCCTCACGGCCCGTGATGGACTGGTATCCCGTGCCGGGTGCCCCCCGCCTCACGGCCTGTGATGGACTGGTATCCCGTCCCGGGTGCCCCCTGCCTCACGGCCTGTGATGGACTGGTATCCCGTCCCGGGTGCCCCCCGCCTCACGGCCTGTGATGGACTGGTATCCCGTCCCGGGTGCCCCCCGCCTCACGGCCCGTGATGGACTGGTATCTCGTGCCGGGTGCCTGGAATAGGCTCCAGGATAAGTGCTTATCATTGTGAATGATTTAATCACAATGCAGATTTAGTTTCTTATATTTTCTCTTTTTTACACTCAGTAGTTAATATAGATGGGATTTTTCAGGAACCCAACAGCAGTGTTCTTACATTTTCAGCTTGTACTCATCATGGTCACAAGAAGAGTAACACCGGTTTGGTTTGTCCTGGGACACGATTCCACAGATGAGTGAGTAGTGATTGCAGATCAGCGGTAAAGAGTGAGAGGATGCTCAGGTTAACTTATCACAGTATGTGCAGAGTTTGCATTTTGACAGCCCCCCCCCCTCCCCCAACCACCTGAGCTGCAGGATGAAGTCGAAAGTCCAATCATCTCTCGTTTTGAATTCCTGTCTCTGCAGTTGTAGCCAGTTCCTCTGGGTATAAATTCTTGTCCTTGGCCGCAGGGGAGGGCCCACTCAGTGTTGTCAGGATGAAATAGTTCTTGTGTATTTTACGGCCTTCATATTGGTTGGAAATGTCACACCGCTCCTAACTGGCTTCAACCGCTGCAAACGGTTCCTTTCCACCCATCTGTTCCTGGTCTCTTCTGTGTTGCCATGGAGATACCAAGCCCTGCACCTTGAAAAGTACACTTCTAAGGCTGGGAGACATTAATATCCTTCCTTCTCAGACGTCCCTGTTTGTGTGTCTTATTGCAGGAGGCCGAGACACAGTGCCAGGATTTCAGAAGTGAGGAAAAACCAGGCTTCATCTGTTCTTCAGCAAACAGCTTGTGCATTTAAAAAAAGAGAAATATTCCATTTGACATGCAAATGGAAACCAAATAAATGTTGTCTTGCATTGACACAAGGCTTCGACAGTTAATGGCAAACAGACACAGGTTTAAATCGTGGAAGCAAATGCCATAGGTCAGCATTTCACTGTTGGCAGGATGTGCTCTTTGTCATTATTCACATTTTCACACTGCAGTTGTCCCAGGTCCAAGGAGGTTCTGTTACTTTGGTCTCCAATAAAGATACCCTCCATCTGTCTTCTAACCATGTATCATGGACAGGGCCACAGTGGGGCCTGGAGCCTATCCCAGACTGCATAGGGCAGAGGTACACCTTGGATAGGATGTCAGTCTACCGCAGGGCATGAACGTGCACACACTGTACTGTACTGGATGTTCAGAGATGCCTAACTGCATCTTGGACTGTAGCAGGATACCTGTGTAATTCAGGGAGAGCTTGCAAAGCATACACATAGACCAGAGGGGGGATTCAACCCCACACCCCACTGGTGGGACGTAATAATGCCCACCACTGAGCCACCCTTCAATAAAGAGAGAGACTGGCCTAACTGTAGACACATATTCGTAAGACACAACTGTACTTCTCATTTTGCATTAAAGAGTGATAGGTCCTTTTAAAAACACACAGTTGCCCAGCCGTATGTGACGTGTTTATGGCTGAAATCTATGATGCTGTAAATCTTAGTGAGTTTGAATGCTGTACCTATGATGAGAAGGTCCCAGGTTCAAATCCTCCAGTTAGCAGATCGATTTTCCTATTGGACGCTTGAGTGAGGCACTTAACCCTAGTTACTGCAGGGACTGGCTGTCCTGCCTTCTCAATGTCGCTTTGGATAAAAGTGTCTACAGTAAATGTAAATGCACACTTTTAATCATGATACAGTCATGCTACATTTTCCTTACAACTGTGGTCTGAGAGGTTGTCTCTTCTCTTCTCCTACTCCTCCTCTTCTCCTCGTCATACTCATCCTCTTCTACTACTCCTTCTCTTATTCCTCCTCTTTTCCTTCTCATGCTCTTCTCCTTCTCTTCTCCAACATCCTGCTCCTCAGCGACAGACAGACAGAGCAGAGAGGCAAAGGTGGAGACCGTGGGGATGTGCAGCAGGCCACAGGGCCGCAGATACCCACCAAACCCGGCCAGTTGTCAGCTCTGGCATGGCGTGGGAGGTGGCCGGAGCGCTGGGGACACGACGCAGTCAAAGATCGGTATAAACAAAACCAGTTTTGTTTGTTTGGGCTGCTTATTAAAACTGCCTCAAGTTCCTTTACTTTGCATATGAGGAACCGTCTCGGGGTTGCAATGGGGTTTTGGGTTGTATCACCTCCTGGTAGCACACAGCCACGCACCAGTTAACGATGCTGACCTGTAACTCACCAGATTCCAGCTCGGAGAGGCCCCTGCACTACTGCTGCTGCTGCCTCTGTTGCATAAGCTCCCTCCCCACAGCCTCTCTCGCCTGCTCTTGGAGCTGCACGAAAAACACATCTGGTTGACATCAGAATGAAAGTTTGAAACCTGCCATTTTGTGGTGTGGGGGAGCTAAGAGAAGAGGATCAGATTCTTATGGGAGAAATGATGTTGTGATCAAACAAGGAGGACTGCAGTGGGGCAGGTTCGGTTACCCGGACGGAAATCCTGCATCTTGGCCAGATACTCCTGCAGCCCTGGCCTCAGAGGCACCCAGCCAGTATGGCTACCAACACCAAAATGCTTGCCGTATCTGTGATGTAACTGAAATGGCCAGAGAGCACTAGATTCTGCTCTAATCATGTTTTTTGTCTCTTACTGATCAATTATACTGTCACGCCCTGCCTAGCCTATCCTCCCGTCTCCTTCCCCAGCGTGACCATATTGAGCCACGCCTGTTTCTTATTAGTCTTACCTCTTGTTCCTGCCCTTCTTTGATTTGCTCCAGCTGCCTCTTGTTCTGCTCCCTTATTAGTCTTTATATAAAGTACTTCCTGTCCCGTGCTCCCTAGTCCTGTCATTAATATCATAGCTTCTTCCCTTGTATATGCCTGTGTTTTCCCCAGTGAGAGCTTTCCCGTGTTCACTCCTCTGGGTCTGTTCTCTTTTCCCCTGCTCCAAGAGTAAATAAAGTCCCATTCTTTGATCCTCATGCCTCCCTTGCTTCCCCGTCATGACTTATACCACCTATCCTGTTTTTTTTCCATAAAACGTTTACCAAAGAAGTAATGAAATTCAGCAATTCAGCTGTTTTACCAGAAATACACTGGATATACAACAGAGGGCACTGGCTGTCCCAGTGCGGAGGTGAAATCAAGTGACAAACTCATCTATCTTCCAAACATTTATCCAGTGTGGGGTCTTCGGAGAACCCAGAGTCTAGCCCGGGCAGCTTAGGGGACGAGTTATGGGACAGTTACAGGGCACACACACACTATGGGACAAATTCACTTATCTGCATGGAGAGAACATGTAAAACTGGAAACTCCACTGCCCATAGCCATCTTAAGGGATGCCCCAAGGAAATTGTTTTAGTCAACCAAAATGTTGCTGTTAATTCTCTGTTAATCATACAGACTTGCCTATAAATTTACCAATGCCGCCATGAACCAGCACATGAAAGTGCACCTTTTGGCATGCCTCAAGGTAGGGAAGGATGTCTCCTGTGTGCTCACGCAATCCATCCAGTCCAACACAGCGTTCGGTCATTCTCTCCACCCGTTGACCTTTGACCCCGTCACAGTGAGGATGCCCCTGGAAGAAGAGATGAGGGGGAATATCTAAAACATTTACAGATGAGAACAGCACCAGAAAACACATTTTCTTTAAACTCCTGCCACTGGAAGGGGAAGACAGGGTGGCTGAAGCAGAGGGATGGGATTCTCACATTTACAAGTGCAGATTTACATAACGGTGCATGTTAATGAAGACTGGCCATTCTGGGAAACGGCACTCAGTGGGCGAAGCGTCCCGTTTCAGCCTTGGCCAGGTCATACGCCACAGCAATGCTCATCACTCTGCACACACATGCATACCTGACGAAAGATGTGAAAGTTTTCAAAGTGCTTCTAGGTTATGACATGAGAGTGTCGGTTAGTTAATGCTTTAAGCTGTTAAAGACATATCCACACTTTCAAAAGTAACCCAGCTAGCAAATCAGCCCAGCCGATGACATTTGACATCTTTAATGTGGGGGGAGGGGTAGTGCAATTTTATTTGAACCCTGAATTTGCACAAAGTTGATTAATTAGTTTGTGTTTTGATTTAACTGTGACTTCAGAGTCAACCGGAGAGTCACCACACCATTTGAAAAACGTGTGTGTGTGTGTGCATGTCGTGTGTGTGTGTGTGGGTGTGTGTGTGTGTTGGGGGTAAATTTAACTGCTCTGCCACAAATGCAAGCCAGCATTTACTGCCTGAGGATCTTCCTCCAAGTCGGCCGGTCCTAATTAGCCCCCCGCTACCGGCCCACGAGGTTTAATGGGGCCTCGTAACTCCGGCCCTCGACCCCCCCGTTTCTCAGCGTGCTCCCAGGGCCTCGGCAGGTATCGCTCTTATAACCATCTCGGCTCGCCACAGCCCCGCACGCTCTCCTTGAGGTGCCTGATCACACACAAAAAAAAACCTCTGGGATAATGCCAGAAAGTGATCATGAGGCCACGGAAAAAGTAACGTGAAATTCAAATGCTTTATTGGTGAGCTTCTCCCGGTTACCATGCCAGCAGCTGGTTTTCAGCAGCGTTAGCCAGATGGGGACACAAAGGTAGGAAAACGAAAAAGTGGGGATCCTTCAAAAAAATAAATAATCTCACTGTGGGCACTGGATGTGGGGAAGCTCTATAGTGCTGTGGTGGAGGTTCTGGAACAAATTTTAAACTACTTAAAAAAATAGACGAAAATGACTTCATACGACCACAGTATGCACTTTTCCTCGATGGGTCAGATTAATCACAGCAGGGATGTTTGCTTTGATGCACCACTAGAAACAATGGCACCTTTTTCCACCACAGCCCTGACAATTATTGAGAGACATGTCAAATTTCAAAAACGAGAGCTAAATGCAAGGTCTGTCTTAAGTGAGGGGGACCGTCAAAGCGACTGTCCTTCAGCTACAGTATGTGGCCTGCACTCTCAAGTTCTGACCTTTAAAAATTCTTCTGTTAAAAGTCTATAGAAAGTATTTTTGTCTATGCAAGAAAGTTGTGCAAACAAGTTTTTGTAAAGTTTGTAAAACCTTAGCGTCACCACAGACTTCTGGGTTTCATGTCTCACATTGTTATTTTGTTGAAGAAATCTACCAAATATGTGTGCGAAGCATTACAGTGGGAAAAGTTATTGATGAAAATTCAACTTTTTAATCGAAATAATTTCTCATTTTTGACACCTGTATGTGATCAAGGTGTAATATCCATCACTCACCTACAGAAGCATAATAATCAAAAACGCAGCTTATGTTCTCAATCTCTTATTCTGGATGGTAAAGATGACGTGATAAAGGGGAACTGGATGTGGCACTGAGTGTTTATCATGATTGTGAGGTACTGCTGTTGGTGATCAAAGACCACCATCTCCAACACATGGCTCTACAATCTATGTTAACATCAAGCACATTTCGAACAGTTTGACAGAGACATTCTCCTAACGCACCATGTGATGCCGTTCCCAGACCTGCCATTGGCTACCGGGCAAGCAGACACGAGACAGAGGACATGTCCCCATGATGACCTAATCAAAGAGAGTCCAGTCTAAAATGTCACTTTAATAACATAACAGAAAGAAGTCCCTGACATGATTGAACAGGAGTGTGACTGGACTGAGGTATCAATGTGCTCATGAGACCAGCCTGGAGATAATCCAAAACTTCTGTCTTTTCTACACAATTGAAATGAAATGGTTTAACCCCCAACAACATGCATTATGTGTAAGTAGCAGCTTTTGGGATGGCATGTCAACCTATGTCTCATGTATGTTTATAGGTTTATATTCTCAGGCGTGTTTTATTGTAGAACACAACCTAGCCTAACTGTTTTTGGCCTGGGAGAACAAACACCCCCGCCCAGTATGGCTGCCTCCTTTAATGAAGACCATATTCTATGCCTACTGGGAAGAGTGTGACGTCGCTCTAAGAGTCTGAAAAACTGTTTATTCGCCCCATCCGCGCCACCTCGACATCCGCCTCTGCGTTTGGATGAGACGCATGAACTCAGCGTCAGCATTTCCAGACAATGATTCCTTTGGACGTTAAAGAAGCAGACTGTGTTGTTTATGGTCTCATAGCTCAGTGGGGCAGAGTGCACTTATTTTGGAGCAAAAATCTTCTGGAGTTTCTATGAGGAAGTAAATATTTGAGTCATAGTGTAAAGTTCATGCGGGTAGCATAAGGTATAATATAAACACAGTATATCAATGGCTAAGCGCAGATTTGTCAGCGATCTTGCACTAAACATGCCTCGGTAGAATGGACACCATTCAACACATGCTTGACTACTTGCATATCTCCAAATTTTTTCTTTATACATCTCTGCCAAACCTCTCATTTACCATTTGGCCTGTTGTCCTGCCTTTTCAAAACAGGCTTTCTTTTTCACGTTGCCATATTTGAGGAATAGCTGCCTTCCCCTTTGCCTGAACTAAACAAATTTTCCCCCCGTTTCCAATTCAAATGAGAGGATTACCATGCAAACTGATTACATAAAGTTTTCAATCTATTTACATGCTTTGCTTTGCGAAGACAAGTAATTATAAATCGGGATATGGATATAATCATTTTTGGAATGAATCGTAAAATTCAACTCCTTCCGAGTAATCACTAAAAAATCAATTTGGTCGCTTATCTATATGCTTTATAGCACACATGTATCTACCCATCTAACTTTTAATCATTTACCGAGTAACCTGAAGCCCAAACCAAGAAATTAAAGGCAGGGTGACACTGGAAAGACGGCAGGAACTCAGGGTTACAAATTCTGTAATAATATGACTCTTTCTGCCCTAGATATTGATAACACTGTGTTTAGTAAATTAAGCGTTTTTCTGTTCAATATGGTTTTAGGTCTACATATGTATGTGTCTGTGAGTCTGTGCCTGTGAAGTCATGTATATACTACACAAGGGGACACTCCATTTTGTAAAAATCTAAAATCTAAAAATGCATAATGTATTCTGTTTAGTTACTTATGGCTGCGAATAGGGCTGGGTGTCACACTCCACAGAGAAGCAGGCGAAGGATGCTGCAATGATAAACAAAAAGGGATTTATTCGGGGCTGACAAACTCCAAGACAAACGCAACGTTAATGACCGGACTGGGGAAACAAACTGAAACGCGGACTTAAATACATGACAACTCAAAACAGCTGATGAACACAGGGATTCCACACGGGGCTGATGAGGAGGCGTGGCACACACGAGGATCGGACGAGCAGGTCATGATATTGGGTAGGGGTTAAGCTTGTCATTGTTGTGATCAGGGATATAGCCAAAGAAATGGCTGGAGAGTCCTCACACACACATGCGTATATATACACACACACACATATACATATTCTGGTGACGTTTGTTTGTGTCAGTGCTGGCAGGTCTTCGTCTGTCCGGCAGACCGCAGGGAGATAATTGCAGGCTGCGGTTTACGGTGGAGGCGATGATAGTCAGTGAGGTCACAGTGAAATCGATCGTCGCTCATGAAGGCCTGGGAGGTCAAAGCCCAAGATGCTGTATGCGTGGAGAATCCCCCAAAGCCAGATGGGAAGACATGCACTGGCTTCTGGGATGCGTTGGGGATACACTGGGACTAGGCAATTATTTCGGATGGGACTTAATTGATACCCTACTCCGTTCTATCAATGAGGATGCATTGATTCCAAAACGCCATGTATCTGGTCCCTGTCTGTATTTAAGCCATTATTAATGGCTGTGGTGGACAGAGTTATTGAGCAAATAAAGAGGCAAGAGTGTCGTCCCAATACACAAGCAGGAAAAGGCCAGGCAGACAGTGAAAACCCACTGGAATGCAAAATGGTTGCAGTGTCAAAAAAACACAAAGCTGCACTTCAGATCACTGGATAAATACAGGAATAATTGATAGATGATGATCTTTTGAGTCCGTGCCTTAAATTCAGCAAATTCCGTAAAACGTACCTCGTTGAAATAATTCATGTCAACAGCTGCTTAGGAAACATCTGCATACCATCTCATACTCCATGCAAAAAAAAAAAAAACCCCAAGCGTAACCCTTTTGCGCTGCACTCCTTTTCTGCATAATAATTTCCAGCTTCAGTGAACACTGGAATCAGGGGGCGTCGCCATGACATTCTGATGGTCATCCTGATCCAAATGCAATTTTTACTACAGACATTTAAACAACGTGACCAATATAGTGTTTTTTTTCTCCCCCAAAACATTTGGCCACGGATACGTTTGTAGGCATAGAGACAGTTTGCCTCCCCCCTGGTTGGAATCACCTACGCAAGGATTTACGAGAGGTGGAGTTCAAGAATGAGAACCACGGAGGTCAGGGGTGTTTGACCCTGTGGTCTGAGAGATGGCAAACTGGCCCTTTTGAAGTCAGGAGGGAGACTTTGATGAATGAGGCGACGGGATGACAGAGGAAACACTGTGAGGAATAGAGCGCAGTGCATCCTTCCTACCACTAGAGGTCTAGTGAGAGTTGACCCACAATTAGCTGGAGAATCAGTTAAAGGGCAGACAGGGCTAATGAGACCTTTTAATTCGATAATGCACATATCCTCACATGTGCATCGGGCCGTGCGAGAGCCTCACTCACACTCAAAGGAAATTATGGGGGAAAAGTCCAACAGAGTCTCCACTGGCGGATTCAGAGCCATGAAGTCACTCTAGTGCTACATGAATATTGAGTTCATCTGGTTTCTTTATCCAAAGTGACTCACAGACATGACTACCCATGATGCCCCTCCTCCATGAGTGCTAAATAGCACCGCGACATGCATGCAGAAGGGAGCTGGACATAAGGCAGCCCCCACAATATTCAGCGCGATTCCTGCATCCATGCATACCAGACAGGGAGAATCAAAGAAAGAGCGTGTTATCAGCACAGGACATCAGCAGCAAAATCTAATACCATGTAACCTTCCAGGAATGTACACAAATCACTAATGAAGGAACGCAGGTCCAGCCCGGACCCAAGCTCTGCATGCTATCCTGAGAACACAGCTTCCCAGCAAGTCTGTTTTTGCCACATTGAACTGCCCCCCCCCCACCCCATGGTATAGATTGGAGAGAAAAACGTCTGGAAAGTTATGGGTCTACGAAAGGCGGCACACTTACGTGTACAATATACTCCGCAGAGCAGAAGAGAGAGAAAATAACATAACCACTTTGTTCTATTCCATTCATTAACTCGCAATGACCAGTAATTACTCCGCGCTTCATTCAATAAGTATTTATAGTTCTAAACATTCCTATTAAGTAATGGAGTAAATAACTGCCGTCACCCAGATGGAAAGGATCGCTGAGCTCTTCTGTGAAACATACTGCTCTTCAATTACAGTGCCCCCTCCCCCCCCGCCCCAGCACCAGGAGAGGCCCAGCCTTCACCACACGCACCATCCCTCTCATCGCAAGCTGACTGGCTGACTGGGGTGCTTTTGAAATTGCCAGAATTGGAACTCATGGTCTAACTCTTCACAGGATTGGTTTCTATGAGGAGACGGAGGGGGGAGGAGCTTAACCCAAGCGGCAAGCACGCAGCCGATGAGCGGTTCTGATAACAGGGGCTGGAACGCCGCCGCTCTCGAAGGTATGAATGGAAGGAGCTTATTGTTTGAATAACAGGTGCTAGGTAACAATGCCTGGCGTTCACGTGTGTGTTTTTTTTTTCCGCCAGGATCTTTCCGTGACTGAGCTCCAAGAGAATCATGAAGCAGGGAAGCAGATGACTCCAGGCAACCATTGTGTCAGACAGAAAGTTTCCTGGCCAAAAAAAAAATGCTTATATTCAAGAGTGTGTTTATGTCAATTTGCCCAACTCCCAGGATAGGCTCCTGGCTCATTGTCACCCTCTGCTGGACAAAGAGTTATGGGTGATGGATAGATATGTAACAGGCATGACGCTGACCAGAGATACCCATCCATTAATCAGCTCAGGCTAATATAGAGATATGTGGCCACTTGAAAGATGCAGATGTCAATGTTAGGGTCATTATACGGATTAAGGACTGTAGATGGTTTTGAATGAATAAATGAATCTTATATTTATACAATGGTTTTCAAGACCCCCAAAGTGCTCTATAGAAGCAATGGGGAGCCACTTCAAGCCGCCACTGTGTGGCCCCCACCTGGATGGTGTGACTGCACCAGTACCTCACCACACGGTAGCTAAGGCGGTGAAGGGGCCGCCTAGGTTGCAGGGCGACAATGGGCTGTGGGATGAAGCATGAGAATCTCAGTCTCTGTTGTGCAGTGGCTGGGAGAACAGAGCAGCTAGACCTCAGTCTTACAGAGCCATCAATAGCCAGGCAGAGGTGAAGTAAATGTATGGACTCCTCGCTATGATGTCCAAACCCTCGCTTCCCGCTTTCATAGCCTCCTGCAGCCTGACATATGAGCATTGCCCTGTATTTGTTCAACAGTATTTAGGTCCAGATGGACACAATACAGGGAACAGAGCATGGCCAAATGTGGCAGCATGGGCACGGCAAGTTTGCACCAAATGTTCTGTTTGTGGACAGCCCCGTTGTGGATGACATGCCCTGCTCACTGTTACTGAAGGACGTGCTTCAGTTGAACAAGGGCAGGCAGCTCCATTCTACCTGGTGTCGGAAGAACCACACCTGATCTCAGGCAGAAAACCTGCTGGATACCAGGACTTGAGGATCAGGGTTAACTAATCAGGGTTAACTAAACCTCTGCCAGAATAAGAAGGGCGCACAGCACTTGCTCAGGTGTCTGTTGAGTCTCTGTGTGCCCAGTTTACAGTGTGTGGGGCTTTAGGCGGGGGTTTGATTTCATTAATTAAGGTACAACATCAAGCCTAATAAAGATTCGGATCTTCTTCCTAATAGAAGTCTGGAGAAGTGCCAGGAAATCAAATTCCCTGTGACCATCAGCCCAGACCTCCCAGTCCTTTGGGTCATTTCTCCAAATGTCAGTTTCCCCGGGATTCGGGGGATGTAAAGGATTTCCGAGGAGGTTCACATTTCCAGTCCAGAAAATGAGTCTAAACACTTCCAATCGAAAGATTATGCGCAGAATGCTCCATGAAAAGCCCTTCAAAAATGTCATCTTCTCCTCCATCCTGCTTTCTTTTGTGATATAAATGGGAGCAAAAATAAAAGAAATTGTATACCCAACACTAGCACCCAGAAAATGAAGCATGGGATGCACCAAACTCCAAGAGATCTGCAGGCTGCTGCGGGACGTGAGGGAGGGAGAGATGGATCCCACTCATCTGATCCCAGGGGCAGAACTTCCCAGCAAAAATGAAGCGGGGGGGAGGGGGGTGTTCTGGCAAGTCAGTCCGTCCCAGATGTTACTCTGTTGGCCTGCTCTGCTTCAATAAATAGTGTCCATGATAACGAGCCTCCGTAGAGCGTCCCCGCGGGCCGTCTTATCTCACCCTACTCCAAGTCAACTGGAGAAGAAAGTCAGCAAGTAGCAGCAGACTGCTGTGAGTATGCAGGCCTTCAGGCAGCAGACTGTTGTGAGTATGCAGGCCTTCAGACAGCAGACTGCTGTGAGTATGCAGGCTTTCAGGCAGCAGACTGCTGTGAGTATGCAGGCCTTCAGACAGCAGACTGCTGTGAGTATGCAGGCCTTTAGGCAGCAGACTGCTGTGAGTATGCAGGCCTTCAGGCAGCAAGATAGTGAACAAAGTGCCTCTGTAAGCCCGTCTCTGCTCAGCTCCTCAACGCTTGTTGACACCTGCTGTTTACGAGGCCTGCTCACAGAGAGGTAGCCCCCCTCCCATGATTCCCTCACAAGCTCCCGGCCTCATAGCGCCTTGTCCAGACATCAAATCGCACTGTGTGGTAGAGTTTATGGCACTTCACTACACGACGTTCCAATCAGTACACATCATTTCTGTGGTTCTGGAAGCACAGTGATCGCTCGACAAGCTAAAACGAGATACTCTCCCATTGGCTGAAAGGTGAAGGCATTCATAACGGTTTATCAACCAAGTGTCCGCGATTTACACAGATTAGTCCATCAACAAGAGAACGCAATGAGAGACATAACAGAGTGCTCCCCACGATCGGATGGGCTTGCAGGACATGAGTGTCAACCTTGGGATGCGATATTCCAAAAACACCTCACAGCACGCGATAGATTGTTACGCGGCCACAGTCCAGCTCGTGGTCAGTGTTAGGATCTACTGACAGAACAGGAGCACTGTGTCCTGACCACTTGGCATGGAGGCAACTGCAACTGCAATTTTGCTCTACAGCTGCCAAATGCTAATTTCATACAGCAACACAATTTAATTTCATTTTGTTTTTAATCTTAGTAACCCCACAGGGAAAGCACTATATAATTAAACTTTATAGCAGTGCCTGGCAGCCCATGCTGAGAAGGGTAGTGTAAACGAATACAAACACGCACAAACAGACACACGCAAATGCACACACACACACACACACACACACACACACACACACACACACACACACACACACTCGCAAACACCAAATCATAGGCAGGGGAGCACATATTGCCAACTCAATGGAATAAACACAGAACCTGTTATTTCCGAGTCAGCGAATAAGAAAGTCTGACAATTAGGTTAAAAGAAACACAAACACAAGTGCATAGTTCCATCAGTGGGCTATAGACTTCACAAGCTGCTTGTTTTTGCAATTGTAATATTCAATTTTATTTAAGTTATTCGTTTCTTACAACTTATTGAATCTTCAAGAAACGCCTCAAGATTCATCTTTGCCGGAAACAGTTCGGCGAGCTCATCCAGTCGCCGACCTGCTCAGGCTTCATCTGTTATTCCCTAGCTGGTCTCCTGTGATTCCTGGATGACCATGTGTTTCTGCACTTGTTTTTGACGTGAATAGTTCTGTTGTTGGGTTCTCATGATGTTTTTCTGTTGCTGAGATGCAAAAACACACATCTTGCTGGACATTCACTAGAAACTCAGCCTAGCTACACTTACGCCCAAGATGACTTAGCATGACAATATATGCTAGTGATAAATAAATGCAAGAATATGTGCTTTATATGTGTAATAACTCATATCACTATTACAAATCTACTACTTTTAAATCTACTACAAATCTACTATTATTAATGAGCATAACAACAGCTTAGAAAATGTACTGTTTTGGCAACGAGGCGATTGAGCGAATCTCCCGCAAGCCATGAGAAGGAAAATCAGGAAAATGAAAGACAGTCTAATGTAAGCCTGATTCTTTTACACACCGGAATAACAAGCCGTGGGTATTTTTGGCGCCGACAGCGTGAGCGAGAGGGCCTTCATCCGAAGGGGCGACTGTTGCATTCAATGTTCACTTCAGAGCAGGGTTTTGATCTGAGGCGAGTAACAGGGAGTCTGGAACACTCCGGAACAATGGGTCACGGGGGCGAGGTGGAAGCCACAAGTTCCTCCCGCTAGCAATGTGCGCATTCCGATCCACGGGCACGTTCTGCCACACACAGCCCGGACCAGAATTAACAGCACGCAAATCCACATGCATCAGGTAACGTGCGGTGTTGTTTTCATAATATGCCATAATTACGTTTGGTAATTAAGTGTCACTTTCACCCGAAGGCAACACACGATTTGTACTCCACTTCTACAGCGGGGTATTTCTTGGAGGAATTTAGGTTAAGTGGCCGGCTGAGGAGAAACACCGCAGAGCCCCTGGTGGGACTGGTGCCATCTCGTCCTTAACCGCCGTGCCACCTGCTGGTCTGATTCATGGTCCACATGAATCCATCAGTGGCTAATCAGGATAGTACCCAGAAACTCGGTGACTATTTTTTGCCCGTGTAAACGAAAATTACAAAAAACCAAAGCAAGATTAGTCATATCAATAGACTGCCGTTTTCGATGACATTTGCAACGGGAGTATTATTACTTTTCTCCTTTAATGATCATACGCAGGATATCACTGCCCTTTCAACATACCGCTGAACACAACACATCCACCCATAATCCACAGACAGGTGTTCAAAGCACGCGCAAAAAAAGGGATGCCTCAGAAAATAAAAGCAAAGTGTATAGTACCATGTAGAATGTGAACTCAATTAAGTCAAATTAATTATCGCACCTATTAAAAAGGCTCGGGAAAGGCCATGAAAATTGGATTGAACTTGGGATCCTCGCTGCTGCGTGTCTTAGCGTTGCATCTATTTAGAGAGATGGAGGAGCGAGAGAGAGTGACGCCTTCCTTGATGCTATCTTCCATTTAGACACCAGATTATTTCCTGCTGTCAATTATTAATGCTCTACAGATCTGTAAAGCATACAAGTGTTTTGATGAGCGTAAAGTTTCAAGACCAGGCGCATACCACGATGAAGCAGCATGATAAGTACTCGACTGTCATCAAAACAATTTGATGAACGAGACAGCATATTTGTTTGTGTTGGACCAGACAATCCACTCTGGACTTGGCCTCCCCAGATCTATGCTTAGACAGCCATGTTTTGCCCATACAGAAGGGAGATCAACACACTCTAAGCTGAAGTTAAACTTTAAATAATTACTGAAACGGCCTCTACTAGATACCAGAGATGAGGGTGAGCTGCAGCCACACCCGGAACACAGAGTAGAGCGTGACACAGACGCCATATTGGGTCTCACCATGAATAACACAGAATCTGGTAGAATCACAACTGGGCTGTTCTTAGCTCTTCACCACGCAATGAAGGCATTTTTAGGAGCAACTTAAATAAAGTTTTATAAATATGAAAGTGTGGTTACTTACATAAGCATCTGAATTCTTGCTATACTTTGTAATTCAGCAATACGGTAATCCAACCTCCAGTTTATTGAATTTATGATGTCTGCGGCAGGAAGGCATTAAAGCATAAAGTGCAAAGAACACTGACAAACTGAAAAGCAGACGCACCAAAAAAAGCAGATAGGTTGGGCGGACTCCCAATTTCAAGAAATTTACCAAGCGTCAATTTTTTGGGGTAATATAAAATTGACAGTAAATTTCTGTATGAATTCGTCCTCGGTAACACAGCATTTAATTGAATACAAATTTGCATCAACCCAACATCCCAAGTAAAACTTGTTTTGTGAAACAGGCCCTAAAGCAACCACGGGTCTCCTGAAAAGCCACAGGACTATGATCTCGAAAGGATGGAAGGGAAACATTGTTTGCATTACTGAAGAAAGAATCAGGTTAGGACTGGCTTATGTGTGAGTCAACAGCATCAGGAAGGTGAGGCTGGAGACTGGGATTACCCGCAGCGATTTCTCAGCTATCTGTACATACTGCATGTTGTTTTATGCTTTTCTGCTCTAACTCAGACCCCCAGGGCTGACCCCAGCCACAAGCCCTGTAATCTCCATTTCATTTGATTCTCTCTCTGCCTGAAGCATCAGTTCAGAGTTTGTATAGTTCAAGCTTTTTGCTAACCCAGTGCCTGAGCATAGTGTTTACGTTTGTGTAGTACTAGCCCCGCCTCCCAGTCGCCATCTACCGCCGAAAGAAGAGAAACCTGTTGATGGCTGTCACGCATTCTTTATTAAAACACATGGAAAGTAATACACAAATACAAAAAGGGCAGAGGTTTGAACAGACCGCGGTGTTTGCTGATGTCTGATTCGGGAAGGTGATCTTTCTGTCACTCACAGTCTCTTTCCCTCTCTCACCGTCTCTCTTGCACTGTCACTTCGGTCCCCTTCCTCCTCCCTCCTTCTCTGCTCCTCCTTCATCCTGTCGCTCGCTCTGTCCCTCAGCGGCGACAGTCTGCCCGGATCAGCGCTCCCCACCTCCGATCATCTACACCTGCCGCTTCCACGGAGTAAAGCCGCGCCAACAGGCATTCATCAGTGTGCGTCTTTATGTAACACCTGCCGTCAGTACAAAAGCCGTTTTCTGGGGGGGGGGTGTCGGGCCAGAACTCCTGCCTCTCACCCCTGTCAGGTCATCGACTTAATCCTTCTGCCAGTTGTATAACGTTCAAGAATGTGTGCCCCCTGCGAGCCGCTAATGTTTTTCATTACGCCGTATACGGGAATCCTGGTGACCTGAGTTGTGTCTTTGAAAAGCAGGGGAATCTAAACTACATCTGGGGGAAGTAAAGATGAACAAACTGACCTGAGAGAAACAAATACCCTAGTGGCTCAGGGAAGGGGAATCGCAGGTCAGCCTTGAATGCCCCCCCCCCCGCTTTCTGACAACCTTTCCAATCAACAGCAAACTCCACATGATGAATAAGCAATCCAGAAGTACGGGAAAGGGAGTGACAAAGCATGGGATCCCGATTGGGGGGTTGTTCATTTATGAGAAGGAGGACGGATTTCCATTTCGTCCCTATGGTTCAGCCTCCATCCCCCATAAAAACGAAAAACAACGGTCTCCATCTGCCCGTCTCCCAAGCTTCTATTAAAGCGGGGGTTCATCGAGAACTGGAAGAAAAATGTCATTTGGCAGAGAAATTCCGATTAAATCCGTCATTTCAGGGCTGGCAACGTGGACCCTGGGGCTCTTAAATCAAGGTGTCAGATTAAATTCTAACGCTGGTTGCTGGTACAGAAGAAACAAGGCCCATTGAGGACAGCGGAACATTTATAAATGGGCTGGATCGCGGGAACGCCAAGCCGGTGCCAAACTTCAGCCAGCGATCGGTTCCAGGGCACAAACAACAGGAAGGCCTTTGGATGTAGCTACAATGCCCACAATGAATTTCCCTGTATCGCGGCGGAAGTAGTGCCCAGTGAGTGACCCGTGATACCAGCTGTTACTGGTTAGGAAGCGTTGGCTCCAGCAGGCCCACCGCGGACAAACCGTGGGCGGCCTTCAACCCCGGCGTCCGGTTCTTCTCTGAGTTGTTACCACCATCCACACCCTTCCTCCATACCCTCCGGGTCACTGGAATACTGTGTGAAGTTGGCTCTGATTTGCACTTGGATGACTCTGTCAAAGCCAGACTCGCCCGCCCACGTCTGACACGTCAACACAGCCGACAGCAAGACATAACCTTTGACCCGGCATGGCTATGATGGTAACTCCCATTA
>JAODKE010000002.1:20057630-20080476 GCA_026779605.1 Mormyrus hasselquistii
CATCATGAGCCCTGCACCCCCACCCCGGCCAGGTGGGCAGCACAGACATCTCTATGGGGGGCAGCCAGAAGCAGGGCTGTCACGGTTAGGGTTTTGTTCCCTCTGCTGGAGGTAATGTCGGCCTTGATTCTCTCTTCACGAAGCCTTGTGAAGTTCCCTCCACTCCATCAAGGCAGTGTGCGGTTGCTCGGCAACGGTAGGGTCTTGTGTCTCCGAGCGCTCCAGTTTGTTCCTGCTGAATGCCATGCAGGAGAGGGGAAGACATAAATTGGTAAACGGTAGACGCAGACTCGGGGGGATGTGGATCGATGCGTGAGCGGGCGGCCGGCTATCTTGCCTGCTCACCTCCGATTCACCGCTGTTATGACGCCCTGGCAGACGTGTTTACCGCCTTTATTATCCGTACTCTGTTCTGTGGGTCCTTGCCCGTGAGGATGTCTGTGTCTTCAGCTTCATGGACACGTGTTGTATTGTATTAAACAAGCGTCCTGCTTCTTCGTTAAAACTCACAAGCAAGATGTTAGACGAAAGCAGCCGAATATGAAAATCTGGGTGCAAATGTTCTCAGAAGGTATTGGAAGTGGCCCCTTGTGTCGCCGTGGCGGTGCACGCACCAGTGGCCAGAAGACAGGATCTCCACTCACACTTGTGTCACCACCACAAGTGAGGCCTCGGGGGTCGTCCGGTTACCGCTGTCTCTGGCGGCGTTTGAGTGGAGCACCCACATGACGAGCTGGGTAAAACCTTCTTGCGGGCATGCTGGGTCTTGAAAGAATGCAGAATAAAATCATGAAGCCCAGAATTTCAAGAAAAAGCAAGAAAAGTCACCATTATGAAAAAATACGCAATATGGCAGGTGCTCTGTCAGAAGACCTGCTGTTCCACTCAGGCATGTACATCGCAGGAGCATGCAGCGCTACATCTATGCCTGTGATATTCCAGTCTCCCCATTAAGACTCCCAGTAACAACCTACTCTACAGCTGGGCCAAGAAAAATGTGCTGGCCACAGTAAATATGTCAATGCCATTGTTAATAGACAGTATCCATGGAGTAAAATATGGAATCATCATAAAGATATATATGCGGTGAATTTGCGCTCAGTAAGATGAGTTTAAATATCCATGGGCAACAAATCACTCTGTTCAATGAGAGTTTGCACAACTTCTAAAATGAACTTGAACCTACAGTTGGGGTTTGCGTCAACAGGGTGGTGGTGGGGGGGAGGGCGCACAGGAAGGAATAGGCCCCGCCTCTAGCGCTAGCCACTCAGTCCCCTGACTCGTGTGTTCCATGCTGTCACCAGAACTGTTCCATATGTGCGTGGGTTCAAGTGGGTGTCCTGGGAGGGGGGGGGGGGGGCTCCACTAGACAAGCCCAGCTGTGAGCCAAACCAGACAGAACCAGCTGGGGGACCCTGCTCAAAGCTCACAGACACCACATATTCGGGGAATGGGACATGTGACAAGGGGGAATCCCTGTTTATGCAGTGTAGCTACACACACCAATTAAAAGGACGTTTAATGGAATCCAATTAATAATCAGACATAATGTGCTACCGTCCGTTCATCTTCAGAGACGCTTATTTGGTACAAGGTCGCGGGAGGCCTGCTGCCTGTCCCACTAAACACTAGACAGGCGCCCCGGACGGGACGCGGCTCCAGCATTACCTGATGCATTCATCCACGGATTTTGAGAGCCGCTACGCAGCGGAGAGGGTTTATGTGTATCGGTGTCGGCTGTAGTCCTGCGGAGGGTGTTAGCGCACAGGGGCCGTGTGGTGGGGGCTCCTGTCCGCGGGGCGACCTGTCTCTGCTTAGCGGCGCTTCCCATAAATGAGCACGGAAATTAAGGGTAAATATCAAGGTGACCTTTGAGTGGACAGGCACGCTGCTCAAAGCGGAGTAGAAAGCCAAGTACACATTAAGGAGTAATGGCTGCATACCCTCCCCGCTTTCCCTGCAGGTCATACCTTGCTGGTTAGCAGCCTGGCAGGGATTCATATCTTACCCAAGATGCTCAGTCCAGAGTCTTCTCCTTTTACAGCTTCACCGCAGGTTAAGGGAGGTCTTAGAGACAGGGCAGGAGGCCGGGAGGGGACATATCTTCTGGAAATCCTGCATTGACTGGACTCTTGAGTGTCACTGACGCAGGGAGAACCAGAACAGTGATTTGGACAGAGTGGAAGGTGCAGAACGAGAAGGTAGGCCAAGGGTCCGGGGCCCTGTGTGTGTGGGGGGAGGGGGGGCATTTGGGCAAACAAGACACACTGCAGATCACAGGCCGTGGTGGATGCTGGATCCTGGCTTTCTGAAATAAAGTGAGAATCAGTACCATGAGCATATGCAGGTCCAGTCACGCCATAATCCTTCACTGCTAGTCTGAAGCACATGCGTATATTTTCAAATCTCTATTTATTTAGGCCTCTCCAGCGCAGCAGGGAAGTACTTAACCTGAAAGCCCAGCTATTGAATCCCATGCACCTCTTTATGTACAAGCAACAACAAAACCAAAACCAAGAGTAACTGTATGTTTATGACGACAATAAACACCAACACTGGGAAAGCTGAAGAGTAAAGCAGGAGACCAGGGTTAGAGGCACTCCAGCTGTGAAGCTGCCAGGAGGCCTAGACACCTAATAATAATTATAACGCATTTAATCCTGTCAGGTTCCAACACCGTCGTAATTTAAATACCTACGCACCATGTTTCTGAGCAAATGCTGGATCATCCAGCAGGGCTTCAGCCAACAAGAGGCAGGTAAATTTGATTTAACCCCTGTCCACATTCCATGGGTCGGAAGCCATTCCTTGTCACTTGTTGACAGGTGATTATGCATCAAGTAATTAATGACTGTACATCTTTTTTGTTATTTTTAATAAAGCTGGTCGTCTTCCACCCCTGTTCCGTCCCAAGCCAGGCGTACAAAGACATACACTCATGCTCCGGTCTGTTCTAAGAGACGCAAGGTGGCAGCGAGTCCTAATTACGAAGGGAACAGACGACAGACTAGCTGTTGCCATGCAGAATGTTTGCCGCCTTCAAGCTGAGAGGCGCCTCCACAGCCACGTGGATACCTGCCTGTACGGATGCTCCGTCTCCCGGTAACTGGCCAGCGGGAAGCTGGTCCAGGCCACACCCAGGTCTGCTCTGCTTCAGGTTGTTCTCAATTGACCTCCCCTTGGTCACCCATCAGACTGTAATGGAGAAGGGGTGACACAGGCACACAGGCACACATGTAGATCTACCTATGGGAGGAGGGGGGATTTTAACGAAGATGGTGTTTGATCCCGTGACTATTTACTCAGATAAAACTTTTGCTGAAGCAGCTACATTTATTAAATATCCTCCCGATATCAGTCCACAGCAGCTCAGGATTCCTGTGCAGTCATCATACTGCTTCAGTCATCATATTGCTTCAGTCATCACTGTTATGCTTTCACCTTGTCTAATAACAGGTGGTAAAAGCAGTATCTCATGGACGACCAACTGATGTCATTAGTCGTTACCGGGTAACGTAGCTGCTCTAGCGGCTGATACACGTGTCTGTGCTATCTGTCTCCTCTGTACCACGCTGTTTACGTAAGTGATACATGTTTACTGGGTCTATGTTGACAAAAAAATCACACGCAGAATCACAGGCAGGCAACATTATTCTTGTACACAGCAACAATATTTGTTTATCAATTTCATCATTGAGAAATACTCCCGGTTAGCAAATTATATCGTCAAGGGGATCCCTGATTTAAGGTATTTGTAACTTTCGTAAATACAAAAAGAGTTGCATTTGATTCACATTGAACACATACTGTAATGAAAACTTTAATCTAGTGCAGATTTTCCCTGGTCATTTATACAGGCATTTGACTACATTTCACACTGCAGATCTGTAGGTCATCAATATCTCGTCAGACATTGTGACCGGAAGGTCAACCTGTGTATTGATTTCAGGGAACAAATCCAATCAGACTGGCCAGAGGTGAAAGTGTGGCTTACTTGTGGATGTTGTTGTGGTGATGGAAACACAACCCCCCCCCCCCCCCAAATCCCCAGTGATTATTCTGCTTTGTGGGCTATAGATGACAGTGTCCAGTGTTCTCTTACGAGACTGATGGATGGGGAATGAGTATCATTAACCTGCAGTAATGAGTGATGGGGAGGAACAGACCATCGGCTATGGCACTATTAAGCTTTGCCATTTAACACAACATTAATCACTTAACGTGTAAATAAATGAGGGACATGTTGCGCATCTCCACAGGAAAGAAACGTCCATTTCAGAGGGGCGGCTGTGGTGCTGCTGCCTAAGATTTGGGGACACGTGTGTGTAGTACGGGGAACTGAAGGGGGCCGTATATGTGGGTGTGGGGTGGTCTTCAGTGCTTTTAGCGAATGCTGAGTTGGAAGAGAAAAGACTGTAAGCATGAAAGCTACGGCTTCCCGTTCTCAGCCAGAGTCTCACACGCTGTGATGACCCGCTTTGCAGAAGACGGCCAGCGGGACTCGATGCCCCTGGAACAGCCTGAAATGCAGCTTATCTCCACGCAACGACCGCCCATCCCCCCCCCCCCCCTGCGGCATGGTCGACCTGCAGGACTCGCCGGGAGATGCGGAGTTAAAAGCGACCTGGATGCGACTTGGCTTTACAGCTAAGAGTTTTACGCACTCAAAAGCAATTAATGGGCTACTGTTGTGAATATCCGTGTGGAAAAGGTCCAGATGGGATTGTAAGGGAGAAGTGTGACACAATGTCCAACGAGACACGTGTTCAGCCAGCCTGCTGCTAGGTCAGGCAGACTCCAATGCAGGGGTCAGTCAGCACGGATTCCACTCCTATAGGCTTACTGTGCCTGACGCTTCGAGGACGGCGCCCGGGAGAGCGGTGGCAGAGGGGAGAAGGGCAGTACAGTATGTTAGTGCAGCGTTTTAGATACGCTAGACGCACATGGGCACAGTGTCTGCCACTCTAAGTGTTTATATGGCACTAAATCAACGGTGAACAAGGTCTGAGTCAATAAAGCTGAATTTATTGTTTAATTGAATAAAATCTAATTTGGTAATAAATGCAGCTATAACTCAGATCTCAGGCTCCTTCTATCAGCCTTGCTAAATCAAACGAGAAGTTTCCAGAAAAGTCATCTGCCTGTCCTGGCGTGTAGGCATATGATTGGGTTTATGCAAGGCGGTCTCATCTGTAGATCTCCATGTCTTTGCCATATGTTGAGCACGAAATCTTCATGTAGACCATCAGGGCTTCCAAAGAGGGCAACCATCCACACTGGAATCCAACCATACGTCTCAATGAGTAACAAGTATAGTACGGATGACGACACACTGATACTATGTAAATCACATGTACACCCTCCGATAACTTACATGTGACTATTTTTGATTTTCTCTCTCTCTTTCTTTCTCTATATGGCTGTCTGTCCATCTGTCTTTTCATCTGTCTTTTCATCCGTCCATCCATCACAACACATAGTATGAGATTGACATATGCCAATCAAAACAATGAAAATATTGCCACCTTGGCTGGACTGGGACCTTTATCACTGCAGTTTCTGTTCCATTACAGTTTTGGAAGATGTTGCGGGATTCAAAGACGTGCTGGATGGACAGCTGGCCCTGCGTTCAGGCCGCGAGCTTCACTCTCACCTCTTTGTGTGTTTTTGTATCAAAGGAGAGTGGGAAAAAAACTCCTCTCATACTTGTGCAAATAGTAAATTAAGCATCGTTTCACTTCAACTAGGCAGCAAGGCTCAATGGCATAACAATAATGCCCCCCCAGCAGGAAAACTGCAGATAATCAGAGCTAAGCAATGTTCAGAACATGTTTGTCCAACCTGGAGATCACAGTGTCACTATTTGTTCAGGTTTTAGGCCATAGACGGACTGTGATAGATAGCAGGCAACTCCGTGATGCGTATCTATGAGGCTCACCCAGAAACAGCATGTACCTTTGGAGGAACGCTTCACAAATAGCTTTGGCGGTAAAGGACGAGCAAACTCGCATGACCATGTAGTTTAACTTCATGTAAAACAAAAAGCGCACAGTGGCTAGGCCACACCCTGGGTCCTTTGTGAAGGCGCTTACGGTGGCGTCTTTGTGCGGCAGAGTTCCTCAACATGTGCGCCGTGCCCGGCGCATCAACAAACACGCCTGTCCTTGAGGCTTCTCATCGCCGAAGTTCCACTCCGAGCGTTTCCATGGGAACCAGTCGAAGGCAGCACACGCGCGTGTGCATCCGTGATAACAGGTAGATGAGAATTATCACCTTTTTAAAAAAAAAATAAATAAAAAATGCGCCTCTACTTGCCCCACATGCTCCCTCTATTCCTGCTCTCCTCTCAGAGGCTCAGGCACGTGCACGCACACGCTCGGCCGCGCACATGCTCGGCCGCGCACACGCACCCTGAACAGCGGGATGCTCATTAAAAGAACAGTGCCTTTCCATCTCAGCGTCAAATGCTTCCCCAGATACAAAACCTGAGAAACTGCGCTATTAAAATTCAAACCGCTCAAACTGTTGCTTTTTCCCACACCACACACCAGATATCTCATAAGGCTTCCACCAGCACACACAATATGCACGATTTCTAATTCAGTTACTTGCCGCTCGTTGGCAAAACTGCCGCGGTTTGTGCCTTTCTATATCTGAATAGCATTTTTCTTTTGATAATCAAAGATCAGCGTGATCCAAAGGAGTGATGCATAAATGTATAAATGCAGAGTCCTTCATGAAGTGGATGGGCAATAACTGGAGGTGGCTCAGAGTAAGGATGTTGCATTTACTGTCTGCAGTGTAGAGAACTTCTCAATGGGCTTTTACGGTGTGCTCATGGAATTGACCTGGGGAAAAGTTAGAACAGAAATGACCTTATGTGATGATCTTGGTGACCATTTCTTTGAAGACACATCCCTTTTTTCCCCAGACTGAGACGTGCAATGGAAAATGACCTATAGCCAGTGTTGGGCATTTCAGGTCCAGAAGCTACAAATTCAGTCCAGGATTTTGTTTTTACCAACCAGTCGTGCATAAAGTCACAGTCACAGAATACTCAGGTTGAATTTGGTAGAAACAAAATCTTGGTCTGAATTAGTACTTTATGAACCTGAAATGCCCAACACTGCATAAAGACGGCCTGATCCAAGTCAAGACAATGAAAGTAATGAGGGAAGCAGGCCGAATGAAAGTGAAAGATTCCTGTTGCCTAGACAAACACAAAGTTTGTATCATGTTTAGTGGACCTGAGCCCCATAGCCGGCCATGGGGAGTTTGTCTTAGAAAGGCACACAAGTGTCCTGTAAATATTTCATGAACAGAATGTTTGAGATCTTGAATGAGCTAAAATTGATTCATTATTTTTTAATGCTGTCTGGGCAAACATTTAGAATAATTTCTTGGCACTACAGCCTGCTTTCAGAAATGCTTAATTTTTACAGTGAAAAAATGCCCAACGAAAGAGAGGGAGTGGGAGAGAGAGAGAGAGAGAGAGAGAGAGAGAGAGAGAGAGAGAGATGTTCAATAAGTGGGCTTTTGACAGCTAACTTTTTCACTGTTTAAGCACGAGAACTGTAAATAAATGAGATTATGAATGCGGTGGTTAAATCTGAAACACTTACCCTACAAACTCTCTATCTCTACACTCTAAACTCTACACTCTAGTCTAAATCCTCATTATGAAAAGGTCATTATGATATCTCTATCTCTAGTGGATTCTGTGATCTAAATCAGGTTAAATAATCCATCCATCAATCGATTGTTTAACCAAGAGGGATCCTTGGTGAGTCTAGAGCCGATCCCTGGAAGCACAGAGTGCATGGCAGGGACATACCAGATGGGATGCTAGGGCATTGCTGTGGGCACACCCACACACAATCATTCATTACAGGCAGTTTTATAGACGCCTGTAAAAATCCACCTAAGTACGCACTGTTTACGAAGGGAATAGATTGCAGATCTTGACATCAGTTGTGCATTGGGAAGTACATTTTACAGCATCCAACGCAGTGAATCTGTGGAAGAGCAGCCCAGGAGTAGAGTGACCGCAAACTAGGGAAGTTACAGCATTTGTGTGTTGCTTTTATTAGCCTGGAAGAGCCTCTGAAGGAGAAAGAATCTTCACCTCCCACCCCCCAGAAAACAGTCTGACAGAACAGGAGAGATAAGTGTGTACAAAGCAGAAAGCAAAGTGTTACTTTGTCACATTTTATAACTATGTTGCCCATGAGGGAACCATACAATATCTTCTCATCTTCCAGTGAGCTTCACGACAGGTCACAGCCAGAGGATTGGTAAATATGCCGGTGAAGGTATCAGCCGTCTGGGGCATAATTAAAGTTAACTTTGCTAGCTTTTAACCGCTACTCTGTTCTTTTAAATCTGTCAAATGTTCATCCTGCACGGAAGTAGCGTACAGCAAAGCAGCCTCCCATGGACGCTGGGTGATAGGTGACGAGGATGGCATGAACGGCAGAAGCCATCTTAAATAATTTCAGTCAGAGAAGAATGGCATGATTCCTGCCTCTGGGAGGGGAAGGGGTCTCCAGGACACAATGATGTCAGGATCTGCGAGAGTAGCAGGGCACGAGGAAGGTTAACGTGGCGGGGATGACGACGGACGCAGTGACGTGGTGAAGGTTTCGGTGAGGGCCGTCGATGGGGCAGTAGGGTTCGTGCCGCGGGCTTGTAGGGAGAGCCTGCAGCGGCAATAAACACTCAGTCGTGCTCCGTAAGAAGAACAAAGGGAAAGATATTGGTATGACTGTTTGAGATGACTGAATTACAGGCAAATATCAGAGAGGAGTTTGGAGTTCCTGCAAATCTGAGAAAACAATGAAAGAATCCGAGACATAAGAGGTTGTTTACATTAAGTACGGTGTTAAATTCAACCTTATAACGGTCAGAGTTTATTAACATGCACTCCAGACTAAATGTACTGTAACGCTGGGTCTAGCGTCACTGAAGGCTTCCACGTTTGGCTGCTCGGTGAACTCGAAGATGGCTGATCCTTCCGTCACAGCCCGGACACAGGACCTCAGGATTCTCCTACTTCAAAGCGGCTCCTGATTTCAATGGTCGCCCCTTCAACATTTGCCCGCTTATGTTTGCCTGGTGCCATCCTGAGGAAGGACACGTCTCCTGAGGGGACATCTGCGAGCATTGACTCGTATGCGCCGGTAACAGCTCACCAGCCACTCTGAGCGCTTTTCAAGCACGGCTGAGGTGCCTCGTTACTGCAGGAACGGAACCTGACCAGCACTGTGACCTTGGAGCAAACACAGCCGCGTGCCATGGAAACGGTTACATAAGGGCGCCGTCACCGCCGCCACTGCCAGAGTGAAATTAAAACAACCTCTTACTTTTGTTTTCTCGATATGGCCTCACCTCCCAGCCTTACCCTGAGCAGATCATCTAATACAAACCCCAGGCTCTCTGCCTCCCACTTCAGCAATTATGTTTGAATAGGAAAACTGAAAATAATAATAATAATATAAAAATATTAAAGGTTCATTGCAGGCCCCCGTCAGAAAGGGTATCGCATTGCAGTAAGTGATTTTCATTAAAGGAGTGAGACCGTCTCATGAAAATTCACATTCAGACAATGGTGGGCGAATGAAATGGCGACTTCAAAATATCGGTGATGCTTATAATCTTGGGAGGAGTAACTTGAAAAACTTTGAAAGCGCAGGGTTTGGAGCACGTGTCATATTTTAAGGTTAAAACCGCGGAGAGAGGCTGGTAAATCTCACCAAGAATTCAAGACGGTGTATTTTGTTTACCCTCTGTGCTGAAAAGTGTGTTGAGTGTGACCAGAAGCAAGCCAAGCCTGGAATACCCCACAGGAAGACCATGTTCACTTTGCTAAGTTGCATAGTCTTCCCCATGGACTATTATTGCCGCTTGTATGTTTAGGCCACAGGCCTCAGGGCTACAACAGGCCACATATACACCGGATGTGCTCATTGGAGCCATGTGTTGAACTGACAACCTTTGTGGACCAATGATCTTTCAAAAGCTTCTTCTCATTGTGTCAGTCCAAGCTGGACCACACGGGTAATTGTTTAAAGGGTAGCCTGTTTCGGGGGACTGGACTGTCATTTTGTGCCACGTGCCTCATGTATCAAGAACATCCATGGTCCACCATGTGACCACTCGTGAAATCCTGATATCCCCTGAGGAAACAAAGCCGTAATATTTATAGGGCACCTCAAGACCTGCATTTGACCTCAATTGCTAATTTTATACAATATTAAAATCCTATACTTCAAATACAACCATAAGAAGGGATAGTATGAATGCATCAGTATAATTGTGAATGCCTACAGAAGGATCAACTCTGGTCCTGCATAATTAGGTCTATTCAGCAGTAGTCCTTCAACACCCCTCTGGGACGTTTTATGGACCAAATCATTTATCACCAGCACTTTTGCTAATAAGATGTAGTTCTAACCCTCCCCGCCGAACCCCAGATGGAGAAACCCTGGGTGAATTTTGAACATCCACGGAACGACCATACCTGCATGAGGCCCAGGTGAGGAGCATTTGAGGGCCCTTCTGGCTCGTGGACGTTTGCAATGTCTGAAGGAGCTCACTGTCGTTGCCACAGGCTCAGAGTGGAGAAGATTACAAAACAGACTCTGTGAAGTTTAAGCGCTTTCACTGTTATTCGCAAAGGAAGACGGCAACAACACATAAATGGAAGGAAAACGACTAGGAGAGCAGTAAAGGAATCACAAGCATGCGTTCAAGCAAAACCAGGGTCGTGGATATGGATATGGGAGGCAGTGCTCTCCTTGGTTTGGGTTTGGCCTTGTAGCCAGAGGCCGGCCCCACAAGGGCCCACATTACAGTCCCAGACACATCTGCTGTGCTGCCTCTGTGAAAAACAGGACGGACGCTAATTAAAGGGGCAGCCCCGCCTGGCAGACCGCAGTGCTCACACGGTAACTATGTTAACATGCACAGCCTAGTCGAGCTGCGGTTATAGCTCAACTATGCCATTTAATCGGACTACTGCCCTTGTCCTAGTGCACATGCACGAGACGTGAATCAAATTATTGAGCGGGGTATTTCTGACTACGCTACAATGGGTAGTGATTTTGCTCATTTCAGCTTGTTAGTATTTGGCTTTTTCCAGTTGACCTATTACAGCACAGACATTTAAAAAAAAAAAATCATTAATAATGGATGCGTGGACAAATGCAGTGACACAGACTTTAATTGCGATCTGGTCAGAAGAACAGATACAACAAGATCAGGATAGCATAACAAGAAAAAGTATTTAGTATAATATACTATGACAGCACCGTATGGGAAATTTTTCAGATATTGCAGTGTGATTTTGTTGTAATACGTATTGGGGTATTTATGAAACAAAAAAAAGGAGTTCGACATAAATTTCTCATGAACCAGTCTAGGAGTGATATAAACAGCGAAGACGGAGATGATTATGATTGTCTCAGAGAGAGCATGCAGCGATCACAGAGAAGCAGCAGAGGGAAACTTTAAACTGATTTTTAAACATACTGAATAATCTCAGAAACGAATAATCTGTAGCACAGCAAAACTTGTTAGGTTTGACAGAGGAAATATGTCTTAGTGAGACTTAAATGTCCTGCATTATGAAATTGGTACCAAACTGAAGGTAAGAAAGGGGATGACGCTGATCTAGCTGACTCGCGGTGTGAGAACCTGCATGTGCACAACACGCATTATCGCACGTAGTCCAGTCCTACTACAGCCATTTTTCAAATTCAGTACAAAACACCATGCCTGCCACTGTCATGTTAGTCGGCGCCGGAGCCAGTTTTTACACCCATAGAAAACCAGCACCTCGAAGTGTCGTATTTTTGGTACCTACTCGAAGTACCAAAAGTACAGTACCTGGGACAGTGGAAAGGCATCCTTTAGCTGAGCAGTGAATTAGACAGATCTACAGTGCTATACATTTCATACATGCTGTACGCCCTCTTTTATGCTCCAAGCATCTTCTGTGTACCGGTTTGTTCTGTTTCTTCTGGGTCAAAGGCCAGGGGGAATCTGTGGAGCATGTGCAGAGCACCTAGGCCAGTTTGAGTCTGATTGAGTGTATACATGCAGGAGTAAATCGACTCCCACTCACATTATCTGGGTGTTCTCTGATTTTGAGAAATTTGATTCAGAGTCAGACTAACGTGTTTACATGCACTTTAACAATCGGGTTTTAGTCGGACCAACACAATAATTCGATTTTCTTAGCGCGCATGTAAATGTACTCGTGTCGGCACCAGAACAAGTCTGACTGCAGAACGCAGGTTTTTCACAGGGCGGGACCATTAGTGTTGTAGGTATGTGCGGTGGGCACCAAGGCTTGAATTGGGTCAGATATCTTAGGCCGGGCCCCCTGGCCCTCGACTATCCGCTCATGATAGTCTGACTGTTGTGGCAGCTCATAGTTTATCGTCTGTGCTGCTTAGGTTAGAACAAGCACTTGTTTACAGACCTAAATTTGAGGTTTACCTCACAGACAGGTCGATGAAAGAATGGATTTAGACACTTGACTGAATTGGCCGGTCACAACTTACCACAGTGCCTGCCCATCTCATCTACCAAACACCCCCCCCCCCATTCCATCGCACCTGCAACCTCGCTCACTATTAACACCAAAAGGTGACGCGTGTGCCAAAATCTGCGAAGGGTGGATGGAGGAGAACAAGAATGAATCTAGCTGGCTGTCTGAGCAGTTCTTGCGAAGGCCTGTGCACATGCTGTCCTGGGTTTATTTAACCCCAGAGAGAATATGGCTACAGACTACAGCACTTTTCCCCAGGCGAGTCTGGACCGAGTCAAAGAAAACTTCACATGGAGCATGGGCTTTGAAAAAGCAGAGATGTCAAACAAGGTTACCATTCCAGAATGCAAACGACAGTAAGTCTCACTACTCAGACCATCTGCTTTGTATCTGAGGACTCTGCACTGAAACACATGCTGCACACCCATACGGACACGCATGCAGAATCTTATTATGGCTGATATGCAACCTGTTTAACATGAGGTGGACACGATGTGCAGCCTTCTGCTGTGGGCCACAGACTCACCCTGAGCACGCTCTGCAGCCGCTACACCATCCGAGCCGCTGTTTACTCGGGACAAACAAGCTGACGCAGGTGGAGGAGGACCGTGAAGTAGGATGGGTGCAGGATGTGCTCTGCTACAGGTGTAGGTGGCTGGTTCATCCAGACCTTCAGAAGGAGCTGTCATGGATGAGAGCTCCGGCCTGCTTGGCTGCTGAGATTGCCTAGCAGAAGCCCTCACTGAGCGCACACACAGGAAGAGACGTCTCACGGCTCTGAAATACCGAGGAAAATCTGCAGGGCTGAATCAAAGCTTCCAAAAAGCCCTTTAGTGTTTATGTGAGACACATCTTTATAAAGCCTTGCTAGGTTACAGATTATTTTTGCTTTCCATAAGCTGCATGTGAACTTAAGTGGAAATACATTCTTTACAAATCTCTGAATCCAAATAAAGAACGCATCGGAGAACAGTTGGAAACCATATGTGATTGAACACGTTTCAGAGCAGAACATCAGCTTAATACACTGGAAAGCGACTGGAACACATTGATTAAGACTGTTTGAGAGCTACTGGAAAACACACTGGCTGAACACACGGGGAGAAAATAAATAACTGAACACTGGAGAATTCCTAGAGAACATATTGAATAAACACAACGATGAACTCATGAATAACACAGTGACTGAACACAATGGAGAATTCACGAATAACACAGTGACTGAACACAATGGAGAATTCATGAATAACACAGTGACTGAACACAATGGAGAATTCATGGATAACACATTGACTGAACACCATGGAAAAATCACAGATAACACATTGACAGAACACCATGGAAAAATCATAGATAACACATTGACTGAACACCATGGACAACTTGTGGATTAACACATTAACTAAACATGTCTGAGCTTGAATAGAGAACAGTGACTGGATACCCAGGAGGTGACTTGTTCAGTGACTGAACACCCTGGAGGTCTCTTGGAGCCTGTTGAGTTTGATGCCTGTGATCTTGCTGATCATAACATTTGTTAACACATGCCATGGTTTTATTTTCACGTTCATGCACTAATTTGTAATTCTATAAGTTTTAAGCAGAAAATTATCTGGTGTTGCTCTTATTGGGCACATTTTCATTGGCCATTTATATCAGACACTTCTTCTGTGTAACAGTCAAAATGCTTAGACTTGATTCTGGATGTTACCATCCAAAGCAACAACATGCTAATCCACATTCCATACTAAACAATTCATAGCAAGTCGGTTGTACAACATGTCATTCGATGTAAGAACATATATTTGTGTAGAACAGAACACGGAATATCAGAAAGGATTTTGCTTATTTTGGATTACACCATGATATTTGTGTATCAAAAGACAAGAGCTTTGAAAGCTTTGGATGTTTTGTATAACAACATGTAAAACAGTTTGTGTTTGTCAGTACAGAACACATTGTCTTACTGACATATACAAACAGCGACAGAGGTTTTCTGGTATGAAATGTCACTAATTTGCTTTTTAGAGCAGCTACTTGAACAGTGAGACCTGTTTCAAATTTTTCATAAGGAAATATGGTCCAACTTGCTACTGACAGTTAGAACATCTGCTTTTTTTATTCCCCAACCTCATCCAAGTTTTTGAGATAAAGGGTGAAATGGGTTTTTTTTTAATTAAATACTGAATTGTCTATGTATGTACTCTTTTCTCCATCCATCCATCTTTTGTAACCATTTATCTTATTCAGGTGTGCAGTGGTTTGGAACCTACATGCACACGTTCTCTTTTCTTTCAAACATAAATAACATTTATTCTTATTGCAGGAAACTAAAATGTAGACGTTTGTATTAATGCAGTATATTACATTCACATGATCATGAAGGTGTGCATATGTTACTTTGTTCTGAATAGGGGCAGCTCTTTTCTTTCTGGGGCCCCACTCAGAAAGTCACAAGGCCCATAGCCCCCTAGTGTAGTGACTGTTTGTGGCCAACAAGGGTCCCCATACCTCAGGGCCCCCACACTAATCTGCTTTGAATGGCGGTAAACATTGCCACTGGTGCTGAATAATATGTTTATTTTTTCCTTCTTTACATAAAGTAGAACTTAGTTTTGTCGATATATATTTTAACGAAGCATTATTAAATTGTTTACCCTGTCAATCGGGTCTCTGCAGAAAAGAAGACATCTATTGACATTCAGGCTGTCTATAGAATTCATCCACCCATCTATCAATCACCTGCTCCCTCATCCGTCTTCCTGGCATCTATCCAGTACAGGGCTGCTGTGAGGCTGGACTCTGTCCCAGGAAACACAGGGTGCGAGGATAGGGGCCGCGTGTGTTTGGACAGAGGAAACGGGAAAACTTCCTCAGGAGCTGGAGACAAACCCAAAACCCTGAAGATGTGAGGAAACAGTTCACTGAACTTTATGTATTGAATGCCTGGGTCTTCTGTCTCTTCTAGCATTTTAGGCTTATGCATCAAGATAGAGGACAGGCAAAGACTTCTGGGAAAAGGTAGGCTGGAAGATGTGGACTGGCCTAGCTAGATTGGATTACCTATTACAGAGAGGATGTGACTTGAGTTTGTTATTCCTTGGGTAAGGAATAAAGTGATTGCCATTCAGCGGATCGTTTTCTAAGAAGCGAAACAGAATTTAACAGAAGCAGGCATAGAGCTGTACAGAACTGTTTCTGTCTGGAGGGCAGTCATCGCTGGTAACACGGAGTGACGGGATGCAACTTAGAGGCTATGCAGTCATGCCAAAACATGACATTAGCGTGGACCTTTTTTCCATTAAAAAAACCTGATACCAACAGAAATGGGTTTGGAAGCCTGTTTGCACGGACCTCTGAGAGAAGCTAGATATTTTCCCCACCATGCATAATAAGGAGAAAAAAATGTAGTACGAGATTTTACATACAAAAAAAATAATAAAAGAAAAATTATAAATGGAACAGTGTGGCCCTTTTTACCTGAGTGGGGAAAACCTTTAAAATAATTATTCTCCATTGGAGTAGCAGGTTATCCAGAGTTCAGGCTGGACATGTTTAGTTCAAATGCTGTATTTTCGTTTTTTATATAAGAAAACAACCCAGTTAGGCATGACAGCACACACTGGGCTACAGCTAGATGTCATCTATTCTGCCTGACAGAGCTCGCATCAAAACGACGGGGAAAAAAACAGAGAAACAAAACAGGCAGTCTCCCGGCATGAGTCGGCGTCCCGGAGCAGACGCACGGCATGTCCGCGAAAGCAAACCGCCAATTAAAGGCATTGTCCCGACGAGCATGGCGTAATTACTGACTGGGGGGAGGGGGGGGTGCGGTGTACCTATAAATATGCGAGAGCCACACTGCCAATGGGAAGGATAAGGGGCGGGGGACACAAAAGCCAGCCACTGCAACTGTGTTGGAAAGCTCAGGAATACCAAACACTTATACTTATGAGCGGGGAGGAGAACAACAGGAATGTATGGAGAGCAACACCCTACAGACCACAGTTTGGCTTCTGGCTACAGAAGAGGTACCACATTTGGAGTTTATAATTTGGCCAAGGCAGGTCTGGGAGGAGAGCTGGGTCACCAGGACCAGGGCCGGGAAGGTCCGTGAGGTTCTGAGTGGTGCTGCGGATTAGTAGCAGACCTGCATTATAGCTTAAGAGTTCTCTTCTCTTACTGCCCCTTCCACCGCCCACTGGTGCCACCGAACCTCCTGCAAGAAGCAGATGCCAGGCCTCCACCAGCTGCACGGGACTGCCCAACATGGCCCAATCAGGTGCTTCCTAAAAGGACAGCTGACACACCCTGGCTGATTTTACCCCCCGCAACCCGGAAGAAATATAGCCTTTACAGGAGCTGAAGCTACAGGCATCAGACGAAAATACAACAGTGACAGTTGAGTTCACTGTAGCACCGTGGTCCACCAGGAGTCTTCGGTTCAGCTCCTCCTGCTATTAGGTGGGCTGGGGGCAGGGGGGTTGACCACTCATTAGCCTGCTATGATAGGGCTGGAGGGTGCAGGAGAATCAGGGGCACCGAAAGTGCAAAAGATGTGTATGTCAGTAAAACAGAGTGATGGCGATTTGTAAGCACCACCCCCACCTTGACCGTGAGCTATGAACTCCGTCCTCGGCGACCGCTGACTTATTTTTGACTGCATCTCCAGTCATATCCATCAAGATCAGGGCGGCAATCCAGCGATCTCGCCCACCGTCCCTGTCGCCTCCCGCAGCCATCAGACGGTGAAAATGCCACATTCCACTGTCTCCAGACCTGCCGGGCTATGGAGCGTCTGACCAGCCCCCAAGATCCCTCTCTCGTCTAGCAGGCTACGGCTGCTCATGGTGACAATTAGCGTGCTGAACAAGCGGGTTCTTCCTCGTGACTGTCACAGCTCGGGAGGCCAAGGCAAGGGAGACGGCCTCACGGCCCCATGGATGTACCCCTTCTAGACAACACCCCTCCCCCCCGGTCCGCCAGCCCGCCCCCCCGGAGTCTCTCACCATCCGCATTCCGAATCCGCATCCGTCGTTTCCCAGGGGAGGAGGCTTCTCCTCCGCCTCGCCCCTGACGACGGATATTCATCAGGTTCAGTGTGGCCGGCAGATACCAGGGCGATGGCATGCCATCGCACCGGCAGCCCGGCAGACACCAAGCCGCCAATAATTAGCTATGATTAAAAAAAAATGACAACAAAGACAAAGAAGACCAGGTACAAGTGACAAGCTGATGTTCATTAGCTCCTGTGGTGTAGCAGCACAGCTTGCCGGCAGAGACCTCTGTCTTTATATAGCACCGAGGCACAGCCCAGTCTGAACATTCCAGCCAATGTTAAATCACTAATAAGGGCTTTTCTCCTTAACGCACTAACCTTTCGTAACACGGTTACGTCTGGGACTCAATTTCCGACTTTTGGTTTTTCCAAAACACGATCATATCGAATCCTCTCTTCTCTCCTCCCTTGATTTAAATGACCGGTGAGCTCATCCCAAAATAGACATTTAATAACACTGTGATTTAATAAACGCCCAGGGCACTTTTCTCGTTGGGATCTCTGAGACCACGATTGGCCCTGGATATACCCTCCAAGCTGGAAAGACGTCAACAGTACATTTCTGGGTCAACGGTGACCAATGATAGCTTCCTCCATCCATAGATCTATCCTGCCTCTTATCCAATGCAGGATAATGGTCAGTCTGGAGCCTATCCCAGGAAGTAAAGACCACAGGGCAAAGGACACCCTAGATGGAAAGTGTATAATGGTAGGTCTACAACTAATCATGTTATACAGGCTATAGTAGAGAGAAACTATGGTATTAATCAAGCCAATGATCGCACCCCTAAAAAATGTCTCAGGTTCAGACTGGAAAGAATCTGTTGTTCTGCCAGATCAGGTGAAAACTTCATGAAAGGAATGTTTTACTGTCATACAACAGGCTTAAAGTTGTTTAATTATCACACTAAACCTGTAATAATTTACTCCAGTCATGCTGTGTTTTTTAATGCTGGGAATCCAATGGAATATTATATTACAGACATTTAACTCACAGCATTATTGATCAGGCTGTTATGTAAATATGCTCTCAGACAGGCTAAATCCAATTGGATAGGTCATGCGGGGAGAGACTTTCATAAAAAGCAGAAATGGGACTGGGACGCATCAAGCTGACATGATAAGGACTCACAGCTCTGGGGGATTCGCTGGGTGGCGGGGAGCAGCATTGTGGGTGCCGTTTGCTTACCGGAGGCCGTTAGGCTATTTCGTGTGAGGCTCACTTTGCTGTGGGTGGGGCCAGAGATGCACCTGATTAAGGTTTGATTTCCCAGCCCCATGTTCACTAGCATCTGGGCCCTACGAGAGGCCTTTATTTCTGGCTCACCCCCTTCTCAGTCCCCCCACCACCATGCACACTCAGACCTACACCATTACACACTCACCAGGTTATCACAGGAACTGCTGTAATTACACCTTACGTATGTTATGTATTTTATATGCATGCTGAAGTTTGTAAACATTATTTGATTCATGTAGTGAGTATTGGGCTGTTTTGGTGGTGGGGGGGGAGGGGGGTCTGTGACATAACTAATACAATAAACTTCTTTGAATATTTCTCCATTAAAGGGCTCTTATTATGACCATTTTCATTGTATTATTTTTACTTTATTTTTATGGATTTTTATTTTGGGGGTCTACAAACTGGATTTACATGCTTCAGTGTTTCAAAACATTATTTTTCTCATACTGTACATCTCTATTCACTATTTATAACTTTGAAAAATTCTGTTAGAGTTTTAAACCCCACCCCGTATGAGCCCAGCGGGTCTAATTGGTTAGCATGCCTGAATGGTCAGCTTGCCCTACGCCTTTTGCCTCTGTCTTGCAGTCTGCAGAAAGATCCTCGCAGGAAAACAGCCAATAGGGATTGTGTTACGAGGTGACCTCACCATGTCACAGAAGTAAGACCAGGAATGGTGTTTCAGGCAGACTAGAGAAGAGTAGTGCCTGTGGTGAAAGTTACTCCCTTTGGTATGTAAGCATAAAGCTAAATTACACAGTAAAGGAATGGAAAAAGCAGAAAAGCATAATACAGCACCTTTAAAGAATGAATGCCTGTAAAGGAAGACATTGTGGACAGAAAAGATCCAGATTCAGAGAGCTGAGGGACGGTGAAGTCTGTGGACCAGTGGTGTCACACTGCAGCACGGACACAAGACTGCCGGAGGGGTTCATGGGCCTTTCCATCAGCGTCTACGGTGTAGTGTGATCGGTGCTTTTCAACACATGCTACAGATAAGTGCCACAGCTCCCATAAAAAGAAAACAGATAAATAAACATGTTTTCAGACCTGCCCACCCCCGCACACCCCCCACCAAAAAGCAATAAAATACAACACTAGCATTACATCAAATTGATAGCTACCATTTCTGGGTATCAGTGTTCTTCTTACTTCATAAACTCTAATAAATAAACTAAGTGTGAGAGTTCTTTACAATGACATTGGGTCATTAGCGAGAGTTGGGGTGAACGTCTTGTAGAGGAAGTTGTGTGCTGAAACCAAGAGGCTGAGAAAACAGGAGACTCTCAAACGAGGTCAAGACTGACACGGCCTCATCTAATGGCCATGCTGATGCAGACATGCTGGCTCTTTTGTTTCTCTACTCAAAGACAACGCACTCAGATCATAAAAATCTACAATGAAGTCAGAGGCACAAGGACCTTTTGTCTGTGCCATCGGAAGCCCAAAGAAAGTCGGGATTTGTTATTGTCGTCCCTCTAAAATCCAATATTTGTGATTAACAAAAAATATATGTATATTTAAATACAGAACTTGAGTACACATATAGATTCTGATGAGGAGCTGCTGAATCGGTTTATACTCGATCCCAGGGCCACAAGCTTGGCCAAGGTGACGACAAGCGAGCAGGTGATACCTTCCCAAAGCCTTCCACACCAAATTCTCTGAAGTCCAAAGGCACCTAGGGCCAAGGGCAGCATCACCAGCAAAACGCAAGCTTCCTTGAAGAGGAAGTAGCACCTCATCCTTCTAATAAACAAAAATCTCACTGGGGTAACAGTTTGGCTAATAGGGATAGGAATTCTCACCAGAGGTGCCGATAATCAGCCATCATCCTGCCTATAGGCAGGGAAAATGGGAACACAAGGATTAAAGATGCGGAAGCCCATTAACTTCCTAGGACTGGCTCTGCTGTACTATCCTGGAGCAAAGTGCTTTACCTGAGCGGCAGTAAAGCAGAATTTCACATCAATGAATATCCAGGCACTCTGGCCTAAGGAAGGAGAGTCGCACATATAAAGCTTATGCTGGTGACTTCGTTGCCATAGGGAGAAGCGGCTCTTCACATAGAGTGGGAACGTGTTGCCCCAGTTTCGGTCAAGTGAAGGGTGTGACTGGGGGGTAGAAGGTGTACCTTCACTCTAAAGTAGGTACAGACATGCTGATTGAAACGTCACAATTTTTTATTATAGTCAGCTACCCCAACTCCCACCGACCGCTCCTCAAACCCGAGGTTGACATGGTGACAGAAAGGGACAACCAGGCGCTGTTGTTCTTCGAGGAGATCAGAAGGGCAAGAGGGGGTCAGGTCTGGGAGGGAGGGAATGAGAGAGTGAGAGAGAGAGAGAGAGAGAGAGAGAGAGCGAGCGCAAGAGTCATACATCTGCTATCATTTTATGAGCACCCAGCTGCTCACTGCCACGTCACCAGCAAAGACAAGCCTGCGAGCAGTCAGGAGAGCCGGCAGGGGCTGTGCGTGTTAGAAAGTCAGGGAGGGAGAGAGAAAAATCCCATAAACCCCCCAACCGCTCCCCAAAAAAAAACGCAGTGGAAAAAGAACCAGATCACAAGCTGATTAACCTCACCAGAGTTAAACCGCACCGAATTCAAACTTTGCATTGCCAGTTTATCTTCACGGAATAAAAAGTGATGTTTTCGCACAATAAGAGATACTGTGCAATTGTTCCCAGCATTAACCCATAAATTGAGCACAGATTCCAGATTACATTTCTATTCTGTATGGACATAACTTGAGATGATGCTCCTGGGATTCTTCAGACGTCTCCAAGTACATTAAACCCCCTTTGGTGGTCTGTCTATCGAGGCCCACCATTGGCCTTCACAGTTCACAGTCAGGTCACCTAAGAATGATGCGGTCGTTCCGCTGCATGTGCAATCTTTCCAAGAATGCAATAATGCATATTTGCTACATTGTCGCTGTTAACAAGAAAAAAAAAATGTCTGGGGCAGTAATTGCACAATGGTAAGAGTCAAAATCAGCACCGAAATGAGAACAGACCACAGGATTTAGGCAGAATTGCACAACCTGCTCCCAGCAGATTAGAACTGGCCATGGATCCCAATGACGTGTATCAGAAGACACCTGCACTCGTGTTACAATTCCAGCCTTAGCATCGTTACACTGTTTACCGCTTTGTCTATGACCCGAGCAGAACCATCAAACCAATGGCATTGTGGACAGCAACAAATCACACTGCCTTCGGACATTTTGTGCTTGTGGTAAATCATTCTGCGAAATAATTGTATCATTAATAACTTTGGGAAGTTTTTGTCTGCGCTTATATTAAAGCAGCTTTTTCAGAAGTGGTGGCTATACAGCGCAAGGACAGTGCTTCATAAGGCTGCTTTGCGGCTCCCCGTCTCTCTGTACGGTCACTTAACGCCATCTAGTGGCCGAACCCAAAATGCTCCAGAATTCTTGATACAGCACAAACATCGTGTGAGCCAATAAAGGCAGCCGTTACAATCCTTGGTCACAGCAACGAGAACAATCTGGAATAAAATTAAACGCCGTGCAATTGTTTCAGTTAATAATGGCTTGCAAAGTTTTCCTCTACAGATTTACAAGGGGATCCGTGTTAGTTTAATGAAAATTTTAAAACACAAGCCATCACTTTATTCAGGCACACACCAAATCCAAAGCTGGAAGGAAAGGCAGCACACAAACGAACAGATATAGAATTTATTGTCAACCATAAGTAGGAAAATACATAGGTGTAAAGGAGACAAGGCGACCTGTCATCAACATAAAACTAGTTCAAAAGGTAATCAAGAGGACTGCTAAGGGTTCAACAGAAATGCCTTGTTTACCATTCTGCCTCTTTACAATTCCTAATAATGATTTAAAAACAGCTGCCGTTTTTTATTAACATTCTTTTTAAAACTTTGTGCAAGTGTTTTGCTGGTATTCCATGAATGGTAAACAAGAGTTGGTCCAGTGCATTTACATAGAGACACACATATTTCTATT
>JAODKE010000002.1:20086244-20100893 GCA_026779605.1 Mormyrus hasselquistii
CATTCCCATGAACACACTCCTAAACCTTGTGGACAGCCTTCCCAGAAGAGTTGAAGGTGTTATTGCTGCAAAGGGTGAGCCAACTCCATATTAAAGCCTATGTATTAAGAATGGGATGTCATTGAAGTTCATGTGTGTAAAGGCAGGTGTCCCAATACTTTTAGCAAATTAGTACAAGTTGATCACATAAACCAGCAGCAGCCTCTGGTCTGTCAGGGCCCTGCTCAGAAATAGGCCCACAGGGAGAAGATCAAAGGTCACATTACAGAAGAGTGGGGGAAAACATCCTTCCTACAGCCCTCATTTATCCCAGGTAACATATCAGAGATGCTGAGAAACCATCTGGCTCAGCTGTTGATGAGCACACAACACAAATGATGGAACTCCCAGCAAAGGGTGTTTACCCTCCGGAGTCTTAGGGGAGGGAAGACATTTTCACTGACTGGTGCAAGGTCACACATTTCATACAATTTCATAAACTTAATTCATGGCAAATAAATTATTTCTTATATATTTGTTTTGGCATAAAACTCACCTTAATCTTACTGTACTTTGTACATATGTCAGATTTATGTAAAGATTATAATTTTACATCAAAGTATAGACATTGCAAAATGCAGTTTGGAACACTTGTAGAAACATTATAAAAGTTCATTAGTAAGCAATGGTGGCAGTTTGTTTTGATTCATCTGATCACCGAAGTGAAGATGACAAATTGTGTCGTTGCAACATTCAGTTGGATAAATAAGAAAAAGCTAAACTCGTGTCACTCATGGCTTCTTTCATTGAATATGTAGCAACTTTCATGTGTATGAATGAGCCATTGACACCTGGCCACACCCCCCCCTTTTACGGCGCTGATGGGGATGTATCTGTATCGCGTTTCACCGCTGTGCTGTTCATCTAATTACCAAGGGAATGCGATTTGAATACCCGCTAATGCGGCTATTTAGAATGTGAATAGGGATCCTCGGGTGACAGCGACACTACACGCCCCCGATGCAGGTAAAACAAAGTAAAGTGACATGGTTTACTTTTTTTACCGATTTAACCTAATTGTAAAAACTTTAATATTTTCGACAATGGACGTTTTGAAAAGAAGACAGATTACGTATTTAGACAGTGTTTTTTCATGTTTCTATAATACGATATCAGCGAGTTATAAACTGAAATACACAAAAAAAGATACTCAGCATCGTCGACGATGCCATTGACTCCAGAGGGTTAATGGGCACTGTTGTCCAATGGCAGGTTTTGCCCACCTCCCATAGCTCCCCATTGGGTTAAAACTGGTCACTAGCTTGATGTAAGCTCCTCCGGAACACCCCCCCAGGCTCACCTGCAGGCTAATGATATCTGCACTGCAGCTCAGAATCTCCTGCATAATGGACTTCTTCCGATACTCCCAGTTGAGCGCCCAGGATGGGCAGTAGCCATACAGTTGTCGTGTGGCATACTTGTCACACAGCACATTGTAACACATGACGGAAAACAGAGCTGTGGGTTTGAAGAGAGGGCAAGTCAAAAACAAAGCAGGTTAACTGTCCAGAACGCTGTGCAGTTAAGGCACTTTAAGGAAACAATGGGCATCATTGTGTCAGAATACCTTAATGTTGGCCAAAGAATGTTGGTACAGCCCCACAGTACTAGTGTATCTAGGAGACACTTTTGTCCAAATGCATGTCCTTCCATAGCAGTGATTTAGGGAATTACTACTTTAAAAAGTAACAGTGGCAGTAAAATGATATTTTACACTACTGCGGTAAAACTTAATTAATCTGTGATTCACACACACACATGCTGAACCCAGGGAGAGGGGGGAGGGTCCATACAAACCATGGATCACACAAGGATCAAGTACGACCCATTACACAACTAGAACCTTTGATCTTCAGGATATTGACCGAAATTCCTAATCCACATTAACATAGGCAGACTTCACTATATGCAGAGGGCCAGTGAGAGAAGGAAAGGCTTCAGACCTGAAGGTCGTGTCCTGTCCGGCTCTTGGAGGGCAATCCAGGACCTGGATGGAGGCTGCTCTGTGGGGACTGGGAGCGGGACACAGGGTAAGCGTTCCAAAAAGCTTTACCTACAGTATCACACACACTCCTGAAAAGGGTATAAAAACCAGCTTATAAACAATTTGAGGGCAGCACATCTTGTCTGGTCCTTTGTCCCTATGATTAATAAATACAGAGAGGGTAACTATGCAGCGATACGCCAAACCACACAGAACATGATGAAATCCTACGTTACGCTCAGACTCCTGCAGACCCCAGTGGGTCAGCAGGTCACCGCTGGACGCGAAGCAGGGACTCACTGCGTTTGACGGTGCCAGCAAGATTGTCCAGAAGGTAGCTAAGCAGCCGTCGGGTCCCATCCGGTTCCTGATACAGGTTCAAGATTTCTTGTGTGAGTGGGTTCCCTGTAGGAATAGTGCTGTAAGGGTCACTGCTGGCCAGCAGGATGCTCCAGCCAGTTGCCATGGCGACTGCCTCCAGAACAGAAAGCATACTCACCTTTCAACCCCAGTGTTTGTAACTGAAACAGTTTTCCCAGCTCAAAAGGCAGAACCCGCAACTGGTTGTTATTTAAAAGCAGTTCCCTGGGGAGTAAGGGAGGGGGAAGAGATTATGGTTCTACAGAGAGTAGGACCCTGACCAAAACAGAATTGTGAGAGCCAATCCAATCCAACGGACGTCAAAGTTGGAAAATCCTTGGTGATGGGACTGCTACGATCAGCTATCAAACAGTAGGGTGATAAGGGGCTGGCTTTCCGAACAGTCTCACTTAGCCAAGGAATCCCAATTATCTATGCTTATCTGTCAATTTACATGTTCTCCCCCAATAAAAAGCCATCCAAAATGCAAGGCCAGTACACAAGAGTATAAAAAGAAACTAAAATACAGCTTTTTTTTCCCCCAGTGCTATTGTAAGACGTCTGACAGCTGCCATAATGTTAGAGAACAGAGAATAAACAGAGGTGACTGTTTTCAATTAGGGATGGTGGTGACAGACTGGATAAGATGTCAAGGAAGAATAACTTTAACTGTAATGAAAAGGGGGGAGGAGAAGGGGGGGGACGAACCGAGGATCTGTCAAATACAGACCAAAGCCATGCCGTCTCGGGAATGGTGAGCTGACATGCCATTAAAACAAAGAACAGATTTGGTTGGTCCAAGGAAGGACCTCAGAGGGACCCCGGACTCCATACCTGAGAGAAACCATGTTGCCAAGCTCCGCTGGCAGGCTCCTGATCTTGTTGGATGACAGGTCCAGATACACCAGGTTGTGCAGTTTGGCAATGTCGGGGGGGATGCGCGACAGGGAGTTGTCGCTAAGGTACAGGGCGGTGAGGTGAGTCAGGCTCCATAGCGCTGAGCTGAGACTCTTCACTTTACCTGCAGGGTAGCCAGACAGGAACTCGTCACTGCCACACGCACCAGCACAGAGCAGCTGTTGCCTGTGGCACAGTACAAAGGTGTCAAATACTACCTAGGGTGACATGCATGAGTAATACTACTTATGACAAATATTTACACTACCTGCCCAAACTTTTCTCAAATAACAAAAGTTACACTTCTTACAAATTTGCTACATATTCTGTTAAATACAGGTGGAACTCAGTAGCACAGTTGCCTTTATTGGTGCACAACTTCAAGGAGTATGTGTGTATGAAACTATGTCTGGCATGTGAGACCATAGTATATTGCATGGACAAAAACAGAAGCTCCGCCCTCACCGCTGATCTCAAGTTCCGCCCAGTAAGATTTCTTCCCATTGGCCGCCTCCTCACTTGACATTATTGTGTACATCCGCCTCGGGTCTGGCGGGTCATATTTCTCTTTGGGCATTCCTGTTATTCTGTAAGATAAAGATAAGAGGGGTTATGTATAAGTACACAACCATTCCTAGTGACTTCATTGCACGTGGCGCTCCTGGAGTGATGGTGAAAAGCAAGAAAACATCATTTATATAATCGGACAAGCAAACTAGGATCCCCCCCGCCCATGTCCTAAATTTGGACTGTTTTTAATATAAGATACTGAATGATAATTAGAACATCACATTAAGTCTTAAAAACCCTTCACAAAGGGGATTTAAATGGACTTTTTAATTAGAACAGCTGTCAAAGAGCTGCAGCAGGCAGAGAGGTTACGGTCTGTGCATGCACACCGAACCAGTGGGCGTCCGTTTCATGTTACTCCCGTGCTGCATGGCGGGATACCAAACCACACGTCATGCTCTGAGAGATGCACAGAATCCATCTCCCCCCACTCTTCTCCTTGGATAAAGCAGATGCCTTCCCAGACAAATCTCAGCATGGCAGCCAAACCGGGCCACATCCTTCTCCAATTTGCAAGGCTACTATTGACTGTTTGCCTGCAATACAATCCTGCAGATAATGCAAGGAAACTGAAGGAACAAATTCCCGCCCATCCACATACACACAGACTTAATGGAGGGCTTTACTCTGAACGTCTCTGATGGATCACATATACATAACAGGAAATTACTAAGAGACAAAAAAAACACACGCAAATGAGAAGAACATCACAAAGGTGCTCGTGTAATCTGCCAGGGAAACAGCCCAAGCTTAATGCTCAGGGGGGAACAAAAATAATCAGGTCTCTGAGCTGTGGTCTTTCAGGTTGCAATGGCAGGGTAAAGCTTGGAAAGCTTCAAGTACATCACCTCAAACTTAAAACGCCAAGCATGGCTTTAATAGGGAGACAGCAAGAAAGGCTTTTTTTTTAAAAAAAAAAAAAAAAAAAAAAAATCTCTGAATACGCACATTAGCAAAAAACATGCTGTGCGGGGAAAAATATATATATATTCCTGAACAAAAACATTAAAATTACTCAGGTCCAATAAACTGAGTAGGCTTCACAAAGAAGCAGCTGTCCCTTGGATAGAAAACATGAATAGTCAACTGGGAAATATTAACACTGGTATCACAACCAGCTTGACAACAGTACGTTAACCTCACCTTTACATACTGCATTGTGATTCAGCCCTAGAAACCATGCTAGCGATGGGACACGCAAGATCGCACCATATGCATAGACGGGCCCGACTGCAGGGCTGCCAGCTGGCATGAACGAGGGCACAAAATTAAATCACCGTGCTGCTTAACTTGATTTTCTGTGCAATGTTTACAGTTTGGGTGTGCAGGGAGGAGGGAGATGAAACATAAATTGGGAAGAAAAATAAAGAATCGGCACCAAGATGAAGCCATTTAAGAACCATCGGGATCACCGCAGAATAAATTAAGCTGCAATTTAGGGAGCACAGCAAACCCCCCCCCCCCCCATCCATGTCACCCTACCCCAAACCCCATTGACCCGCACTTGGCATTTGAGAGTCACAGATGAGTGGGGAGAGAGATAAATATCACGCTGTTCTCAGTCTCACTTAGCTCATGCCCAGATTCAAGCATGTGAGGAACACTGAAATGAACACCTGGTCTACTCTGACAAGAAAGCCGTGTTTGATTCATCTCAAAGCGTGTAGCATTAAAAGCTGCTCAGCTCCTCTGGATTCCCAAGAGAATGCAGGCCTGCGTGTTTGAGGCATGAGGCCAACCTGATGTCACTTTTCTGTGCCAAACAAAATCAGGTGTTACAAAAGTACAAAGACAGTCAATCTAACAGACACTTCGAAATTGCTGTGACCCTCAGTTTGAGGGGGGGGGGGGAGAGCATAGAAAATTCCTGGATAATTGACATTCAAAAGATTAAATCTACATGCAAGTACGATAAGCAGTTGCTATAAATGACAGCGTATTCCCTAATATTGTCCACACAAGCCTGTGAGACTGCTCACGGTTCAACACTCAGACATAAGTGGCCACGTCTGTACATTACATTCCCAGCAGTGCTGCCACCAAACACTCAAAACCATCAATCTGCATCCAGTGAAAGAAGAATGCTCAGTGTACAGCTGTCACTGTGTCAGGAGCTCATAACAGCATCGCCAGGCACCTCTCAGCTACAGTGAGTGAGTGAGTGAGTGAGTGAGTGATATATATGCTTAAATTCAGTTTCTAGTGTCTAAGCAGCTAATTAGAAAAAGATATAGAGAGGCACTGTCTTGGGGTGTCATGCACCAGGAAGCATGACTTTTTAAAAAAAAAAAAAAAATCAAAACGGGGTCTTTGGCATCTGCAAAAAGATGCCATGAATGTGTTCAGAAGTTTCCTAGATTAGGGTCTCCTCACAGATGCCTGTTATTCAGCACCACCAGGTGAGACACATATTGAAGAGTGGGGAGGACACCAACAGGCAGGCATATGCTTCTAATGCTGTTAAAACAGAAGACAACTTAACAGCAAAGACTAAACCAAGACAGCTCAACTGCATTTGCAATGTCTGCGAATTAGTACAAATACTGCATACTCAGTGGACAGCTTAAACAACCGGAACACAGCAGATTTAGCAAACTTGGTCTGAATCTGAGCAGGTTGGAATGTCCCCAGGGCACAGAGTCTGAGTTTGATTACAGGAGGTCAACAGGGAGACAGGAGTCTGGGGACTGAGAATATGAATATATATAGGGAAAAATAAGTATTTATAACAAAGAACAAGTTAGATACAGAATACACTTTTATTTACCAGTTTAATGGGAGTATCGCCATTTGTATTCCCCACAATTATGGCACCTGATCTACTGGTAAAGGTAGGAGAGGGGGAAAAAAAAAGACACACTGAATGCAGTGAACTTAAAACCATATTAAGGCCCGCCCCCTTGAGATCCAGCTAAACGTGGGGGGGATACTCTATCACCACATATAAACATTACAACTAGATTCACTGAGGGAGGTGCCACTTGAAACTGGTAGTTTTGTGTCCTCAAAAAAGGCACTATATCAAAGGTTATGTTTGGCACTCCGAAAATTTACAAGGAAGGGGCTGATATCAGGAAAGTGTGAAAGGAGGAAGAAAGAACTGAAGGAAAGTTTGTTACAGGTCAGAGCCACTGGAATTCACCGTCTTTTGCCTGTACCAGCTTTGCTCTCCAAACCATACTGTATCATTATAATCACTGCGCTTTTCATACCATTTCACCACTACAGACTGTCAGGTACACCTGCCTCATCCATAATTATTAGGGGTGTTCACCATTTGGTACCGACCTCGGTTTTGGGTTCATGATTTGGTGGTGCAATATAAGTTCAGCAGGATAAACAGAATTTGTAATCCCATTTTGTTATTAATATTAAATATTGTTATTTATTACTATTAAAACTACAAAAACAATTAAGAACAGCTGTATATCACATGCAACGGATATGTCAAAGTTATCCAAATAACATTTGCACATTGTAAAAATATATAAAATATAATTTTATCATAAAAATCATAATGAACTAAATCCCATGTTCACTACTAGCGAGGTGTGGTCACACTTCTATAGTAATAAACGCCCTAATAACCAAAATAATTTTTTTAATCTAGAATAAATTTTCTGGCAAAAGCACGTTAAATGCCACTCAGGAAACCTGTGACTCATTCCGTCTTGCTCCGGTCGTACACACACTCGGAAGTCGTCATCTCAATTAAGTCAGCATATTGAATGCATTTTCAATAACACACAGAAGTTTGGTTAAACAGAAACAACAGATAGTCTTGAGCTTAACTACTACTCTCTCCAGTGTTGGAATGTTTTGGCTTCGCAATAAATCTCACCAACTAAGTCACAACTACATTTAGTATGTTTTACACATTGAACATCTACTTGCGAATTGAAGTTCCACCCATGACAAATGCATTTATTTCAGCACATATCGAACAGAATATGTTGTGCCGAATGATACATGACGAATGTGTGTACCATTACATCCTAGAGCTGGGCGAAATCATATCGATATTACATCGCGCATGCGCAATAACCACCAGGGCTTCAGATGACAAAGTATTTGGCCGGACGCCAGGTTTTCAGTGCTATACAGACATTTACTTACACCCATGATTTAAGAAGATTAGCAGTATGGCTTAAATATTAATGAGATGCGTTTTGTGATACCTATGGTTTGGTATACCTCAGTGCAATATGCACTGAAGTCGCTGTGAAGAAGAGCAGCCACAACGTCTTAAAGCAGGAGATCTTATGAATAAACAAGGTAAAAAGATGTTCACGGTGTGGTGGTACTTTTTGCAGTTTAAAGTCTGACACATTTATTAAACATAAGAATATGCCGTGTTTATACTAATAATGACTTTTGGGCATCGTACAAAGCCTCATTAATATTTTAGCCATACTACTAAACTGCTTAAATAAATCTCCGTATAGCACCGAAAAGCTGGCGCCTGGCCAAATGTTGCGTCTGTCATCTGAAGCCCAGAGATTATTGCGCATGTGCGATGTAATATCGATATGATATCGTCCAGCCCTCTTACATCCTCAATCATCACGGATGTAATCTACTCAATCACTCATCCTTTGGACTTTTCTTTTACTTCTGTGTAATGGTCATCGTTTACGTTTGTTGTTTGCAGTGAATATTATATATTTTTACCATTTCCCCATTACTTAGACCTGTACATGATATTCGCTTTGCACTGGAACTTTTCCACATGCGTGTATATATTTGTCGATTGCCGATCTGTTTATCCCACCCCACACCTATTACAAAACAAACAAGCACCAAGACAAACATACAAAGCAATGGCATGACAGAACTGAGCAGCATACTGAAATTGAAAAGCAGACTGCTGAAAGAGAGGCATGGGTGTGAGTATGGTGAGGGGTGGACACACCCTGCTGCTGGTACTCCATTTTGGAGGGGGGGGGGAGGGGTGACACTGAATAGAGGTGAATGGGTACAAGGATAAATTATATAACAGCAACAACCAGAACGCATACACAAAGTTGCTTTAAAAAGCTGTGAAACAGACGAGCATGAGACAAGGTTGGGTAGGTTCCAGCAGAGGGTCAACAGTAGAGCAATTAAACAGAGCCATTTAAAGGAACATGCAGATGCTGGTTCTCTACAGAGCCCAGGGAGGTATATGGAGTCCCAATTGGCAGTCTCTGCAAGTCCTTAGTGCGCTGTCATTCCGATTTTAAAGCACTCATTAGGAAGACATTAAACCCCTTCCTGAGGGGGAAAAAACCTGGTTTGGATTTTTTTTTTTTTTTTTTTTTTTTTAAACAGAACATCCACTCTTCTGTCCTTGAGGCCGTACTGAAGTTTCCTTGTGGAGAACGTGTGATGCATTAACTTCTTAAAATGTGTGCTGCTATTCAGATATAATGTACAGTAAATTGATTTTAAAGCACACAAAATCCAAGAGCTAAATGTAACATAAGCATTACATCAACAAGTGTTCAGACCACACACACACACACAAACACTTGCTTTCACATGTAATTTCTCTGCACATAGTTTTCCAATTCCATTAATGACATAGTGCATTCATAAAATTAATGACTGCAATCATAAAATTTTACCAGGATCTACAACAAGCTAGCCCTACACAAGAACATTATACCTTTCCTAAAAAAAATGTATCAAACATATTCCTGCTAACTTTTCCAAACCTTTACATTTAACTGGAGGGTTGCTGTTGTGAGCCAGTTGCTAACAGTGACAGTCAGAAATGCTGAGGCCAAACTGGTCATCATTTTTTAGTCCCAGTGAATTCCTATAGCTTTATTTCCCAAGAATGTCTGAAAACAGACCAGCTCTGGCAAAAATACCTAAAACTTTTTAAACAGCAAGCTGTGCAGTCGGTTTGGACAGGAGCATCAGTGGGAAATGCCACCACTCAGATTTCACTTCCTCAACATCATACACAAACATGCGTGCACACTGCTGCCACCACACCTCACCAGGGCAGGGAGCAGCCTTCGCCTGTGATCACTTGGCGGAACATCATCAGGCTAAAAAACAAAAACAATTTAAAAAGCAAGCCCTCAATCCGCTCTCTCTCCTCCACAAGCTCCAGTAATTTTCCAGTCTGTCTGCTTGACCTTTGATGAATTGTACACGGACTGTTCCCTTCATTACCTTGGAGCAAATTTAAGCGCATGCGGTGTTATTAGGTAAAAATCTAAAAATAAGGGAATTAGCAAAACGTGAAGAGTAACATTAGTCAGTTATGTAAAGATAGTGGGAGGAAGAGGACTAAGTGCCTCCGAGTCTGTCTTTCAGGCAGTAGGAGTAGCTGCATACATTTAAAGGCAGAAAAGAAAACCCACATTTAAATAATGATCATGTAAACAAGCAACCCAAACAGTAATTCTGTCCACCCAGCTTCCTCATGGAACGGAATAGCAAGGAAGAGACAAACATCTAAGGTCAAGCACACGGTTTGTCTATAGAGCAGTCAGTCCCAGCCCTTGGGAGCTGGAGTTCCCCAGGGTTTAGGAGTTGTTATACAGTAGCCAGCAGCAGATCAGCACTGGAATCACCAGATGTGGCGGCTCACTCTCCAAAATTACTACAAGTGTGGTAAGCTGTGGACAGCGTGTAGCCTGAGGACTTGCAGCAGGACACCGTGAGCACATCTAGCTAGGTGGGAAGGATGGAGACATTTGGAAAAAGATTAGACTACCACATATGGAACAGTAATGCCCAAACTGCAACATGCTTTCAGAGTCTTCACTAGCTAAGCATGAGAACAGCCAGGATGCCATTTATACTCAAGTGAAACCTATATATTTATGCTTTCTGTGCTGAAACAGGCAGATTTTAGTTCTACAATCTGCAAAATGTACACACACACAGGTAAGACCATGTGCACCCATTTTCCAGGAGATAGGTTACTGTGCAAGTGTGCATCACACCAAAAAATATGCAAAAATAACCAATGAAGAGCACGACTAACCACTCTGTCAGACACACTTTCCACTGTCTCACTTCAAACAAAACAGCAGCAGCTGTGCCTGCCCTGGCACCTATCCATGAAACACCCTCTAAAGCTTTTTGAGCGCTCCTAAAATTCCTTAGAGCAGGGGTGTTCATCGCCAACCATTGTTCAAGATCTAAAGGATAGAAGGATGCATCCTGATTAGCTATCAACATGAAACTTTAGAGGAAATAGAAACAATTAAAGCTGGGCAGAAGTTAAGTTTATTAATTGCTTGGACATGTGTGACCTAAACACTTAAGGTTCCAACATGAAGGAACTGTACAAGCACGCTCACCCACCATTACTTGTGTTTTTAAGAGTCCCATAGCTGATATCATTAAATATAATACCTACACTCAAGAATGCAATTATAATGTTTTTATAAGGGTGAAGACTAAAATTAATTATTCTTCAACTTGTTCGTCCTGATACCTATGGTAAGAATTAGCCCCGGACAGCACGTACTGTCACTAGTAATAAAATGAGAATTTAATTGTCTTTTACACACAACATGGATCAGATTGCCAGAGGCAAGATTCAATTCCCAGTAAAAGTTATACAATAATTTAACTGTTTTGCATTGTTTATCACCAAGTGTTCAAAACTCCAAACGGGAAGGTCAGCAGGGAGCCTCTTCTAAAGTATATATTGCAACAAAGATGCTGTTTTAAAGTGGGCCTCAAGGAACAGTTCATGTCCATTTTAGCTGAGAAAAATACCTTAAAGAAGTTACCTAAATAGAGATTTGTGGTGTCCCAATTAGAGGATGTTTTTCCATTATAATGAGCTCCGGGTCATTACAACTTTGAAAGCCCTGACTGAAAAGCTGTTCTCCACGTCACCATAGCCGCTTCAGATATCAGAATTCGGCTCTGCTATCGACTGCATGCATCCACTCCATTCTATAAAATTAAAGCAGATGACGAGACATTTCCAGCTGCAACTGCAGCACTTCCCTGTGGAGCAGTGGAATCAAAGCTGAACACTTTTTTCGACAATTAGGATTATGTGCACTGGGTTAAGGGAGAATAACACACTTATATTATATTCTATTCACCATAAACTCACACTGCATAAAGCTTTTTTCTGAGGTAAATAAATTACAGATTACTACTTCCATTTATGGTACATGTCACAAAACCTTCACATGGAATGCCCCTTTAAGGCCACCAAGCACTGCCAAGTAAAAGCTTAATTAACTACCTCGTTAATATTTAACTGGCACTCCTCAGTGATCGCTTCCTAAATCCATGCAAAAAAAAGTAATGGCGAAAGAAAACAAATTCAGAAGCATAAACAGAGTCATAAATGAACCCTGTAGGAAGCACCAGGCACAGACAGGACAGATAGTCCTTGCAAGGCTGGCCTATAAATGTAGAGTAGGCAAAATGGGAGTCTGAGCTTTTGATTTCAGAGTTCAAAAGTGTGTACATTAATAAGACTAATATAAATGCACTTCTAGCCAAGTGATCAGCATCTTCTGCAAGGGAGACAAGTTAAAAAAAAAAAAGCATAGATGCAATTCACTGAAATGATTTGCCATGTTACTATAAAAAAAATTGATTATGGACAATGTTGACAGTCATGCCAGTGTCACAGAGAGCAGCAGTTTAAGCAGCACCAGCTGTTCATGGGTAGAAGAGGTCATCATGGCCTTTACCCACCACCGCTTCTTGGCAGGAATACACAGGCCTTTCGCGACGCACCCCACATCTCCCCGGGTTTTCTGACAGGGCTCTCCACTACCCAGCTGGTAACCTCCAATCCACCTGGGACATACATGCTCTCCAGACAGAGGCCAATCCCTAGACCACACAACCAGCCTCTGCCCTGTAATGTGGGTACTCAGAGACTTAGAAAGAACAAAATGAGAGACATGTTCACCAGAGAAAAAGTATTTCACCCGTGAAAGGACTGTAAAATTCTGGTTATTATAATTCATTATTTTATTTAGTTTCCGCCACAGATCCAGTAACCAGCATCATTTAAAACTATACACTGAGCATACAAGAGCATTTTGATTGTTGTAACCAAAACACCCGAATGTATATGGCAATTAGGACGAACATTCGGCATCTTCTATATAATAAAAATCAGGGGTCATCAGCACTCTCTCCCTTACTATGAACCAAAGAGACAAACACAATCAGCTTTTGCAGCATCTCTCTATGACAGCCAGCTGGAAATTAAATCCCCCTCTCCGACCCAAGAGCAGCCGATCGTGGGGTAAATCTGAGGTCGGGTCTCTTCTGAGTGACAACCTCGGTCCCGATTTGGATGCCACGCAGAGTAAGCTCGTTATGTAAACACTCAGGTCGGGTCGTGCTGGGCCAAACCTTCAGCCAACGAAGGCAAACCCGTAACTCGTGTTCATTACGGCACTCACCTTACCGATTCATCCGATATACACAACCAGTTCATATAGCGAGGTTACGGTGCAATCGGGGCTTCGGCATCAACGCCTAACACAGACCTACCCGGGAAACAAGTGCGTGCAGTAGAGGGGTTCGGTATCATTGGAGCACCCGCCTGTCAGTCACCGCGCCCCCCCATGCCCCCTTTTCCTCGGGAACGATAACGGGACGGCGAAACATCCTCGGCGAGAGCCAGGCCTCTAAAGAGAGGCGGAGGGGACACGGGGATGCGCATCAAAACAAACAAACAAACAAACGCGGTTAGGTGCCTGTCAACAGCAAAAACGCAGGCACGCACTCCGGCGCCCAATTGTGTCTTTTATCCCAAAACTAAACCACCTAGCGGAAGACAAGTCGCCCAGGTAAGAAAAGCGCTCCTTGGGTCTGCACAACGTAAAGCGAGCCGCCGAGGGGGCTCAACCCGCCAGGACGAAGCGTCCCCCACCCCGGTCAACAGCGACAACGACGCAGCGTTACCCAACTAGAGCGTTGTACCATTCACTCTGGCCATGGCTATTCAAGCTCTATGTCTACGAAGATGGTGCCGAGTAGTTGTTTACCACTGAGTTGGCGAAGAAGCCGAGTTCCCGGACGGACAGACTTGTTTGTTTTTCCCGGATCGGCAGCAGTCCATCTCAACGGTTATCAGACCGATGCGCGAGGCTCGGCCACGCGAATGACTCCGTTAGGCATTTCGTCAGTCGTCGGCAGGACTCCTTCTTTTTCGGGGCTTTCGTTTCCTCCCAGAGTCAGTTATAAATCTCGTCAGGAACCAGGTATCCCTCGTAAGGACAATGCAATTTCCGCGGAACAGCTAACCTGCGCTGTTAAACAGCCAGACCAAGCCACTAACTCCGTCCCCTTCACTTACGGAAAACAACACAAAGGCAGGAACCCGTAAACGTGCGCGCCCCCTTTCCTGGCGTGTCCGCGCCCGCATCTCGTTCGGTCCAAGGCGTCTCCTCACCTGCAAACGCATTCCAGAATCCGCAGAGGCGAGTGGACGAGCGGCGCCCGCTTCCCTTTGTCTCACGGACGGTGAGCGCGCATCATGGCGGCTGTGGCCGGGGCGCGCTCTCGGCTACGCGATAACGGCGCTCGATGCCATTGGCTAGGGATGCGGGGCCGGGCGGGTCGAGAGCGCGCACGCCGCGATTGTTTGGGTAGAATGTCGCGGTCTAGCGGCAGTTAGGCGTATTCCAGTCAATTAAGGGACTAATCGGTTGGCATAAAATATTACACCCTCCTGCGTAGCCCTTACATATAGTTCTATTTAATAATATTAAATGTGTGTGTGTGTGGGGGGGGGGGGGGGGGGGATTAAAATATTATATAATCTTTTTTTTTTGTTTTATTTTTATTGGGTTAGGTTTGTA
>JAODKE010000002.1:20100993-20114862 GCA_026779605.1 Mormyrus hasselquistii
TGGATATTGTTCTATTGTTGTGTTTGTGTGGTGGTGGGGGGGGGGTGGTGGGGGGGGGTGGGGTGGGGTATATAATTCCATATAAATCCTTGTATTTTGTTTAATTACTTATGGTTAAGGTTGTCATTGTTGGGATTAGGGTTTTTCCCATATAAATGAATATGAATACAAATGTGTGCACACAATGATTTTGTGCTCTGAGAAAATTCAAGAAGAGCAGTAAAGTTTATCTGATTCAGAATGATCTTTATTGTCATATACAGTACAAGTACAATGGCAATGAAATGCAGTTAACATCTGACTAGAAGTACCAGAATAGCATTATTTACAGAAAGTACCATAATATTTTATAGTAAAGTGCAGAAGTGTAGAGCATGTACAGAAACCAGAAAGGTATATAGGGTCTGTAATATATGGAAATATATAGGTATGGCCAAATATAGAAATGTACAGGTATATACAAAACTGACAGGGGGTATAGGGCATGTTACTTGTCACATGTAGAAAGCAATGGTAAAATGGGTGAGGTAGAGGGGAATAAAAATATATATACAAAATACAAAACAAATAATATTAAACATCAAGTGTTTATAAACAATAAACAGGTCAGATCAGGTTGGAGAGCATGCATTGATGCAGCGCATTGCCACACCCACCACACGGCAAAACACCTTGGTATCCCAGCTGGCGACCCCCCAGGCAGACACTCGGTCCAGTCCCATCCTCCAGAAGAGGTCATCCATCTACCGCAGCGAGGTGTTACATGGGCATCCCTTCGGCCTGGTCCAGCCCATCAGGTCTTCAGCAACAAGGATCCTGCAAACCAGGTTACCATCAGGGAAACGCGCCACATGGCCGTAGTGCCGTAACTGACGCTCCCTCACGATGCGGGTAATGTGTCTCATTCGGGACTCCTCTAGCAACCGCTCATTCGACACAGAGTCAAACCAGCGGTGCCCAAGGATTCTCCAAAGAGACACGGCACCGAAGGAGTCCAGTCTTCGTCTCAGTTCACTGGATAGCGTCCATGTCTCACAGCTATACAGCAAGAATTGGTCCTCTTGCAAAACTGCTCAAAGTAGCCGGTCCATGGGTCACAACTGCAGTGTCATCCATAGGGTTCTATCATTCGCCTGATTGTAAGTCTCTGAGGAACAGATTCAGACGGGCATAATACTTCGATTTCTCTGTAAGCTGGACGTGGGTCATTGGACCAGAGATGATGTGTCACCTGCTCATAGACTCGTCTAACAAACACCTCATTGTCTGCCCTCAGAACCCTCACAGCCATCCTCCTTAGTTCCTGGGAATAGCCTGGAGTTGCCACCAAGCCGTGCGCTGTGACTCACTCTCAATAATATCTAGGATGCCCTGCGAGATGAAACACCTTCTTCTGGTCTGGCAACATTGGCAGCAAAAACACATCCCTCGGCAACCTTCAGGGTCTTATCACGGATGGTTTCTCACATCACATTAGTCAGTAGTTGCACCCAAGTCTGCAAGTTCCTCATAGAAACTGCATGCAAACTCATCAGAACCAGCTTGATCTAGAAAGTCTAGCCTCATTCTTCTAGTACTGTAGGTCATAGCCTACTGGATCTAAGCTGAATCTTTAGAGTAGCAACAACAAATCTGTGGTCAGAATTCACAAACTGGGCACTTCTGTAGACCTCCAGCATCTGCCCATGAGCATGAGATCGATCTCCTTCACCGCACCACCAGTATTGTAGTACCAAGTCCAACGATGTGGCTCAGGGTGTTGGAACCAGGGCCAGAGGAGTGTCACCTCGTGGGAATGGGTGTGTGACTATATAGAGATCACTCACATACCATTCTAATGTCTGTAATAATCAGAAATTTTGTTACTTTTTTTTTACCGGACACTTCTATCCAAAGTGATGTATAACTGAGAAAGTCTGTTGCTATAGAAACCCAAGGGCTCAACATTAAAACCACTCCACGGGATTTGAACCTTCCAACCATGGCGCAGGGACCTTAAAAGCCATGCATCACCGCTTGCTAGATACAGGAACTTAAAAAATGTTTTCTTTTGTATAACAGATGGATGGGCAGCACATAGTCAATGACCTTTAGGTGGCACCCTAATGCCACTTGATGTGATTCAGACTAGCATGGGGTCTTATGCACAATATATGAGGTTGCAGTTATTTCTGTTCCATCATCAAAGACAGTCTGAATCGCATTTGCTCAATGAACATTGAAAAATATGAAGTTTCAGTTTCAGTCCTTGATGCCCACTTCAGTCTCACCTAAAAGCAAAGCATGGTTACTACAACCCTGCACTTTTAAAAGAGAGCAGGAGCAACTTTACTCTGGAAAAAAATCAAACCAATGCTGAATGTATCCGTGTCTTAATGGAATGAAGGGACACACACCTAGAGGTTATGGGACCCATTATGAGGAAGGAAACCTGTCATCGAAGAACAAAGGAGAGTTTGGGGGAGACAACAGGAATATAGGGCTTGCCCAGAGTGGTATTCTCCTCAAGGGCCAGTTAAAATCTGCAAGAATATCAAGCTATAGGGGAGCTTAGCTCATTTTATCTCCTCTTCCAAACATAACTGACATAACTATAATCTCTTTCAGCTCAAACTCCTCCCTCTCAAGACTGCTTGTGACACATGAACATTATACATTATATAATATAAACCTTGCAAACCTACACAATGTAAACACAAATACAAGAGTCTAATAGTTGTCAAAGTCAGTTTGACAGGAGAATAAATCAGTATTATGTAGTGAGAAGAAGCTAATCCTCCGATAACCTTATTACTGTAATATTTCTAAAATGCACAATGCAAGTTCTTTATCCATCGTTGCCATGCCTGCTTATCAAATACAGGGGGACAGAGTGAGTCTTTGGCTGGCTTACTAGTTCATCACAGAGGATGCACACACAATTATGGGAATTCTTCTTCTGGAGGTGTGGTTTTGGTCTGGGGGACAAACATGCAAACGTCACATACATAGAGCTAGTGACAACACAATGAATGAATGATATAGTATTGATCCTTGTGGGGAAAACCTTTTGCCTGCCTCATCTCGCTCTGAACGTGACACACACACATACTATGTGACTATTCACCTGAAGTCAGACTTGAGATAATAACCTGATGACAGATACACAGGTTCAACCTGCTAAGCCATTGTACTGCCCATACAAGACTATTTAAGTGTTGGCCATTCTTGAAACCCTAAAATTTCATATGCACGTATATTTGTACTATACATACATGTGTAAAGTACTGAACTATGGCATTGACAGAAGCTATGCAGCTGTCGGGGGTGGGGGGAGGGGTTTATGTGTCTGCTGAGGAATTTCAAAAAGCTGTCCGCACCTAGGAATCAGTGGTTTGAAATGTTAGCCTCGGGAACGACGGTCCTCCGAGTGTGTTCTTAGCTATCTGTCGATGGTTTCTGTTTCTGACACTTAGTGACCAGTTTAAGCGTGGAACAGAAGTTTCCGTCAGAGAAACGATTTGCCATCTACCCCTAATGGCTATGCAGAGTAATACATCGAAATATCTGAGGAACCGCGGCCGACTGAAGAGAAAATTCTGGGATGGAGGTGAAGTGTAAACAATGTGAGCGGAAGCGTAGAATGGGAGAATGCTCCTAATTTTTTTTACTTAAATATTAAACTACTAATATAACATATATTAATACAAATTACACGTATCCTATACTCTTACACTAATAGGAAATCTAAAACAAATGTATCATCTTCATGGGGATACAACCTGTTTATTATTTAGTTAAAATACTTCAGCTGTGGGGTAATTATGTGCCTTTCTGCAGTGCAGTAAGGGGCAGAGTGCATCCTAAGCAGGGCGGTGACTAATTTGGAGGTGTTTACACAGTCACACAACCAGTACTGCGGGGAGGAAGGAAATCCACAAAAAAACATTTACAGACAACGCCTATGTCTAATGATTTATAAAATCAAGGTCTTTTATTTAACCGAAAGTGAGTATTTGCACTTAGGAAAACAAACTGCAGATGTACAGAATAAAGAGGGTAACAAATAAACATTAACAGGTATTTACAAAGGTATTTTTATGATTTTTTTAATTATTTAGAGAAATCAACCTCAAATCGAGGCTTTTGAAATGTCACATTCACAATTGATACAATTTACTCATCTCTCTCCGTAGAGGAATTACTCAATGAATACAAACAGAGGGGCACTGCCACTGTATCACTGTCAGTTTCATTTCTGTGAAAATGAGTCACGGAAAGTGAAACAAAAACAATATTATTGTGCATGGGGCAATGGGATTGGGTAGGCATGAACACCGCCCCCTTCCCATCATGCCGCGCAGCATTATTACCCATCAGAAAAGTATCCAACCGTAAGCTCACTGAGGTGTATGAAAGGTGTAAGGGGCTGATTCTTTGAATAAGTAGAAAAACAAAGACGTGAATTATTCATTGTCTTCATAAAAACATTAAAAAGGAATTCTCTCTCTCTCTATACCAGGGGTGTCAAATCCTGGGGGGCCGGAGTCCTGTGTAGCTTAGCTCTTTCCCTGTTCCACCACAAATGATTCAGCTCAAGAGCTGTGTGGTAATTAGCACAAGGAGTTGAATCAGGTGTGTTAAATGAGGGGAGAACTGAATATGAGCAGGGCTCCAGGCCCCCCCCTCCCCCCCGAACTGGAGTTTGACACCCCTGCTCTACACCAGGCCTCTGCTCTACACCAGGCCTCTGCTCTACACCAGGCCTCTGCTCTACACCAGGCCTCTGCTCTACACCAGGCCTCTGCCCCCATTTGCTTCACAATTCGTTTTTCCCCCATCCACCTACAAAGCAACGATGCAACAGAAAAACTGAGTTCATTATGTTAACAAGATACAGGCGGCACTGGTAATTTTACTTGGAATAAAAGTAAAATTTATTAAGCTCTGCTATAGGAAAGCCACTCTTCTCCCTGCAAAAAAATGATTTCTTTATGCTATTTTTTTCAGGTAAATATATATTTACTGACATGCATCCAGCAGGTAACCCAACAGAGAGGAAAACAGATTTTCCAGCTGTGGGGGAACGGAGGAGCCCAGGTCAGCTGACAGCTGAAAGCGGAAACCCTTGGCCGCCTCTTGCACCGCGGCCCGTGTGATCTGATCGTTGACAGTCTGGATCGGGGGTCGGGTGTACCTTGCTCGCTCGGTTATGGACACTCGTAGGTGACCTGCGGCAGAGGCGTGACGGTGAATTGACACTGGAGACGGCAGCTTTGCCACGGCACCAAACCAAAAACAGAGGCAGTAATGTGGACACACTGACTGGTCATCCATCATCAAGCACATCTGACCAATGACGGCCAGCCAGACACACAGTCATGTGACTTGTGACTTTTTTGCCATAACCGAGCCTATGTGCTTGTATATGCTAGCGGCTTCTTCGTGAAAGCTCTTTCCGAACTCTCCCTCTTACCCATCCTTACCCTCCTTCACCTCCTCGTAGCTAAGCAACAGCATCCACAACAGCTGGACAAGCTCGTTCCAGCTCAAGCATTTCATAGCCCCGTCCTGGAAGACGGAGGAAAAAAAGCGGGAAACGTGAGCTGCAAGTGCCTCGGATATCAGTAAGCAAAGGCCCCTGGGGGAGGGATCCGCCGGCGCGGGGCACTTGCCGTGGGGTCAGTGGTTGGCATGGCGTTCTGGAGGAAGTGCAGCAGGAGCTTTAGAGACATAGGTGTGGTGCTCTTGAGTAGACAGGAGTTCTGCAGCAGCAGCTCCAGCACCTTACACCTCAGCAGGCTGCTGTCCAGGGTCTCCAGCAGGAGCAACCTGAGAGGACAGGAGCACAAGGGACTCAGCACTGGGCAGAGTGGCTCGGTGAGCCGTGTTCTCCTCTAGCACCAGTGGGTATATTTCTAGAGAAATCCACTGCCATTGTGACTGATTTAGTTACTTCAATGTATTTTTTTTCGAAAGACTGTCTCTAGAATTTTGTCCATCTTGTGTAACATCCTTGATTATACATACATTTTATGATTTTTTAAGGTTGATTATAATTCTATTTTTGGCTAGGTCTAGTAAAAAAATGATCAAAAGAAATAGTAGAGGGAAAATGTAATGTTTGTGTCCTTCATATTGCAAGGAATATGCGATACCCACTGATGCTGGAGGACATTTCCTGGAGTGTGTGTGGAGTTTGCATGTTCTCATATCTGGGTGGGTTTCCTCCAGGTACCTTGTTTTCCCCCCAGTGGTCTAAGGACACACATTTTAGGTGGACTGCTGTATCTAAATTGTTCATAGTAAGTGTGAATGTGTGCCCTGTGTGAGACAGGCTGAAGAATCTGTAAACCTGTACAGGATGAGCAGCTATAGAAGAGGGGATAAAGCAGCGATGGAAGGCAGGATAAAGGGAAATGGGAATAGCAAGGCTCCTTTTTTCCTGGAATGCGTGTGGAAGACCGATGCCGCCTGCTGACGTATCCCATCCGAAAAGCAGTCAGTTTTTCACCTGCCTGCTGAACCTTTCTCCCCTCCTGCTTACCTGTGTTGCCGGAGGGAGACGATGCTTATCAGTGTCTGGAAGAGCTCCTGGGAGATCTTGTTGGAGCTGCAGGTGGGGGAGCGGTCCACCTCCAAGGCCAAATTCAGCATCCTCTGCAGGAGGAACACTACCCTGCAGAGAGGTGGCAAGCGTGGTGAGGGAGAAGGGGGGGTCTGGGAGAGGAGAGCTGGGCATTTGGATGGGAGTTAACTACGGGGTGTAGGTGGGGTGCCGGTTAGGGATATGCACTGCTAACCTGGCAGCTAGCACAAGCCTCAAAAAGGGCCTTGCGACTGCAGTCACTGAACTTTGCCATGTGCGGTTCCTACCGTTTGGCTGAAAACAGCAGCAGACTAGATATTTGTCTTTTGCAGGACTAGTAAACATGCAACAAACTCATTTTAGATGTAATGCAGCAGAGGTGGACGTTTCAGGTCCAGAAAGTAAAAATCCAGACCAGGATTTTGGTTAAACCAGCCAGGTGAGTACTCTGTGAGTATGACTCTGTATGCTCAACTGCTTGGTTGAAACAAAATCCTGGTTAGGATTTTTACTTTCTGGACCTGAAATGTCCGCCTCTGTGATGCAGTTAATCTACCTCAAATGACAGAGAGGAAGGTAAGAGCAAACTGCTTATATGATGAAGTTTTGCTTAAAGGAAAAGCAGAGGAAAGCTGTGAGGATTCATACTTGAGGTTTTCATCCTGTTCCTTCAGCATCTCCTCCTCAGCGTCACTGGCATCCCTCTGCGGGTCACCTGTAGAATTCTTCACCGCGTAGACCAGCCAACCAATTACATCCCTGTAGAACAATGATAGACCATACAATTTGTGCATCTCCTGAATCCTAACTAGCGCTTTAAGAAGGTGGCAGCCACACACCCGCATCTCATTACATTACAGATCTTTGCCTGTGTCTGGAAGGTCGGGGTCAAATCACCTTAGGCAAAGGCCTTAACCCTTACAGGCGCAATTCACCCCAAGACTGAGAAAAAAAGTTATGTTTTAGAAAGGCTTTAGTGCAATCAAATCACTGCGCAGAAGATTCAAGCATCCCTGGTGATATCATCTGCATAGTGATACGATTGGTGTGTGGAGTTCGGTCTGTGGATTATCATGAGCAACCAGGTCATGATTTCTGGTAAATTCTGCTGAATTTCTGTACTGTACTTTTTTGGAGCTTTAATCACCATAGAAAGATGCCGTTCACTCAAAATTATATTCAAGAGAAGCCTGAAATTTCTACAGCTGACAGTTAAGCAGACGGACAGATAGAAGTCCCTCCTCAAACATATCTTTTGTTCAGCTCTGAGGTAAACTGCCCCTTTAAGTGCTCCTGGAGCGCTAGATGTTTGCCAATACTTCTGACCCCACACTTGGTATGCTGCTTTGGACAAAAAAGTTCAACCAAATAAATAACTGTAAACGTTATTAACCTATCTGTGAAATTCAGTTTCCAGCCATTAAAAAACACTGAAGTATAGAAAGTCATCACACCTTAGAATTTGCTATTCAACATTTTTTTATTAGTTTAGGGATCAGTCTACCATGTTTCTGAGTTTTGAGCAGTGGTGGAGATTTCAGGTCCAGAGAGTACAAATCCAGACCAGGATTTTATTTCAGCCAAGCAATTGAGTAACTCTGACTATGACTCTTTATATTCAGCCGATTGGATGAAACAAAATCTTGGTCTGCATTTGTATTCTCTGGACCTGAAATCTCCACCTCTGGCTTTGAGTTGGGGACATTGTCTTGTTACGGGTTTTTTAAAAAAAAAAAATCGACATTTTTCAAGGTAAGACTGCACCCAAACTCACCTGACGCAGGAGAACCTTCTGTCGCAGGAAAGCGTCGCACGGGCGATGGAGGAGAACAGGCTGTGCTGAGACAACTGGAGGTGGAAGTCGTCCTCCAGTGTCTGCAGAACATACTGCAAAAGCATGCGCACGACGGAACTTTGGTGCCTTTTGGATAGATCCTTGGGGGCTCTCTCAGACATGAACCAACCAGGCTTCTGTAACAAAAACACAGTCGCTGATCTCGCACAGAACACGCAAGTGTTCATTGAAAACCACCAATAACTGAATTTTGGAGGCATTTCTGACCATTCACTCGCTCTACGATTATTGGTTTTGTCTGGAATATTCTCTATAAGAAATCTGTAAGTGTGAGAATGGGAGAGAGTGGCAATTGAGATCTCATGCAAGTTTTACTTACACAAAAATGTTGATGACAGAATCAAATATGATTGTTCCAGAGTAATAGCCAATCAGATTATAGAGAAGGTGGTCCCACTTCCTCTAATTGCTTGGACCCACCTCCTTGACAATGATTGGCTATTTCTCTGAACCAACCAATCAATTGCGAGGATCATTTATCTGGGTCTGTTCTTGTTTCCTCTCGCCTTGAAACAATATCCGTTTTCCATGTTTACTTTTACGTGCTGTGATTTAACTTGCTGTTAACCTTTAATACACTTTGTACCAGCTGATACCAGCCGAGTCGCCTTCTCACCTGCTCATTCATGACAGAGCAGAGCAGCTCCCAGTCCCACGGCACAGATGAGCAATCAGCTGGGTGGTACCTAGACAGCAAAGGAATTCAGGCTCAATCTGGTTCACCCCGGCTCCAAATCCACTACTCTGTGATGACTTTACTCGGCTTAACAAATACAAAACTCCATATTATGGCCTGAAAATGAATTCAAGTTCTCTCTGCCGCAAGTAACTAGGCAATGGATAAGCCATTCCTCAGATCTTTCACCATATGTTCACTATTTGCACGGACGCCAGTGATACACGTGAAACATGAGGGCATTTTCCAAACAGTGAAAGCCACATGGTTTAATACTCGTCTTGGTGCGTATGTAAACAACTTACTTACAGGCTTAGTTAAAATCATACTTCAAAGAAAATATGTTGCATAGGCAGATGTAGGCTTTGGGACCCACAGCATTTATGGGTGTTTCCTGCTGGTAGCCACTCACTTTTGTGTCCTCATGAGAAGGGTGTAGGCCTCAGAGACGAGGGCGATGGGACACTGGCAGTTGAGCAGTATTCCCCGCAAAAGGTGTTTTGTTATTTGTGGAGGGGGCCAAACACGGGGGTGCAGGAAGTCCGCAAGCAGCTGGAGGGTCCCCTCGGGGAAGGTTTCCTCGATGGTGGTATTCACCAGGCTCAGGCTCCGCCGACACAGTGCTTCCCCACACCCTTCTTCCTCTCCCTTCTTCTGGTCACCTTTGTCATCTTTGTTAGCCTTGAACAGGGCAGACGGATGAATGTCATCGGCCTACAGTGACAGCAGGAAGCAAGATGAACAGGTCCGGAGGGTTTCAGGATCAGATGAGGTCAGAGATTCTCCTTACCTGGATCTGGAATGACCTCCACAATGGGTTTCGCAGCCTCTTGAGACGGGCTGGGGACACATAATGACAGTCTATACCTAGTTCACGATCAGTGTTTGCTTCCACTTCCTCCTTACAGTCGTCCCGCATGAAGCTGTCAACGCAATGGGGTGACCAGTCCTCACCCGGATCTGGGAAAAAGGTAGGAGTTCTGGGGAGACTCAGTGAGCTGAATGAGCTTTCTACAGGGAGCTCTACACCATCAGCTAACCAATCAGAGGAGCCACGAGCTATGACATCAGTGGAGGTGTGTCTGAAGTCATCTGGTGCATCAGCCAAGGCTGGGGATAAACAACCAATGGCCTGGCTGCTCTTGGGGGGGGGCGTCCCTGGGGACGCAGGGCAAGGCTCCAGTGACGGGCCCAGGCTGCTCAGTTGGCCGTCCCCTGAAGCCCTGATTTCATAAGTGCCGCTTGGTGGCCACTGCGTGTGGCTCGACCCTTCTGCGTGAGGATGAGTTGAACCTGGAGATGGTGAGTGGACTTCATCTGGTTGCTCGTCATACAGGCTGGAAATGTCAGAGAATTCGACCGGGTCAATCACGCTAGGGCAGTAATATGGGCTGTAGGAGCCCATGGGGGAGGGGACACTCGTGAAGTCCGGAAAGCCACCTTCCAACGAGTCTTCCTGCTTCAGTTCATGCATCTGAGGGACCTGACTATCATTGGCTTCCACCATGGGCTCTGTATATGTGTCCTGTATGCCACTCGAGTGCCAACGGGATGGTGAGAGGGAGGCTGAGGGATCAGTGGGAAAGCGAGACAAGTGCCCTCCAGGGGTTAAAGGCCTAGCAGCAGCTTCTGAGAGGCTAACGGGAGAGGGGCTTCTAGAACTCCACTGGCTGATGGTGCTCGGAGATGCTGGATTGTAAGGTGACTTCTCTGGACATTTCCATGAGACATCACCGATCTGATTTTTAGTCTTCCCGTCGTCCCGCGCTTCACTGGGAAAGTTGTGACACAATCCAGTGATCTTGCCGAAGTGGTGCGGTGTTGACAGGTTCTCTGCGGAGAGCGCCACAGTTGGAGCCCGACAAGGATGGTTCAGACCAGAGCCCTCAGTCAGGCTCATCAGGAATTTAGGAGACCTTTCTTTTCCTTCCAAAGCCACTTGGGCTGGACAGGGATCCATCATGAACCTAAGCGGTTTACACTCATGCAGGTCCGGGACAAAGCACGTGGGGGGGTTCCGGCACTGGTTTCTGCATCGCTTCCGTGAAGGTGCCCATCTGGAGTCTGTGAGGTCAATCAGCAGCTGGGGCGAATAGAAAGGTAACCGAATTCAAACCACAGAAAAAAAACCCAGAACTACAGCAGTTCATGCTATGGGTCACATAGGAACATTAAACACGTAAGATTCATTATTAAAATTATGAGGACAATTATAAGGAAAAATGCATGGTCAGACTATTTAGCAATAAAACTGTGCCAAGTTCTTCATTAATGTTTATGTACAGCCTAAGCTTACTTGCTACAGGCTACATTAAACCTTAGTACACCCTAAAACGACAAAAGGGGTGTATTACAGTAACTACATAAACCAGTAATGTAGTTGTTTATTATTATCAAATATGTACCGTGTACAATTGTTTGTGCTATACTTTTACAAGACTGACAGCGCGGTGCGTTTATTTACATCAGCATCACCACAATCACGTGAATAACGGTTGCGCTACGACATAACTAGTCCATAGCATTTTTTCCGGCTCCATTATAATCTTATGGGACACTGGTCATACATGCCAAGCATCGTTTATTGTCATTATGAGGCGCAGGACTGTAGAGACGCTGGCTCCGTGTGAGCCATGGCAGTGCTTCACTGTAAGACAGCCAATCAGAGAAAAGTTAATCAACATATTAATGAGCCCACCAAAAGGGGAAAACGGTTACAATAACAGGGCTGTAAATAGGCCTGTACAACAGCTTCTAGGCATTTTTGTACCAAACCAGCTTCACGTGACAACTATGTAGACACCAGAAAACAATACTGAAAATGAATTATATGGCACATTTAAACCAATTGGGTCACATTTTCTCATCTAAATTAAAACATTTTCGTCCGTGTTTGCCATGTATACAATGCACACAATTTAAAAAATCTTCTATTTTGAACAATTTAACAGTAAGGACGCAATAATTCTGTCAATTAACGCATGGAGGAAAACATGAGCAGGATCACACTAGTCTAAGTGTCGTTACTTATATGGCGCTTCTATTTTGAATTTGTCCAGTTAACAAATAGATGTTTTAGAGGAGCAGCTGGGGTTGAATTTCCACGTCGTTCAAACACTCGCCACTTCCCGGATTAAAAAGCATGTCCTTCGCAGAATGCTACTTTAACTACCTCCGCGACTGACTAACAAAACGCTAGTTTTAAATAATGGAATTACATTAACAGCACGGTTTACATCCACTTGCGTAAAATACAAGCTGTTTTATAAGAAATTTTGATAAGACAAAAAAATAGGTGAGGCGGAAGGCATTACTCTTACAATATTTACCAACAAGCAACAGCAGTCTTACATATTACACCGATGATAGTGGCATATTTCGCATTAGATATAATAATCCCCTCCACATACATATTTTTACGTGACCGTCCGCTAACTATTCATCTATCCCCCAAGCTTCCATAAATGAAAAAACTTACAATTTCGTCAGTGACTATTCATGGTGGATCGCTTTGTTCTACGATTTAACAGAGTCTGTTACTTGCGGAAGCTCGGAGGTGCTTAATGTAACCGGCTATGTCACTCGACAGGCGACAGGCTATCACAAGCGGTGCGTCACATGGTTCGCCCGTCGCAATTTGCTTGTGTCACCGCGTCTCAAAAATGGTGCGGCATTACAGTGAACTGCCAGTTCTATTAAAACAAAACAAATGTTAAACACTTACAGCTGAATATCTTGACTGTTCATTTTTTATCACCGAACCGTTCTTGCTTTCGACGTCCGAATCCTCCCCGGAGCTGATCAAAATGATGTCCTCCATGTCTTTTTTAGCACTCGACCTCGACCGCTCCCTCGCTCACACCGCGACCAACTTAATCTCTGGGGCTGGCAAGCGCTACCGTCCATCCGGCTGGACAATAGTCAAAGTGAAATTCAAAACGGAAGGGAACCCCATCGTGATCCCAGAACCGTAATTCCTCCCAGGGAACGAAAACAAGCCGCTCAATTTTATGATGGATTCTCGGTTGCTTTACTTTGCCGTCTGTAAGCAGGATTGACTCACGTCACAAGAATGTCCCAACATAAAAGTAAGGCACATCTTAGTTTAACGATAGGAATATGAAACTTATTCATAACTGTCTAATAAATACATAAAAAATAATTCCTGTCGCTCGTCAGCAAGCCAGGACAGGCGCTTCTATCCCTGTGTGGCCAATTTCCGTTTTACAGGGCGGTTCGGAAAAACTTCTTCATAATTATTAGAGGAGTTATCTGATTGGCCGTTGAACGTGAATTGACATGCCCTAACTGTTTTTTTATGGTGGGTCCGGAAACTCATTAATATTAAGATTGGTCAATTTATTCAGTCAGGCATTCATTGGCCAATCAGGTAGCGCTTCCATTATAAATATTAATGAGCTTCCTCAGACACCACCAGAAAAACGAAAGTTCGTTTCCTGAGTGGGTATTTCTCAGAATCAGAATTAGAATCACATTTATTGGCCAAGTACGTGCGAGAACACATACAAGGAATTTGATTCCGGTCGATGGTGTCTCTCAAGCACAACAGTATAAAAACAACAACAATATGTAACAATGAACAATCTACTGAGCAATATAATATACTATAATGTACAATCTACAATATGAAAATGTAACATGGATTTATATTTATAAATATAAAGGTAAATGTTAAAAAAAATATATAGGTGTTATTTGTACATATAATATGTTTATACTATTTATAAATATATATGTGTATGTGTGGAT
>JAODKE010000002.1:20123467-20145621 GCA_026779605.1 Mormyrus hasselquistii
ATTTTCTTTCAAGCGCCTCTATTCCCCCCCTCCCCCCCCCCCCCCCCCCCACGTCCAACTTCCCAGCATCCTCCTACCCCCCACCGGTCACTGGTCCTATATGAACTGCCCTGGGAGAGAAGATAAGACAGAGAAATATAGGCATCGTCCTCAAGATTGCAGCAATCGCAACAAAAGGGGCCGCGCTCGTGGCCGCCCCGAAGCTACGCCGTCGCATCTCTCTCTAAATGCGATTAGCAGCTTATGGGGTTTGCAGCTGGAAGCTGCGTGTTTTTTTTCCCATCAACATCTGTGACGTCGGCTAGCGTAAGTCAAGGGGAAATCGCCGCTATTTGGTCAGGAGTATCTTGAGAGCAAAGCACGAGTAAGCATTCATATATGTGTCCCCAGTTTTTGGAATGCGGAGGGGGGGGCTTGTCTACGTCTTCCCCGGCTTCTCCAGAGCAGCATGCAGGCTTTAAGGAAGTATGACTCTGTCGTTGCATAATACTGATTTTTCTGGAGCAGACTTCAGTCTGGACGCGGAATCTGGCAGCACTTCGGCAGTGGGGCAGTTGGCACGGTACCCCAAGCATTATTAGTCGATTTTAATCTTCGCTGGGTTCACTGGGGTGGCACCCCTGCTCACGGCGCTTTATGGCTGCCTGATCGATAGCAGTGCAGCCAGAGCCGCGCATCTGTAATTCAGCCCAATCAGCTCTCAGACGCCACTCCAGATGCTCGGCCGTTCCTTGTATTTACAGAGGCCTCATCACTATTCATTAAAGCCGCGTCTTTTCGAGAGGTGACCACATGAGCTTGCCTGCCCTTCTCCCGACACGCGTATTTTTTGAAGAGCGCCCACTCTCTTGTTTCCCAGTTTTCATTAATTTTTGTGACTCCTGTGAAAGGCTGCGCTTCGGCTGAATTAACAAGCAAATGACGCTTGATAGGTTTAAATCTCCCGTGAATTTGCCAAAAACCTCGATAAATGTGCAGACAGGCTGGCGTGACTATAAAGAATTTGAACACCATGGCCTTTGAACTTGCTGTCTCATGTATATACGAGCTCAGTGATAACACTCTGGCCTCACACTTCCAGGGCTGTCGGCTTCATCCCCATCCTAGCTGTATGAGGAATTGTTCACCTATTCATATTTTTCATGAAATGAGAAAATTAGACAAGCTGGTGTCTCTGAATGACCCACTCTGTGTAGCTGTATGCCTTTCCCATCCAGGACCCCCCCCCTGCCTTCTGCCCTGTTTGTCCTGGGATCAACTCCAGGCTCACCGTCACCCTGCAGTTATAGAAGATACATGGGTGGGTTCCTTTCGCTTAGTCTTGAATTCCGTTATGCAGGTCCTGCACGTACAGTGTGTACCGAAAAGTTCAGAAGGCAAACGTTCATTAAATAAAAAACATCGTTCTGACATGGAAGATTGCGTTTGCCTTCCAGAGCCCAGATGAACCATCAGTAGCATACTGATAGACGGACCCTGTTTCAACTCTTCATCCCGTCACCTGTTTAGTGCAGCATTGATGACATGACAAGGCCAATTATTTTATTTTTGTCCCCTGTATTAAGTGATCAGAAGACGGATGGAAGGATTGATGGATAATTCATGTATCTATCTGCAAAGGACAACTATCAAATGGATATCACTGTGGATTACGTTAATAACAAGCGATAACAGAGTTACGTAAACTCATAAACCCTACAACTCTTGTTTGCCGGACAACACAGCAGTTACCTCTTCTGCCAAGAACGTGACGTGAACAAAACTCTAACTTAAATTACTGGGCTGTGAACCCATGGGAGAGAAGATATGGAGACTTAGGGGCTTTGCAGTGAACCAGTTTAAACTTTCAGCCAGGATTTTAGAGGGATTAACATCCAACTGAGAGGATTCTCAGTCTATGGAGAAAATTAGTGCTGAACAGGAGCTGAGTTAGCAGCCTTAATGCAATTTGTATTCGTACACAGTCAAATGGCTCTATGCCGTGTAGAGGACACTCAGCTGCAGATAATTGGGAGATGTTCTGTCTGGCATAGACTTAGGCACTATTAGAAGTACAGCACTTGTGTTATTTTTCTATAAGCGCTTCACTGTTATCACCGATAAGGAAACCTATGATGTTTACAAGTCTTCTGTTTGATCTAGTGGAGTTACGTTATAAGGTATGCTAGTGGCTCAGTGGTTACTGCTGTTGCCACACGTCTCCCGGCTTGGGGGTTTGTGAGTCTCCTACAGGTACTCTGGGTTCTGTCACAGTCTCAAAATATGTGCTTAGGCTAACGGGCATCTCTAAACTGCCGGCTGTGTATGATTGTGGATGTGCCTTGTGACAGACTGGTCCCCTGTACAGGGGGGACCCCAGCCAGTGCTGTCTGGGATAAGCTTCAGTCTCCTCATCCCACCCGCGACCCTGCGGTCAAAGGACAGGTGGGCCATGTGATCCTTGCACGTCCATAAATGATGCACATGCAACTATTCTACAGAGAGGGGGGCACAGAGAGCTTGAGTATGTGAGCAAGACACCTGTGAACTGTCTGGCGGTCGGAAGGAACAAGAAGCACGGCGCATAGGAACAAAGGCCACTGCGACGGCGGTAAACAAAGACCGATGCGGACAGAATTAGCAAACAGCGGCTAGGGCTAAGCGGTTTCGCAGACATGTCTGTTACCATCTGACTGTGAGTCATTTCTGAGTCACTTCAGAAGACAGGGAACTTCATAAACATGTCCTTCCTCTCGACGCTGGATCACAGCATTGTCCAAACCGCCTCTTTCACTCTGTGCTGTTCAGCTTTTAGAGGATTGGTGAAACCGGAGGGAGCGTGGCTTAGTCTGTGGTTATGATCGAGAATCTGGTAATTGTTTACTGCTTAATAAGCGAACACGCATGCAGATGGGGATGACATGGCGGCTCCCGTAACCTGACAGTGGTTTACTGGTTTACATGATTGTCACATACCGGGATTTTGTTTCAACCAACCAGCTGACAGTACTCAACTGGTTGGTTGAAACAAAATCCCGGTCTTGTCTTTTCCTCTCTAGACCTGAATTACCCAACTTTACTTGTGGAAAAATGCATTCGAATATAAAGTGGAGTCTCACGAAATCGTGAAAATTTTAAATAAGAATTATGAACAAAGTGGAAGGCAGGCAAAGACAAACAAATCCCGTTAATTAAAATTTTCAAGCCTAACCCTTCCCCGCAGTTTATCTCACTAATATTGCTCTTAATATTGCGCTTTTAATTAACTCTATTATGCTAAAGCTGTGTTAGCGCTGAGAGTGGAATGGTTACTGAGCCTCAGGTAAAAAACAAATGCTGAGATGTTTGTTCCGTCGCTGCAGACGATTGAGGCTTAATGACTGCGGTGAGGAGAAAACAGCCCCGAAGCCAGTCTCCCCTTATGCTGTCCTGAGGGGATGAGCGAGAAGATCATCTGTGGGATGCATCTGGATCTTTTTATGGTGTGACTGTAAGCTGAGGTGAGCAGGGACGATGTCTGGGTTGAGGTCTGGGTCACAACCAGACATCCAGACCATCTGATTAACCTTGGTCGCTTTTTTTGCCTCAAAAAGAAGGAGAAAACGGACAGGCCTCCTTTGATAACATTTGGCAGGTCCCAACAATGGGAAACTTTAGCTGACAAGAATCGAAAAAGGCTGCAGCTTTTTTCCAGCTAGATCATGTTCTCCATGACATCCACAAACCCATGTGTGGATGAGGGTAAATCTGGGCAACCAATAGGGGAGGGGGGGCGGGGGGGGAATCAATGGTCCTGGAGCTGGGGGCCTCAACTGGGGGCCCAAGGGAGTATGATTTTGTGGCTGAGGCTTCAAATGATGATTTTCTGATGAGAGGGACAGAGCCCACTCAGCCTAACACCCTCTCCCCCAAAAGCTGTGAGCAATTTAAAGAGAAAAATGTTTATATACAGATAAAGTAAATGAACACTCATGCCTGATAGTGATATATGAAGCCTTTTTCAAGGCATGGAATTTGTGTTTCCTACTCTTCAAAATGAACATGCGTTCTTTGAACTGTAAGGCTTTCTTTGTTTAGGCATTTTGAATGAGAGCATCCATTGCAGACAAAATCATGTGAGTGGGGGAGGGGCAACAATTGATGTAAGTCGCATAATGTTTTTCTCACTGAGGTGGGAGGCCGTGCATTGTTAACCAATGAAAGGCAGCTTCATCACTTTAACAGGTGCATCATTGAAGAAACAACAGGACATTTGTTCGTTGATTCTTGTTGAGGTAACGGCAACTGGACTATTCCTTTTTTTAGCTTTTACAATAAGCGTTTAAATGTATCACAGTGTGAAATTAATTTATTTGGCAAGGACCCTATTATATTATGCCTTATAAATTGCATCAATGGTTAAAAGAAGGACAAGCCATTGCCCAGATTTTGCACCAGATGGAGGACATCGAGCTGAAATACCGGACTGTACTAATTAAATCTGGACGTCTGGCCACCCTATCCATTATGTACCATTTGAGCTCTGTGAGCAAGTTTCAGTCCTGCTTATGGAAATTGTCTTTCCTTGGAGAGTTAACGTAGGGTGTTGGTACATGAAGATATTTCATAGAGACCAAATATATGACAGGCTGCTTTGCAAGAAGGTTCACGTCTGGCTCTACACAGCTGTTCCCATGAAACTTGGGCTACGTACACATTTGTCGCTGGTGTTACAATTTTTGCAACAAAGATGCTTCAGTCACCTGTTATTCAGAAAGAAGTTGTCACCGTGTTGCTTGGCTCAGGATTATGACATCACGGGCCTAAGAACTGATTATGGGGCAATCGTCCTTCCGAGCTTTAGCCGGTCTGCTAGCTAGCTTGCAAAGCGACTTTGGGGAACCCTCAGAGCGTAACTCCCACAGTCCCGCGGTGGCTCTGCCAGAATCCCCTTATCACACTGCCTGTGTCTCATCCCAGCTTTGTATCCACTGTATCCGCATCCCCCTGCCCCCACGGGGAGCGCTGCGTTTTTTATGTGCTTTCAGGGCTGTTAATAATTTTAATGGCTGCTTTCAAGCTGGCTCTTCCATAAATGGACACACCCGGTAGTCAAACAGCAATAACAATGGAGTGTTATGACATTGGCTGTAGACATTAGTTAGCATGCCTGTCATTTGAGGTCCTGCCACAGATGTCACATATTATAATATCAGCAATCCGTTATTTTAATTACTCCATCGACTTGGCTTTAGACATGTTAAGATCTCCCTCCCCCGCTCCTTGCAGATGTCTGCGAGAACCACTAAGATGCCCCTCCCCCCCTTAATGACACCCAGCGCTGCAGAAGATTGGGAGCAGGGCTCCTTGCCGGAGTGTCGCTCACGTCTTCCGCGGGCTCGGACACCCCCTAACCGGAAGCGACCCCGTTCCAGGCTAGGCGAGGAGCTCCTGCCAAGGCCTGACCACGCATCACACATGGGGATCCGTTCACGGGGGCCAAATGCTCTCTTTCACCGTCGCCCCAGATCTCCGTGGGTGTCTTGCCCTTCTCTGTTTTGCAGCGGCGTTTTGTGTCACGCAGGCAGCCTGTACTCCCTTGACATGCAAAGATCGTCTCTGTCCTGGCAGTCCAGAGTGCTCGAAAAAAAGAGCTGCACTGTCTGACGGTCTATCAGTAAACTTCCAATATTGTTCTGTCTTTTGTCTTGTTTTGTCCCTTGCTTCACTGCGGTCTGTCCTATTGTCCCCCCATACACCATTGTCCCCCCTTGTCCCCTTCCCTGCATAAGAATTTCACTGTGCACCTCGGAACACATGACAATGAAACTCCTGCTAAACCACGAAGCATGCGATGGCGCACCATGACTGGCTCTGAGAATAGGGCAAACGCTGAATCCATTCGGCTTTCAACCTTCGTTAATGGTGGATGGATCATGGCTGACTGGAATAGGGGTGTGTGTGGATCAGCTGCTATATTGATGCCCCGGGGGGGTGGGGGGTAATGGGCGCTGTCATTAGACATGTCATGACAGAATTACTGTCTCCAGATTGATGGGAAACTTTAAACGGCAACTTTAAAACCCTGAGCTGAACATCAGGCCAAGTCTAATTCAGTCACAGCTGAACAGATGCACAAGTTCATCTCTTTCACGTCGCGAGCATTTGCCCTGCCCTGAGACGTTAAGGAGATGTACAGGAACCCTCTGGAAATGACACCAGCTGCTCTGCCAGCTCCTGACTCTCCTGGGGGAGGGAAGTAGGACACGCGGGGGAATTGAAAACACGCGACGCGCTTTCAGCTCACAAAGGAACCGTGTCAGTGAAAGGAGAAAAGAGTAGAAGGCAATTTCCCCTTATCAGCCGTATCCGGGGGCAGTGCTGCAAAACTGCAGTGCGGGGAGGGGCACTGTTTATTACACTGCAGGGCGGGGGGAGGGGCACTGTTTATTACACTGGGGGGTGAGGGGAACTGTTTATTACACTGGGGGGTGAGGGGAGGGGCACTGTTTATTACACTGGAGGGTGAGGGGAGGGGCACTGTTTATTACACTGGAGGGTGAGGGGAACTGTTTATTACACTGGGGGGTGAGGAGAACTGTTTATTACACTGGGGGGTGAGGGGAGGGAGCATCTGGTGAGTTTATCTCAGCTTAATGAAGTAGCGGGTAGGATAGACAGAGAGGGATGAGAAAAGATGAAATGAATGCGCCGGGTCCAAACCTAACACCCACCAGTTGCCAAACATGGGTAGATTTTCTTTTTGGCACATACATTCTGGAAGACTATCAGCCACTCTTGTGGGTAAATGTTTGTACCAAAAGTCACGTAATAATTAAAACACAATCTTGAGAGTCTCTAACGCATTTGATTGGCGCTCAAGTTAACACGCACAGGGTTATATTTGTGTCTTTGTGGGGACTCTCCATTCATTTCTATTGGGAAAACTCACACCCCAACATGATGAGCCTAACCTCTACCCAGTCCTAACCTTAACCATAGTTTTAGTTTTTTGATTGCATTTCAGGATCTGAAAAATGGTCCCCACAACATCAAAATCACAGTGTCACGCCTCCCGCCGGCGTGACAGGACAGGTGTAGCTCGTTCATCGGTGGATGACGACTCGGTTAAAAGGGGAGAATAGACACATTGCCAGTGCGGAGTATTAAGCCGATGAAAAGACGCTATACTGAGCATTTACTAGTCCTCCGTCTCCCCGATCTCCCGTACCTGTACCTGTCCCTGTCCCAGTTACCTGTTACACCTTCCTTCCACAGCCCAGATCTCGACCCTGACCTACCTGTTCCGTCCAGTCCGGCTCCCTGTGTCCAGCTCCTCGTGTGTTCCAGTCCTGTGCTTCATCTTCGGATTGACTCCCTGGCTACTGACCTCCCTGCCTGATCATCGACCACGACTTCAGCCCCACGTTTCTGGTTTTGTTCGCCTCGGCTCGCCTCCAAGCGGATCTCGCGGGCCACGCGTCTCCGCTCCCCTGCCGGGGACGGCAGCGCTTCCCTTTGCGGAGTTCACGGGAAGCGCCGTTCTTGTACTGTCGCTTGCCTTAATAAAACTTCGGCATATATCGCATTCCTGGGTCTGCGCCTCTCTCCTCCTGTCGCATTACACACAGGTCCCCACAATGTAATTTAAACCTAGTTCACAGACACATACATACACACACACAGTCAGATGTGTAATCATATCTCTCTGGGGACTGTCCATTAATTTCTCTGGTTAAATCCCTAATCCCAGCAATGACACCCTTTACCTCTACCCAGCCCTAATCATAAACCAAGTAACAAAACAAAATACAAGAGTTTTTGCATTTTTAGTTTTCTGATTGTAGTCACAGATTTTTTAGAAAATTAGGTCAGGAAACTGGTCCCCAAAAGATCAAATTAACAGATATTCACATGTTCTGTGAAGCCCTGCTTCTGCTCTGCCTCTGATTGCCTCTCTGTTCTTGGAATTTATTGTCTAAGCCTGGCTAATTAACCATCTGATAATAACCGAAACCAAACAATGCACAATAGTCAATAAAGGCAGAACAGGGCCGGGTCTTTGCGGAATGCAGGTAACTATCACTCGCCTCCAGTCTGCTGCTAGTTACAGTCAGGCTAATTAAATGTGATGTGGTGATATTTACAAGTAGTAACCCAGCCTTTACAAAAACAAATGTATATGTGACACAAAATGGCAATTTATTAATCTGGCCGGAATAAATAGGCCTGGGTTACTAGTCAGTGGATTTTTTCATGCACCCGCCACCTTGGCCGGGGAGTTAAAAAGTTCACGTCAGATCCTGAGCAGGAGAAAATGCTGATGGAGAACAAGCAGTTTTGGGAGGGGAACGGCTGTCCAGGACAAACATATAGGGGAAGGGTCGACTGCTTTTATAAAGCCTTGGGTCGTTATGTAATGGGGCCCCCAGTGATCACGATCAGGTCCAGGCAATACATACCAAGACCCATTAACTACCCCAAGCAGCAGAGACAGAAGTGGAATCGGTGTTTGAGCAGAGGAGTCAAACTCCTGGAGTTGATGGGTGTTGATTCGTAGCTCTATACCGAAAACTGACAAACGACCACAGCTTGGGTGCCAACCCTATGTACCACCTGTCTTTATTTGCATTTCACATGAATTTATTTGACCGGCACACCTTTAGTGACATCAGAGTCATTTCACACAGACAAAAGGGTCATCGATGGATCAAAAAGCAGCAGAAGTTGTGTGTGAAGGTGTCTCATGTGTGGCATGGTAACTCACAGTGCCACTCAGCAACAGCGCCACCCAGCAGGCAGAAAAGGAGCTGCACCGATTTGGGATTACCAGTTCAATAGAGTGAGAACTACTTTGGATTGGACAGCGAGCAGATAGATGCCCATGATGGGGACGGATTTTATTACAGGAGGATTGGCACAGTGCAGCGGTCAGCTGCCTCCCAACTCTGCCATGGCTCCATGTGGGTGGAGTTGGCCTGTGTTGTCATGGGGTTTCCACCAGACAGGAAAAACACAAGGACAGAGACAGGGAACCAAAAGGGAAGCAGGCAGGGAAGGAATGAGGAATCGGGGAAGGAAAGCTTGAGGAAATGGGCGAGGGAGACATGATCTAAACAGCGGCCAAAATAGCCCAGTGGTGCATTTACTTCCCCAGAAGGCTGAGATGTCCAAAATAGCCCAGACCATCTTCCACACACGTCAACAATCTATCCTCAGTCCATCCTCATGGGGTCACAAAGAGTATGGTCTAGACCGCACAGAAGATCACAGACACACAGCCCCTGCCGATCTATAGCATCATCACCACACACCACCTCAGGAACAAGGGGACAGCGTGGGGGACTCCAGGCATTGACCCTCCTCCCGTCTGCCAAGCTCCTGAAGTCAATGCTGATATGTCCCTCCCTTTTCAGGAACAGTTTTTCCCTACTGTCTTCTGACCTATCAGTGACACTACACTGCTCACTGTCCTTACCCCAGGACTTCATGCTTTGCACTATTGTCTTAATATATGCACTATTATGCTTATTTTAGCTGATTATTACCCTGTGTCCTGTTACTAAGTGTTTGCCCTGTCTTATCCTGTGTCTGTCTGTAACACAAGTGAGTTTCTCATTGTATTCAGTACTTGAACCTGTACAAATGGCAATAATCCTATTGAATCCTTTGAAATCTTTGAGTCTTTGAATCCTTTGATGGATGTTTTGCTTGGGGAAGGTAATATTGGGACTGCATTTGTGGTTGAGAGTGAGAGATTTTCATAACTGATTGCAGCTGAGAGGGACTTGATACGTAAACCCTCACCCTCACCCCACAAAAAATAAAAAACAGCTGAAATAAAACCCTAGGCAATGCTGATAAGCTGAGCTGAACTGAAGGGGGCAGGCCATAGGATGTGGAGTGGGCTTTGGGGGAGTGCCTGTAAGCACTGCCAGCACGGAGACCACACCCCTCGGACAGGACGCGGGTCAGACTGACCCTCTTTGACATAGATTGTGGTCTGCGGGGTCTCAGTTCTCCTGCACACATCAGCCATGGACATAGAGCACAGGGGCTGCAGTGTGTCCTGGCCGGTGACGCGCTGCTCCTCTCCCAGCAGCTCCCACGATGTGCCAAGCTCCCCGTCCCGTTCCGTTATGTCACCCCTCACCGTAATCACAAACCTGCCTTCTTAAAAACCGCTTGTAGGCACTCGTCTCCAGAGAGGAAAACACAGCATGCATATCAATTATTAACCCACTTTGTTTTTCAATTCCCTTTCTAATGCCATTCATCAAAGGGCTCTCATTAAAAATATCCCGCGTGCGTTAATGGCACGTCAAACTTTGGCGTTAAAAGGATGAGCCCATATGAAATGCATCAAACTAAATTCTCATTATAGCTACAGCTAAGATAAATCCGCTATTTCCAACAGACTCTTACGATAACGGGCATTAAATATCCTACCTGCTACTTCCACAACATTTTATCTGTTTTGTGAGACATTTCCAGGTTTTTTGGCAGTTTTATTAAAACACGCAGCATCCTCTCAGATATGGTGATAGACAGGAAACATAAACATAATTTCACGCCAAATAAGCCCCCTCCCCCACTCACAGAGGAGTCGCCTTCATCCTTTATCCCCACTCTATCCCCAGTTTGTTTTCTCAACTGGGGGGGGCGGGGGTCTGGCTGCTGTGGGCCCCCCGATGGAGGAATTCCGCACCGTGGTGCCGACGGACCCTCAGCACTATTTCTGGCGTTTGGAGATTTGAGCTTCAGACGTAAGCAGTTTGCTGTCCCCCCAACCCCCACCCATTCCCCCCATGTGTGTCAGGAGAGAGGCGAGGCCGTCCTTTTAATCACTATGATATAATCCCATGATGTCACTTTACCTCCACGTCCACCACGATGTCACTTTTTCTCCACATCCACCATGATGTCACTTTACCTCCACATCCACCATGATGTCACTTTACCTCCACATCCACCACGATGTCACTTTTTCTCCACATCCACCATGATGTCACTTTACCTCCACATCCACCATGATGTCACTTTGCTCGGTACAGGTCGCTGACACATCTGTTCAGATCCATGTCTATATTTGTATTTGCTGCGAAAAGACAGTCAGGACAGAGAGACCAAAGACACAGACATGCAGCCCCGATGCGATATCATCCAACAAGCCACTGAATGTAAATATCCATCCATCTTCCAACCGCTAACGCTGAGCAGGGTCACGGGTTCATGTAAATAGCTCCATAAAAGAAATCCGGTCGCAGGCAGAGCAAAAATGAGGAAAATGCAAATCAGTTCATTTGAGACTGTCAGCTAAACAATTAAGACTAAACGGAACAATGATAGCAAAGGTCTGATTTTGAATAAACGGGCATGGTTAACCAATAAATTGCCAAAAACATCAGTTTGGAATACATCAATAAATCCGCTACTGAGAATGAGAGTAGAGATACAGGAATATGGCAGGATCTCATTCTGGGTCCCCAGGGTCACATGCAGCTGAGGAACGGGACCCTATTTCCATTAAGAACTTTTTATTTGTATCATTGCATACAAAAGGAGGCTCTCTGGAGATTTGAGGCTCTGGAAAGCACCGTGAGATGGCCTGCATATGTTTGCATTTTGATGGCATCTAAGAGCGATGTTCTCCACCCAGAAAACCAAGAAAGGGGGAAAGTGTCAGACACGGGATGGAGGGGGAGGGACAGTGAGATCGAACAGAGTGATAGAGAGCCATGCGGGGAGGCGCCAGCTTTAAGGAAGAAGCCATTAGACCAGGGTGACTGTCTCTCCCAAAATGGTTCGCTTATTCCTCCAAATCAGCCCTTCTCGATGCACCCTCAGATCAGCTTGACAGACTGTGTCATTCTCCTCCCGCCGCCACTCACCACTGAGTCCTAAGGCTGGTTCCGCCAGACAAATCACCCACTGGAAAATTTTAAAAACACACACGCAGGCACAAGCCTCTGCCCATTCATCTCCTCTGCAAGATTAGCGCTGATTTATCACGCTGCTCGCACGGCCCCGAGGCCTCACGTTTACCTGCAAATGAAAAAACGCATATATTAATTTAGCGTCACGGCCCCCTTAGATGGGAAGTGCGGCGGATATCGGCTTTGAGGAAACTTTCAGCTTAATGCTGTGCCTCGCCGCGTCACGTTATGTAACAGCCAGTAAAGGATTATAAAAAAAAAACTGCTTACTCTAGTTAATAATAAATAAACCTTGTAGATGGTGGCTGAGAGTGCATAATACTGCATTTAGCCGACACCAAGTACCTTCCTGGCCAATTCCTTTGCATAATATGCATTTCAGATTCTGACAGCAGGCCGAGCTGATGGGTTTTCATATCATTATTTTTTAAAGATGATCTATGTTGGTGACGCATCTGTGCTGCTGGTCTTGCATCACTCAGGGGCTTGCTTGCTTTTCAAGGACGACCCTGCAGCGGCGACGACGGTTTACGGTTTTCTCGATAGCTCCATCCCAACGCGACCGCCTCCAGCAACACTGGGATCCGCCTGGCAGACTGCCCCAGGCTGTCTGCCGTTACTTTGGTCTTCCTTTGTTGCACACTTATGCATTCCTTCAGGGGCACCTGTTGGCATGGGAACTGGGGGGGGGCGCATAAAACTAACTCAACACACAGGAGCCTCGACTCACCGGGATCGTCAGCAGGTACACGAAGAACGCAGATGCCCCTAGTTAGCATTGAGGAGACAGCGATTCTGAACCGCGGATCATCTCCCTGAGTCATTCAGCCGAGTGCTGATCCAGCGGGCGAATTTCACGGCAAAGCGGCTCAGTTCAGACCACATGTCCATCCGGCACGTCCCATACAAACAGACATCTGTGTCCTCAGGCACATACTTTTACATAATATATATCTGACCTCCCTTATGACGAGATTCTTTATTTGCCCTTTGTACATCAGTACATAGGAATTCATAGTCAGCCCTACCAGTCAATAATATTTAATGAAATTAGTACAAAGCAAAAGAAAAGCACTCACAACACATCAAACAGACATATAACTAGAAGCTACAGAGGTACATATTAATGGAATAGAAGACATGGCTGAAACATCACCCCAGATACGGCAGGAACCGCAGCCAAACAAGTCTGAAGATTTGTGTCCTACTTTGAACGCCTCTTGTTTCTGCCTCAAAGTCATCCTGAGTAAAATTATACCTCATTTTGCTGCATGTCAGAAATTTCTGTGCGCAGATAATGCATGTGATTTTTTTTTTTCGTGCTTTCTTCTTTAAAAATCATTTTATTATGGGCAAGCATTAATGGATTAAACTTGGATGAACCTGTTGAACCTTTTGCTCACTGGTGAACCTTACTTTGGCTCATCCAGTCCGGGGATTTCCGCCTGTACATGTGGGATTAATTGCATTTATGTAAAAAATTTATTAATGAAATGCTCACAACCTGCGTTGACCTGAATCAGCACTTGATTCTTCCTTCCTTCAGTAAAACTGAATTAAAATTGGAGGTGCTCCACTGATTAAATGCGCTGCTTAAAGCCTGGGGGGGCTTGAAATCACTTCTTGTGAGTAAAAAGGTTCAAGTTCAAAAAATCATCTGAAACATTTATTAAAATGGATTTAATTATTACCATCAAGCAATTCCGGGGAGACTAATCTGACAATAAAAGGATCTTTGAGAAGGGTGTACGTTTGAAGTCCAAGCAGGCCAGGCAAGTAACAGGCTGTCCTTGAATCAGGAATTTTTATTTGTCCATTAATCCACTATAAGTCCACTAAAAATACAATGGGTTACATAATGACGGAAACTCCTCGTGATGGTTTTTGCTGAGAGAAGCTTAATCATCATGTAAACCCTAGTGTGCCTCATATTTTAATTAGCTAATTGATTTTCTGATTGCCTGATTATTCCATGATTGTAGATCATTAACAGCAATGTATACCTTCTTGACTAGTATGGGTCTCTGTAGGCTGGAGTAGTGGGTGCATGGAAAGGTTAGTGGGCGTGTTGAAAAGTCAGTGGGCGTGTCACAATGTTAGTGGGTGTGTCAATGAAAAAACACTGTGGTGAAGGGGGTTCAATCACACGTGTAATTTTCAGTTTGCTTTCTGCAAGTATGCTTGCAAGTGTAAATAAGCATAGGAAATTACTTACATTATATGAACAGACATAAAACAGGGATTTAATTATCAATATCATTTAAACATAATCATTGCCTGACCTATATGTCTGGAAAATATCTGCAGGTTTTTTTCTGAAATAATATTTATTGACAGCATTTAGCTAGTGGACATAGCTAGAGGAGATACCTGCTCTACTGCACACATCTACTGCATCCTGCAGAGACTCAGGTCTCCTTCTTGATATATATGAATTTATGCAAAGTTCATTATTATTCATTAATCTTTCTTCACTTGCTGGGGGAATGTCATTTTATGCTGCGCAGTAAGCAAATACGGCATTAGATGTGCTGGAGATTCCCATCCAGTGCAAACACCGCAGACCTTGACCAAATTATTAGACGGCCACTCAGACCCAGCTTGTGAGAGAGACTAGATCAGAACACTCGATTTCAGAGGAAGGGGGGACAATCTAAATGGCAAATTAAATTATTCAGTGCACAAAATGAAGGCACGTTCCGAAGAAAGCCCAAAGACATGGGGTTGTCAAATTGCAAACAGTGTTGTTGTAATTTTTATTTGTACATTTCCATGTGTCATACCCTAAGGCAGTGTTTCCCAACCCAGAACTAGGGGGTTTTGCTTCCTCTCAGCTCCCAGCACACCTGTACCAGTAATTCGGAGTTCCCGATCGGCTGGGAGGGAGCAAAAACGTGGACAGTCCGGGGTTTCCCCAGGACTGGGTTGGGAAACACTGCCCTAAGGGTATGGTGATCTACTGGCTGACTGCAGAGTTTGGATGATTTTATTCTGAAGCAATCGGTCAAGCCTCAGGTGAATAAAGACATATCTTCCTTGGTATGGTAGGTGAAATGCAGGATGTCAAAGGGATTAACGACGGCTCACTGAGCTGTCATTGCAAGGGGGCCGTTAGTGAACAGTGACGTTGTGACGCCTCCGGGGTCCTTCGTGAGAACGAGGCGTGGTCCTTGGCTTCCCGCTAACCCATGTCCTGCAGCAGCTGACCAAAGGGGGGGGGGGGGGGGTGCCCTCTGGAACGTGGTTGAGATGCGACCTTGGAGACAAAGACAATTTGGTGAGTGGGGGCAGATTCTGGCCCCCAAAAAATGTTCCTAGATGTCCGTGGGTCATGACGAGCTGCAGCGCACAGAGGAGGCTTTCTGGCAGGCACTGAGGTGCAGGGAGACACTGAGGGCGTCGGAGCATCAGGGTTCAGGGAAGTTTGGACCGGGTGAAGAAAAATGAAGGTGCCAGAAACCAATTAACAGGATGTTAATTTACAGTCAATCGTTCCACTTGCTGATAACAATTAATTAACAATTAATTATAATTAATTAGAATTAATTGCCCCAGCAGTGCCAGTTGTGAGGAAAAAATGCACAGGGCATTTTATAAACCAATAGCCAGGTTTCAGCCGTAACTTTAAAAGTAATTACAGCACTTGGCATTAATCTATCCACCATTCCGCCATCCATCTATCTATTTTCAATAAACACTTATCCATACATGCTAGGTCTACCCCCTCAAGTGCTATAGACAAGGAAACATCCTGCACAGGGCAATAATCCTTTGTAATGTACTTGCAGTTCTTAATTTCACTTCTTTTTCACTAATTCAATGTGTCATTTAATACTCCACCTTCCTTAATACTCCCCTAAAGACTCAACTTTTCAGTCTCACTCTTGCAGAAAATGGTTATAAAGTTTCAATTATATGAAGCCAGGAATTTGAAAGCGGATAACCAGGAAACAGTGAGAGAAGCTTTAGTCTTAAGCAGAAAGTTGTAGGCTTACTTTGAATTCACAGCTCTCTCTCTCTCTCTCTCTCTCTCTCTCTCTCTCTCTCACCAGCCCCCCAATCCTTCTTTTTTTCTCTCTCTCGGAATCTCAGTTAAGCAATAGGCTGCACTCGAAAATGATGTCACTCACTCCACTCCCACGGACTGACACAGTGCGAAAAGTGTAAGTAGGACCTACACCATGTGCAACAACAGGACACATGTGTGACACAACAATAAAATAAAAAAGAAGAACAAACAAAACAAGCCGGAGCGGGGGAGATGAAGGAAAGGAAGGGACCGAGATAAAGAGGAATTGCCATCCGGCTCTGGGAATAACATCAAACAGTAAAGAACAATTGTACTTTTAAAATTAGAGACGCCGTACGGCGTGCGTAATGGGGAGTCTCTTTAGGGGAACCTAAGAGCACACATGCCGGGGGGCAGAATGAGCGCGCGATCTTTTTTTACGCATCGGTCCACCGTAGTGATGCTTCTTTATTTTTGTATATACATTAAGGTGTAACTCTTCCTATCTCACATACGATCTTAGCACTTCATCGAGAACCAAACGAAATTTCATTTTAATCGCGGAGCACACTGGTGGGGGGGAAAGGCATTTCCCATACACTCAGACTCAGCTGGTTTTTAAAAGGAGAAGAAAGCCATGGAAGAACATCACGTATGAACAGAATGATGTGTCCACAATGGATGTGACAGAGATTATTCTCACCGGGACCAACTCTTCGGAAAATGCCAGCAGCTCGGGCGCCCTTCGGCCCCTACCTCACTCTCAGGCGGCGGCCGCCTTCATCATTTTGGTTGTTACCGTTATTATTCTAGTGACAATCGTAGGGAACGTGCTGGTCGTCGTCGCCGTCTTTACCAGTCGAGCTCTCCGTGCGCCCCAGAACCTTTTTCTGGTTTCTCTGGCGTCCGCAGATATCCTTGTGGCCACGCTGGTCATCCCTTTCTCCCTGGCCAACGAGGTCATGGGATACTGGTATTTTGGTAGCAAGTGGTGCGCCTTCTACTTGGCTCTAGATGTCCTCTTCTGCACGTCGTCCATCGTCCACCTTTGTGCGATTAGCCTGGATCGGTACTGGTCCGTAACCAAAGCGGTTAGCTACAATATGAAAAGGACCCCAAAGAGAATTAAGTCCATGATCGCAGTGGTGTGGGTCATATCGGCGGTTATATCTTTTCCTCCGCTCATCATGACCAAACACGACGAGCAAGAGTGTCTGCTGAACAATGAGACATGGTATATACTGTCTTCCTGCTTGGTGTCATTCTTCGCCCCGGGTGTGATTATGATTCTAGTGTACTGTAAAATATACAGGGTGGCGAAACAGCGCACATCGACAGTGTTTGTGGCCAAAAACGGACTGGAAAGACAGCCGTCACAGTCTGAAACTTGTTTCATGCGCAATGACAAGTTTGAGATGGAGAGCCCGAGCAGCCAGAGCTCGGGGAGCAACCAGCGGCAAGAGGAGCTGGACGACATCGATCTGGAGGAGAGCTGCGCTTCGGAGAAACCCAGGAACTCTCGGTTCTCCAAGCGCAGGAAAGTGGAGGGATCAGAGTGCTGCCCCAAGCAGAACTGCCGCATGTCATGGGCTTCTAACCGCGCCTCGGAGCTCTTTCAGGAGCAAAAGGCCAGGCAGCAGTCCATTTCCAAAAGTAAAGTGGCACAGATGCGCGAGAAGCGCTTTACGTTTGTGCTGGCGGTGGTGATGGGAGTCTTCGTACTCTGCTGGTTCCCCTTTTTCTTCACCTACAGTTTGCACGCTATATGCAGGGACAGTTGCACTATCCCGGATGCTCTTTTTAATCTATTTTTCTGGATCGGTTACTGTAATAGCTCGGTGAATCCTATCATTTATACGATTTTTAATAGGGATTTCCGAAAGGCGTTCAAGAAAATTGTATGCAGGACCGCGAAACGCACATGAAAGAGCGCTCACTCCGTAATGCGTCGCGCTATGCGAGATTGTGGTCAGCTACATATTCCACGTTTATTTTTTGTGCCTGTTTAACTTCTTAGTATATACCTGTGACTTGATCAAAACGCTAATAATAAATGCACATCTCGCCGTGCTTAAATCGTCTAGTGCGAAACGCAAGTAATCGAGATATTATTTCGACTTTGGGAATGTTATTATTGTAAATTGCGCAAAATCAACTAACTCACTATGAAAATGTTTACAAACTGGTACATAAGATAATGGGACGGCATATTTGGGTATTATTGTAAGTTACAGCCTTGTAGTTTATTGAAAAATGAAGGGCTTTTTCCAGAAATGTACGATAAACTATTTTGTCACGTGTTATTTCATAGATGTATGCAGAGTTTATTGGCTGTTCAGCTTACATTAATTATATGAATATTACGTACTGATATTTTGGAATGATCGACAGTCGTGGTTTAATTTTACAACAGCAGCTAGTGCAATTCAGCACAGCGCCGCCAAAAGCCTACACAAAGCGTTATTTACCGTCCAAAGGTAGCACAATACATGGCGAGATCCTAGGCGTTCAAAAGCAAGTGTCTTCATACCTTGATACTATTGGCAGCGGTGCCCCAAAACCTACTGGGAGTGTTTGGAAACGCCACATGGGAAATATATTTTTATATACTCCACTTAGTCGGGGAACAAAGAATCCCAAAAAATAAGTCCGACTTACTTCAACTTTTTTAAAATTCAAATCGGGTGTTTAATAAGTTCAGGCAGCAACTGACCAGACACTTCCAGTGGTGTTATCAATCATTTGAAAACTATTTCCTGTACATGCAAGTAACGCTTATGTTATCATGCAACGTGTCTCAGTCATAAAATGTATGACGCTAATTTATGGATTATTATGCCTCAATAGCGTGTGCCGTGGCTCTTACCTCTCGACGCAAGATTCAGTTTCAGTGGGCATTGAATTAAAGTAGACTATTTATTATGTTGCTTTTCGGAATACCGACTTTTATAATTGCCGGTAATTATTATTCAACAATAAATTCATAAATTACAGGTGAAATTTTTAGGTCGTAAAAGGGCAGCAATTTGTTCAGCTTCCTTTAATATTAGTATAAGAAAATGGCGACATGGGGCCAAAAATACTGAAGATTACGTTTTTCTTTTCCCAGTCAGACCGATAACACTAGTGGCATCATAAAATATTAAAATGTTTTCCTTTCAAAGAACGGTTGCCAAATGTTGCAATGCTTATAATAATATAATAAAATAATTATAAAAAAAAAACACTGTAGCTAGAAAATAGAATTGGTCTTTTTTTTACTGACAAAAGCGCTTCGTGAGTATAAGTGCCACATGCAGTCAAGGTGAATTACAACAAATTTACGCTGGGTGTCACTGCTTTTTCAAATTCGAGAATGGACAGCGTTTATTAATCTCTCACGCTGTCACTACTAATCAAAATCCGTATTTTAAAATCTTTATTAATTTATTTTTTTCATTTACTAAGGAATGAGCATCGATATTCACAATTTTTTGTAGTTTGCGTTTTTCGTTTAGGCCTATTGAACTGTTCGTTACGTCGTGTCATGGTACGGAATGTATTTCGGAATTTATGTTGTAATTTACTTTGTAGCTTCTACTAAGTAAACCTTTTTTCAATGGCACGGTGAATTCTGGTAAGCCGAAGACTGTGGTTAAATTATTATGGACGGAGCTGGAAACAAACAACTAGGTGACGTTAGGTGACGTTATTCCAGAGGAACAACGTTTTTAGCGAGGGCGTTTACCAAATCAGCACCTACACGATGTTCCAGCTGGAAACACGTGCCCCAACAATCAATAGCTCTTGGTGCAAAAAGCCCCTTACCCGTCCAAGACAGATCACAATCCGTTGTGATACAGTGCTGCTGGAACTCAGATCTCCACTTTGAGTTACAGGGTAGAGCAAGTTCCCTAATTTACTTCACGTTACCCGGTGAACATTTTTTTAAAGAGGCTTAACATCTATTATTGGAGCCGGACGCACTGCCTGTAGGCTCATACTAATAAACTGGAAATAGATGCTCTCCTCTCTGGCTTAGCAAAAAGGCACAAGGGTATGTTATTATTCAATAGAGTGCTTGAATGAATATGGAACTAGATAGTGGATGTGCCCAGATACGAAATGCATAGAAAAACGTAGCTAAGCAGCCAGTTTTGGCCAGAAGTGTAGGAAAGCTTCTCTGCAGAGAAGAAATGAAAAACCCACGTAACATCAAGTGTGAAGAGACACATCTGACAACTCAGTATCTGGTGCGTTCCAGATGTTACAGCTTTTGAATAAGAACATCAGTTGGCAGAATATTGTGTCTATTTCCAAAGAAGGTAAAAGAAAGCTTTGAAGTTCAACCTCTTATCAATCTCAGTGACACCATCCACTGGAAGTTCTTGAGCAGTTCCACAATGTGAACCATGAATTGACTCAGAACTGAGAACATAGCTTTCTTTCTTGTCTTCAAGGAAACCCCAGGGTTTGATTTAGCTTGTAAAACAATATGATCGGGTACAGCATCCTCATGTGATGACTTGTGCGTGCTGGTATCTAATGCAGCATGACTGTATGATACAAGTAGCTTGTATCATACATCATTCATCCTGCATTTAAACCCAGCTGAGGATGTTTGTTTTGCCTGGAATATATTAACATCACAGCAAATAAATCAAGAGCAGATCCCAGTGCGTGTCACAGTCATAATTTGTAGTTCTAGCAGACTGTGTGTGGGAGCGTGGGTGCTTGGGGGAGGGGGGGGTTCTGAGAGATCAGCTCATTTCCTTTGTTGTACCTGTTAAACCAAGACAGTTCTAGTAATCAATCCATGCGGGGTAGCTGGGAAGCTGATGTCCTGGGGTAAAAGGGGCATATGTGATATAGTGAATATGCTATTTTTAGTGCTGGTGGAATTTCTCCAAAGCTCCACCCCCTCACAACTAGATTTGGCCCCCTGCCCAAGAAATGGCTCTGGAAGTCCACAGGGTCTGAGCGCATGAGAAAACCAAGACCTTCGTATATCAAAGGCGGCAGTCGGGAGCTTCGAGGTCTGCCGCAAATCCCGAGAAGAATATATTGGTGCAATATTCACTGTCCCTGAATAATGCAAAGAAATTTATGTAATCTACGTAAAGAAATTTTCAACGTGACATGACATAACTAAATCAAATACCAAATTTCACCAATTCACATTTAAAATGTCTATTTATTTTATTTACTGTGTTACTATGAGGAGTATTGTAATATTTCTGTCCAGACTACATAAATGAAATGCAGGATGACTGTTTCATACTGAAACTTGTCACTGTGTCTTTGAGTAGCCATAAAAATGAATTTCTGAATATGTTAATGATTTTCTTTTTACTCTCTGTTCTTTTACTTCGTGCAAAATCAATGTCAGATTTAGAACGTGGGAGCAAAATGAAAGGACCCTAGATTTGTCTTGCATCCCGGTTTGGAAATGATTATCGACTATCTGATCAAGGGTTATCATTCTCAATCGAGCCCCGGCCAGCTGGGTCAGACGTGGACCTTTTCTGTACTGTTTGCAGCTGGTTTGTTTTTATTTCATGGACTGAGAGTTTTGACAGGCGCGCTCCGGCAGAGAAGTCAAACAGCCGCACTCACATTCCAAGAGAACGGTCTTTGATTAGGGGGCAAAATGACCGGTGAGCATAAATGTTCTTGGATCCTAAGGACTCAAACATTCCACCCAGAGTAATAATCCTTCCCCCTTGCAAACTGTCTCAGTTATGCATCATATGGGGAAAGAGAATAAGGAATGACAGGGCTCTATAAACATCCCATCCTAGTTTTACTGTAAAAGCTGGCCTCGAGGGGGAGCTGTTGTAAATCTCGTTTTCCCTCAGGAATCATTCAGTGCTACCATGAGCTAATTATGGAAACATAAATAAAGGCATGATATTTAATTACACTTAAAAGGGATCAACATTTATATTTATATTCACGCCAATATAGATAAGCATACAGAAAATGATACAACTGCAAATAATACAAGATGAATTCTGAATCGCAGTGCCCCATGAGTCTGGTCAGAAATAGCAGTCAGAAGATGGATGGATGAATTACATTGATCACTGAAAGTAAAAGGCAGATTTGACCGCATGGAAAAGGAAGTCGATACTACAGGAAACAAAGGGAGTGGAGCTCTTTTATTCTGCACACTTTACCAGGATGACAAACATCCACCCTTAATCCTGGCCCCCCCCCCCCCCCCCCCCCCCCCCCCCCCTCCCCCCAGAGTCCAGCCCACCCACACGCAC
>JAODKE010000002.1:20147665-20172381 GCA_026779605.1 Mormyrus hasselquistii
TGCCACACCCCTGTCTCTCTAGCTACACCCCTGCCTTTCTTGCCACGACCCCAGCCTCTCTTGCCATGCCCCAGCTTTACTTGCCATGCCCCTGCATCTCTTGCCACATCCTTCTCTTTCTAGCCACACCCCTGCCTCTCTTGCCACATCACTCTCTTTCTAGCCACACCCTGCCTCTCTTCCAATCAAACAACATATCAGACAAAAATTCTGCATACATTTTCATCCCTAGGGGCCCCTTCACCAAACAGATGCCTTGTGGAGGTGTGAGCACCCTCCCTGCAACACAAACACCCACAGTCTGCTTCCCCTACTATTAATCCATGATAATGTGATGTTAGTCTAAGACCTGATTTAATTCTGTTTCACTTTCAGGTTACAGGCCCCTTTGTGTTTATTTTCAGTCACTGCGGTAACAAACTGGTCTACATGTCTAATGTCCAGGCTGCCCTGAGCCAATTATGTTATCAGGGTAGCGGTCTATAAACACAGACGTCAGTCGCATTTTTTCACAATTGCACAATCTCTACAGGTGTCCCTCATGTGTTGCCTAGCCTCCCCCCTCCTTTACACCCATATTTTATTACTCTTAAATTAGAGGGGTTGTTACAGAAATGCGGCAGAGTGCCTCTCATTTTTTCCCCCGCTGCAGAGAGTTTGTGTATGTCAGCGGATGGGTTCGCTGTGCTCATGCTTTTTTGACCGCAGAGACCTGCTGAGCCGAGAACGCTGGACCAAAACCCATTACTGCAGCCAGATGCATTAATGCTGTACCACAGCCGGGGTGTCTCGACAGGGGGCGTGACCTTTGACCCCTGCTGTGTACCCACAGCGACCTGTTGCAGGCATACAGCCTCACAAAGGATAGTTTGCATGAACCTGAATTCCAGCCGTTATCTCAAGTAGTTGCAAGATTCGTTTACATTTATTTCACGGGGTCAGATGATCCTTGGAGCGATTGGGGGGTTAAGGGCCTCGTTCCGGGGCCCAGCGGTGACATCACTCTGCTGAGCCTGGGGTTTGAACCAGGAACCTTCCGTCAACGTACACAGTGTCCTGGTTCTAAAATTCACAGCAGTAAGAACACAAAGCCTTCCAAGGGCGGATAGTTAATTCATAAGGAGCGGTTTGAAAATAGCAGGAATCTGCGTTCTGATCCGATAGGTCACCGTGGTAAATACAGCGTATGACCCGTCCTGCGGAGGATCGAGGCGACCCGACCCAGCAATCGCGGTGATGACAAGGTTCCTTTTTGAGCGTCGGGCCAACCGTGTGCCGTTTGGATCCGTGATTCCGAGGGAGGGACACACAGCCAGAGGTGTGGGGAGAGGAAGGGAGTGGAAGCTGTTTCTGCCGTCAGAAAGCCCCGTTGGCAGGTAATGAATGACTCCCACGGTTTTTGAAGATGCGATAAGACGCCTGTCGGATGGCACAAGCTGCCTTGAGGACGGGCAGCCGCTTTCACCGTCTCTTTCGGCTGACTGTGTTTGGCTCCGGGAGACTGGAGCCGGCGAAGAAGATGGAGATGACACTCCTGCCTCTCTGTCGGCAGGCGGCTGGAGTGACGCGTCCGCCGCTGTCATTTCTGGGAATCGTCTGCGGTTTTAATTAGACCTGGGATGATGAACGCCTTTAGGTATGGAAGGTGTGACGCGTCATGGTGTGTGGAGGAGGAGTGCTGTGTCCTTTTTAGCCGTGTAGGGCTCGGTGCTGGTGTGTGGCTTAATAAGGACACTGTGCCTGTAAGCGGAAGGTCGCCGGTTCAAATCCCAGGCTCAGCAGAGTGATGTCACTCTCAGGCTCTTGAGCAAGGCCCCAATTCTCACCCTGCTTTCTCAAAAAAAAAATGTTATTTGCTTTAGATAAAAGCACCTGCTAAACCAGTGTTCTTCATTAAATTTTACACAAGGGCCACACTTACCAGTTGGGGGGGGCACTGTTTGCTTTTTAAAAGCTCAATAGCCAATAGTAACCTTGATGCTGCTTCACTTTGATTGTTAGTTACGTAGCTGCGCATGACTGGGGAAGCTGTACTGCATCTCGATTAAAAACAACTGTACTTTTTTCAAATAATAAAATAAAAAAATTAATAAATCTGATGGTCAGCATAATTTTCTCATGTTTCATTAAGTCACTGGCCGCCACGGCCCGCGCAGTGAAGACAACTGTGCTAAACAAACAACGTCACAAAAATTGTGTCGTGTTGTGCGAGTCATGGTTTGCAGGCCCTTAGTTAAGGTTCTGCTGGCAAGCTTGACGGAAGAGCCGCTGCGAACATGCAGCACTTGGACAAGGTCATCACAGAGCCTTCTAGAAAGACGGTCCTTTTCTGTTCCCTCTCGATCTTCACGTTGCCGAACTAGGCGGAGGGGGAGGCTGGCCCTGGAGGGGGTGGGTGGTCATTTTTGTTTTCTGAGCCCTTACAGTGGTTCTCCGGGCCGTTCCTGCCACACTGGGCTTTGTTTTTGATTAAAGCTAATCCTCGTGGCTCGGACAAAGAATTTATTTCTCTCGGGGGTTTCGAGGTTTTAAGGGGAGGGATATTGTGGGTAAAGACGATGAGATTTTCCTCTGGACAGCTCGCCCATTTAAGCGGGGGGCCCTGATTTGTGGAGTATGCCATTTATAAAAGCACGTTGGCACCATTTTCGTTTGCATCTGATTATTTTTGTGGGTTTAGTTTAGAAGGTCTGGGACGGCGTTTGCTAGGAAAACGAAACCTACAGGGGGAGAGAGGAAATGCCAGGAGAGGTTCCTGCGCTGGGCCGTCGGCTGGTTTGCCGCGTCTGTGTCGAATCACCCCCGCCCTTACGGTAACTCGCATAACCTGGCCACCGGTGAAGGCGGGGCTGATTCGGAGAGTTACATGGAAGGAGTCGCGACTGTACCTCGTCGAGCCAGCGGCTGTGTGGGCCTGTCACCTCTGTCACCTCTGTGAAAGCCATCGCTGGGAAACTGCTCCCTCTCGCATTGGATGAAGCTTTCCGTTTTCGTGTTACTAACGCGGAACGCTGCAGCTTCTTGCCCATTTCCAGGATTACGTCGGGCACTGCGTACGGACAGGCGCAGCAAGTCCTTCCATTCGGCCTGGCCATATATTCGGATCTATGTCAGGTTTAGGCCAACGTTCCGTCGTTCTCCTGGTAAGTAATGCTGGTGCAGATGGAACACGGACCCGGCGCCAGCGTGCTGCAGCGGGTCTAGGAGGCACAGAGTTTGCTAAGCATTTGTTAACTTTGTATTCGTTCTTGTGTAACCCACGGTTACAGTGATGATGCCCTTTTTTCGCACAGGTGGCCCCGGCAGATGGCGTCCTCCAACGGCTTGTGTCGCTACGGAGCCCGCATCGACTGCTGCTGGGGATGGACGCGGCGATCGTGGGGACACTGTCAGCGTGAGTCCTGCTACTGCCTGGCTGGTTGGGTGTGCCTGGGGCTTCTACTCCTCACTGTGCCTTATCAGGAGGCTTCTTCTTCTCAGAGTAACCTATCAGAAAGCTTCTGCTCCGCATAGTGGCCTATCAGGAGTCTTCTTCTTTTCAAAGTAACCTATCAGAAAGCTTCTGCTCTGCATAGTGGCCTATCAGGAGGCTTCTTCTCCTCATAGTCACCTATCTGGAGACCTCTAGATGAAGCTTTCACCTCTCATTGCAGCGTAACGGAAGCTTCTAGATTTCTGCTTCTCTTTGTAGCCTTTGTGGATTTCTACAGCAAATCGGGGAACCTTTAATGGGACTGTGGAACTGACAGACACACACGAACGACGGGGAGATTGATCCTCACGCCATAAGGGCGAGCAGGCAGCCTGGCGGGCGTCTTTGCGCAGTAGTGCGGCCCGCCAGCAGAGCTCTCAGTTTCTCGCGCGGGTCCCGCCGCCGTGCCATAACACCGAGCTTCATGCTTGGAAGAGAGCCTGACGCACATCTGAAGGAGCGGAAAAAAAAGCAGATCTATAAGAAAAACTGCCTCTCAGTAAAATTGTCCTGCCGTATAATACTTAACATCAGACATTTGATGGATGCGGCCTGGGACTATGAAAATGCCAGTAACTGCACTGTTATTAGCTGCTCAGCACTTTCTGCTATATGCAGTGCTGGGCAACCCATTGGCGGCCGCTAGTGGGAGTTTTACTTGCACGAAAATGCTCTGAGGGCTGAAGGAAAAATGATGGTTCAGGTAGAGGAGGCGTGACCAATACATTTGATTGGCATCTTGGTTCCGCCTCAGTCATTGTTCCATCTGCCCTCAGAGCATTTTTGTGCAAGTAAAACTTCCAGAGGCATCTTTCGAGGGGGCGCTGACTTAGCCAACTAGTTAGTCAACTTCAGGTAGGGGATGCCAGTGGTGAATCTTGTATTGGGCACCACATGGACTTTGACGCAGGCTATGTATTTATGTATAGTAAAGGGTGCACATTGACCAAACATCGTTTGGTTGATGTTTAGTCACTGTGCAAATGCATAACCCCATGTCGAGCGTGCGGGACGTTCAGTGGCTGGTTGCCATAACTACTGCCCATGTTTGTACTGCTGGTGTGTGTCAAGTCCAGGCTGTGGTGAGGACTGCATGGCACGCTAACCCCGGCTTGGCTTTGGCTAACGTTTAGGCTCTCCCGGTTCTCACCGGACACAGTCACCGGGCAGCATTTAACCCGTCGGTTTCATGTTTCAATGAGTTTAATTCTTTTTTCTTCTTTATTTCTGTCCTGTCCTTCACCATTAAAGCCTGTAACCGACAGCATCACCGGCCCCATCAGACGTTTTTAATTCTCCTCCATTTGGAGATGTCTGGGCAGGGAGGAGGTCTGTCATCATCCCTTAAGTGAGATCTGGGTGCTTGTGAAGTTGGTGCTTCTTACCGACTGATCGAAGTCTAGCTGTCAGTCAAGCTTGCATCATCGATGCTCCGCATTAGGCCATGTTTACGTTATAGGCGGCCATCACAGATGCCTGACACATTTTCTTTTTTTTTTATATTTGAAATGTAACACTGATGCTGGAAAAGGTCCTTTTTAGACAGACCTCGTCTCAGGCCAACGCCAGGGGCACAAAATCATTCCGAATTCTCTTCTCTGGTCAGATATTGTGGGCCTGGCATGCTATAAGGCTCCATCTTGCCCGTAACATTCACTGAGGATTCTTCCACAGTCTCCCTGTCTTTTCTCCTAGCACTAAAACACCTTCATCTATTCCTAACATGCTTTCATATTGACTGAGAAAGCTTGTAGGCTGTTTAACACGCTCTCTTGTGGTCCTAACTACAGTCTCTAACTATATCTCTTCCGGCTAATGAAATACTTTTGATGGGATCTGTATCAGACAATCCAAGTCTCTGTTTATCTTTCTTCAACATCACAAATAAACACCAAAAATGCTATTTGACCCCAGAACGGAAACACCGTTGGAAAATGAGCCTTAACCACCATTCGTTTTATGGAAACAGTATCAGCGACAGATCTGACTCTTTCCCGTCCGCAAACCTTGGACCCTCTGCCGCATCATCAGGATTGTACGCAGCAGAGGGCTGAAATGCATTGATTACAGCCTTGGCTTTGGCTCTAGATTAGATTGCCGTTATCAGGTTTGCGACTGCCTGGAGTACTGAGCCTTCCGGCCAGCCTAAATGACTCCTTGCACGGCGTGTCAAACCTAATAAACCTTTCCCAAATTAAAAACTACAGGAACTGAATTAGCCAAACCATTATTACTCAGGTCTGGACCTGCAGCCATTTGTTGCACCACATGGCAATTACAGGGAGACACGCCGTTTGTGCAGCACACCAACATGGAGCAAAAGAGCCAAATATATTATCTGTGGCCTTCTGAACACCCTAATCAGCATCCTTTAGAGATCCTGGCTCTCGTCTATAAGTTCTAGGCTAAGGAGTAAGGATCAGCCGTCTCTAATGTAGTACAGACATCCAGAATCACAGACCGGTCCCGTAAATGCAGTGACCAGAATGACAGGATGGATTTCACCAGCGTCACACAGATGCTTGTGAGATTTCAACTGGAAATAATGAGATCATGCAAGGTTTAAATCATTCACTTGGATGTCCGTTTATTTTCATCGACCAGCTTTAGAAAAACGACCGAGAAGATAGCAGAGTTATCTCCGTTAGACGCTAGGCTGACCTAAATTTTGGGATAAGAGATAAAAAATATTACATTCCGATACTGAGTCTTTAAATCGTGGTGGCTGTGTTCTCCCATTCAGGGGAATCTTCCTAATATCATGGATTATTCTGGCTTGCAGCTTGGGCATAAAGTTTCTATTTACTGAAAATGCAAGTCCATTATAGTTAATTACAGCATATTGTTAATTGCTTGACCAGAAATGTAATTTGGAGGATGGGATTTTCTGAGTGTGCATGCCTCTTGGTTCTGGGTCTCGTTCGTGTCCTGTGACGACATGCTTTCCAGGAGATCCTGTGTGGCCTTGATGTGACTTTTTTTTTTTTTAAGGAAATCTGGAATTTCAGTGTTTTTGTTTTTTTTATTGGCCATTTGTTTTTCAGCTCTCTACGTCTTAACACACAGAATAGTCGGGATAAGGTGCCAGCCTCAAGGTCAGAGCAATGCATTTCTTTAAATAAAACAGTCCTGCCTTCCTTCGAACACTGGGTTCCCCAGCTTTTGTATATATAGCTCCCACCTTCTGCAGTAAACATTTGTTTAAGCCCCCCCCCCCTTATCCCCCCCCCCCCCCCCCCCCCCCACATCCTTCCTACTGTCCAGTGGGATGGCAGATCCCTCACAGGTAAAGCCGCAGGCAGACGGGATGAAGAGCTCAAACTCACCGTCAGACCCTCGCCGGCTGATGTTAATCAGGACGAAAACAAGATGAAGACAAACCCATCGATCCTGCTTAATTGGCGTGCCATGTGCACCACGAGCGGGCTTACCGTCAGCTCCTTGGGCACCTCCAGGAGGCAGCGTACTCTTGGTGGTAAGTAATTAGGGGGCATCGCAAAAAAATACTGCTCAGTATTCAGACCGAAAGCTCGACAACGGTGACAGATGGCCTTGCTGCATGAGCCTGTCAATAACAGCGGCGTTAAATCTAATAGAATGTCGGAGCTCTGACTGACAGGAGAGTTTTAGTCATGGCCCTATCAGGAATCTGCTGGCTCGAAAGCCAGTGAAAGAACCTACAGGATCTGGAGGCTAAAAAAACAGCTTCTGGCCAGGACTACCTGCAAAGCAGGAAAGAGTTTTTTTTTTTAAAAAAGCTAAATAGTTGGCTTTGACAGCTAAGATTCGAGGCTTTTAATTTAAACCCCAACTTGACTTTTTCAACTAAGTAATCTTTATTTAATGTAGCAATGTTATCACAAATCAAAAGTTTTATGTTACAATATAATATTAGGTCTTAATTTCTCATTCAAGCAGTTTTCTTTCATTCTTCTCTATATTAATCACAGCGTATGTCTGCATATCTGAGTGTGTGTGTGTGTGTGTGTGTGAGCGGGTATACCTTACCTTATAGGGACACAGTGTCCCCACAATGCGATAAATACCCGTTTTTTTTTCCCTATGGGAAAACTCAATTTAATAAAAATCTGTGACTGTAATGAAAAAACTAATCATACAAAAACTTGTATTTTGCTTGGTTACATATGGTTATGGTTAGAGCTGGGTAGTGGTTAATAGTTAGCGTTAGCATTTTTCCCAAAGAAATGAATGAGCGGCCCCCATAAAGATATGTTTACCCGGCGTGTGTGTGTGTCCCGTGACAGGTATTCCATCCAGAGCACCCCCTGCCTCATGCCCTGTACCTCTTGGAGAAGCCCCAGGCTCACTGTCGCCCTATAAGTTGGTATGATGCATCATGTTGGGAAATGCAAATGTCATGTGGCATCACAAAATGAAGGTGATGAGGAGGGATACGCTGCTTTACCACTTTATCATCACAAGCTCTAAGACAACACAGGAAGCACGGCTTCCCCCAAAAACTGCCAAAAGAATTGAATTGGTGAATGTATCAATGTAAATTATTTTTATTTGTGATTAAAAGTATAATCGAACTTACAAATTGAATCACAGTGCTGGTCATTTAAATTGACAACATATGCTAATTTTCCCTTTGAAGGCAGGATAAATACAGCCCAAAGACGCCTTCTGATGCCACACTTCAGTGGAAGTCTATGGAAGAGTCTTGTACACTTTGTCTAAATGGCAAATAGACAGAAGTTTATTGGTGAAAATGTTCTGACGTGTTTTTGGAGCCCACCGTACTTCACTGGCAATCTACGATATCTTCAAACATAGTAATGACTGTTGGACATTGGAGATGTTTTAGACCAGTGGCCTGTACTACAAAGCGGGTTACTGGCTTATTGGGGTAACTTGTCAGATTTAAGGTATCACAGTTTAAATGTTCACTTAAATTTTGCTCAGACTACCTTAAAGCCAACAAGTTACTCCGATAAGCCAATAATCCAGCTTTGTAATACAGGCCACTGGAAGCCTGGCTTCTCTGCGAAAGTTTGGATTAACTACCCATAACATTAATGCTCACGCTGTTACATGGCATCGGCAGTGTTGGCTTGTAGAAGGTACGCAGGTCACATAACAGGCACGCAGGTCGCATATAGGCACGCAGGAGCATGTTGTTGAAACCCAGAGCGAGACTTTGTTTTGTCTGCCATCTTTAGCCATTGCCATTGGTAGATACTGTAAATAAAGTCATCATCACTGAGTTCTTAGCTTGATCACCTGTCTAATTTTCCAGTTACTTTTAGTGGACTAGTTTGGTAGTTAGCTGTCTAACTAAGCTGCGTGTGTTCAAGCTGAGCTCAATGCTTTGAAGCGACATGGCAGACACTGCAGCTAACGTGCACATCATTCTAAAGAATCATTTGACGATTGACATGTAAGTAGCTGACCTACAAAGTTAAGAAAAATGACCGTTTTCGGTTATACCGCCAAGTGACCACAGTGTCCTCCCCCCATTTTGCCAATGCTAGCTTGGCTTAAGCCAAGTGGGAGGCGAAGAGGGAAAAGCGTGGTACTACTTGGGTAGATGTTGTTTCTCCAGTACTAGGCAAGTAAAAATAGCAATGTCATAATGCAGCAATGGCAACACGGTACTGCAGAGGATGGTGTCCTCTGGGTGAAACCAAATCTCTTATTGAGCTCATTAAAGATCTAATCATCCTCCCGATAGCCATCTGTGGACAAATAATTGTCCACCTTATCAGCCAATGGTGCATAATGCCTGCTGAACCCAGAAAGCAGCACCAGAACCTCTGCACCTTCCTCCCCTTGCTTATCCCAAACTGCAAGCTCCACTGCAAAGTTCAGTGCAAACGAGCCATCGGTCTCCTTTCAGGGAGAAAGTTGCTGACATGCGATGTTCCCCGGGGCCCTTTGTGCTGCAGTTCACTTACAAGCTTGTACACTCCTTGCGTCTTCTGCTCTTCCGTAGCATGTTATGGGGACCGGACAGTCCCTCTCCTCTCCATCGTAAAACCCTTTAGACCTATTGTCAATTACTGACTGCCTGAGACATGCCTCCCCATCAACAGCTTCCTATAATTCTTACATATGCGATGGAACAGCCTTCCAGACATATAGATAGTATAAGTTCTAGAAGTAGTTTAGGTACTAAGAAGGTAAAACAATATGTCAGATATGTATGAGTGAGTATGGGAGATATTTTCTGCGAAAAATAAAATGAGTGAGAAGGTAAAGGAATCGGAAGCTGGATAAGTAAATGTGACTTTGCCATTAGATTGGGCGACAAGGTTGACCATGGCCAAAAAACACGAAGCAACGGAATCGGCAAACGTGCTGAGAAAGCGCAGCAGTGATCCGTAGCTCCGCCCACCACCCACTCCGATTAACATATATTTGCATGTAGTGAACTCGAAAATGAAAAGGCAAAGTAGGAAATGAAAAAGTGTTTTTAATTTTATTTTTTAATTTTTCACATCTGACTCATACATGAGTGGAAAATTAAAATGCAAATGGTGCTTTTTCATTTTAAATGGTGAAGTGGAGATTGTATTTTCTTTTTATCATTTTTATTTTATTTTTTGCAGAAAGTACCTCCCAAAGAGTGAGTGCAGGCATTGCACGCATTTAATTTTAGTCCAAGCATGTTCCCTAACAAACTAAAAGGGAACACTAATCTACCGGAAGTCACCACCATTTCATATAATCACACATACATTTTGGGAAAGGAACTATAAAACAGAAATTGGACTCTTTTGTTGCAACCAGACTAGCTTTTACTGCAAATTTCAGCACAGATGGTTGTCAAATCTGTGTTTTTGCTCAAATTGAGTAGATTCAGGGAGATATTTCTGAGCCAAATCACTCTTTATGTGCAGGTAACAGTGTTTGCTAAACAAGTGCACTGCAAGATTCTGTCCGCGGGCCCGTTTTTTTCCCCGTTGTTTTGTCATTATGTTATACCAGTACTTCTATACAGCCTCGATGATGGCTTCTCCATTTGTCTCCTACTACATATCCTGTGTCTTCATCTTAGGATATTCATTCACCATCCCACTTTAATAATTTGTATTTTTAGTCATAACCTTTGAACTGTGATACACCTGCTGCATTCTGGGGTAAGTACACACCGCAGAACGTTTGAGTCAACGTTACGTCAAAACGTCATCTGCACCGGCAAATTTTAATTTGCTTCAAATATTAATGAATTGTTCCAAAATAATGACGTTGCTTTTTTGCAAACATTGAAGTATCATGTAAGAAAAGTTAAAAAGTCCAAATATGCCACTTAGTGACCTACTACAAGACTTCAAAAATGATACGATGCATTAAACTCATTTATCTTCCTGTGATATCCTTCGCCTTTTACTTTTATCAGAATTCTCAAGCAAGACTGCACAACCTATAGCCAAGAATGGCAGACCTTAGCGGTCAGCCAAGGGCAGTTTTACTTTTTTCTCATGAATAAATTCTTTCATGCTTTTGCCCTTTGGAACCTTGAGAATACCGATCGGACCTCTGGCTGTGCACCTTCTGCATTTGTATTCCTTAACGCACATCTCACTGATTGGGTCCATCAGCTACTTAGATGAGGAGCAAGTTTATGTGTTACGTGGCAAATGGGCACGGAGCAGAGACAGAGGAGCGGTAGACCAGGGAGTCAGGGTAACGAGGGGTTTATTGGGCAAACAGCAAGGCACACGGGGCAAAACAGGTAGCAACATCAATGACAGGACTGGGGGAAGGCGAACAGGGAAGCACTTAAATACACCAGACGACTTGAGCAAGACTAGACACAGCTGGTAACATGGGGATTCCACACGAAGTAGCGAGGGGGTGTGGCTCACGGGAGGATCGGACGAGCGGGGCATGACATATATGTTTTTTGGAACTTGACAAAGGTGATTCCTCCCCGGCCAAAGAATTCCAAAAATGTATACTGTTGAAGAATTCACTAATAAGTAACCAATAATCTTAGGACAGTTTATGATAATGCTTTACATTAACTATATATAATATTTGTAATGAACGAGACATGATTGCTGTAGCACATAATGTCTCTTATTAATGTATATAAAAACCGTTAAGGTATATAAGGATGTTAAAGTATACTTATATGCTATTTATGAATGTTCTATGAATGCATTATGAAGGTGCACTGAAAGTTTTATTAATGCATTATAAAGACATTAAGAAGGTTTGCTGAGAGGCTCAAAAGTAACAAGTCATATCATGTAAACTCCCCATCCTGTGATACGAAACACTCAATCACATTAACATTTCTGAAACTTTAAGCACTCAGGAAAGAGAAAGCCTTGGTGATCACTAAGTGTCCAGCCGCTCAGGTCCTGCATGTATGCGACCTGGTCGATTCTTTTGCTGACTTACAGTCTCCACTCAGTCAAAATTTTATCCAGACTCGAGACGATAGAGAAAGGATAGGGAGAACAAGAGAGCAGCAGAAACGGCTGAAATGACCTTCCATACATACAAAACCATAATAACAGTTACTTACAATGCTAGTCTAGCCATTAAGAAATTTCCAGAACATATGATTCAAAGGTTTTATTGTCATTCCAATGCATCAACACACTGTGCAACGAAATGTGCTTCCTCCTGTACTGGTGCGCAGTGCAAAGATGTAGATGGGATATGACTTAGAGGAATGCAATTAAAAATAATAAAATATTAAGAATAAAAATAATAAAAATAAAAGAATAATAATGATATTTTTTTTCAGTAAATAAAAAATATAAGCTTGGATTTGTTGCCACTCTACGGAGGCATACGGAGCACAGACAAGGCGCAGAGAGCCACGAGTCGGGGCGAACACGGGGTTTATTGCTGGGGTACACACACCACTGCACGCAACGTTAATGACCGGACTGGGGAAACAAACTGAAACGCGGACTTAAATACATGAAACTAATCAGGACAACTCAAAACAGCTGATGAACACGGGGATTCCACACGGGGCGGATTAGGGGACGTGGCACATGAGAGGAGCGCATGACAGTTGCTGCGATGTGGACGTGCTGGTCTGAGCAATGACACACTAAATCACTGATTAATCCTCATGTTTGTAACTTTTAAAAACTGAGATACTTTGCAAAAGAATGAGGGGTTTGGCTATGGGGACCAAGGTGGTCTGGTTCAGTGTCAAATGCCATGATTTAGATTTTTCCTAAATATCACATATTCACATGATGACAAACATACATCTATCATTAGATGGGCACTAGCTGTCTACCTTTCCTGCCACACTCCCCTTAAGAGTGAGCTTAATAAAGCATAAAGACATGAATAAGTAGGGCAGAAATCAATACATAACATATGAAATGATGGCATCCTGTCATATCCACTTGTCTTGTGCCCTGTGCTGCCTGGAATAGGCTGCAGACCCCCCCTCCACAACACGCCACCACCCCGACCGGGATGTGCAGTCAGAAAATGAATGGATGGACAGGAGCGATGTTCAGTCAGCTACATTATTTTTACTTTCCGATGATGGAAACCGAGGTTACCGTAGTTACCAATTCAGGGAAACACATATTGTCACTATGACAATTTTCCTGCCCTGGATTCTCCACAACACTCTTATTATTCCATTTCTTCAGACTTTTTTTCCCAAGTTTATCCCATCAGCAGTGCATTTCCTGTTATTTCAGTTTAGTGCCCTTCAAAAAATATTCTGACCTTTTTTGTCTTGCCTCATTTCCAGAAATTACGAAATGACGCACATGCATTTTTCATGTGATGTTTTTTTCCATAACCCGAAAGCTGAGACTGAAGGTTTACAACAGCATAGCCCACTGTTATATTGGCATTTGATGCACCTTAGGAGAAAATATATATATTCACAAAATTAATGGCAGAACTTGGACTAGGCCATTCAAGGATGTGCGCTTCCCCTAAACCACTGTTGTGTTAAGTACAGCATAGCCTTGGACGTAATCCCATATTCTCCAGTTGGAGCTTTTTAATAATTCAATTTAAATATGGAGCTATATGTGGTGAGGGGCTCCGTCATCAGGCTCCTAATGAGATTCTAATGCAGGGTCTGTCCCTTGAAATGTCAAAGAACTGCATTATACCCACCAGCCAAATAATGCCCACGGCCTCAATCAATCTCGAGCTACTTGCCAAACCTGACGCCACAGTAAGCATTTGAGGAGAGCAGAGAAACAAAAAAAACCTCCTTTACAAAGATTTATACTATCATAATTATGCAAAGAAAGGTGCAGCCGAAAGGTTTTTAGTACAGGACATTCAGGGGTGATTATGGGGTTTTCTTGCAATATCCGCTGCTTCTTGGGTTTGTTATCTCGCACGCGAGGCGACAGCTGCCGAGTGTCTTTTGTGACTTATCTCGCAGACCTTCTGAACAACCTGGAAGTCAGGAAATACCTGGAACAGCCATGAAAAGGCTGGTATCTTTGGTAGTTACTCCACTGATCCGTTCAGCCAGTTTAAATTAGAGGTCTTTGTATGGCTTCACCAGTAAGTGCAAGGCTCAAGGTGGGGTTAGGCTACTCCATTGCAGGGTCTGCAAAGTTCATCATTTCAGACTCAGACCCAGAAAAAATGTTATTAGCCAGGTATGTCAAGCGTACTTGGAATTATTCCTGGGTTTTACCCGTTTTAACCCAAGTACAAATGTTTGGACAATATTGAGTCATCGATTTACCCAGAGCAGAGGCCACTTGCAAAGCCGGAGGGCAGAATCAAACCCGTAATGGTGTGGAGACCCAACACTAAGCTAACTTCTACCAGGTGAAAATCTAAGGTTCATGACTGGAATGTTTGAGATCAATCAAAAATGTATCTATGTACCAACCACAGCCTACAGTAAGTCCATGGGCTTGGGTGCTGCCCTGTCCCCATTTGTACCTTTAATGGTGAATGACAAGAAGGACACAGTAACTCAGTGGTTAACCTCACACCTCTGGGATCTGGATTGATGTCTCTGCCATAGCTTTGTGTGAGTGAAGTTGGCATGTTCTCCCTTTGTTATCCATAGCCTGTTGAAGCAGTGAACCTTGCAATGGGTTGGTGCCCCATTTTGGGTTGTTCCTTGCCTTGTGCCCAGAACCTCCGAACTCCCAAAACAGGACAAGCCGTTTCAGAAGATGGCCAGACGTTTTTTGGTGTTTTTCCGCAAATTTTTATTTTAAAAGACCATGGGTCACACTCTCACAATAACAGCGTAAAAGACCTACGACGCCAGTCACTCTAATCGTTCTGTTCCCTGAGGGAAGTGCAGGATTGTTCAGCTGGTGAAGGGGACGGCATGACAGCTGTGGAGGCCAGACGGCTTCATCACGTGCATCGTTGCGTGGTTCGACGTTTAGTTTCGCATTAATCACATGAGCCAGAGCCCCCCTGCTAGCACGAAGGTCTTCGAAACAGTAATCACTCTATTTCTGTAACTGCCTCTAGCTCCCAGCAGCTCTGAGCATCACTCTTCCCATTCAGTTTGGGTTTTCTAGAATACACCAGCAATTCGTCGTAAAATAACTTAAATTTAATTTTAATGCATTGCTGCTGGTCTAAGTTTCTAGAAGCTCTTCAGTCTCATTTAGGTGTCATATCTGATATTAGACAAAGTCAAAGTAAATGCATGTAAGATATGAAGGTAAGCAAATAACAGAGATTGTCCTTCCATAGATCAATGATATTATCACCTGGTTCATTAGCCCAGGAAGTCACCAGGTATAGTGCCAGTAGACGTGAGCAGACGTGAGCAGACTTCTCCTTTGAGGCACTTCCCCATTGTTAAAAAATGACACTTCAAAAAGCATTCTTGCATACTTTTGCACAAAAGGTATACCTCTGTTCCTCATTACGGGCAAGCAGGAAAACCAAGTCCCACATCATACCTTCCCTCCCAGTTCAATTACCATTCTAATCAAATGCTCCGCTGTAGCAGAACAGGAATCTAATACATGCAATTAGCGTCCTGATTCCACTGTTCCCTGGGCCATGTACAACACAAATAAGCTCGTTAGCACGTGCCATTCCCACTGCGCCTCATTCTCACAGTCGGAAGGCAGATACAGCCCAGGACCTCGCTTCTCTGAGGAATGCAGTTGGATGCCTTCTCAGGAATGCCGCCTTCCTGTTGCCTTTCTCACCCTGCTCCCCACTGGTGGACTGTAAACAAAAGTGTAAAGCCCTGAAGCAAATGAGACCATTGACTGTTACTTCCCACCCGGCTCTCCCGTGATGGCAGACCCAGACTAGACCCTGGCTGTGAGACAGGTAGAGAATGGTTCTCGAGATTATAACCAATGAAAGACCCTGTAGAATACATGCGGTAATCCTGCTTAGAGAAACAGCAAGATAGCAGCCTGGTAATTGCTTAAAAGCTGCTGCAGGAAATGTACGTTCGTGGATGGATAGTTCAGGACCGCATTGTCCCATCACATGACCTGTATCTTGGACCCTGCAGGCTTATGGGTAATCGTCTAGTCCATAAAAGGGAGCTGGATCAGTTTGCTTAAGACTTAAACAAATGCATCATTTCTGGACTAATATGGCATGGAGGCTTCATATTACGTTTGTAATTAAGCCAACAATGGTCTACCAGCCATATGCAAGCAAGGTTTTTGGTAAACAGGCCCTGTCAATTAGCCATGGAAGACAGAGAAATAGATTCATACCATTAACCAAAATAGACATGAGTCACAGCAGTCTCTTGGCTCTTCCTCCAATCGCATTGCATAACCAAAAAAGGAGGCGAAGGAAGAGAGGACAGAAACGCAGAGATTTCACACCTATCCTCCACTGCCGCGAGTGTGGAGCTGGCTGTCTGACAAACACGAGCATTAGATCGTGACGGTAGTGATTCTTTGATGTTGTGATGTTAGCAAACAGAGTGGTCAGTGGGTCAAGGCACATGAGGAACGCGATGGTAGTGGCCAAACAATGGTTCTTCGTGAACGGCCCAGAATCGCAAGGCCTCAGTGTGGACAGCCTTTTCTTCCAAAATTCTTCCAAATAATAAACAGTTCAGCTTAAGTAACAACAAATTATTTGCTAAACTACTTTTTCTCCCACTCTTGTACGTCAGTTTTTCTCGTCCTCACACAGCATGGACTGCAGAATTAAAAGCGTTGGCATCAGCATTAAAAATTATTTATTTCCAAACATTTTAGGTGCTCCAAAGGGGTGTGTGTGCATACAAATTCTTCTTAGTGGCTCTCAATATGCAATGTCTTGCACCTGGACACGGTTCTGGAAGTGGTTCTGAGCAATAAAACAGTAGCCTGAATATTCCCTACCTCTGAGGACTCCAGCTAGCAGGAAGAGAGAAGAAGCTGGCTGTCTGAGACAAAACACGGATGGGATATACGAAACAGAAAAGGTGAAAAACAACTCCCAGTATCCAGCTGTTTAAGTTTGTCATAGTTGTACCACATAGCTTTCAATGTTACCGGTTATCAGAACAGGGCAAATTCTACTAAATTTCTTCATTTTTGCGATACAGAAAAGTATGAACAAGGCATCCCAGAGGTGTTTCGCATGCTTGCATTCATTTAATGAGTTTTAGTCTCTGTGCTATAACATCACATTGAACAGCAACATGATCTGTTCAGCAAGAGTGGAAAAATTACAGAAATTAATCCCATAAAATCTAGTCCCTTTGAGGGTCAAGGGGAAAGTGCTTGGTACTGAATCACTGATTAAAAACATAAATTTTAAAAACAAGGTATTTCTATGTTCCAGAACTTGGTCTGTGGTCAACCACGAATACCTGACCCCACAACTCCCCTGCTTTTCACATTGGGTATGATTAGGATTAACTGGACTGGCTATTGAATATGTAACTATGTTTTAAAACGAGTCATTTAACAATGACCATATGTAATCAGATTGTGTTCAATCCAGTTGCAAATACAGCACTTTGGCACAAGGCTAATTACCTTAATTACGTCTGATAACTGGCGCCTGTGTCATTTTTAATTTAACTTCAATTTTATTGCATTGTTAGCAAGTGAGCTGATGTTAAACCCAGAAAAGGTAATGCTGACATGCTTCTGAAAGCCATTACATCCTCTTCTGCTCCTCATCCCCCTCTGGTCGTGTATTAACATTAATCAACTATGAACGCAGCGTCTTGTCACGTCCTGCTCGTCACGTCTACCTACCCCTCCTGTCTCCTCCCTAGTGTGGCCCTAACAAACCACATCCGGCACTCATTCATCTTACCTCTTATTCCTGCCCTTATGCTAATCACTCCAGCTGCCTATCGTTCACTCTCTCGTCAGTCTTGTGTAAAAGTGCTTCCCAGTCCTATGTTCACCAGTCCTGTCGTTGATGGTGTACCCAGAATTATCTTTTATTTTTTTTTTGCTGCCTGCAGTGTACAAAAGGTGCTATATCTCAAAAGGAATTTAAAAATAAAATGAACTAAAAACATGTCTGAGCTCTGGAAGGTGGTGCCACATTTCTTCAAAATCTATTTTTTTTAATTAAGTTGAAATGACACACATGCGCGCACACTCATATATTACATATATCAGAAATTCTATAAACACAAATACAGAAAATATATGCATTAAACATTGCATATGTAAAAGAACATATGAAATATGCATGAATAAATACGAATATTTAAAGCCCATTTGTTTTATTTTGATTTAGTGTGTGCTCTCACATGCTGAAGAATAAACCGCAAGGATGAATGCTGTGTATGTTAAGCCAGCATTCAAAGCTGAGAAGAGAAAAACATCCCAAGCTGTTTCTCACATGTTGGCCTACATTCTCAGACTTTCAGTACCAGTCAAAAGTTTGGACACACCTGCCCATATAAAGGTTTACATTTTTCTTCTCTACATTTTACAGTAATTACAAAGACATCAAAACTATAAAATAACATCGACGGAATTATGCACCAACCAGAAAAGTTTTCATTAAAATTTACTTGAGGGGATGCTCTGTGGGTCATGCCTGCAAATCCCTGGGTCATCCCACTGTCTCCTTTACCCCAGTTCCATGAGGTGGCCTCCTGGGCTGCTCTGCCAGCTGAAGGTGCTTCCCTCATACACGGAACATTCACTGAGCTTTTCCTCCAAACTTTTCCAAGACCATTTAGATCAGGTGGCCAAGTCATGTGATGCCACACTATCACTTTCCTTTGTTGGCACTGTAGTGTATCCAAACTTTTGACTGATATTATGTGTGTGTGTGTGTGTGTGTGTGTGTGTGTGTGTGTGTGTGTGTGTGTGTGCGTGTGGATTAGGTTTATATTACATTTTGGGCACCAAGTCTCGTATTTAATTTGGTTACTTACTGCATGGTTAAGGTTAGGGCTGGGTAGAAGTTAAGGTCATTATATTGGGAATAGAGTTTTCCCCATAGAAATGAATGGGGAGTCTCCACAAAGATACAAACCTATTGAGGGGTGTGTGTGTGTGTGTGTGTGTGTGTGTGTGGGGGGGGGTCATGTATAAATTACACTATGGGGACATTCCCACAATGTGACAAAAAGCTGTTAGACCCCGCTAACAGGAAAGAAGCTAATTAAAAAACACATTACCCTGAGCAGACAGCTCTGAAAAGGTATTTTCAGACTTCCAATGACATCTCAGATAAGCTGCTCCATTTACTGCCATGTTTAAAGACCTTATCAGCTTTAATTTAGTCTGATGTTCAGGCAGTTTCTTTTCTTTGTGCTGACTAATATAATTCCTGAACTTTTAATATTTTTCCTGTTCCTAGACTGCCTTACAGCACTTCATGATGTATTTCGATCTGACAGACGGTACCTCCATGCTAAAAACCACTGATTAAAATAATTTTCTAAATCCCTAACTACATTCTAACTTGCATCTGTTTATAATTTTAGAGGCACACTGGACATTTTGGTATGCATTTTTCCTGAACTTACATCATATTTATGCATCAACCACATCTTGAAGTTTCACTTCAAGTTCTCTCTGTTCCTATTTCTAGGATTTCTGACCTCTCGCTTATAGTAGACATTGAAAGCGCATGTTCCTCTATATTATACACACCGCACTGACAAGCTAACAAATGGGCCATAAATGGTATTTTCTCCAGGCGATGTTCAGCTCAATATATTCTCTGGAAAAGGAATTCCCAACTAGAGCACTTGGCCAGACTTAACTCATGTGATATGTGATCACGTTCACCAAAGTTCACTTATAATCAGGTGACTCTACTTGAAATTTTATGTTGTTTATGCTAGTTGTCTGTAGTGGAATGGATGCCAAAATTGCGTTTCAAAAAGCAAGGATGAGCACAGGACTGTGATCCCGTGACCGAAGTCACATGACTCCTCTAGCAGGAATCCAAAAATAAGGTATTATATCACATGACTGCTGCAATTTGCGTCCTGTGCGTCTAAGGCCAGGTGGGAATTACCCTTGTCAGTCAGTTATTGCTGTTGCTTTATTCAGTCAGTATTATGCATCTCCACCAACTCAGTGGCCTGGAGACAAGTGGAAGCCTTATAACTCACGGGATGGAACCACATGCTTCACGCCATGGGCGGAAACCCAATATCCTACAGGAATTACATCGATATTTATGTTTTATCTTGCTTATATACATATTTAATCATTCTGATGATGATCGCGTGAGTAATGTGTGCTAATTGATGCATACTTGCTTGTCCATATGATACAACAGAAAAGGGGATTCATCGAACCAGCTCCATGGTCCAGTTCAATGCATGCATGCCCATTGACAGCGGACAGGGGTCAGCCTGGGCACTGTGACTGGCTACATAGCCCCAAACGCCCCATATGCAACAGGGCTCAATGCACCGTGTGACAATTTACTCCCATGATGATCATCAGTCATCTGCCTTTCTGTGCATCAGTAGCCTTTATGCTGCTTTGTATCACACATTGACGAGTCATGGCCGCCCAACACCCAGTTGGTGGTTCCTGGTTTTCCCTCCTCAGGTCGCTCCTGGTAGGAACTCACCATGGTACCATGGTTGACCATGAGCACCCCGCACATGTTGCAGTTTGTGAGATGCTCTGACCCAGTCGCCTGGGCATGATTTAACCCTTATCAAAGTCACTCAGATCATCACCCCTGCCCATTCCGCCTTGAATTGGACGTATGTACTATATATTTCCACATATCCATTATATTCTTGGTTTTCTCATTTAACAGTTCTGCTGAGCCCATTCAAGTCCAGTGACCGTGGCAACACAATCTCCTTCCTGGAATGGTTCTATAGCTGAATGCCATACAACTCTAATTGATGTAGAAACCTGAGTGGAATCAGTTTTCTGTATGTGTGCAGTATTTGCTCTGGGTGGACCTGTGTGTGGGGTTACAGTTGAGATGATCAAAATTAGTGGGGAGTTTTGGCATCAGCTCAAGGGGAAATATACAGAGAAACAATAAAGGTGTCGGGGTGTGATAACTGCCACGTTGGGGTACAGGATCAGGCATCAGGTATTGGTCACTCTTCCTCCGAGAGAAACAAGATCCTATTCTTATTCAATTGGAAATGCAGCTGAGCTGATCTGAATGAAAATCTGAATTTGCCTCATCAAGGTTAAATTTAAATGAAGATTAAAATTAAGGTGAAAATTAAAATGAAGATTAAAGCATCATTTCATACAATGACACCTGACAGCTTGTCAAGCAGAAGGTCCATATTCAGTCAACAATGAAAGGCACTATTTATGGGCTGGGAACAGTCTTCTTTCCAGCTGGCCCAGCATATCTACAGCAGGGTATTCAGTTCAGGGCAAACTGTGCTTCATTAACTCGGGCATGTGGTGACCAGTTACAGTCACAGTCATGAGTCTCTGCTTTCTTAGGTCAAATTTCTATAAAAACATCCCATATAAATAAAATTCCTTACTAAATATGGTCACACTTTACTTGAGGGGACATTAATTAACCAGTAACTAAGTGTTAGTTATGTCTGGATCCCATTCTTGTTCATCATTAATCAGTCACGACAGTTCAGATATTCCATTTAGGCACTAAATTAGTTAACAGTTAACTAATTAATTAATAGTGGTAAGACTTCACTTGAGGTTCAAAAATGATTAATGATTAATTCATTTACCATTCAGGAACAAATCATTAACTAATAGTAATAATAAAACTAAAGTGTTGCCCTAAATATAAAATATTAAAAATATTTCCATTTCTTACTCAAAAAAGCAAACCATGCAAAATACATCCATCCACCTTCTCACCACTTATACTGGTACTGTGTGTGTGTGTGTGTGTGTGTGCGTGCGCACATACTCCTGGTGTTTGCATAGGTACCCTTTGGGTACTCCTCTTTCTCTTTGCAGTGCAGAAAACCATTCTGTAGTCCACATTTGATTGAGCAGAGAGGCCTGGACCCTAACCCTCACCCTAATGCTAGGCAGCAAAGGGTACAAGGGCTGCGGAACACCCTGAATGAAATATGTTTTTCGGTATTGTGCGTAAAGTCAGTTTCAATGCATTCAACGCATTCAATGCATGCAAGTCGGTTTTGAGGAATGTTCAGAGGAATTCCTTTATAAAGTCATAACATTTGTGCACCATGATTTCACTGACAGCACACAGGGTTTCGATAACATTTCCTGAGCTAGACACAAACGGGGTAGGTTGTTACCGGTGACTTCTGTCTGAACATTTAATCCTCCGGCCCCCTCTGGGTGGTCTCTGTCACTGGGCTGCTCACGCTTCTATCTCCTGCAGTTATATGATTGGTGTGTGGAATTTGACGGAAGAAAATAGTTTGTAGATGTTGCTCACTACAAAGTCTGTAGATGATCTACAATAACCGGGTCGTGATTTCAAAAAAGAGACGTTGTTGAATTTTTCAAACTTATTTTTCTGGCTCTTTAATCGCCACAGAAAGAATGGCATTCAGTCTCATTATATTCGAGAGAAGCCTGACATCTCTGCAGCTAATATCTCCAAAACTAGGCAACTCCCAGCAAAACAACATAGATACATAGACAGACAGAGTGGATATAGAAAAGAATCACCCCCTTCGAAATATTCAAATTTTTTTGCTTTACATCCTTAAATGAAAGTACACACACAAAAAATGTATTCCCAGCTTTATACAAGGACATTCATTGTCTTCTCCATCAGCCACTGTGTGGTCAATTTTGCTGTGTGCTTCTGGTCGTTGTCATGGTGAAAGGTGAACATTCTGCCCATCTTCAACTTCCTGGCAGAGGGTACCAGGTTTTCCACAAGAATTTAGCGGTATTTTGCCCCATCCATTCTTCCTTCTACCCTAACCAGAGCCCCAGGCCCTGTGGCAGAGAATCACCCGCACAGAAGGATACTGCCACCATGCCTTACTGTAGGTACGGTGTGGTGTGGATGGTGAGCTGCATCGGATTTCCGCCAGGTGTACCGTTTGATATTAGATATTAGTTCGATTTTGGCCTCATCTGACCATAAGAGCTTTTTCCACTTGGTATCAGAATCTTCTAGGTGCATCCTGAGAAAGCTCAAACGAGCCTTAAGGTGGCCTTTCTTGAGAAGTGGCTTTTTCCTTGCGACCCTCCCAAACAAGCCACAATTCTGTGGCACATTCACACAATGACCACTCTTTGCCATAAAATCCTGCAACTCCTTCAAAGTAGCCATTGGCCTCTCGGTAGCATCTCTTACCAGTTTCCTCCTTGATCTTCCATCAAGTTTGGAGGGACAGCCAGATCCAGGGAGGGTCTTGGTAGTACCAAACACTTGCCACGTCTTTATTATGGACTTTACTGTGCTCTTTGGGATTGATAAAGCCTTTGAGATTGTTAGTTGTTTGCTGTCAGTTGCACTACCAAGCAAGGAAATGCTCCAGGAACAGCTGTTTTTATGCTTCACTAATCACCCTGATTACGATTGTTTCAATAGGGCACCGGGACCCTCCAATTTAGCTCAGACTGGTTGTGCTGGTTGAGTCAATCCACACACACACCTCAAACACATGACGGTTCGTACTTCACCAATTTAATTTACAGGGGATAAAACACACGCTTTAAAATGCCAAGGCTAGCTAATGGCATACAAAGACAGAATAAAATTTAATACAAGTCCATTTAGGACCCACTACCAAATCAGCGGGGCCAGGCCATGTCCGTGCAGGAGAGGGTCCCCACCAGCCCGGTTCCGTCCACCCAAGCCTATAAGGGCGACACAAAAACAGGGCGAGCAAGCACAGATTCCGCCAAGGCACGACCCCCAATCACCTTAAAGGGATACCGAGACTATCACAGCAAAGGCACGCTACCACACGCTTACCACCCCTACAGGGCACCGCAATAATCGCATGCGAATCAAAACACTCACTACAAAGACCGTATCGCCGTATCCACTACAGGGAGAATTGATATCCTAATCTCTGAATCTCTATCTGAATCTGAATCTCTAACCCGCCCCTTAACCAAGTCACCCTAAAACAAAGCCCAGATCAGACGCCGACCCGATGTATGGATCTATCCAGGCAAACAGCGTTTCCACTCTGCGGGGGGAGTGCCCAGTTACTCTCCCCCGCTCCGGCGTCGAAGAGACTCCTTCTCCAACCGAGCGTCTCGAAACACAATCGCTGCGTCCCTTCCGTCCCAGCACTGTCCTTCTCACCGGCACCCCCTCCTGTGTGTCTCCTGTGCGTCTCTTCCAGGTTCTCTCGCTCCAGGCTGTCCTCGGCGTCCGCAATCTCCTCTCGGGATGTCCCGTCCGGTGTCCTCCTTCCTTTCTTACAGGGTGCCTTTTCTCTCGTGTGGTTCTACTCCTTCACTTCCCCAACCAATCCCAATTTCGCATACTTAGTTCAGGTGCCACAATTGCCAAGGCAATTAATTAGTCCAGCGATCCCGGCTAATGTACCAAAGGCACCGGGGTGTAAACAAGACCCCACCTGCCCATAATACCCACTTGACACAACTGATCACAGGTGGGAGCCAGTAACTATGGTCTGCAATGGAAATGGTGGTTACTTACACCTGATGGAGTTTACAAATATTGTTTAGGAGGGGGGTGATCCTTTATTAATCTCAGTATTTCTTATTTTTTATAATTCTTCAGAACTATAGCTGTGATATCTTTCACTTGGATGTTATAGGTTGCATTGAGTAAGAAAAGCTGGGAAGAAATATTTTTTGTGTGTTCTTTCATTTAAGGTTGTAAAGCAAAAAATGGGAATACTTCAAAGGGGGTGATTCTTTTCTATACCCACTGTAGATAGATAGATAGATAGATAGATAGATAGATAGATAGATAGATAGATAGATAGATAGATAGATAGATAGAT
>JAODKE010000002.1:20189391-20200229 GCA_026779605.1 Mormyrus hasselquistii
CTCCCCAAGCGAGCTTGATGGGCCGAATGGCCTCCTCTCGTTTGTATATTTCTTATGTTCTTATGTTCTTATGTTCTAGTGGAACAAGCGCATCACTGTAATTAGAATTGCAATTTTCCCAGCACTTCGAACTGCAGCCTGCAAAAAAAAAAAAAAAAAAGATATTAACTGCACCCGAAAGCCCAATTAAGGTCAGACAGATATACTGCACTGAAGCCCTTCTTGCCAAAACCCATGAACGCTGGCGGGTCCCAAATGTGAATATGTGATACCAAAATGCCAACGCGAGTATCAGAGTATCACAGTTTTGCAATATATGCATATATCCTTAGACAGGTACAATGATTCTCACAAGTCATATTTATTCATAGGGAATAAAGGGGAGGAGCCGAGTTCAACTTAGGAAACACGTTTCTTGCATTAATAAAAAAGGGAACTGCAAGCACTTATCTGGTGACAAAGAGGCGGAAATCTTCTGCATCTCAGACAAAGAAGATCTACGCTTCCAGGGTCCCTCTTATGCCAGAATTTACGTTCTGTCTGATTTCATGCTAGATAAGGGATTTGATCATCACATTTTTGCATTCAGCTGGGGGATGCATAAATATTCATAAACCCTCCCCCCCCTCACCCCAACTCACTGAGGGAAAGAATGCTGATATGGGAGAGGCAGCTCCTTTTCAGTAAATACTGACATGCAAACTGACGTGGTCAATTTGTCATGTTGACCTTGGTAGCAGTATGCTAACTCATTTCAGTGGCACAGCAGCTTCAGGATAGTGTAAATCATGGGCAGATCTACCGATACACCTGTGTCACTGCTTTGAATACAGGATTCGGAAAGGTCCATGTGACATTGCCGCAAACCGGAAGCAGTAAATTCTCAGACATCCTCAAACAAGAGGGTTTGCCAGGGCAAAGTGTCTTAGACTCAGTAGTCAAACTCCCCACTGACTGATTGCTCTCCTGCAGAAATGTCAAAGAGAATCATTAGTACAGTGTGTTAGGACCCCTTGGGGTCGCCCGGCGATCCTTCACCCTGCTGACAGGGGTGTGGTTCGCCTCAGCAGGGCTCTTTGTTTTTTGTGGGGACTTCAGCCACATCTGGCGTTCCTGTCCTTACCTTTGAATGAAAATGAAATGATGCTATTTGCCATTTACACAAGTATAAGTGCGGGTACACTGGAATGCTTCTTTTCCCATATATCATCCTGCACTCCCTCTCTCGCACACACTCACACACACACACACACACACACACACACAGCTAAGAGCAAAGCCTGGGGTCGAAGCGTATGGTCAAGCTTTCTATCTAGGACATCATGAGGATTTTGGGGGACTAAGGGTAGTGCTCAAGGGCCTGACAGAGTTGTGACTCTTCTAATATCCAAGCCAAGACCCTTAAGCACACAATTAGGCATGAAGCAAAATCAGAACAAGACCAAGCATCAGCATCTGGTTGACTATGGCTACCTCCCATTTTGACAGCTACCTTGCTCCCTGGCTTGATTCACTGTCTAAAGCAGGGGTCTCCAACTGCGGTCCTGGAGAGCTGCTATCCAGTAGGTTTTCTGTCCTATCTGGTTTCTGATGAGCCACACCTGTTCCTGGTATTTACCCAAAAACAGGTGTGGCTCATTAGACACCAGGTAGGATAGAAAACCTACTGGACAGTAGCTCTCCAGGACCGGAGTTGGAGGCCCCTGGTCTAAAGTGAATGAGCAAGGAAGGTAGCTCAAGCAAAAAGCAGTATCGGGACACACTTGCATCCTCGATGACTTACCATGCTGCTCTTGTGTGTAAGAAAGTGATCACTGATGTAGAAGCTTTTGTGCCACCTCATGCGTGGCTGTCACCAAAGGTGATTTTCTCTTCCACACAGGGTACTCTTGACTAGACTTCCACACACCTCTGGCAAAAAGGTGTTTGAGAGACAATCGGCCCTCAATTACTCGTTCAGGTACTGGGACAGCATTTCAACATGTAAAGAGTGGCGTAAATAAGGGTTTTTGGATACTGCATATATAGAAACTGGGGCTCGTTAACTGGCAGTGCTTCCTGGTTATCAGTTTTTTAAATTAGCTAAAGCTTAGCCTTGATATATGAATGAATTTTTAGCTCTTAGTATTCTCATTTTTCACAACGGCATACAGTTTCATCCGTTTATTAAAGTTGCCGATTTTTAATACTATTGTAGGTTCCAATCTCAAATAAAACCTTAGGTTGGCACCTGACTCGCTCCCATCCGATTTAGCAAAGGAAGTCCACAAGGCCACTCGCTAAAACTATTTACTTAAATTAAATTATAAACCTGTACAAATATGCTAATATGTGCTAAGTTTCCCATGTGTTCTTGAGGTGCTTCAAAATAAACTAAGAGACGGAGATGAAAATGCCGTTTGGCTTCCCCCCCCACAAACTGCATTGAATTATTATGAGATCTTTTCTCAAAACATCTGAGGCTGTTAACAGCACAAACAATGAAACCTTATCAGCTGACATATTACTGTAAATGACAATTATTCATTACCAACAAATGAATTATTGCATTTTATGAACTTAAATCAATATATAACGTATTGAATAAACTGTGAAGTATATTCAGGTTCCCACAACTACTGAGAGCTACAAACAGTTAGCAGCAGGTATATTAAGCTTTGCTTCACCAATAGTCAAATACATTTAATATGTACAGTATCAGGGGTTAATTTAAAAATTGATATTCAGTTACATCTATAACATTTTAAATCACTGGAAACTTCACTGGAAAAATTAGTTCATTATTGCAGTCTCATATTTTAATGGTCTAAAACGTGAACGTGTTTTATAATCTATGGGGTTCGCTCTGCATTGAGACCTTCCATATCTAGTAACTTGTATTAAAGCAGTAATTTGCAATGGGGTCTCAGTTAAACTGTTGCCATAAATTCAGACACACATTAGTTCACATAACTGAGTGAGGAGTGTTTGTACGTTTCCTCCCTCAAATGAGTACACTGTTGGATAAAAGGGTAAAAAAATATTTTTTTTTTGAGTAAAAAAATCTTTAAATTTAACATAGTGCATGTTTCCCATGATTAGTTTTATGCTTAACATAGTGCTATAGTAGATAGGAGGCACTAGATGATGGATTATTCGTATTTGACTAAATCAGGGAGATTTCCTGGTTTCTGATATCATACCACTTCTCTTTTTTTAAACAACCCATTTCAGCAGACAGGAAATTATATCTCTAGCCATTCCCCTCTTTAGCAAGATGCTTATTTAAAGCTAAGAGCAAAAATAGCAGACACTCTGACCCTTGAGAGCTGGATAATCCTAGCCTTTGTGTGCTCGCTAATCTGTTAGCAGCTGGTTTAGCGCTAGCACCTGTGCTTGGGTGAAGCTTGTTATCCTTCAAGGCGTTACAGTATGGCAGGCAAAGGGCAGGAGCAGAGTATAGGCCATATGTCTGTGGTAATATCACCTGTGATGAAACACAGTGTGTAAACTGCTTAGAAGGCCTACTTGTGTTCATTTTAAGAACAAAGGTCTTATATACAAAACTTGGAAGTTTTATTTTAAGGAAAGGAGGATATGATGGTGTTATGACATATGGAAATGTGTGATTGGACGAAGTCGGAGCATGCGCAGTGGGATGTAAAAGTAAGCTCGCTAGCGTAGTGTCTTATAGGTTGTTTATTAAAAAGTCATGATTCTTCTAGCACTTGCCTAGCACACAAGGAACATGACAACGTCAATAGTCACGAAGTTCCAACCAAGGAAAACATTCTCTCATCTCATCTCATCTTGAAGTGATGGGCAAAACTGAAGAAAATCACCCATATTATTTGCATTGAAGAATGTGATTCCCCTGTTCCTGGAGACCAATGCGAGAATCCTTATGCGTTATATGTTTGGTGCCTTAGCATGAGAGTTTATTTTTTTAACTAACGTCATTGATTCTGATGGCTCAGTGGTTAGCGTTTAGCATCACAGGTTGGCTATTTGCTGTGAGTGTGTGCAGTTCATATGTTTTCCCTCTGTTGTGTGGGTAATTTGCTACAAGCCAAAACCGGACGGCTAGCGTGTAACTGTATGTATGCCCGAGATGGATGGATTCAGGATGTCCTCTCTCATGCGCTGAGGCTCCAGGCTCTCTGTGATTCTATACTAGATAAGAAGTTGGGAGATGATTGGATTTTGATCATTTCATCTTTTCTTCAAACATTACAGTCTTGTTTACAGAGGGGGATAATGCTGGTCCAGAAAGTATAAATCCAGACAAAGACAGGTGAGATTAAAGAGTCACAGGCAGAACTGGTTGGTTGAAACAAAATGTTGATATGATTCAAGCTCTCATGCATCTGGGGTGACACTCACACTTACAGACTCTAGCGCTCTTTTTTACAGAAAATCTACTAGGAGCGTGATACAAACTATCCTAGCAGTGCACCTCACACCTGCACTTGTTTCCCGTTCCTTTTGAAGTGACCCTTCAATTCATGAGAAATAGTCGGATAAGTCAACGGTCATCTCTGGCATTAGAACCCCCCCCCCATTCAAATCTGCCCCTCAATTCCAAATACTGTACAGGCCTTGTTTTCAGTTCTCCCATGTAGTTAGTTTAACAATTACTGATTTTGATTGGCCAGAGGCTTCACACCTGGCTCACAGGTAAAGGAAGGCTGGGAAAGCAGCAGTGCTCGGCCCTTGAGGGCAGTGATTTGAATAACCCTGCATTAGAATGCTGCTTCGGCCCTTTACCTGGCTGGTTTCTGGTCGTTCCCAGTGTCTCCTGCTTCACCTTATTTTTTTGTGCTGCTGTCTTATAAATTTTGAACCTAAAAGCATCCTGCTGCTCAGTGTAGCCTCTGCCTGCAGAACCACAGTTACACCACAATTTAAAAATGCAGATCTGTTTAAAAATGTAGAGTGCTCTCTTAATTTTTTCCCAAGCTGTATATTATTCCATTAGAAATCTAAAATAAGATACATCAAAAGGGTATTTTGCAAGCCCTACAGACTGTTTATGAGTTAATACTGCAAATCTGTTACATACAGTACGTGTAAATGAGTGTGCAATTGTCATAAATTGAAATTCTGATGTCAGCCAGCTGACCAAAGTTGACAACCCTGTCTGCTTTTGACTTTCTGGACCTGAATTATCCGCCTCTGTACATAAGATTGTAATTTTACTTCATCTCTGCTTATTTAGTAGGTTTGAACACACAGTAAAAAGCCAAATCTATCTGTCTACCTTTTGATTTGGGTGAAGACAAGTGTTTGTCTCCTGCCTGAATTTGAGAGCCAAACATGAATTACTCCACAGTGAGGACACCAGGGATGGATTGCATCACAGAAGAGGGTCTTGATCTCACTGATAGTCCCTCTCTAATGACTTTAACCTACACAGGGTTATTTCCTTATGAGGACAAATGGCTGACTTTCTATTGTTGCCAGTACAGAGTGGATACATTGTGTGTTTCCGTGCAAAGCTATTAATGACTGTTCTGAAAGGACGTGACCACCCACCCGCCTATTGGTCATCGGGCTGCTGTAACTGACTTCTGCGTGTGAGAAAATTGGCTTTGGAAAGTCTCCCCTGGGAAATGTGTCTCGGCTAATGCATTCATGCCTTTTTTGTCAAGCGACGTGCTCTTAATTTCCTTTTAGTGCGACTGTAATGTTCCGTTTGACTGTTGCTGCTCATTTTTCCTTAACTATGCTTCACCGTAGGTCACTGCACCAATCTAGCTAGTCAAATTTATATTACTATACAACAACCCTGATTAAGCAGGGATAGACAGATGAATGGGAGGATCGGTGATACAATGATGGATGGATATACAGTATGGCGGAATGAAATGTGCAGTAAAGTGGCAAAAAATGGTTAGGGGTTCCATATTAAGAACTGACTATTAATAAAATATAGCATTTCATCAGTGATGCTACAGTAGATCGTCTCTTCGGAGAGCCACAAGATTTTCAGAACTCTAATGGATTTCATCCTTTGTTCTCTGCTTCCAAGCAATGCTGCCCCTCCCACCAGTAATGTTAACACCTTTTACGGTCTGTCACAGTCAGAGCGCGCATGTGTCCCTGATCCACGTCACCAGCCCACACCCGACCTCCACCTGAGGGTGCCCAGCTTTGCCTTACATTGGCCTTTGGCCTCAGACTTGTGGACCAAAGGCATCATCTGTAAATGACACTAAGTGTCCAGAGTGGAGTCTACTTGGGCCCATATTCCCCCTCCTTCAGACATTACAAGTTGGGCCAGATAAATGATAGAGGCACTGGGCACCTATTCAACAGAGAGGTTGGGAGTCACTGCCATTTCAGACACGCCAACTTAATGTCTCTACCCACACCTGTATGTCGTCACCATGCCTCCCCCGCCCCCGTCACTCAGGCATCCTATTCAAACGCGCCCCCTCGTTCACCAGAGCTTGTCAGCATCTTATCTCGCTGGCTGACAGGTAAATGAGACCCCTGTGAAAAATGAATCCCACAAGCATCGTTGATGGGAAAACGTCAATTTTTTTTTCTCCCCACAGTCATAGTCAAAAGCTTCTTATCTAACAGTTTAAACTCCAGTTCCCCCCCACCCCCTCCAAGTAACACCCAAAACATGAAATTAGTCACAGGAGCTAAAGCGCCAGCCTGTGTTCATACATAACCTCTTTCGACTCGCTGCAGCTTATATCAAGCATACAGCTTACATCAAACAAGCTAACAGGCAACGGGTTCTGTACAGTTAATGCCCATCTCAGCACACTTGGATACATCGCTTACTTGTGAGGAAGACATTTTTTTCGCTGTGTGGTGGGTGCGGCAACGTGCTGCATCAGCGCATGCTCCCCAACCTGACCTGACCTGACCTGCGTGTCAATGTTTTTTTTTATTATTATTTTAATTAGGTGCTAGAAGCAGAGCGATACTCAGGGCCACGTGAGGGAGATACTCAGTTATGATTCAGATGGACCAGGTATGAATGGACCGGTGAACCCTTTTCTCGTAAACAAGTGGGTGAGGTGGCCTCATTGCATCCATGCGGTGATGTTTCCTGAAAACGGGAGGCGTTGCTAGGGATTTAAGTGCAGCGGTATCCAACCAAAAGCTGGATGTTTCATTCAACTATTATAGCCAATTTCCTGACCAAGGGAGCAGCAAGGACAGGAAGAAAGCGTGGGTCCATCAGAGAGGCCACCAGCAAGAAGGGGTGCTGCGACCCAAATGTGACCAAATCTCCATTCGTACAGAAGAGGTGGAGGTGAAGCTTTTACTTAAGATGTAGGACAACACTGTCTGCTTTGATCTGTATTTGGCTCAACACCGGAAAAAAAAAAATCTGTCAGCACAATGTGTCCCCACACTTAACGCATTACTGTTATTATACAAAATCTCTTCCATTCTAGTAGGAACCAGATAATCTTCGGCAAAGGGTGTCTACTGTGGAGCCATAAACAAAAGCCAAGGGTATTGTATGGCTTGGAGATACTCAGATATGAGATTTCTGGGACATTGTTAATTACTTGTTAATGACTTCAACAAGCTCTTCATGTGTTATTCATTGCATTCAAAATGTAATTTTTGATCCTTTGAAATAATGTAGTAGCATTATGATTTTATTACAATATATTAAAATATCGGCCTTGTTCAGATCAATGTTACTGTATTTGCGTGTATTTTCATGCATCGGACGAAACAGGGAACTACATTTCCTTGAGGAATTTAAGTTCCAGCATTCGTCTATCTTTAGTAACCACGTATCCTGTCCTGGGTCGCAGTCAGCCTGAAGCCTGTCCCAGAAAGCCCCAGACACTAAGCAGGGCACGGCCTGGACAGGATGCCAGTCCATCACACCCTATTGCTTTTTAGCATCAGAAAAAGATAGCATTTACATCTATAATAAGGTCTCACCAAACCACAGAGGCACCTACGCTTATGTAGATTAGGGCTCTTCAGTGCCTCTCCAAAGTACTTAAGATTATCTGAAAAGTATCTCCTGTAATCACCTGCTTCCAATGTTTGCAGCTAGAGGCGCCTTAAAAGGGGGAAGTTAGGACAATTCCAATGGCTCTTGAGTGACAGGGACCCTAAAAACTTTGAAACATTATTTTCAGACCTATAATACGACAATAAACGTAATTACAATTTGCAGAAACGTTGTCTAATATGTACAAATAAAATGAATATCTGTTAAGTATTCTAATATGTTTTCTTGTTTTATTGTGGCAAAAAGAAGCAAATTGGACATCTTCTATACTCCCCTTATATTTTCGCTGAAATGATTCAGTCCTGCCTTCGCTCTCATGACACGCTGGTTAGCCAATATCGGCAAGATAGCCGACATTCGAAATACTCCCTATGCGTGCATAAAATGTTGAAGGTAAAATCTGGTTATTAGAAAACATAATTAAGGCTGCATAAAGTTGAAAGAGAAAACAGAGAGCAACAATTTCTCACTCAGGTTTTCTGAGCAAAGCGCCTGTGTCTCGGCAAGCTGGTACGAAGCGGGGATGCAGCACAGGAGCCAGGGAAATTGGGTGAATACAAGGTTTATTCGGGGAAAGACAATCAGGAACACAGAGGACTAGCAAACGTATGACGTTAATGACCGGCCTACCGAAAGGCACACAGACACCGACTTAAATACATCACAGTAATTAAAACAAACAGAAATAGCTGAAAACGCAGGGATTCTACACGGGGTTCATGGTGGAACGTGGCACACAAGAGGATCAGCACGATCAGGGCATGACAGTATGTTTATTTACTTTAGTGATTGTTCATACTTCATCTCCAGATGATGCAAATTAATTGGTTATCTCTGTAGTTAATGTTAATGCTAGTAAAATTACCTTGCAAGTCCACCATATATACATAAAATGCACTTGTTAACTTGTTAACGATTTGGTCCTCATGAAAAAAAATACAATTTTCTGCTGCATTTGAAATTCCACTTAAAGCTAACCAAATTCATACTCGCTATCAAAGTCAGTTCTGCCCAGGTATGTCATGCACATATGCTTCAGCAAGCCTGATATTTCCTTCTCCCCGAAGTGATAAGCAGACAGCAGTGTTACCAGCCTACAAAGGTAAAGTTAATAGAATAATTAAAATTCAAGCTTTGATTGGGTCATATGGGTTTTGGGGTTAGGGTGTGTGATTAAGGAAATTGCACAGGGTTGGACTGGTCCGGGTTGGGGGACAGTGTTATGTTTTCATGGGGCCCAAAACCTCTATCAGCACCTGACTTTTTCAAACCTCTATCAGCTCCTGACTTTTTCAAACCTCTATCAGCTCCTGACTTTTGCACCTATATAACAATACAGAGATGCTCAATTGCTTATTTATTTGTTTAATTGCTATTGGCAGCAGGAAAAGGGGAAAAGCTGAAGCTATTTCCTGTCTCACTAAATCAGCACTTGGCTGCTCTGCAGATCTGTCAGACGTGCGGGGAGCAATTTAAAGACGAGGTGCCGCTGTGCACAGTCTTGCCATCGGCGTTTCCCTTGCACACGCCTCGCAAGACTGGGTAGTAATTAGAAGTGGCAGAAGGCACAGCAAGGCCTGCAGTTCCACCTTAATAAAGACGACCCCTCTGTTCAGTGAGTCGGATGTGGTGCGTCACTCCGGCGGCAGTGACAAGCGTGTAATGAAGAGGACACTACAACGAGAGCACCGTCTCCGGGTTAATTACAGCACTCTGACGCCGTGTGGCGAATTTTCATGTAGAGGAAGACAGACTTGACCTGCTTCCCATCTACCAACGCCAGTTCTCACATGCGCCCAATGACTTCTGGTGCTCCCTACAGGTGGGAATGAGAGATTCATGAAATCAATTCAATTCAAAGCTTTCCTACTCTCTGCGCAATGGGGCCCACATCTTGCCAGCAGTCTCTGTCAGTCGGTCGATGCCACAGAGCATCTCAGCAGACCCAGGCATGTCCTCCCACTACACCCATGTTCACTCCCTGCCATCACGCTCATGTTTACTCCCTGGCACCACACCCATGTTTACTCCCTGCAACCACGCTCATCTTTACTCCCTGGTACCACACCAATGTTTACTCCCTGGCACCACGCTCATGTTTACTCCCTGACACCACGCTCATGTTTACTCCCTGGCACCACACCCATGTTTACTCCCTGCAACCACGCTCATGTTTACTCCCTGGTACCACACCAATGTTTACTCCCTGGCACCACGCTCATGTTTACTCCCTGCCACCACGCTCATGTTTACTCCCTGCCATCATGCCCATGTTACCACCATGCCCAACCACACCTGGCTTGACAGCCTCTGCACTCTCCTTCGTGTGAGCTGTGGCCACATGGGACTGCACAGGACAGATTGTTTTATGGAAGGTCTTGCCACAAGAGAAATCAGAACGTTCCAGCTGAGCAGCCAAACACTCTGAGCTGGTATATTTATTGCTTATCTTTTTGCTAAACATTAATCTTTTTTATTTTTCCTACCCAGTATCCATAATAAGACATAGTGATATTTGCATATAGAATTTTTGCAATGACTAATAACAGTGTGTTGAATCTTTTACTTTCCCATCTGCTTTGTTCTATATTTGTTTTTAATTGGATTTTAATCACCTATTTAATTTATTTAAATGTACATCGTGCCTGTGAAGGGCATTGAAAGATTTTGGTAGTGTTTATTAAACCAATGTTTAGCACAAGTCAAATTATCTGGTCCTTCATTAACTCAAACACACCAAATCACATCTCATGGAGAAATGACCAGTCATTGACACTGTCCTATCTATCTATCTACCTATCTATCTATCTATCTATCTATCTATCTATCTATCTATCTATCTATCTATCTATCTATC
>JAODKE010000002.1:20202028-20220946 GCA_026779605.1 Mormyrus hasselquistii
GATCTCTGCGGTAGGTCTTGGTACGTATCCCTCGTGGATACGGGGATCTCTGCGGTAGGTCTTGGTACGTATCCCTCGTGGATACGGGGATCTCTGCGGTAGGTCTTGGTACGTATCCCTCATGGATACAGGGATCTCTGCTTTAGGTCTTGGTTGGGCTGCCAACTTTGGTCAGGTGGAGTGAGATTTTAAATTTGCCTGCAAACAAAATAACAGTTTTTTTTTTCCTTAATATATAATAGTCTGTAGGGCTTACAAACTACCCCAAAGCTTTTTATGTAGCTAATTTTAGGTTTATAATGGAATAATATAGATTTGCCTTAAACATGAGTTTCACGCCGGATACGTGTGAGTTGCCAGCCCTGTCAGCATGCAGTAAAAATAAATTTACCTGGTTTAATAGATTATGTGCTATAATTCACTTAAATTAGTCATAGAGACATAAACAACATAAAACAATTTTTGGTTCCCAAATCAAAGCCTGTACCACACTCTCAGAAAAAAGGGCAAAAATTTGTACCTTTGGTTGTCGCTGGGCCTGTACCCTCGAGGGACTACCAATTCTACCCTTAGCTGTAGGTAATCTGGAACTCAGAGGAACATTTCTGTACCATAGATGGTACATCAATGCCGTTTGTACCTCTGGGATGTTCCACAGAATCCATTTCTGTACCAATTACACGGAAACAGCCCCAGTGACAAGCAAAGGTACAAATTTTTACCATTTTTCCTGAGAGTGCAGCAAATCAGTTACAGCGGCTCCAAGCTTGAATAAGCAAGCTGTGGGACCGGTGCCCTCACATCATGTGGGCTGCAGCTCAGCCAGTAATGTGGCACTTTCCACCTTTGTTTGCAAAGTCAGCTTGTTTATGGTTTGGTCATTTCCCTTTAATGCTTCTTCTCTTTAAGCAGCATCCTTCCACTATTTTACTGTTCATGTTACGTGTCACATGTTCATGTTACATCCTCTTATGTTCTTATATACCAGTTCATGAGTTTGAGTTCCAGATTTGCCTTTAATATGTCAGTAGATCAGCTTGTGTTTATGTTAAGTTTATGTTTGGTTGGCAGACACTTCTAGCCAAAGCACCTCACTGTAATCACAATAATAATAATGCCTGCTTCCCTACTCCGTACCTGCTCCAAATGTGACAACAGCCTTGTTTTCCTTTACCTTGTATGCAAAAATTATCTAATTGCATTACAAGGAAGACACCATTAGCAATAACATTCTCTCCATCTACCAGCAATGACAATATTCGCTGAACCTTCAATCCACCAGATATGGTTTTATTAACTTCACTTTTAAAAGCCCCCTATGTGATTGTTTTAGGTCCACTCTACTGGTTCATATCGATCAAGACTTTATAGTAGACTTGCAATGAACTGCTTGGAAGTGAATCAATAATTCACAGCAGCTTGTCAGTTGCGTTGACTATTTCAATTGAAATTCCGTTTTCACCAGAGCTAAGATCTAACACTCACCCAATAGACTTAAATCTCCCCTCTTCCTTCAACCACCACTCCCTTCAACTCCACAACTTGCAGATCTCCATGAGAATCAGTGCGTGAGATTTTACTAGCAGCCGCCATGCTGATACAGCTCAGGTGTTTGTTACACACCCAAAGTGGATTGCATGCACTTTATCTGAACATCATCCTTCTCCCATGCCACTTAAACACATCGGATCACCACACAGCCCGGAGGATTATTCTCCATCAGCGTCCATTAGCAGGTGAGAAGGTTACTATAGTGAACCAGCAAATGCGTTAGGATTACGTTAACAAATGTGTTGTCACACCCTGAAACTCATCAGAGCCTGAAGCACCGCTCTAGCCGCAGGACAGCCCCGGATTACCTGAATGTCCCTGCCGCCTGCATGCACCCTCAGACTCCCGCCCGCTCCGCGCCATTGTCTGCTGTATGCATTGTTCCTGTCACATAGCAGGAGCAGAAAAGCCCTTTTCATTATTATTGGGATTTATCATTAATGGAAATATCCCTGGCAGAGGCTGTCCAGGTGCCAGCATGGGGATGAATCATTTATTCCGGGCCATTCCTTGTGTGAGGGCATTTCTGAAAAACTCCTCAGCCCTACAGGAAAAGGGTAAATTGTGCTCTCAGCTTTAAAGTTACTGTTTTATGTATGTTGGAGCTTGATGTTCATGTACAGTAAGTAAAAACGGCGATGTGGAAGAAACCTTCACTGATACAAAGGCTTTTAGGTTATGCAAGTCTTCAAATACATCCATCCATTCATCTTTGAGCTGCTCCTTGTGGGGTGAGCCTGGAGTTTATCCCATGAAGTTTGTATGTTTGTGGAGACCATCCATGCATTTCTATGGGAAAAACCTAATCGCAACAATGATGACTGTAACCCTAACCCAACCCTAAGATTAACCATAAGGAACCAAACAAAATACATGAGTCCTGGCTATTATGAGTCTTTTTTGTGTTTCTCCTCATGTGGACTGAAAAGGTGGTCCCCACAACGTCAAAATAACAGATCTTTGTCACAGTGTAATATATACATGACCCACACGCACACACACACACACACGCACACACAGCTGTGACAGTAAGCCTGACTACTGAGCCATCATGGAACCCTGCAGTTCTCATTTCACACTTTATTAAAATTCATTGAGGCTGAATTTTCTTAACTCTGCGCATGAAACTTTTTTTTTTCGCTCTGTACAGTCTACATGTAACACTTTGACACAGGGAACAGCTGCGTTTTCATTCCCTCTTTCCTTCTGTCTCCAAGGATTCCCTTCCTGGGAGGATCCCCATGCTTTAGACGGTTTGTGTTTATAACAGAACATACACACTAGCACTTCAAACTTATGGGTCCACGCTGGGAGATAAAAGCAGTGCAGACAAAAGGTTACAGAATGCTTACATCTGGTTAGCTGGCGGCTGCCAGTAGAGGAAAGGGCAGAGATTCTCAATATAGGGTCCTACAGCAGGGCATTAAAATCCAGAAGCTGCTGTTAAATTCAGAAAGCTTGTTATATTTCGGTTATCAGGTATAGCCTTTCAGAGCTGGGCCTATGTTGGGAAATGTGTGTGCCGATGATGACCCAAGTCAGTGGTGTCCACCACTGCAAGGCGGGCCAGCAACTGGCAAAAATGATTTATATGCATAACACAGAGAGAACCTTGGCACCTGTGTCATCCCTGACGTCACAGTGCCGGTGGCACTCGGCTAACGACAAGGTGAAGCCACTCTACGCCTGCAGCCTCAGCTTCTTCAGCCCTCATGAATAATGTGTAGTTCAGTCCCCTCTGGAATTGCCAGGACCTGTCAAATAACCCTGATTGTTTACACAGAGCTCACTCTTTTTGGTGGCGAAAAGCAAGGCGGTGGAATAAATGAGTCCACCCGTTGCTTCATGATACCTGAAGTACTGGCCGACCTCTTTCGGAGACACTGCTGTGGATCGGTTCTGATGCTGACTCTGTCACCGGTCACTCTCCTCCTTCCTGCAAAACATCCATCAGACTACCATTAAAAAAAACTCATTCAAGTCATTCGGCGGTCGAAAAAAGCAAAAGAAAAACTATGAATTAAAACCAAAACGTAACAGATGTGATGCCTGAGTCATTAGTTTGTAATTATTTAGCAGGAAAAGTCTGAAAGCAAAGATATTACGTTCAACCTGGGGGTGAAACGTAAAATTGAATAAGTGTAAAATGTTTTACGGGACATAATATTTTGGGCACTTCCTGAGAAATGAGACTGAATTTACACTTTGTCAGCATCTTCAATCACAAGAAAGTCCTCGCTATTTATCAAAACGCTCACACTCCCGGCATGGACTTCGATTTTATAACTTTTCTTTTTTACAACAAAGACGGTAAAAGATCAAAAGTTTACGAATAAGTTTTTCATGATATTTTAATTTTTTATCGCGTTGTCTTCTTGGTACAAAGCAGGGGGAACCTTCAAAGCTTCAGCCAGATGCACCCATCACACTCCCATCTGCCCCATAAGAAAAGAAGCAGAAATGAAAGATCCTGAAGGTTCACTGAAGGGATATAAAACACATTTTTACACCACTTTGTTTTGCTTTTTTCCCATTTTTTTTTAAGATACATGCAAACATGTCATATAATACTCCACCACACAAACAAAGACCGTCTTGGTAAACATTTCCAGGACTTTGGCTCATTTTTATTTTACTCGCAATATAGAGACGCTCCTCTGCTTAATAACGAGATACGTTCCTAACGGCTGTTAATAACTTGAAAAGATTGTAAGTCGTGATTCAACTTCATTTTAAGGGTACTCAAATCTACCTGCATAAGTAAGTATGGGTCATGCCCTGCTCATGCCGGTCCTCCTGTGTGCCACGTCCCCCTCACTATCTTGTGTGGAATCCCCGTGTTATCAGCTGTTTCTCATTGTGTTAATTAGTCTTGTGTATTTAAATCCGTGTGAGAATATAGTTCCCCAATTCTGATTATTCTGTCACGAATTCGCCACTGGGAAGCAGCACAGGAGCTGGAGAAATCAGGTGGACATGGTGTTTATTTCGGGAAAACACACTCAAGAACATGAAAACGACATCAAGACATTAATGATCGGACTAGGGAAACATACTCTAACGTGGACAGCAACAATCAACATGATTTGAAACAGCTGGTAACATGGGGATTCCACACGAGGTAAATGAGGGGGCGTGGCACACGGGAAGCTTGGACGACCGGGGCATGACAGTATTATATAAAGTCAATACATGTTTTTTTTTATTCTAAAACAGATTACTAATGATACATAAAACAAAAATAGATAATGGATGCACAGAATTTTTCACAATAAAGAGAGCACGTCTTACCGATACGCAAGTACGAAGAACTAGGATGCTGGGAGTACGCACACTACACTACTGCACGGCGGGAGTAGCAGCCAGCATTCGTACTAGGCGGAATTGGCGCGCAGAACAAACTTTGATGTTGCGGACAGGTAATGGGAGCCTAACGAACGCAATTTGCTCTTTGTTCATATGTCTGAAAGTTCGTACATGGAAGGTTCATAAGTAGAAGAGCGTCTGTATTTTTTTCCAAATTTAAACAAAGAAAATACATATGTTGCTTGAAAATGCCTGACATTTTTAAATGACTATTATCTATTAAGAACATTAATTGCCGTATAATCTTCAGTATATGTTTCAGTTAGAACATCACGCTATTTTACTGTCTTGGTGTGTGGCACTGCTATGCATCACATAAAACGATGCTGCTGGTACTGTTTTATGTGATGTTTATTGTACTTAGATGCAATGAAACGTGATAGCAGACAAAAAAAGCAGCTCCCAAACAAACGAACAAGTAAACAAACAAACAAATGTAGATCGGACTCCCTACGGAATATGCGTTTTGAAGGATCATTTAATCTGAAAATAGAAAGTCCTGCATGCTTAGCCAAATGACTGCTCCCTCGTTAATGCCCTCCCCATTTACCTCCTCCCCCCAAGGAGAGAAAGGCTCAGTAGCCTGGATGTGGAATCCATCATCGCTGCTGCCCACACCACAAAATTTCTTCCCACCATGTTTGATAAATCGGGTAATGAAAAGTGATAAATCTCATTCACGTCCAGCATCTCTGTCATACATCAGCAGTAACTGCTGGCTTCCTTCCAGGAGCCAATCAGGAGGCTCCCTGGGTGGAGGCCTTGGGTACCGTCCATGATCTTTGTGGGGAGGGGGGTGGTATATGAATCTTAGAAAAACTCACCCTTGTGGGGGCAGGAAGGAAGGCATATTGTCCTCCATGTCACCCGGCTTCAGCGTCGCTAAAACCCAGGAGCCTGCTGTCACCAGCTTCCCCCCTAAAAGCAAAACACTCCCACCTGTACTTCTGACTCATTTGCCAGGATGTGTACGTTACATCCCACTTCCTGCCCCTTCTCGACAAAGCATTTCCCTTCTTGGTGTAACCCTTCTCAGCCAACTTCCTACTCCTAATGGCAAATTGAGTCTCCAAACATGAATTAGTCATGTTTAATGTGGTAGATGAAACAGTAGAGGATCTCACCAGGAACCTCTGGGGTTGAATTTTGTGTGTGTGTATGTATGTGTGTGTGTGTGTGTGTGTGTGTGTGTGTGTGTATAGAGTTTGCATGTTGGGTGACACATCACATTAACTGCAGCTTCATAATACATCTATAATGCATTCATAGAACATTCATAATCAGCATGTAAGTTTACTTTAACATGACAATAATGAGCAAGATATGACAGTTGTAATTAATCATTATAATCATATAGTATTTGTTACAAATGCATATTAATGCTGTTAAGGTATGTTAGGATGTTTAAGCATACTAATATGCTGCTTATGAATGTTCTACGGCTGCATTATAAAGGCATTATGAAGGGATTCTGGAGGTGGGAAGCAGTTTAGCTGAACAGAAAATAAGGGCTCCTCTGCTTTCTTTAGACTTCTTGTCTTTGTTATGCAGGCTAGAGGTTTTCAGAAATAATATTATATACAATATCCATATGGCAGCTCAATTTATTTCCCAAAAGAAAGAAGCCAAGAGAATAGCTTGTGTCATATTATGCCTGGAGCTATAACACAGGAAAGAGTGACCTTTGAACTTGTGAATGTGTCTCTCCCTTTGTGTAAGCTCATTCCCAGAGGGGTCATCATCATTCCTGTTGCAGGACATCGAAATCGGCTCCATGGGAAATGAGTGGGACTTGAAGCAGGAAGTCTGAAGCAATGGGGTTTCCCATGGAACATCATCTATGTGCAGGCAGACAATGGTTTGCATATACTATACATTTGACATGTTAGTCATCTCATTGGCTGTCTTATCCCTGCAACCCTATCGAAGATAAGTGGTTGGAATGTGAATGGTTGCATGTATGGATGGATGCAAGGGTATGGATTTGGGTATGGATGGAGGGGTCATGTCCCTACCAATATTGTGGGAGTACCGTGTGTGTTCGGGGGGGCAGGGGGTTTGGGACCTGCACCCTTTGTTGGATGGATGGCTCTCTTATTCTGAGAACCATACATAAAGTCATCAGCAGCTGTAGTTTTAGGACAGAAATTCCAGTGTGAAAAGTGAACATATTAGCCCATGTAAAAACAGCACCTGAATCATCAAGACAGTGGTACTGATCTCATTATTCAGTGAGGATCCAGACTCTGCAAAGGACCTTGCTTTAGAAGGACCTCAGAGGTTTGAGAATGCCAAGATGTCTGGTGGAGAAGTATGAGCTGTTCTGATTATCTTAGATGCTTGGGCTGACCGACAGAGGCGAATTATGAGGGCAGAGATGTGGGCGTACTGTACCGTATGTGAGGATGTTTTAGAAGCACCAGTCTCAGCTGGAGAGAACTGATCGTGCAAGAACATCCAGAGGAGAATGTAAGTGCATATGAGAACCTGATGGATGAGGGATTCAAGCACAGAGCAATGAAGAGCAAGAATTGTAATGCAGTAAGATCAGGGTTAAAAAGCAGAAAGGTTTGTCCAGGGGGTGCAGGGAAAGGCAGACCTGGACCCGCAGTCACGGCCATGGGATCAGAAACTCAGGCAACCAGGGGAAAACGGGGCACTAACAGACCGGTCATCAACTGCACATGGGATTTCCCACAATGAGTGAACTGGCCAAACCAGTTACAGACCTCTGCATGTGCGCAGTATTTGTGCAATGCAACTATGGGTCACGCAACCCACAATCGGCGCCATTGTAAAGTCACATGACCTGTCCTCCATTCGGCAGTAGTATTGTCTGGCAACATCAATCAATCAATCAATCAATCTTTATTTATTTCAGACAAACAACAAAAATAAAATATTTCCACATTCTCCATCATAGCATTACACCTTGCCTGAAAAGGAGTAGGTAGAAGTATGAACTTATTTGGTCCTACCCCATTCATACAATGTAACATGCATTGGAGGTCATCACACAACCACATCACATCACATATCCTCGGCATTTGTCTAAATTATCAGAAAGCAAACAGTAAGTCTTCTGAGCTCCGGATCCTGGTGTTGTCTGTATGTTTACCTGTGAAAAGAACTGATACTACGGAGTCTGCAAAATCCCAAAAAATACATTTTATTTTGTGTGCACGAGATATTACTTAGGCAAACAGTAATTTCAATAATTTAAGAGGCTAGGTTATCACGGGAATAAATTGTAGCTTTCAGTAGCCAGGGGAGGGAGGCCGGAGAATGAGATGCAGTGCAGGCAGCGGATTTGAGCTGAGCATTACAGCTTGCAGATCCGGTGGAGAGCATCCTGGAGAGCAGGCAATCCTGCTGGGGCACCATCCACAGCGTGAGGAGAACACAGCAGAGGGTTGGTCATCCAGTAACAGCGGCATCTCAGAGTCACTCAGTGCATGCTGTGCATGATGACATCACTGAAAGGTTGCAGTTTAAAATATGGTTCTGTCTCATTCAAAGCAGTAGCATTCGAAGCTCATCTGGCAGCCCAGGCAACGGCATCACTGTGTTTTCAGAACTGGGGATGGGGGAGACGGACTGAAGTATTAAGCGACTGCATCCGTACTGCTATATTTCCATTTAAAAACAGAGACATTAGTCTCCGTTTTTGCTTTTTGTCCACACTGCCTTGGAGACTTTTGTACACGCTCTCACAGCTGCATACTTGCATAGACTTTTGAAAAAGCACCCTAATTGGTCCCTACTGGTCACATGGCCCTTCCCTGATTTGATCCTGCTAGTTACACCCTCTCATTTCTGATTGGTCACCCTGCACACAACATGGCGGATAGGAGCCGCTTTCAATGGCACTTTCCCTGTTGCTGACCTGTATGCAGCTAAATAGCATGTTGCACAGTGTGACTGCTGCATATTTGTGCCAAAAGAAACTAATTTACCGGTCACCAGGGTCGCCATCAGACCTACCTGTATATTATGGGGGCTTTCATCTCTAACTACTCCCCAGGTCTATGGCTGCATTATAAAGGCATTATGAAGGTGTAGTTAATGTAAACCGTTACTGCGTGTTCTCCACATAGTCTGCAGATGCTGATTATAAAACCACACAGTCTGGCAAATTGAGGTCATTACATTGCCTTTAGTGTGTGCTCTGTTATGCTCCTACTATAGGATCTAAGGGATTCTGGAGGTGGAGAGCAGTTTAGCTTAGCGGTAAATAAGGGCTCCACCACTTTCTTTGGACTTCGCTGTCTCATGTCCTCATTATGCGGGCTACAGGTTTTCCGAAAAAAGTATTATATACGATATCCGTATGGCAGCTCAATTTATTTCCCCAAATAAATGAGACTCGATCAGCCCTATCCATTCATCTTTAACTACTCCCCTGCCGGTCACTGTGTCTATGTGCGCATATCTAATGTACGCTAATAGCTACATCATGCACATTGCTGCTCCTTTCAGTACGAATGGAAATACTTTCGTAAAGATGTGAAAATGCCTGTGTGGATAGAGATCATCTTACTGTGGATGCTGATGAACTCTGCCATAGAAATTTATGCAAGTCAAATTTTCAGCTGAACGTTGTTTCCCCCTCAGCCACCGAGTCAGGTGAGCACAGATTTCTCTCCACAAATTACTTCATATTTTTGAAAACAGAATCCTGGAAAAGACCGAGTGGGACAAACACCACTGTTTTGAATATTGGGTGGGATGTGGCCCACCTGTCCCCCCCATGAGTGACGCCTATGGCCAGAGGTAGGCAGCCCTGATCCTAGACTGAAGGTTCCCAGCAGGTTTTCCATCCTACCTGATCTCTGATGCACCACAGCCGATCTCAGGCAGATACGTAGAAAATCATCAGGTAGGATAGAAAACCTGCTGGAATCCAGCAATACCTAGATATGCGTCACCCTCCTCCCCCCACCACCCAGTACCCAGTTCCACTCTGTCTTGAACGGTGCACCCCACACCCTACATGAACCTTGTGCTGGTGGGTCCTTCGGAAGATGTCACCCTAGGCGGTCTCCTTTCTCACGTAATGGGTTGACTAGCACTAACTCAAAGTCGAACCCATAAATGAGTACAAGGAACTCGCAACACGGATGAGATCAGAGCAACACAGGTCCACTGGCATCCAAGGACTGACACGCCTGAGGGCAAATGAGCCAGTAAACAGAAATGTTCTTTGCAAAAAATAACTAGACAGAACCTTAATTATCAGACTGACTAATAACAGACCGTCCAAATGTGAGACTAAAAAAATCTGTGAGAAAGTAGACGTATGAGTAGCAGAAGGTGACCACTGGCGCCCTCACAGACAGAAAGAGAAATCTGTCAAGGGGTTTGGGTGAAACTAGGCCCCTTAGGTCACACCATCACGTCCCAAAATAATCGGAGTGGGGGGGCATCTATGCCGATCGTAGCTACATCTGAGTCTTTTCCATCTAAAATCCAGGTCCATGACAGCCTGAGACCCACAGCTAGCTCCTAGTAATTGCTTGATTACCGCTTGTTAGTAGACTTTGTACTATGTGCTCTAGTTACATTTGTTGTTTTTTTAAGAAGAATAGAGTGGTTGTGTTTCCCCTCCAAAGCTAACATTTACTTTGGATAGGACGTGTGGGGCATTTAAATCAGTGCCGCTGTGCGTGCAGTCCACAGGGGATTGGCAATCCCAGCAGATACAGCTTGTACCTGTTTGAGCATCCCTGGGCTTATAGCTTTGTTGACCTTCCTCGAGCTTTGAAAGCCAGAATGTAATAGGAGAAAAAACCCAAGCGGTGGTTTGTTCCAAAGCCTCCAAAACCATTTTAGAACAACAACAGAAAAAAAAAATGTTCTGGAAAAAAATACACTAAGAGTTCTCTCACATAATTTATAATCAATTGTTTCTTTTTATTCTAAGCAGAGATTTTAACGTACCTCGACACGAGATACCATCACATTTCTTGACAGCAGGTCCCCTCCCCCCCCAGATTAGTTAATAATGGTTGGCTCCACTTACTAAGTCGAATATGCAAAGTGCAGAAATAACATCATATTGAAGATCCCTTTAATCCCCCGATCTGTCTCTCACCATTCACACACAGAAAATTCACAGGTAACATAACACATGGTTAAAAAAAAAACATTAGCTGTTAATGACAGTCTGGATGGAATTTATCCCTAACCTCTGCATAACCTCCTTTTCTTTGCAAGCCTTTAAACTGAAAAAAAAATCCCCGACAGATCCATCTGTTAAAATTTGAAGCATATTAAGGAGAGCATGGAAATGTGCAGCCTTCCGACTTGAGATGCATGCGATTGCATTTTCAGCTGAGCACGAGGTGCATTTGAAATCCCTTCCCAGTTGCCCGGATCACTTGTCTTTCGTAAAACCTAATAAACTGCAGCTATGTGGCTTTTATGCCAAACAGAAGGGGTTATTTTATCAAGATCTAATTTCAGTACATCTGAATTTAGACGAAATTCCCAATAGCAGTAAAAGGTATCAGTGAGCAGCAGTGATGTCTCTCAGAGTGAGAAACTGCTGAGATGAGAGGTTTCCCTAGAGATTTGTTCTGCCTTATTTGGTCAGTAGCTTTCACTCAAAGCATTACATAGTTATTTTGAGGGGTTGTATAGAAACACAGCAACCTTGACCGTGTAACCTTCCTTCTGTGTGTATTCTTTATGTATTCTCGGCAATCCACAGACCACTACCTCAAGGATTAAATGTTAAAGCCTTTAGTTTTGGTTTTGTGGGGAACTGCCCCTGTGTTTTATTGATTTACCGATTTCTTCCTCGAGTTATGTCATTTGGAATAGAGATGTTTGAAATTTACTGGCTGAAAAATTTCAAATATGACCTGTGGTCAGAGGTAAATAGAATTCCTGGGGTCAATGTGAAAGAAAACATTAGCTCAGTTTAATTCAAATGAGTTTGTCTGCAAGAAGAAACACGTTTTCATTTAATTTGATTTATATAGCAAAGTTTTTGGGTTTGGAAATAGTGTTTTTCAAACTGACTGATAATTATCCTTCTCGCGTCAGCTGAGCCTGACAGGAAAGGAAGGAGCTGAGAAAACTGAGATGTCTGAATAAAACAGCTCTATATTTTTCACGCATTTTGTTTAAAAAAAAAAAAAATCTGCCAATGAGTCATTTTTAAATGTATTTCGAAGATGGGTGTGCGGGCATGTTTGAAGGTGTTTATCGTAGTATCCACGAGAAAAAAATCACTCTGGGGCATCACCCCTATCCTAATGGAAAGCAACCTCTTGCATGCATCGGAGGTAATTCAGCGCAGTGACATCTATGAGCTTGCAATCAACAATTCACACCAGGCACAATGAGGACTCGCTGCGTTGCCATGGCAACCACACAGGCGCACCGGTCCCTGAGAGAACCCCTGGCTTTTCATGTCATAGCCGGCAGGATGACGGACACGGGAATGGACTCAGTGCTAAGCATGGGCAGAAGAAACGGAAGCGCAGGTGGCGGCCTGGAAAAAAGTAAAGAAAACATAATAAATAGATGAATTTATGAATGTCCGTCTGTGAGCATGTCGGGATAAACATGTCCGTCATGGTCCTTAGCACCAAAAAAAGTCGTGAAGGAACAACGGTGTCTGGCAATAGCTGCGATGAATCAGCCTCCAAGGCTCCGCCCAGCTGGGGAGGCTCCTCCTCCTCCACAACAATTTACAGGGCCGTAATATAGATAATGAAAGTAACTGATAGAGAACATATGTGAACCCCCAGGATGATGACATAACAGGTAACTGGAGTCATATGTTCCAGTGTGGTTTGACTTCCTTGCCCTATATACAATATGGCACCACAAGAGTTGAAACTCATAGAACAGGAAAGTGTTACGGAAGGATTTCTGAACCTCCATTGGTCCATGGTCAAGCAGAGCATTGACATATGGTACCCCCCCACCCCAGCATCTCCTAAATCAAGGGGCCTTCAGGAATAGATTAGTTTTGATTTAGACAACATGCATATTGCATGCAGTGGTAAAAGTTAAGTTTGTAATGGTAGCAGAACATATGCACAAATTTCAGAGAGTTTAGCAGCATTCAGTGAAAATATAAAAAGCATATCTGTCTAATAAAAATATGAATTGTGTCTAATTATGTGTAATTCAGCTCCATGCTTCGCATTTGGAGTTTCGAATAAACAGGGAGAATATTCTCAGATCTCATGCATCGGTGCAACTGCAACGTCCTCGAAATAACATTAGTTTTAATTTATATGGGAACTTACATAATTTTAAATTTCCTGAGGTAAAACTGGAATCCTTAACCCCCTGTGCAGGCATACACACACATAAACACCCACACACAATTCAAAAGCATTCAAACAAAAGCCATTCCCACAAGTTGAAATACTTAGTTAAAATATCAGTGCCAGGAAATTAGATGCGAACTATTGTCAGAAGCAGAGTGTTTATCTGCCACAGCCATGGAAATATATTTGTTTGTTTGTTTGTTTGCTTGTTTGTTTGTTAGTTTGCTTGTTTGTTTGTTTGTTTGCTTGTTTGTTAGTTTGCTTGTTTGTTTGTTTGCTTGCTTGTTTGTCTTCCCAGCTAGAACAAACAAACTCAGTACTATCATCAGTGTGCGAAATACGTAGGATCCGACACCCCCGATTAACCCATGAGACCCCCTGAAAGCCTCAAAAGCAAAATTTTAAGGGGGCCTCAAGATCGGTATTGCACAACAATAGGGAGATGGGGACCCCTCGAATATTGACGGGTATTTCGCACACTGACTATCATGTTTCCGCTTATGCACACACACAGAATATTGGTGCTTCCTTATGCATGGATGAATGTAGCATAATTATGCTATATATTTAAATTTACTCATGTGATAGTTGTAGCAATGACTCTGCAGTGATTTATGACTGTACACGCTTTGACCGATACGTCACCTGATGATATACCGAATGCTGCCAGCGTAATCTTTTGCCTCCCCGTCACAGGTTCAGAACAAGGCTGGCCACAGTTCTGACGTGTTTCCACGTTTTCCCATCCCCATGACTTATCCGAAGCATTAATGTCCGCTGTTTGTCTCTAGGGCAGAGATCATGCAACATTTTTCTAGCTGATCCTCGTCTCCTATGATTATTCAGCGCTGCTGCTGTCAGCTACGACACATAAAGTGTGCAAACAGCGTAAGGTATCTACTGTACAGTGAGTAACAATATTTATTAAATCATATCATGGCTGTTAGTATCTCCCATGAATAGCCACACTGTAAACACAAGTAAAGGTTGTTGTCCTTGAATCTTCATCAAACGACTTCGTCTAAGGTGTTAACAATGTCTTCAAGGGATCATACAAAGACAGGAAAGATTGTTCTTATCACGCAGGTGGCTTGACTACAGACTGAAAGAGCTGAAATCCTGCTGGGGGCGTCGCACTTTTATATAAAACACTTTCCTGGCAACTAAAGACCATGAAAACGAGCAGCGGACAACACTTTTTTTCTAAATTCAGAATTCAAATAATATTTTCATGGTGGCCCTAATCCTCTTCCGTGGTATTTACATAGGAGCATAACATGACATTTATTTAAGAATTTTAAGCCCTTCACCGTGAGAGTTTTCTGTTATTTTCAAAAAATGCACATAGAGAGCTGATCAGAGAGACAGACCCCCGCAATTCTGACCTCCTCCCACACCACATTCCTGCACTACGACATGTGGGCGAGAGAGCCCAATCAGTCATTCATCCAGATAAATGCATTTGTTAAAAAAATATTATTTATTATTGCAAAATGATGATTATCAAAAGTCACTTTTTCAAATATCACTTTACAATACAATTAAAGTTTATGAAACTTAATATGTTCAAATATCATTTTCATCTGATCAGTAGGGGGTGAAATTTCACCCTCTGCACACCCGGTAAAATTGCCCATGCGATATCGTTACCGTATTTCAGTATCAGGTTGAGCAGCTGGGTGATGGACAAATGGTCATACATCAACATCAGCTTATTTGAATATCGAGAAGTTCTTAGGAAGATGCAATAAGACGTTTATGCAGAAGAGATTTAAATATTTCCACTAACACAGTTTCGTTATATTGGATCCAACCAATATAACGAAAAATTGGACAGTTTATGGTGTTATTTAAATAAATTAAAATATTGAATTTGACATACTGCTGTTGGTGTGCTTGTGGGTACTTCAAAATAAAAAAACATATTGGAGACAGAATGCAGTATGAACCAGGAAAATGTTTTTCCTTGAGATGAGCCAATTGTCATAAGAAATAACATATAAATAAACAGGTATTAATCACATTCTGGGGACATTTGGTCCCTACAAGGTAAGTCATATCAGGACCACACTCACATACACACACAAGTTGGTCTTCCTATCTAAATGGGGACCATCCATTCATTTCAATGGGAAAACCCTAATCCCAATCACGACACCCTTAACCTCTACCCATCCCTAACCTTAACCATAAGTAACCAACCCAAATACAAGACTTTTGTCATTTTTACTTTTTTGATTGCATTCACAGATTTTTTTATAAAACTGAGGTTATCCAAATGAGGTCCGCAAAAGAATTTCAGGTTTTACTACACTTTGGGGACAATTTGGTCCTCAGATGTGATCTATGCAAACCTTCACACACACACAAACACACACACACACACAAACACACACACACAGAGCACTGAGGACCAGGAAACGGGTCCCCATAAGAAATAACATATAAATAAACAGGTATTAATCACATTCTGGGGACATTTGGTCCCTACAAGGTAAGTCATATCAGGACCACACACACACACACACACACAATGCCCCTAACCACATGTGTCTAATCTGCAGGTGCTGTCCCACACAAACTTGGGAAGAAGACAAAGACTTCACAGGGTTGCTGGAGGTGGGAATCAAACCCACATCCATGGAGGTATGAGGTGATAATGCACGTCCTGAGCTCAGAGTAAAGTCAGAAGGTCTCAGTTTTTCAGCGTGTATGAAACACCAGAGCTAAAGGCTCTTTGGAGCTGCTTCCGTCTTTCCTGCTGTCCTGCTGTAGTGCAACGTGACTGAAGGGCTGCTTCAGCAACATGGCATTTAACTTCACAGATGAGCGAATCAGGGTGCAGCATCCATGGCTCATTTTTCAGGGATTTTTCTTTAGCCTGTTTATCGTGTCATGACTGTGCCTCTCCTGGACTGAAACAGCGGGATCTATAATCTGCAGATAAATTCAGGGACTCCCCTGGACTGATCTGTTTCCATTCCGGGATCCCTACAGCAAGGAATACTGGGGGGTGGAATATTGGAACAATTCTTCACAGCCCTTCACCACGGGCCGAGGCTGGATTTCCAAAATAGAGGCAGTCAGGAGGTACGCCGTGTCAGGTTAATAATTTATAACACGTAGGAGGTGACTGGGACCTTGTATGATCAAGCTAAACGCTCAGACTCCCCTGTCCTGTGGATGAAACCATCTCCCCTCCATGTGGGGCGGTTGTGGGTTGGGGTGTGACTGTCAGTGTGACGGGTGAGCAGAATACACACCGGCGGAGTGTGCTGCCTGCCTCCTACATACCCTTACATGGTGTGTCAGACACGGGGTTCAGCCCAGCACTGTGCCTGTAGGAAATATCAGCACTCTGCTTTCACATTTGTTGTTTGCGTGTGAAAGCCTTAAACAGTTTATGTGTTTTATTTTTCCTGTGATGTACACATCCCACTCAACAGACGTAAAAAAACAGCAAAAATATTATTTAGAAGGGGGCCAAAATGTCTTGTGTCCACCCACCCCCCCCCACAGTCGATACTTGCTAGAAACAGCACTTGCTGTAATTAAAGGTAAGAGCCCGCATAGGTGAACCCCACGTTCCGACCTTACAGTCCTCATTGATTCTTCACGCTTGGCTGAGACCAGTGGGGTTCGGTGGTGGACATCACCCTTAATGCAGCTGAATGTGTTTGATCACATTTCAGCCTGGGCTTTGACTGGCCTTCTCCAGACCATGGAGCCTGGTTGGCTGGTTTTCACTGCTGGCTCCTGGCCATGGAGCAGCTGGTGAGAGAGCTCGTCCATGTGAGTCTGTTTCGCTTTTTTCGGGCTGGCATGGCCTCTTCCTTTGACTTTGCTCGTACTCAAGGCTGTGAGCTCTAAGCCCGCCTCCGAAGAAGTGCGACACCAACATCACGTCATCCAATAGGCACATCCCAACACCCAGGGCAGCCATTTTCACCTCATATAATTCATTGCTTATAAGCAAATAGTTTGGCGCTCATTTTATCTTCTGCCACGCCTCTTCCGCATTCAATGTGCCTTTTGATGAGGTCTAAGTGGATTTTGAGATAGACTCCTTTCAGAAAAATAGCTTCCCTCTTCCTGTCCTGTGTTTGTGAGCACTTGAGTTATTCTAGGTCATACCATCCTCCTTCCACTTCATAATGATCTACTTGACTAAGCTCCAAAGTGTATTCAGAAGTCTTTTTGTTGCCGTCCCTCTTCCAATCTACGCCTTTCAACACGTTTCATTCCCAGATTTTACTTCTGAAAACATGCCAGTCTAACCTGAAACGAAGGAAGCTCTCAAAGCTCGCCGATTAACTCAATGCGGGCTTTCCTTGCAAACTCCAAAGGCTAATTCAAAGTGAACTTATTTTAATGTGGAAGGACTGAATATGTACCTAATGACTTTTTCATTGACAGTGTGCAAATTAAATACCCTTATCCCTACAGGACTGAGTAGGTGGTGCCGATCCGAGAAAAATAAACCCAATTTTAGCCTAGAACTCAATGCATAAAATGCGGAAATGGTTCACGTAACAGATAGAATGTTTCCTAAATTAAACCATAATTAGAGAAAACAATACTAATGGGAGTTATATGTGAAACAAGTATATGAATGAAAATACTCTTGAGATTGTTGCATCGTACCTCCATGGACTGGGGGTGGGGGGGCTTGCGTCTTTCCCCTAGTTGGATTATCATGATCAGCACATATCTGGCTTCCCATTCTGCCTGTTTTCCCCTTCCGTCTTAAGCCTTGTTCCCTACTGTGTTTTCCTTCACTCCACAGACCGCCGCAAAGCTCAGTGGGTTCAGCATGTAGCAAGTAGTCTGCAGCCCTCGGCCCCTCGGGTTTGACGATGACCCCAGGTCAGCCTCCTCAGTTATTCTGTATTTATTGGTTTTCTGTCCTCCAGTGTTTTGCTTAATTCCCTCTTTCAGTTTCCCTCGTGTTCTGTTTGGGTTTTGTACTGTTGGTTTGTTTCATGTTCATTTTAGTGCTGTCCCTGGTCCCAGGTTCATAGCTCCTCAATTCTGTGTTTAGTTCTTAGTTAATTCCACCTGTGTCCTGTTTCCAGTGTTTCTTCCGATTGGCTGATTGCTTTGAGCTCTCACACCTGCCTTTTGTTAGTCCCCATGATCTGTGTATTTTACTGCCTGCCCGTGTTTAGTTCCCTCATTGTATCACGTGCTGCTTATCCTGTGCTTTGTTCCTGTGTGTATTGGATTCCTGTGTTTAGTGTAGTTTTTTTCCCCCTTAGTTCTGTTCTCTGTCTTCCCCTGTGTTTTGCTGCTATGGCCTTTTCACCCCTCGCGGTTCCTTTATTTTCTGGTTTGTGTTTTGTCGTTAATACACCCCCGTTGTCTTGGGGCCGCACTACGGCTCGTCATCCTTTCCTCGCTTGCAGCATGCCCCGAACACTTAGCAAGGATCTCCTTTCACGGTTCAAAAATATATTGTCTGTCACAAAAACACACCCATAGTAAATGCGGGTGCCCTGTTAGGGACTGGCGTCGTAGCAGACATCCTCTGTTAAGTGCCCTGACCTTTGGAAGCCAGTATTGGATCAACCATTTTTTTCTGGTTGTATACCCAAAGAAAATATGAATAAATGTATTACTTTTCAGGATGAATAAGCGTGTGTGTGTGTGTGTGTGTGTGTGTGTGTGTGTGTGTGTGTGTGTGTGTGTGTGTGTGTGTGTGTGTGTGTGT
>JAODKE010000002.1:20249187-20261493 GCA_026779605.1 Mormyrus hasselquistii
GAAACCGGAGTACCCGGAGGAAACCCCACGACGACACAGGGAGAACATGCAAACTCCACACACATGTAACCCAGGCGTCCCAGAGGTGTGAGGCAACAGTGCGAACCACTGCACCACCGTGCCACCCCCCAGCACTGCACATGTATATACCATCCATTCCTTAGCTTCACTTCCTTCAGCCCTCATGTTTTCACACGGCTCTGTCCAAATAAGTTACGGAGAAACATTATACCGACAGAGGGATGCATTCCACAAGACGTGCACCTACAAGGTCTGGTTCTAAGAAATAAACAGCAAGCATTTACCAGTGCCCCCCCCCCCCCACAGTCATGTAGACTCGGTGAGCCTGGAGCTTCTCTCCGGCAGCAGAGGACAGAGGGCAGGGGACAGCCTGGCTGAGATGCTACTACTTTTCCTTCATATGAATGCCAAGGGGAGACTGAGGGTAGCACTCTGTCCATTACAGCTCCCCAGCACTGCTCTATGCATCTTGAAACCAGCACATTTTATATTATGATTTGTTTTAGTGTCGCCTCTTCTGCTAGGACACTACTGTCAATCGTTTAAAAAAAAAATAAAAAAAAAAATCTGTTTCAGATGTTTTCTCCAGCATTGCTGTGATGCTCCTCCCTTCACACAACACCCACATTTTCCATTTTGTTTCGTCGTCAACACTACAATGACAACCTAGAGATGGGATATTGAATCAAGATGACAGCAGATTCTCATAGATGAGATACGAATAGACACTGAAAGGTTTGAATTTACTACCCTGGACAAATACCAAAAGACTGAAATTAACTCATTTCTAGAGTAGCTCCATGTTTGAACAGAAGACCGCTAGAAATTTCTTGATATTAGACACGGACAACCAACAGACTGTGCACATTCTCTGATCAGTTCTCTGAGGCCACGTGTGGAGGCACGCTGGACAATGTGTAGGTCTTCAGGAGCCAGGGGGTACACGGTCTGCCGGGGAATACGCAACAGGGTGACGGGGGCCCGATTGTATTTCAGGTCCAGCCATATTTACAATACAAAATTAATGTTATACTAGATGGTATTTCCCAAGTTGATAATCTAACATACCTAATTTAATGACTGAATAGAAATTTACCCTCAGAGGAAGGCTATGAGGGGTGCAGCTCTTGAAATGGTAACTCCAGGTTACACAGTGGGAAAGTTAAATTAAATGCAGGCCCTATCACGTTGACTGTATCAGAGCTTATGAAAGCTGATGCACACTAAAAGTCCTAGATGGTAAGAGATAATATTCTGTTTATATGTACTGTAAGATCTGCTTAAGAGCATCCTTACTGACGTCAATGTGGATGTCGGCGAATTCATCTGAATGGTGGCAGCCAATATCTGCCGCTACGCTAAGTGGCTCTGGCCTTCATTTAGTCTGATATGACACATCTGTCTGTGAGGGAAACATCTTTGTCATGCGTGACACTGAACTCCTCCTAAGATCACTTTCATCCATGAGAGTGGAGAGCAGCTAAAAGGAGAGCAAAAAGATTTTCTTGGTGTAACGCCACAGCCTCATCAGGTTCACCAACTTCATGATTTCTGCTGACAGCAACAGGTCTACTGTAACAACGCTTCACATTCCAGACCGGCTGGAAGGTGTGCCCGGCTGTTTGGGATTAACTAAAATCGGTAGGGGCAAGCACAATCTTGCCAGAAGGATTCCATCAAAGTGAAGACCATAGCAGCCACGTTGCTTGCTTGCAGAGCACTGAAAGTCAATCAAAGATGACACTGTGACCCGAGCAGCTGTTACCCAAACTGAATTATTCATTCTAGTCTTGGGACCAAATCAAATCCATCTGATGATATTGGTCAACAATGTTACTAGTGAGTAACTTATGTCCTTTTTTTTTTTTTAAAACGGGCATTCAGAACTTTGCTATCACCCATAGCTTTGAAGTCATTTCAGTTTAGGCTAAGATGATGCCATGGATTCCTTAAGAATATATGGGTATATTAAAAGGAAAAATTTTATTTCTATTTGCAAATGTTGGTAAGATTTGCAGAAAAGGTGCAAAGTCTGCTTCGCTAGTTTACAACCTGTAATGTGTTTGGACATGTTGATACAGGATCCTGCTCTGTCTGACGCCCAGCACCCTGCTAGCTGATCAGTTGCTGGACCATTAAGAAGGATGTGCCTGAGGCCAGGAAAAGTAGAAAATCCACTATTCATGTAAATCTATGTATAGCTTAAAGTCTGTCACACACAATCACTGCATGCTAGAGAAACCGATTAGATATGTGAATTCAGAACAAAAAAAAATAAATGATTCGTCTATTTCGATTTGTGTGCCATAAATGTAAAAATTTGACGACTTGTTAGACAAATGCCCTTAAATGTCTCTTATTGAGCACTCTGGGGCAGCACCTTGAGCGCTTCAAAAAGAAAGAAAAAAAAATAGAGAGAGAGAAGCTCAGCCAAACGGCAGCATTATGCCGAGCTGACGCAGTTTGGCTGAAATGTGACATTTCTCACCGCGTGGTTTCACTTCCTCCTCTGAAGTTTCCCTCCTTTCCAGTTTCATCTCCCCCCAGCACACGCTCTCGGGGCACTTTTAATTAAAAACAAAAGCTGCCATGTACACAGAGATGATATCACAGAGCTGCACGTTTAAAGCACTGTGATGTTCCTGAGGCCAAGAACAGCAGAAAATCATGCATGTCAACTTTCACCATAGAATGTAAATACTTTTCACAAGTGACAAGAAACCTCTGTTATATGGGCTGCATTCAGCTGATGAGCAAAACACACAGAACTCAAAGTGAAATGAGATTTTAAAAAGAAATTAACAAGTACATTCCAGATTGACTCATACTGATTTTTGATGTTAGGCTCTCTTTAGGGCGTGCAGCGAGACGACACCCTGTCCATCCCCACAGCCAGCTCATTTGTATATCCACCGCAAACCGGGTGAAAGGAGGATGACAGACAGGCTCTCTCTCAGAGCTGGTAAGGAGGAACAACACAAAGTCGCGGGAACAGTCACGCACTCGCAAACACGTCAACAAAGAGACAGATAATGGTTGACAACAAGCGGCTACTTACCAGATTACCCCTCTGACGTTGGGAGCCCGCCTTCACAATCACCGCCCCTACAGGCTGTCCCTGCAGAGCTCCCCTTACCTCTCTGTCCGTCTCCCTCTCCTGTAGTCGTCACTGTCAATGCACTTGCCACGGGGCAAAGTGCCACCTCGCCGCACGCCGACGACTTCACAGGCGCGTCGGGAGACTCCCGCTCCCCCCCGACCAAGCAGGCCCCCCATTGCATACAAGCTTGTTGGGGGGTAAATGAGGCAACTCTCTGCTCCAATTCGGAGCTGGCTGCGACCGCCCCCCCCCCAGCACACCGGCAGTCAGCCACCATGCTCCCTTCCGCTGTTCACCATAGAAACGTTTATTAACTTTCACAAAATGTATTGCTATAAAAGTTAATTAATCCATACGGCACACACAGAGGAATTCTATCAACATGACCAGAGGATGAATTTATTTATGGTTCCCCACCCCAAACCAAACTCACGGGTCACAGCATCATTGCATGTGTCCCAGAAGCCTCGCAGGGATGACCTCATACGAACATAGAAACAGTATTTGAGTATGCATGCATCACTTTAACCAACAAGCCAGTCCACGTTTCTGTTCCAGCCCAAAGTGCAGCACACCTGCATCAGATCATAGGTTTTCATTAGTGAGAGAAGGTGTCAGCGATGATCAGACAGAAAGGGGCGATTGGGGAGGGGGGGGTTGATTCAGCTTTTGTTGTAGCTCTGCAGCTCGAGGCCCAGAGTAGCTGGAGCAGGTCAAAACAGGCAACTATACCCTGGAATCTGTTGAAAATGAGGCGTAGACACAAACAAGAGAATCACTGTGTGAAGGCAGCCATACCACCTGTAGTTCGGTTTATCCTGGTCTTCAAAATAACTGGTGACCTTAATGGGAAGCAGATACACCAACTAACCCATCAGGGTAGGACTCATTTTAGCCTGCACTGCTCAGCGAGCTGAAGAGTTCACAGTCTAGGCGTCAGCACCGGAGGGCTGCTCCTGCTTTGACTCGGGATCAGGGTATGTGAGACACACACACACACACACACACACACACACACACACACAAAAGGAAAAACAGCAACGACATGCACAGACGGATTTCTATGGTGCAGCCAAATCACAACAAAGCAAAACCCCCAATTACATATCAGAAAACGTGATAAAACACCACAAGTAGAAAGTGGAAACACTATCAATCGCAAAGAAAAAAAAAAAAAAAAAAAAATGAATACAGCCATGACCCTTAAGCGCTCCAATGCCAGGAGGACCTCTGGTGGAGTTCAGACTCATAAAAGTGCATTATGATAATAAGCATGTGCAATGAATAGGAAGGAAGAGTCATGTGGTACTAGGCTACGGGAAAAGCGTGGCTATAAATAACAGTCGACATCCAAAATAAATATGAAGTTACTCAGAAGAGCATTTGAGGGTTGAACCAGGGCATAAGAGAATATAAATGTAAAAAAAAAAAAAAAAAATGAAAATGTAGTTCTCGTTCACTTAAAACAATCAACCATGTTTTCCAAACGGGGAGAGTTAGGAGCAGAAAAGGGGGCGGGAACGGCACAACGGAACGGAAGGGCAGGGGAGGCGGCCAATCACAGTGCTGTCTCCCGAGAGGAGTCTGTACAACTGGGGGGGCAGCCAGGCCGGGTATCAGTGGGGGCGCCATTGCGCGGACTCTTGTATTTCGACTGCGGTCGGGATTTTGAGCACGAGGAAGTGTCTGTCGCCACCTGGGGGGCGGGGCTAGAGGCCGGCTTCGCGGCAGGCCGTGCGCTTCCCTGGGCGCTCTGCTCCTGGCTGCTCCCCCCTTCTTTCTGCTTCGGCAGCTGCAGAAAATCGGGAAGGACCAGGTGCTCCTTCGTCAACAGCCCCCGCTGGTCGTCAACCTGACAGGATGCTCTGGAGAGGAGATCGAGAAGCCCTTCCACAGAACGGGGGAGCAACATTAGTGTGCATCCTCCTAATACGCTGAAAATGAGGACTATGACAACTTCAGCAGTTTAATATATCCCTGCAATAAAGCAGCTTTATGAAAGTAGCTGATCTATTTCCCTCTAACAGAATTTGAGAAGTATAAATTATTATTATTTTTTTTTTTAATAAAGTCTTACTGAAAGAATTTCTAACTCAGACAGTGACAGACATGTTGGACAATGAAACAAACACCTGGCCTAGAGTGTTTGAGGTTTTGCACCCAGTCTTTGCTGATTGCTTTTATTAATGGAATGTGCAGAGTGTGAATGTTTAATTAGTAGAGCAATAGCATAGCTGTACATAAAATATTGCAATACACAACATAATGGGAGACTTAGAGCTCAAAAGACGACAAGTTGTGCCAGCGAGACGCGCAACGTCTGTGACCAGGACAGCTAGTCTTTGTGGTGTATCGAGTGCCACGGTATCCAGAGTAACGTCAGCACATCACCACGAAGGACAGACCACAGTCAACAGGAGTAAATATATATATTAGAAAGAGAAAGCTTTCTGAAAGGGAACTCTGGGTACCAACACAAATTGAATAAAAAAAAAAAAAAAAAAAAAAAAAAAAACACACAACATGAAACCACAGCTGCCCAACTCATTGAAGAATTAAAATCGGACTCTCCTGTTTCCACCAAAACCGTTCACCGGGAACTCCACAGGGTCAGGCTGCTGTAGTCAAAAATGTTTGGAAATCCATGCTAATGCCAAGCGGTGCCAGAAGCATAAATCCTGGCCTGTGGACAACGTGAAACATGTATTATACTCCGAGTTCAAATCCCATTTAGTTACGGTATGGAAAAGCCCCAAATAGGATTACAACCCAGACTGGGTTGTGTACCCAGAGTGCAGCACCCCATGGGGGGGGGGGGGAGGAGAGTCAGTGATGGTTTGGCCTGCAATATTATGGCATTAGGACCACTACTGAAGTCTAGAGTCTAGGTGGGTGCATTACTGTCACACTACCCTACACCATAATAAATGATTGTGGTCTAAAACCAGGTGTTTCAGTTGCATTGTCCAACCCCTATTTATGCATACATATAATAAATCACATTTTTGTAATCAATTAAAGGGGAATTTTAGTAATGGGGTTTACCCCAGATCCAGGCACCCCCACTGCCCCTCCACTCTCCTACTTCTGCCCCCAGCATGCATTGCGACTTAGTCACATGACTGAAGCCCCAGTAACCCGCATTGCAGGCTCTTCACGTGTCACATGGGAGTGCCACAGCTCCGTCCCCCCAGCTGTCTGTGACCTACCATCCATGTCATTCTTCTTTACTGCACAATTTTTGGTTCTTAAGACTGGATCAAGTGAACTGGGCAGTTTCTCAGCCTCTATGATACCTGCTGGTTTCTCCTGGATTTGGATTTAGGGAAGAAAAAAAAAAAAAAGGTTTTAATATTAATCACTGTCTCCACAAAGGTCACATGTTTGTTCGTCTCCAAGACGACAGGCGGCCATACCCACCTGCGCGGCTGAAGCTCGCACTCTGGGGGTGGGGACACTGCTCTGGTCTGTTTCTGGGGAGGAAAGGCAGCAGACGCGATCAGAAACACACCGCCGAACCTGAGACTGTTAAGGGCAGCCAATTTTACAAAAAGCACGACTTCACATGAGCACTTAAGCAGCTCTCAGCGCTGTTAAGCCATTCGGAGATGCCAAATGTGGTACAGAGTCATTCATACATCAGCTGAACTGGGGCAGATATTGTTCCACCACCAGGGGGCATAACACAGAGGTGGCTGATGCTGCAATCATGGACCTAATTTCACCTAAATGGATCAGACCTTCTTTTTGTTCACCCCCCCCCCCCCAAAAAATCTCTCAGAAAACTTCAGAGGAAGACGGGTAAACTGGGGGGGAGGGGGGGGGCTGAAAGATTGAAAACAAAGCTTAGAATCAAAATTAAAAGGAGGGGGGGAGGAAGTAAATCACAGGGGTGTGGGCACTGCTCTGCCAGTGACGAGTGATTAAATCAGCCCCCCCAGCCACCCCCCGAGCTCTTGTTAAAGAGGGGTTGGTCTTCTCACTGCAGACCTCCTGAATTGACAGGCAGGAAACAGAAAAGCCTGGAATTGCGAGAAGTGTGCCGCTGACCGTGCGGCTACTCAGAGGCTAGAGGCCTGTCGGAATGATTATTCACCATGTACTCTGTCCAGCCGCAGCTTCTTGCCAGCCAGAGAAAAGACGTTCATGGTCAGGTTTAAGGGCTCCTTCTTCTCACTCTGGAAGCAGACAGAAAAGTCAAAATTTACCTACTTTTCCCCTTAAAGATGCATTTTCATAATCTTGTTTTTTTTCCCCCTCATTTGCTTGCTTGCCTAACCAGTGAGACCAGTATTGGTGTGGCTAATTATGACTTAGCAAAAAAAAACAAAAAAAAAAAAACACACTGTTCAGAGAATGCCACACAACTAGAAATGATTCATTTTAGACTAACTCTATCCTGCCCTTCTGAGGTCAATACATCCCAGTGAGATGCCAGTCAGCTGAAGTCCCCCGCCTCACCATGGTAACCACAACGTCCTGAGGCCGGAGATTGTGCTTCTGGAGGACGGAGGACAGCGCATCAAGCAGTGTTTTGCTGGACTTCACCATTATGCCCATGGTCGCCCCAGTGAAGACCACCTCCAGTCTGATACACAAACAGTCTGTGAGCAAAATCAGCAGGGAAGTAGCTCGGTGGTGCTGCGTGTTGGGGAGCGAGAGCCCACACACTTACGTAATTTTCACCCGTAATTCCAGAGACACTTGCTGATCTTTCAGCACAAAACTGTCCTGGTCCAGGGACAATGGTTGCTGGGGGGATAAAGAGAATAAAAAGCCTGTACAATGAGCTCTAGGGGGATTGTGGGTAAAGGTACCTCACAGCTGGCCGGGGGGGGGGGGGGAGATTGACACACAAGTCCCACCTTGTCCTTCCCCTGTAGATAGATGACGATGTCACTGAGGGCGAAGCCCCTCTTTTCACAGAGACCTGCTAGCATCTCCCGGATCATCAGGCCAGATCGGGCCGGTGCCAGAGAGGCAGTACCGTCTGGTAGGTACACGCAGCAGTACTTCTCCGCCCGCGCCGTCTCACGCGGACTGGAGCTCCCATTCTGTGGAGAGAAGGTTAGCAAGCTGGGAGCTGCAATTCTTGCACCCAGATTGTGAGGAGGAACATCGAACCCACCATTACTGCATGCTGACCTGTGGGTTCTTAGCCCAAGAACATGAAGATGTTAACATCGAAGTAAAATGTATTGGCAGGCACCGATTTGTTTGCACTATTTGAATAAGTGAAGAGCTTGTGGTCACATGCTGTCCCTCAGGAAGCATACGATGTCACCGTACCCCATCCCGCCAGGCGTGGTCCCTCACCTCGACTTTGCTGTCAGCACTGCCCGTGGATTTGACCGAACACTGGGACTCGTTGCGGGAAACGCCGCGCTCGGACACCTCTGCCGGAGTGGGGGAGGAGAGAGAACATGCATTAGGCACCCACCGCAAACCAGCATGCTTGGAAAAGCACAGATCGCCATCCCATGTGTGCAGATTCCCAAAGAACCAGCCCCCGCTGCTGATGGCGTACCTCCCCACGAACCCCTCATCTCCCCTCTCTTGTCCAGGCCCAGCCGGTTCTCAAGGCCCTTCTTCTGGTCCGAGCCGTCCTCCACGTCGAAGGGGAGCGACTTCCGCAGCTTAGCCGCTGCCTTCTTCTGCGGCTGCTGCAGGAAAGCAGACATTGCTGGTTAACGCCAGGCGACCTCTCACATCACACACAGACAGATTGTGTCAGATGTCCTGCATGTTAAGGAAGTGCATTTATGAACCTGTGAGAATTGCATCTGCCAAAATATAGAGCTTTCATGCCATGCAAGCACCTAGGGCTATATTCGGCAAAACCTTGGTTACATAAGTATTTAAAAATAAATTAAACAATTAAAACCAGAGAAGAAAAAACTAAAACAGCAATAAAATAATTTGGAAATTAACTTGTAGGTTATCTTCAAATTCCAATTCTAAATAAGGTGTGCTACATTGGCTTTTGTTTATTAAAAAAAAATAAATAAAAATTATATAAAAAAAAAAAAAAAAGCTGTAGAACTGTTTAACTTTAATAAAACATCCTGCAAAGCACAAACTGGAAGAAACATTTGCTTAATAGAATTAAAAGAGCAGCAATACATAAAAACAGTGACAAAGGGCTTTGACATGTGAGCCTGCTATGACTAGTATGAAACCTTGGATAAACTGTCACGTCCCAACAGTTTTCAGATCTGACTGCAGCTCTATTTGTACTAACACGGGTAATGTCAAAAGTTATTAATGCATCCATCCCATTCACTCTGCCATACTTTCATTACATATCCGTAAAGCACAGGTTTGCTCTCGCCTATAAAACATACATTACGTACAAACGTACATTATCCTATATGTGTGGGCAAACTTATCCAGAGGGGGGCACTGTGTGGCGGGTTTTTGCTGCAACTCCCAAATGATGAAAAGGACTGATTGGCTGAAGAGTCCTCACACCTGGGATTTGAACAGCTGACCTACAGGTTATCCCAAAAACCTGCATACACACTGGCCCTTTGGGGATAAGACTGCCCACCCCTGTCCTATACGTATTAGGGGTATAAAAGTATGGTTTTCCCCACAGTTTGGTATGCCTCACGGTTTTTGCATGATGGCAATGATATGGTTTCAGTATCTTTATATTTAAGACAATAAAAACACATCACCCTTCAAATAAACAATGAACTATTTTTCCATATAACAAATCAACATTCTGAAAAATAGCAGCATGACTTCCCAGGTGTAGTTTGCGCCTCTACCCACAAACTTTCGGCAACTATTTTTGGAAGAAAAGATTTAGTATTCCAAAAGCTCTCTATATAGAAAAATTTTCTCCTACACGAATATAATTAAGTTAAGCATAACACGTAAAAAGCTACAACTGCCAATCGCAGGACACCAAGTGTAGATAGATGGACTAATGCTACAACCCAAGAGGGCACAGAACGTTTTTGATTCAGCAGAATTACATAAAGGGGGCAAACAGAACCTATTGTGATGAGTGGTTAATCCATTTTAATAAAGACAACATCTCAACATAAAATACTCTATTAAGAGCCACTATCAGTTTAATACTAGCAGCGGGACAGACAAGGAAAGCAAGTTTACATGACATCCACTATCACATGCTAACGAAACACATGCATTCCATGGCACATAATAGTTACGACATTTATAATGAACAAATACACATTAATTTATATAAATTAAAGCTAAAAATGCCAGCTGCTAACCATCTCCACGGCATCACATTATGTCACGATGTTATTTTACATCACATTATGTCAGCCAATCAACACTGGGTGGGATCACTGCTCATTCAACGCGCTACTGCTGAAACAACGTCCACTATGAAGTATGCAGCTAGCTTTAGCTATTGCCTGTTGAATAATGACAATTGCAGTCCTGGAAAGACATCCCTAGTGTTTTTTGATTTTTTAGGGGGGGAATCTTAAAATTAACACCAATGCGTATAGGAAAATTAGACCTATCGTAATATCGTAGTTCACGTGTGCGTATTGAACCAACGGAAGCATACAGAGCGCTTCAGAACTATGCCATGTACCATTACACCCCTAATAAGTACAGGCCATCTCAGAAGATCCTACAGCCTCACTGTCCTGAATGTTCTGAATCTGTAGAAGTGTACAGGTCAGAGTTGGGGTCATTCTGGAATGTATTCAACAATTCTAAACCAAATCACGAAATGAAACTTGAATTGGAATTTAAAAATCACCCTAAAATTAGAATTCAATTCCAATTCTTTTCCCCATAGATTTTTTCTTCCCATTCCCAGCTCCAGTTCCATTTCCTGACTTGGGTTGGAATTTATGAATGCATTCCAAAATGGCCCCAATCCTGGTACAGAATCTGCATTAGGCCTTTTCACACCTTACCTTTTTGCTGTCGCCAATGGAGCTTCTTTCGAGTGATGCATTCTTAGCGGAACCCGGGTTCTTGGGGTCAGGCAACGACCGGCCTTCGACATCGGCCAGCATGCAGCTCTGATACAGGGGACTTCGGACAAAGCGAGCATAGCTGTCGAACTTCATCAGCTTGAAGATCTGAGCAGGAGAGCGACAAAGAGGGTGAGAGGGGAAGTCCTGAACTGCAGTCTAGCTTCAGTTTTAGAACTGCAAAATGAATGGGAACTTCAGAAATTTCACCTAAAGTTTGAAGCTTTTCAAGATGTCCTTCAAAGTAAAAAATGTAACAAGCATACTTCTACCACAGTGTCTTGTACTGGTTGGATTACATGGTGGGAGAACCATGATTTCAGAATCTGCAGTTGATGGGATTGCTGGCCACACTGGTTACTTTATTAGCCTCCAATGGGGTAATCCCCCGTACACTGACAGTCACTGCAAGAGTAACACCAGTCCCAGGACCTGCTGTTGGGCCTTTTGGAACATGTCTGGTTTGGGGTCTTCCAGGTCCTTCTCATCAATGCGTGCCGTATCATCGATATTGATGGCATGGAAGGCGTTATTCGAGAGGTACTCGTCGTAGATGAACCGCGCCTCACGTTTCAACTGCAGGAGGGTGAGAAACCACCAACAGTTCAGAGTAACTGAAAGGCACCGCTACTGGAGATGCAGCAAGTACTGACAGAAACAGGGGAGTCACTCAGGGGTCTCGCATAACTGTTCACAATCAATCAGAAACCTTATGCTACTCAAATTTCCCAGCGAGGACCCCAAGGACCAGAGAGAACCTGGTTTAAATGACCAGTTTAATTCTCCTTTAATAATGATTGGCTTACAGTGGACACAAAAACAACATAAGCTTCAATAATGTAGGTTCCATAAAAGCAAAAGTGGGGAAAAGGGAATACAGACGTCATGCTTTACATGGAAACACACACGTTATTTAACTCAAGAGAAACATCATAACTAATGCACATTTTTTAAATTTAAATTTGTGTAAAGACTAGTTAATGGGACATGAGGACTTAAAAAAAAATAAATAAAAATAATGAGATCAACTGGAATTTTTACACACACACACACACACACACACACACACACACACACACACACACACACACACACACACACACACACGCACCCACACACACACACACACACACACACACACAAAATCTCCCACACGAGAAATATCTCCTCCCTAAATTAAACCCCAAACCCCAGACACCTCTTACATTGATAAAA
>JAODKE010000002.1:20264618-20275721 GCA_026779605.1 Mormyrus hasselquistii
CAAAGCGCAGTGAGAGCAGACAGACACCATGGCCAGGGGCGCAGCTCAAAGCGCAGTGAGAGCAGACAGACACCATGGCCAGGGGCGCAGCTCAAAGCGCAGTGAGAGCAGACAGACACCATGGCCAGGGGCGCAGCTCAAAGCGCAGTGAGAGCGGACAGGGATTTTTAGACGCTGCTCTACCAGAACCACGGACTCATGTCTAAACATGATCAGAGCAAGTACAGCGGCAAAATCTGTGCAGTACGATTAGTGTTTGTGTCCATGCTGTCCGTCCACCCAGCTTCCAAACACAAGTCCATGACCGTGTGAAGCACAGTAAACCACAAGCAGCATATGATGTTTGAGTGTGTATCTGAACCCATCGCACATATTACAAGGCTGAAAACACGGGGCGAGGAGACCATGCACACACAAACACCTTACCAGCTCAATGCCAAGCAGATGCAAGAACAAATCAATCTGTAGGTACGAGAGCATGGATAGCACACACATCGGAGGTCAACCAATGCTTTTGAGACTAAGCACATCGAGGTGCAGGGATGTGGGTGAGCAGATACATGGATGTGGCCAATACGTCAAACGTCCCCAGCTCTCATTAAGTACAGGACCAGGATTAGGACATGTATGAGGTATGCCCGCCCCCCCCGGCCCAATCACACAAGTCGGCGACGTCCACCTTACCTCCATCCGACGCGGCCAGGGTCTGTGACGAGAAGGAGACAAAGAGAAGGGAGAGTCAAAGAAGAAGAAAAAGGTCCACAAACACCACCATTTAAAATTTACAAATATTACGGTGGTGCTTTATCTTCCAAAACACAGACCACCACAGACGTTATGATTAGTATGATTCAACAATGCAGCACTACTGAACGCACATGGCCTTTAATCTAAAGCACGCGTGTTCCCAATAAATACACCCACAAGAGCCGACCAGGAAGTTGATTTGCTAGCAGGTGCCCGGGAGGAGGCACTGACGCTCCTTCCGTACGGCCCATCTCAGATCTGTCACAAGAGTCTCTGCAGAGAAGAGAATGACTACGGAAATGAGACCACAGCGCTGACAGCAGTGACGCACTTCAAAAGCAGAGGGCCGCGGCTTTTGCTTGGATGCGGAGCAGCCGGATCAGGTACCCTCAGCTGGGTTTAACAGGATACGTTCTAGGTCCCACCGCAGAGTTTCATTCACACTTTAAAGAAAATTAAGTGCGCAGCTGCGGGGGTAACAGGGCTTAACCACGCAACAGCAGCTCAAAATAAAATTTGAACCACCCTCCACGTTAAGAGGCTGAAGGTTCTGTTCAGAAAGAACGAGTTTCACCTGAACAGCAGCACTGCAGCACTTCGAAGATCAAGAAAATGCTCCCTCCCACTCCCCGGATAGGAAAAGGCTCTTTTCCAACATGGATCGGACCCATAGATAGGATCTTTCACACTAAACATGGGCTGGAAAGTCAAGACCGACTCAGAGGAAAATAATGACACACCCTCAGTGCCTGCAGCCCATCAAAGAATCCCCTACTTTAACATGAAAACACCTTCCACCGAAAAAAGCTCCTGGAAAATTTCTGGAAAAAAGAACATCAGGAACACATTAATATAAACATTTGTGCACTTTACTCCCATGTGTCCATATCAGTCCACAATAACTGGTGTTTAAATCCCATTAACTTGGAGACTTCGTTTGGGTCCGCATGCTCCTTCAGTAGGAAAGTGATGCCTCTTATAACCATTCACTAATTCCCTGAGACTGAGCACCGGAAGGACAGACACACAGCTTATTCACACTGACCATTCTGTCACTTGACCATTCAGTCTCTCCCCCATAACCTTCCCCATAAACCTCACAGACCAAAGTGAATCAATACAAACATCAATTGCAAAAATATATCATGCACAATCAGCTGCCCACCAAGAAAAAGGGGGGGGGGGGGCAAATAATATCATGCATATATCCTGCTAGAAATAACATTCACATTCATTCTCCATCTGTGATTCAGGTTACTTTTAATTCATGTGCATAAATAGTTGCCAAGGTAAAACTGTGTCAGTGGGGCATGTTTGGTTGGAGTACAAGTTTAGATAGTTAAGGTGGGGGCAAATTTCAGCCTGGTGATGTCACAGATGGGATATAAGTGGGATATAACCTTTCCCTGCAAAGATCCAACCAAATGCAAAAATTTGACAGGCCACTCTACCAGCCCATATTTGGTCCCCAGAAAAGAGTCTGCAAACCAAACCCTTCCCCAACCCAAAGGTAAAATGTTGAAACCAGATCATACCCTTGAGCGAAGATGGTCAGCGAAATCCGACGTAACCCATCAGAATTTCTATGCCCTCAGCTCTGGAAGCGCTCTTACAGTATGCAGAGCACCCTTGACAGCAAGCACATGACCAAGTCAATATTAAAAGAAAGAAAGAAAACTGCAGAAATGAAGTTCCGGCGCGACCTGTGAAGAACCATCTGAGGAAATAGGACGGCATCTCTGCACCGAGAAGGTCGATGATGACATGCTCAGAAAAAACGGTCAGCTCGATCAGCAGCTGCAGCATAACAAGCGGTCTTGCCCAGCGTCTCACAACACGCTTCTCAGCATCAACCGCACTGGGAGGGGTCTCCGGGTTGTGGCCATTACAGTCACTCTCTCCTGGCCCAGATTTCAATGCCAGTGTTTCCCAACCCAGTCCACCGGGACCCACAGTCCACATTTTTGCTTTCTCCAAGCTCCACGCCAGACAGTCCATATGTTTGCTACTAGGAGCTCGGAGGGAGCAAAAACGTCAACTGTCTGGCAGTGAGCTCAAAGGGAGCAAAAACATGGACGGACTGGGTCCTTGAGGATCAGATTGGGAAACACTGCCCTAGGCAATGCGGGCCAGTGTGAGCCGGGGAACGAGAACAGGCATAACTTGCAGCTATACTGAAGATGTTGCTCAACATCGCCACATCTCTGAATCACACATCCTGTTACACCGAACTCATGAGAGCAGAACTGACAGAGCAGATGTGAAAGATGCTATCAGCTCAGGCCTCTGCCAGCTGTTGAGCGCAAGGTCCCCACGAACTTGCCCCCCGATTGACACTTAAAACAGAACCCACCTACAGGGATCCCCGACAGTCAAGCAGCCATAGAGGCCCAGCATAGAAAGTTCACCCCCTACCCTCAGCACGCAAAGGTTAAGCATTCTACTCCTACCTCAACCATCCCCCTTACTGTCAGACAGTTGATGGGCGTAAACCAAGACCTTTCAACCACATCCGCCAACCCACAACTTCCCTCCGCTGAAACACACTGCCAACATCATAGACCTACGACTGTACCAATGAAAGAAGAATATTAGAAATCAGACCAGAGGAGATTGGTACAAGGCCTGTGAATTAAAAAAATACCACCGTCTATCAGCACATGGAACCTTGAGGAAGAGCCAGTTTTACGGGGACTGAGGCACACTGATTGATCACCTTGCAAAATACACGTTTTAACTTATGATGAAGAAATTGAAAGATTGCTTGTTCAATTTCAGAGATGCATAATTTTCAAAAGGTGTGAAATGTCATTAGCAATATTTTTGCATTTTTTGACACCAAAAACAAAGACTCAAGCCAATAATTTAAATTCAGCACCGTCACTGAAGCATCTGTGTGCTTCATGCGCATGCACGCATTTATACAGTAAAGCTGAATGGGCACTAACACGTACGGTGTCCATGCAAAAATCAAGTCTCCAAACGTAAAGTATACATGCAACTCATTACGGCAACCGCCTCAGATCGTAAACGCACTGCGAACTGCACTGTAAACCATACAAGCCCCGAATCCGACGGGTTAATAGCACCTCCGGCGTTGCCTGCTCGTCCGGAGACCCGCGGCCATGTGGGTGCGCGGAAGCAAAGCGACTCCGGTTCGCGCTGAACCCAGATGTTACCGGGACAAAATTAATAACCATATTATATCCACCAGAAAGCAAAGTAACTTAACACTCACCATTTGAGTCACAGGAAGTCCGAGAGTCTTCGGAGTTTTGGACATGTCCAAAACTTCAGCCACATCGACGGAATCCAAAAAAAAAAAAAAAAAAAGGGGCAAAAGCGGGGGGAGCGAGCGCAGACAGGTCGCCGGAGAAAGAAACGCCCTGTGCCTCTTCTATTTCTCCAGCCTCACGCTGTCAAAACTTTATCTGAACAGGAAGCCTTACCATAGCAACATACCATAAGAGGAAGTGCAGTTACCGTGAGCAAAGCCGTTCTTTTCCTTTTTCTGTTGACGAAAACGTCCGCCTCTTTATTCATACTTTGCTGCTGAAAGGCGGCTCCCGCCCCACGAGAGAATTACTACCTTTGCACGGAGCGACACAACGCAGGCCTGCCTGGTTTATCTGGCGGCGGCGGAATGCGCGCCCCTCAAAAAGGCGCGTGCAAAATGCCAGAAGGGATGCCTAAGACATGCAAACGGCCCCCGGACGCTTAAAGTGAACAGGAAATCACCACATACTGGCTATTGCTTCACCTCCACACGACCCATGGTTTAAGATAGTAACCATCACTGAGTCCGTTTTCTTCATTTGCATTTTTATTTTATCTAATGTGTGGCCGAATGTTAACAGCGAGGCTCACCTTTCCTTCCTGTTTGCGGCGGTGGGGAGCCCCCCGAGTGGTAGAGGTGCTGGGCTTCCCACGTTTTCGGCAGGTGAGCGCCTGAGAAAGCAGGTGACTTAAGCTGCCGGAGAATCCCCGAAGGGTGAACACTCGCTATCAAACCAAGAAAACAATGCGGAAAGGTTTTTACAAGTAATTTATTACTTGCAGTGTGGCATCAATCGAGAGTTGAAATATAACAAGCAAAAGGAAGATCTCGGTGATCAGCCGCTGTTTGAAGGCTTATTGGAACATGTTATAAGTCTGATTAGTGGGTATTGGAGGCCTGTCGACGTCGATTCAAAATACAATTGCATTACTGACAAAGACATACCTGGCAGTAAATTCCCTGTAGAAGATGCATTTAATATAGTGCAATATTTTTTGCAAAACTGAAGCCAAATTACAACTGTAGTATGACGTAAATGGACACACCACAGACCGTGACTAGTGCCTTAGTTTCCAAAAAAAATCGCTTTGCCTAGTACTGTAATTAAACAGCTGTAAACAATCAGATTAATTAAAGTGCCGCCTCAATCAGTGAAATGGAAACGGTGCCTCTTTCCCATCGCGGCCTTCCTCTTTTTTGGAAACTAATGTTTTAAAGGAAAATGTGGAAGATGGAAAAGTTACTTCCATTTGGTTTTTCTGCTGTAATTGGCCATTTCCCTTTTATAGTATTATTTGCGTCTTTTTAGAATCTAGGTAGGAAGGGCACTTTAGTGTTTACGTGTTTGACCTGTCTTTTAAAATATGAGTTATGACTAAAGTTCACCTTAAAATCGCTGTGTAAAGCTGGATGGTTATTTTTGGATATCAAACAAATTAATTCCTCCCATGGTTAATTTTCTTTCTTGTTTAAATAACTTTGTTTTGTTAAACATGTCACCGATCTGGTTTATTATATAGATGTTCTCTTTTTCGCTCAGTGACACTGCCAAAAGTCCAGCATAATAAAATACCATTACAGGACACATTTATTTTACTGTATATTCAGCTTGAATCCCAATGCAAATCAAAGTAACTCCGACCTGGTTTGTGACTGGTGGGTTTCCATGTACTCTGTCAAACAAGGTGAGCATCATAAACGCCAATAGCCAGTCATTGTTAAGCATTATTGTCAACGCCCACTCCCATGACGTCAGATGGCTTATGGAACCTATCACAAGCTTTATTCATCCTAGGGAGTTACTTTCCTATATGGGTAGAATGTGTCATCATTCCCGTTTTTTTTTTTTTTTTAAGATAAGCTTGGACTATGTTAAGAGACATTTCCACACCAGACTAAACTTGATAGGTGAGCTGATAACCAGTTCAGACTAGATCTTTTTATGAGATGTGAGTCTTTGCATAACGTATGAGGTGACAGTCCTGGAGAATGTCTGTGTTATTTTCTCACCTGCACTTTTTTGGTGGGAATGCGTTGGCGTTCATTTCATTCTGCTGGCTGCTATTTTTCTGCGACTCACTCTGCTCTGTGAAGTATCTTAATTACATGTGAGTTTCACTACTAGTGGTTTTTGAATCACGGCATAGAATTACAGTAAAACAGCTTCACTGGGTTATTGACACCTCTGAGCAAAAAAGATGAACCGACACAGATTCACCTCATTGCTAAATAGCATGATGTAATCTGCCTTCAGGTAAATCAGAAGTGCCTGAGATGTAGGTTATGAAGCATATGGTCTTACTCATGTGTCAGTCAAGCAGGAGACAAACCAGTACACAGTAGAGTTTCTGTAGTGAGACATAAAACATTTTGATACGTATTATTCCACTTTGTGGGTGGAGTTACAAGTTTATTCGTTATAGCATGGGGTATCCCAAGCCTTGATCTCGGACCATGGTCACAACTTTCCCATATGAGACAAGACAGGTGCAACATGAAGTAATTTTAAATGTAAAATAAATTGAATTGAATTAAATTGAAGTCAGACACCACATAAAGGGTCAGAAGTTGTACTGCTCTTTGCAACTGCCTGCAGCTCTTCTGCTTGCCAGGGGTCCGACAGACATACAATATCTGGCCAACAGTATGCTGACACCCTTATGGTTGTTGGACTCGGCTGTTTCAGCTACACTCATCACTAACAGACGCACAAATGGGTCGTACTGAGGAGCTCGGTGACTTTGTACATGGTGCCGTCACAGGAGGTCGTACTGAGGAGCTCGGTGACTTTGTACATGGTGCCGTCACAGGATACCGATATTGCAGCAAATCGGTTTGTCAAATTCCACCCTGTTAGACTTATCCAGGACAATCGTTAGTTCTGTCATTGTGAAGTGGAAGCGTATAGGAACAACCGCAGCTCTGTCGTGAAGCGGTAGGCCACACAAGTCGACAGGGCATGACCGCAGTGCTGAAGCAAGTGGTGCATAAAAAAAAAGTGCCTTTCCTCAATTGAGACTCTATCTCAGGAAGTATTGTCAGCGTGTGAACTATCAAGTGGCAAGGGAGTGCAGCCTGGGTGACTGTACAGTATCAAATGTAAAGTCTGGTGGAGTGGATATAATGTTCGGGGCTGTTTTTCACGGTTTGGTCTAAGCCCCTTAGTTCCAGTGAAGGTAATCTTAATTCATCAGCATACTAAACCATTTTAGATAATTGTGTGCTTCCAAATTTGTGGTAACGGTTTGGGGAAGGCCCCTGAAAGCTCCAACATGAAGTGAGGTTAGTGTATCCATGGTTTAGGTAAGGCATGTTTTGCACTGGCTCCCGAATCAAATACTATTATGCGTCGTATAACGACAGGGATGTGTTCTGAGACAGGCACTGGTAGACGAGTTGGTCATTGTGCAAACATCACTGAGTGTAGATGGTTTAGCCTGTTGTTTTATAGTAAACCTATTAGAGTGCACTCTGAAATAATGATAGAACAACCTCACTGACCGATAGGAAATTCTCAGCTGCATTGCACTGTAATTTTATGGGACCACCATTGTGTATGCAGTCTGTCGTTGACCAACACATTGTTTTCCGTGCATGACGGCTTTTGTAACTGTGTCTCTTCTCTTCGAACCCCCCAAGGCCGTTGCTGCTGATCTTTCCTCCACTACAGCAGCCAGGAGCCAGACATATATTCCTTTTCGTTACTGTTTGGTCTGTCGTTCGAGGAAAGCAGGACTGGATGGTTGCAACTGACCATTGTTTTCAAGGCTCCCGGATGTTGTGATTATATGATGCAGGAAGTAGAGAGTCTTTATTTCCTGTACGCAGATCTGTATCCTCCTCCGATACAGTTAACATGTTTGACCTAGTTAATGAATTGACAGACCTGTTTGATAAAGAGAGAACTAAACTGCCAAGAAAGTCAAAAACAGTTTTTGCTTTTTGTCTTTTATTTGTTTTGCAATGCAATTGTGTCACACCAAAACAGTGGTATGTGTTATTTGTTTCAGTGTGCAATGAATGTGTTTCCAGAACTCCGCTGCCTTCTTTTTGGGCTATTCTGGTCTTCCATTTTGTTCTGTCCTGCCTGTGAGATATGCACGCTCGTTCTGCTGTGTACAGACAGGCAGAGGTACGGAGGGAGCCAGCCAACCTGTCAGCCAATGTCATATCAATCCCAGATACCGGCTGTCAGATCATAGCTGCCTTGCAACCACAGTTTCTTTGGAGAGAGAAGGATAAAGATGTGCGTGAGAGAGAATGGCTGGTGGTGTGCAGATGGCTCAATAGTCTTCACTAACTTCTTTTCCAGAACCTTTTCCGGCATGAGCGTAATAAACTTCTCACTTCCACCTCTCCCAATCCAGACCTGCTGAATGAACTCAAGAAACAAAGTGCAATGGTGAATTAATTAGCATCCACTGGGCCTAGTCAGTGTTTGAGCTGGCGTGTGCACTATGCAGGGAGAATAGGGTGTGCTGCGAACGCTTCAGTCGCTGTGGCATGTGTGGGAAGGTCAACCACCTGTCTGCAGTGATGTGGCTGAGATGCACAGGTGGCAGGGCTGCTCTGCTGCTGTACAGAGAAGGAGGCACTCTGGAATTTCCACGGTGATTTCTGAAGTATCTATTAGTAATGTAACTGCCAGGCAGTGGACCAGGAATAAGAGAGCTGTAAGCACCACCCAGCCCCAGGGGACTGGTGTCTTCTAGATGCTGTCAGAACGGCATCTACGTGCTTAATTATTTATTTGCAGAAGTCAGTGCTATGACAATGAGGGTACAGCCACAGGCATAGGCAGAGGTTTCCCGGTGAAATGCACAACTTGAATCATGTAGCTACTCGGAGCATTTCATGTTTTTCAAATTTGAATGGGCAATAGGTCCAATCCCATGATTGCTCTGAGGCAAGGCAGACCAGAAATCGTTCTACTTTAATTTGTGTTTATACATGTTAATTATTTACCAATATCCAGAATGTTCTCTGCTACAACATTCCAGTGTACATTAGAACAATATTTAAAATTATATTTAAAAGTGCAATAGAATGTGGTATCTTGATTCTCCTCTTCTTGATGACATGATGATTCTTGAACAATTTATGTTGATAAAGTGGGTAATCTGGTCACACCTGGAGATACATCTCTCAAGCATCTGAACTGAAGGACTCTTTTTACACAGGAGAATTTAAATGGGCTTATTTTTGTTCCTTTAGATGGAGAAATGTGTCCAACTACCCCAGAGCAGACAGAGAAGAGTACAGATGCAGTCAGTCTGTTGATCTTTTTCATGAAAAGAGCAGAGTGACTGCCCCTGGCGGTCTGAATCATGGGAGTGGCATTTAATAGGACAAATGCTTCACTACTTTTTCCTATTGTCTGCCTCTCAAAGGCTGTCAGCAAAGGTGTGAGCAATAGCATCAGTCCACAGGTAGAATTCGGCAGGATTCAAAACATGCAATGATCTGTCAGCTCTCCAGAAATGTGGTACTAAAATATAAGCAAACCAAATGTTATAATGAGCTAAAACAAGTCATTCCACCCTGGGAGTGTCATGATCCGCTCCGTACGATCCTCCTGTGTGCCACGCCCACCTCATTACCTCGTGTGATGCCTCGATCGTGATCACCTGTGTCCTGTTAATTCCTGACCTACCTGTGTATTTAGTCCGCGTCTTTCCCCAGTACGTGAGATCCGTCATTGTATTGTCATGCAGTGTTGCTTATGGTCGTGCCTGTCTGCCTGTCGCTGAAGAATAAAACCCTGTTACCCTGTCTGTCCGGCTGTGCTCGCCTCCTTGCCTGCTTGCCTGCCCGCGAACGTGACAGGGAGAAGAAGAAACTTTTTTATCGATGCTTGGCAATTTCACGTAGGTGAAAATATGACAATGAAGGTTAAAAAAGGCCATATGAAATTAAGCTCACTCAGCAAGGAATTTCAGCACATTGCTAACTCTCACGCCTACCCTGGGGTCAAACTGACCCCAAAGGCACATGGGGGGTGACTTCTCATAGTAACATGATTATTTTAGGAGTGTGCAAGTGGTAAGGGAATTATGGGACTGAGCATTTTCATTCCAGGGCTTTTAGTTGTTATTTTGATGGTCTGGAAACCCATTGGAAGTCCTTCATATACACTCACGCCCATCACATGCAGTCGCTGTTTTTATTCTGTTTATATGTCATATAATTTGCTGTCATGCACTTTTTTTACATATATTTTGTGATAGATATTATAGACAAGATACCAGCATTTACTTTTTTCTGTCCAGGATGTACCCCAGCAATGTGCTCTGTGCTGCCAAGGCTGAATACTCCATGAATGCTCGTAGATTGCCTGCTGTCACCTAGTGGTGACAAATAATATAACACATGCTGTAAGACTGTTATCTGTTGATGGGTACTTGACATTTGTGAAAGAATGGGTCATTCTGAAGAGCTCAGTGAATTTAAGTGTGGTACTGTTATAGGATTCCAACTTTGCAAGTCAGTTTGTGAAATTTCTTCCCTACTAGATATTCTACGGTCAACTGTAAGTGGTATTACTGCTAAGTGGAAGCATTTAGGGACAACAGAAACTCAGCCGCGAAGTGGCAGACCACATAAAGTAACAGAGCAGGGCCACCGAGTGCTGAGGTGCAAGATGCGTAAAAGTCCCCAACACTCAATAACTGCAGAATTCCAAAATTCCTCTGGCATTAACCTCAGCATAAAAACTGCGCCGGGAGCTTCATGGAATTGGCTTCCATGGCTGAGTAGCTCCATGCAGGCCTCACATCACCAACCTCAATGCCGAGCATCGGATGGAATGGTACAAGAAACGCCACCACTGGACTTTGGATGAATTACACTTCTCTGTCTGGCAGTCTGATGGATATGTCTGGGTTTGACAGATGCCAAGAAATCATTACCAGCCTGACTGCATTCTGCCAGCTGTAATGAAGGGATTCCAGTGAAGGGAAAACAAGGTCAATAAACACATGTTTGGGTGATTTTTGGTGACTAGCCTGCACAGAGCACTACAATGGAGATTGTGAGCCAAGTCTTCATGTCCAACATCAGTGTCTGACCTCACAGAGGCT
>JAODKE010000002.1:20283553-20298041 GCA_026779605.1 Mormyrus hasselquistii
AAAAAGAGAGAAAAACGACAAACAAAAAATAAAAGAGAAGAAGATAATGGTGACGTTGGGGGGGGGTGGGGGGTGTGTGGTTGTTGGTTTTTGTGTGGTGGGGGGGGGGGGGGGGGGGGGGATCAGAGGTCACCTGACTCTTATGAGTGGCAGGTGGCTTGGGGACAATACAGGTAAAGTGACTAATACAGGAGAAGGACAGGGAGTCTGTCAATGCAGCTTAATCAGGCTTTCCTAATCCTACAAGCCCCGCCCCCATTCCTAGAGGCTCCACCCCTCTCTGTGGATGCCTACGCTTTTGTGGGTTGCTGGTTCCCCCACATACCATGCTCACCTGTGGGGCTCGTTAGCGAATGTGGGGGTATGTATCATCGCTGATGGAAAAACGGGAAGATGGGGGAGCTTAAATGCTTGTATACTCTCTCAATCATCCCCTCAAACCAGTGTGAAACGGTGATGACAGGGTTTTAAGCATAAGGTTCTGCTCCCGCTTAAAAAATCCAGTCCTGTAGGGCAGCACATCAGAGTGAAGTTTGTAATGCAGTTTTACCGTGATCAGTCATCCAGTCATTTTAACATGATTTGCTGGCTGTAGTATTTCATTGTTTCTTTGCAGAATGATTTTTCTATTCCTTCCCAAAATTAGTTTCATGCCAGAAACATTTCCAGGCTTTTTCGCTGCTTTATCACTTTGGGTTTCAGCAGCTTTACGTCATTATCCTCTCTCACGCCACAATAATTACTTGCACTGGTCCAAATGAAAACCCTCTCAGCACTGATATGTTTATTATAATCGGGTCCAACTGGACATATAACCCCTGTGCTCCTCCAACTAGGCCATCGCATTGAAACATGCGCCCTTTCATACCCAAGATGACAGTGAGTCCTTCCCTCACATTCAGGGGCCCTTCGCAGGGAAACTTACCAAATCTGTAGCATTTCAAACCAAGACATATGCGCTGTATAATGTTTACAGACAATTAAAGGTAACGTTTTGTGGGGGATCACATGTATTTGATGTAAAAATTCAAGCATGCAATTAGGTGAATTCTTGCCTTTAAATTGCCCATAAGTTGTAATGGACTGACATCCTGTCCAGGGTATCCCCTGCCTCATTCCCTATGCTGCTTCGGATTGGTTCCAGGCTCTCAATGACCCTGTACTGTGATGTGTGCGTATGTCATCAATCTCCCAGAGGTAGCCAATGGAGTGGTCAGTAGGTTAAACCCCTGATTGACAGCCTTGTCTGCTTTAGTTTGAGTTTGCTGTAAACAGCATGTAGATAACAACTTCAAAAGCATGCGAGATATGATCTGAAGATAAGTGTGCAGATCCCATCTCTCGTCAAGCTGAACTGGGGAACGATGTCCAAAGATGGTGGGGCTCATTTAGGGGATGAGCAGCTTCTAGGTGAAGAATGCTTGTGCATTTTGGTCTTTCCTCTGTTTGCTGTCTTAATGATTTTTTTTTAAATCTCAAATCACCATTTAGAATGTGTACTTTGACCTTTGGGTAACATCTGAGTTTGCGTGTAGAACACAGTGTAAAAAATAATCAGGGATATGTAAAGGTTAGGGTTAGTTCATATGGACTGGAGCTGAAGCTAAACTCAAGTATAAATGGCTAAAAATGGAAACCAAGCTGAATTTCCCCCTTTGAGACAAAGAACCTTGTTTGCATTCAATTTACTTAGCTGGCCCTGATATCCCTTGTAACTCTGTAACTGTAGTGAGAATTTCCACTGTTACTTTGGAAATGTTTCTCAGATGTTCTCTAAGTTTCAGTAATACTGTATGTGCCTTCACTACTTGGTAAAAATTTGGTGCAACCGGGAATTCTTGTTTTAAAAATGTGGCGAAAGTGAAAAGGTGACACCATGACTAACTAGTTAGCACTGCCCCCTCATAATTCCACATTTGGGGGGTTCAATTCCCACCCCATTTCCGCGCCTGCGGTGTCTGCATATCCTCCATGTGTCATGTGAGTTTCTTCCCACATCGGTTGTCGTTGGATTTTATCTCTGCTTGCTACTTTTATAGTTTCCTGTTGGTGTCTGGCCTTCCGCTGCTTTACCACTTCACTTCACTGTACAGTCTTTATTCGTTATACGTGTTTAGAGCTGCAGGACTTTAATTATGGTACTTATTTGCATTGCAGGAAAATGAACATGACTGCAAAGCATGCAAATTGTTTTGCAGACACAGGTCCTGAGTTGTCGCAGCAGAGCCCTAAACTCAAGCCAGGAAGGTGTGTTCGGGTCGTGGGTGCGGCACTCGGCAGCTCAGAAGTATGTTAGCATGCGTGGACGGCGAGCGGCCCCGTGGCTTAGGGAAGGCCGTCGACCCCAATGGCCCCAGGGACACTGGCTAACCATGCACCGTGATCCCCAAGCTTGCTCTCACCTGTACGTGTCTCATCGTTACGATGGGGCACGACGCAGGAGAGACAATCCCAACGGTGGCTCCAACAAAGCAGGGTTCTGTTGACGTAACGGAACACAAAGGGAGAATCAGAAAAGAAAGGAACCACAAGGGGCCAAAGCAACTGATAAAAAAAAACTAAAGCAGGGAGCCACAGTGGGAACAACGATATCAAAGATAGTGAGGAACACAAGAAAGTGCAATACCTACTGTAACATGGGGTAACTACGGCGAATAATCACACAGGGAAAAAACCCCAAAGTAACAAGTGAACATGATCAGGGAACCAATCAAGACTGGGAAATAAACCACAATGACCAACTAAGGAAGAGAACAAAGGCAGGCACTAACAAGATAAGAGGAAGGAGAGATGAAACCAAAACCAATCAACCAATTACTAAGGACTCTGGGCAACAAGGAACAGGTGGGGTATATTACAATTTACAGGCACTACAGACTAGAAAACAATAAGGAAGACTGAGGGCTATCAACACTAGAAGAGATCAAGGAACATAAGCGAAATGGAACGTGCTCCGGGCTGATTGATGAGGAGAACGTGCAGAACGCGTCAGCTGGAGGCTACATCACCCATCAGCACCACGGCAGAAGGGCCTCAGCCTACATAACATACCGGGGTGGCCAACAGCAGGATGTCGGGGGGGGGGGTTGGATTTGGAACTGAAATCGAGGAGTGTGTGGGATGCAGGCTAGCCAGGCTGACATGGGAGGGTGCTGTAATTAGTGTGTGCTGGCCAGCTGTGATGTCAATGGTGTCCCAGATGGAAACAACAGCAGACTGTCATTTTGCTTCATTTACAGTATATATTTACATTCTCATTTTACATGAAAAAATTACAACTGTACCTAAATAATACATTTCCAAGAATTACATGCTGTTTCGCTCTATTACTTTATTAAATAGTTCAGATCAAGTCTGCACATGTATGATCTGAATGCTGGTGTACTTTGATCCCTGTACAACACATACATATTACAATAATAAAAAAAAGGCCTTTATTAATCCAGTCTTTGACCAGCGTCCCAGATGGGTAAGAACAGCCTCATGTGAATTATCGGCATTAATCTTACTCTGCGGTGACTTTCCTTTTTATCTCTAAAGGACGAAATGAACAGTATCTGCACCAACACTGTGCATGAGAAAAAATGATCACAATGCCTGTTTCAGTGTTTTCATACATGGGATGTTTTATGTACCTGTGTGAAAATGTACAATAAATAAATTCTATACCAGGATAAAAGTGACAATGCGCCGTGATTGCATGCAAGTACTGTGGCTTTAATTAATCACCCTGACAAGGAGACAGGAAAGCTCCCAAGGAAAATAATTTCAGAGTCGAAAATATCCCTTGTGCATGATCACACGAAGGACTGCGAGAAGTTTTGGTTCCTGACCAAAGAAGACACAAATACTGTAACATTACGTAAACTAACTAGACTATGTAAAGTAACCAATGAGAGGCTGGGAAGAAAGATGTCAGAAGGGTTGTAATGCAGAGATCCCCCCCACCCCTCCAACAACCCACCACAGCTACATCTTCAACCAATTTCTCCTCATGCAGTCTCTGCACTCTCTCATGTTTATCCAGTCAATACCTGAAATGCATGCAGACCACTTCTGCGCTCCTAAAAGTCTTCAGTCCTTTAGTAAAAACACTGAAAGTATTCTTAATGCTTATACAGGGCATTATAAACATGGATTGACATACGCAAGTATGCATTCACCTTTAAAAGCGATACGTGCAGCGATCGATTGTTGTACAGTAACAGGGTGATTGCGTACGTATTTCATGTGCATTTGCGCTGGTATGACGAGAGACTATAGTGCATTTTAAGCTCTATAACGCAAATGAATTACGAATTAGTATATTAAGGTTAAAATGCACGATAATATCCTGTCATATCGGCACAAACGCACAAAATACGTACGCATTCACGCTGTTACAATAGTGTCCATTGCCGCACGTATTGATTTTAAAGGTGAATGCGTACTTGCGTACTACTTATGCCAGTATTATAATGTATTGTAAAGGCATCTATAGTGCATTATAAACGAGAGCATGTTTTATAAATATCTATAGCCATATTTATAATGCTTTATGAATGCAGTATGATGGGCACCTATGGGCAGTATTATGAATGTGTTTAAAAAATATTAGAAATATGGAATAATTTATAATTTTTCCAAAATTATAGATTATTCCAATGTTCCAAAATAAAATATCGATTTTAAAATTAAAATGTATAGACAACTTCGATATATAAACACATATATCTGCACATGCATACAACATATTGTAATGTCTGGCAGACCAAGGCATTGCCGCAGTGGTGAGAAAGGAGGAGGCTCGGTATAAGGAGGTAAGAATCCCCTTTTATTAAGCCCTTAAAAGGACTAACACGGGCTCCAAGCAAACCCCAAACCACACTTAACAGGGAACCTCAGAGAGGTCTCATGGCACACGGTAGGTCACACACACAGTGAGACATCACAAAGAGACACACGTGAGTCACAAGTGATTAATGCACTAATATCCATCCACCCTTTTCATTTCTTATCTCCCAACCCTCTGTAGCTGGCGCTGCGTTTCAAGGAATAAAATAATCTGTTCTGATGTGCGAGTGATAGACAGAATAACCTGCTTTGCCCGGTGTCTTCAGATTCACTCTCCCCAGGTCTCTATTGACCTGCCATCCAGTGTCATGTGAGCGAGCCCTGAGTGTTGTCATGGAAACACTGCCTCTCAGACCCTTCAGTTGAGGTCGGTCGCTTGTGTTTTTTCCCTCTCATCCTCTGACTTCAGCCACTCCTCGAGCACATCATATCAGATCACACAAGTGGCCGATTCTCACACCACACCAGCGACGGATGGAAATATGGGTGAGGACTGTCATTTATGTGGCTGTTTGTCTGTATTAGTGTGCATGTTATTATTATTATCATTGTTATTATATATTATAGTTATATTTTCCTATGTTTTGGGTCTTGATAATGGTATTTCTGTACTCTCTGAATATTGAATATCTTTGAATATAAATATGCCATTTCTGTCGTTTTATTAAAATTCGGAAAGGCATATACCATATAATTTTTTTTCTTTATTTGTGCTTTAAATATCACCTGCAGCAGCAATGCCATATCAGACCTCCAGCACTGTGGATTACACGCTTCATCTGCTTCTATGTGCGTGCAGGTCGCATGTTCTCTTCACGTTTTACAGCTGTCCTCTGGGAACTCCACTTTCTTATATCTTTTCCTGCTTTTGTGATTTAATGATACAGTTATTGTGAAGACTTGACATTATTCCACTGGGCTACATTTCAGGTTTGTTTGCAATGTCTGTGCATTTTCTGAGGGCAGATTGTTTATGGTTTTACTTTCAAACAAATTGCTAATTAAATAGTCGGCTATACATCAATAATAGCCTCCGAATGTGTCAACATCCATCCAATTTTTTTTACCCCCTTATTCTGAGAAGGGTTTCATGGGGCTGGAACCCTGTCCAAGGCATTAGACCTGTATGGGAGGGAGCAAAAACATGGACTGGCTGTGGGTCCCCAAGGACCGGATTGGGAAACATTGCCCTAGACAGGATGCCTGTCCAGATGCCAGGTAGCCTAATTGTACTTCTTTGGACTGCAGGAGGAAACGCACGTGACCCTGGGAGAATGTTCAAACCACACAGGCACACAAACCCCCAACCCTGGAGGAGTGAGGCCATGGTGCCACCAACTGAACCGCTTTCCACCCAACTTATGCAACTCAATCTTGTCTATGTCATTGTTTTATGTCTTTAACCTTCATCTAGACAAATACATCAACTGAAAACAGAAACTGAGGAGGAGGAGGGTTCAAGATGCAAGGAAATTCACAGCCGACAGCCAATACCCAAGTACTGCAGATCTCAGGTAATCCAACCAGAATCCAAAGGTTTCTTCACCCATTCTTGGGTCTTTAGTCACTACAGGAGGAACAATATGTCCAGTGCATGTCTGGGGTCTTTCTTCATGGTTGAACGTGGTTCACATACTGTACACAGCACAACTACTATTTTTCATTTTTAGAATGAGGATTCCGGATTGTCAGTTTGCATTCTTTTCACCCTGAGGTCTTATTTGCTTCTTTAATGTGGTCTTATATGAGCCGGGCCTCCAGCTGTAAATCTTCAGATTTAATACTGACCAGAGGTGGAAAGTTCAGGTCCAAAAAGTACAATTCCAGTCCACATTTTTTTTTTTTTCTTTCTTTCTTTCTTCAACCAACCAGTTGAGTACTCTGTGACAGTGACTGGTCGGTTAAAGCAAAACCTTGGTCTGGATTTGTACTTTCTGGACCTGAACTTTCTACCTCTGATCCTGACCAATTCACTTTAAACTTCAGCTAGAGTCAGCCGTAGCAATAGGAGGCCACTTGAGGTTTTTTTTTATGTTATTTACTATGTATGGACCTGATGTATGGAAGACTCACATACAAATTATTAGGAATTTTGTGACCTTTTATTTTACTTTCATTCCTCAGGTCTGAGGGCTGAGCAGGGAATGACAGAAAATGCGTTCCTAAGTTACAAGGGCCCATCATCGCCCAGCGCCGGCCCCACACACTCCCCGGAGTTTTACACGCACGTGCAAGTGCACACCATCCTCATCATCGTCGTCTTCTGTGTGGTGTGTTTCCTCCTGCTGACGGCTTTCTTCTACACCTTCTGCTTCCGGTGTACTATAGAGCCGCAGCCCAAGGGCAGTCGCTCCGATCGGCCTGCCCCCAGGTGCAGCGCGGATCGGGAAGACGCCACCTTCCGCTGTAGCTCCTCCAGTCCCTCAGTGGGTAACTCCATTTGAAACATGGGCGGATGGGGGAGGAGGAATTTGGAAGAAACCAGTGCATCAGTACATAATTATCTACCAGTAAGCTAAAGAGTTTTGTGTAGAAAGAAGCCGTTTGTCTGTGAACCATTCAGTGCTTTCAGTGACGAGGTTTTGTGCCAAATGGTAAACGATTCACAATATGACCAGAAAACCTACTTTAAGGGCATTTAAAGGCTGTATCATAACTGCACCAGAACAAATTAGTCACAATCTTATGTAGCTATTCAACTGTAGCATGCCTGTCCCTGCTTTATTTGATGTGGAAAAAGTCACTTTTCTCCTTGCCCAATCCATTATTTTAATTATTTTAATTTATTTAAGTATTGTTTTTAACTTTTTAAAAGCCATGCCTATCTGGCAACAGAAAGCTATGAAATTCTATCATTCTCTGTAACTACTTGTTACAGAGACCATTCAGGATCATAGGGGGTCGGGCGCAAGGCAGGGAATGACCAGGATGGTGCACCAAGCCATTACAGGAACACTCACACCATTAACTCATACATACACACCTATGGGCAGTTTGGTAACTCCTGTTCACCTCTGTGTGTTTTTGGAGTATGGGGGGAAACTGGAGTACCTGAAGGAAACCCCACTACAGCACAAGGAGACCATGGCGGAGACTCGAAACCCTGCTAGCCACTGTGCCACCATACCTCTGTGCTATGAAATCAACACAGGAATTGTTTTATAGGGATACAAAAAAGTCCATGTTCATCCAAAGGCCTGATCTTCCTGTCCTGGTTGCGTTGTACAATTTTTGTTTTATTTTTATGTAAACCTTATATATCTGGCAATTTTAATGAAACCATAGAGCGTCCCAGAGCATCCATATCTGCCCATCTCCCATAGCTGCTTACCCAGTAACGGCTAGCAGGGAGTTTACCCCAAAAAAGACTGGGCATGAGGCAGAGATAATCTGGACGGGATGTGGAGGAGAAACCGTTGAAGCTGTTGACTTGGAGTACCGTGTGTTCTGACTGGGTGATGTGGGTCCACTTGGGTTCTCTCAGCCATCAGTGTCATACATATTGTATGTGAAGCTCACTCGTGTTTTATAAGTTTCCTCTCTCATTTTCACATTTTATTTTCCCTCATGACATGATTATATGTGATGATTGTCAAACCCTGAGATGTGAGTAACATTGCCTGTATGGATCCATAAACTGAATTTTAGTGAGATAAATGTTCACAAACAAAGAAACGTCTCTTGATGCAATGTGTGAGGTCCTTCGGAGTTACTTGCAAGGCTGACTAGGGATCGGTTACCTTTAAAGAGCAGTTTTCAGACTGTTCTAACTTAGATGGTTATGATCACTAAATGACAGAATTTAATTTTGCTGCTGTGTACGCTGACGTTGCCTGTGGTTTATTAAATGTGTGTGTGTGTTGAGGGTAAATAAATATACAAACCAAATTCAAGTGATTCCATCAGCTTAAGAAAGGAAATGACCTGAGACTTTCCACAGCTGTACAGCTGTCACAGTTTAATTTCCCTCAGCTGTTTACAAGCCCATGTGCTGTTTGTCATGTGACAAGAGACGTGGAGAATACTGTCTTAAAGTCTTTAAAAATGAAAACAAACATACTCTACAGACCTTTGACATCAGATACATCAGATTTGCCCATTACTGAATTTTCTCAGAGCTCTATCACGCTACTAATGCTAATGCTAACTCCTCACTAGACACACAGTCCTTTACACAGACGACCCAGTCATGTTGAAAGAATGCTAGGCAGGTATCATACAGAAAAACCTATCAGGGCCTTCGTGTTGTTAATCTTTCATATCTTCTTATTACTAAATCCATATGATGCAGCTGTATTTTAGCAGAGCACATTTTTAGGTCAGGAGTTCCTGATCTCTGGGCATGGTAATTGATATGCTGTATCAACGTGACGCTGACGCTTCGCCAAACTACTGGAGGATAGAACAAACATTTGACGAAAGGTGTCCTTGAACGCATTGGAAAGATCAGCATTCAGGTTTGGTGTTAGATGTGGAATGAAATGGCTGTTCAAAAAACCCCCCTTATCAAATACAGGATTATTGGGGGCCTCAACCCTCACCCAAAGAGCACATGGTACGAGGTTGGGGAAACTATGACAGGACACCAGTCCATCAAAGGGCATGAAAGACCAGACTCTGCAGACGGCCAAAAATCTAGCCGCATCTACATGGATGAAGGATGAAGCCTGTAAAACGCAGGAAGGACACGCAACTTCCACACACAAAGTGCAGGTGGGACTGGAATTCACAAGCTGGGAGGTGTGAACACAGAGCCACTGTAACGCCCTTTAATTAAACGTTTAAAGATAGAACACTGAATTAATCTTCAGAGGAGAGAACAGGGGGAAACCTTGAAAGAAAACAACAAGACGCTGTCTTAGGACACAGAACACATTGTGCTCTTATCCAAGTTGCGGGAATAGCAGGAACCATCTGGAGACTCCATGATGGAGTGTCTGCTGTCAAATTCGGGTGAGTTTAACCCAATGTGAGGATCCTGTAGACCATTGTCCTGAAGCACCTCCTTGTAGTGGGACTGGAAGTGGGGAGGAACAGGAATACAGGGATTCACTGCCACGTATGAGCCAGATTTACCTTGTCTTTACATTTACATGTCTTTTTGGTTTGTTTTTTTAGAAAGGAAAGTAATAGTTTTTTGAGTTTTAACAACTTTCTATTGAGTACTGTTGCTCTGCTGAATATATGTTTCTTGAACTTGACCTCTCAGGCTTTCACCTTGCTCATGGAAGCTTCCTCCACCCTGCATTCCTCCATAGACTCTTCCATGGAGTTTCCAGAAGTTCTCATTCTTATGCAGTGGGACCGAATGGATTTGACATCATCTTCGTCCTCTCCCGCCACTGATGGGAAGACCTGAGTGTAGAGATCTCTACAGTTAGTATCAAAAGTATATCTAGGAAAAATCATGAATGCTGCTTGATTATGAATGTCTACGGAGTAATGTTGAGTGATGATTGCAGAAAAATTGGTTCATACCAACACATCCTCGTCAATAGGGGGTTCTGAAGCAGAGATGGTAGCTTTGCTGATGCTCTGTTTTTCAAACTGAGGGCAGGCAGCCTGGGTGTTACCATCTTTGTCTCTCTTTCCCTTCAACCAGTATGTCTCAATCTCTACATTCCCCTGAGTGACACATAAAAAGAATATCAAATGCTTTTAAATACGTTTTCTCTACCCATAATGTCACCAAACTATAAATGTCATGCATTCAAATTCAGCAAACCCTTAAAATAGGCTACCACTTACAGAGACCAGCAGCTAATTATTGAGAGCAGGAGTTATCCGCGCTTTGAAAGTCTTTTGATATAAAAGACGTCTGTACCTCTGCTGATAGCTGAAAGCTAATTTTGGCATATCAACAAGGAACCCATTAGCTTTCTTGTCTGTGTATTTTTGGCACATACCCAAAGCACTACAGCTGTCTCTCATCAGCTGATCCAGAGGATCAGTAACTCTGCTCCCAAGTAATCATACCCAACAGAGCTTGACAACCTGTCTAAGAGAGTCCCCTCATTAGCCATGTGGATAAATGACACCCTGGGGCTTCTGTGTAGGATCTTACCCTCCCTGGTCTAGACCCTATAGCCGGTCAGACTTTCAGTCTAGCATTCCTGTGAACGCTTCCACTGAAACAGTCTTGGCCAAAAATATTGGCACCCCTGCATTTATGTCAGAAAACACACCACTTCTCCCAGAACATTGTGGCAATAACAAATGCTTTGGTAATGTCATAACTATTTCTGTTGTTGGCACCGGAAGAACACAAAAAAGCAGAGGAAAAAAAAAACCCAAATCTGAGACATTCCGCACAAAATGTCAAAAATGGCCTGGACAAAATGATCAGAATTGTCAAAAATAATTGTATTTCAAGCATGTGATGCTCCTTTCAACTCACCTGTAGCAATTAACAGCTGCTGGCAATATGGATTTGTAATTGCAACAATGTTCTGGGAGAAGTGGTGCATTTTCTGACATAAATGCAGAGGTGCCAATATTTTTAGCCATGACTGTATCTGTCAATGGTTGCTTCATACTTAGTGGCAAATCAAGTGCATGTCACATATCAACAAACAATAGCAGCAGCGTTGATCAAAACTTGAAAAAGGAAGATATTTTTAAAGGAATCTTTAGTCTGTGAGAGCCAGCCACCTATAACCAAGTGTCTGTAATATTAGTAATATTGATTAACATGATTTCTCAAAGAATAACTAACATTGTCTCAACAGAGGGACCAGACAGCAAATGCTATATATTCTTCAGTATACTCTAAATGTGCTTGGTGTTAGCAAAGTTCTTCTATGGCAGTAATATACTCGTGTAGAGCTGAAGGGGTGGAGCCCATTAAACGAGGACAATAGTGGCAACGTTCACCTTGATTGTGATGGTGCCCCTCCTCTCAAAGATGAAATGACTTCCCTTGAGGTGTTCATAGGTAGCACTGCTCAACTGTATATGCATCTCCTGCAGATCCACGAAAAGGGACTCAAAACTCAGGTCTATTTTTTCCCAAAAGGGCTGATTTGCAGTGAGCAGATGACTTTTATCCCATCTCAAAAAATTTTCAAAATATCATTTAAAAAAAACTCATGCCATTCCTTCAAGCACAAACATCTCACCTTCCCGTTGCTCTCCATTGCAGATGCAGTGTGAACCGTGTCTCCATGGAGACCGTACCGTGGCATCTTGTGTCCCACCACCCCAGCCACCACCATCCCGGAGTGGATGCCTGAAATACAAACAAGTAATCAATGCGTAGATCTCCTGAGATCTTCGTAAAATGGGGGTATTGAAGAACATACCCATTTCCAACCTTCCTGGGCTCGTGGAGACTCACCCACTCGAATCTGGATGTTGTTTCCATTGGATGGATCCTTCAAGTGGTCTATGGACCGTACCATGTCCAGGGCCATGTCACAGATGTTGTGGGCGTGGTACTTGGTCTTTTCTGGTGCTCCAGCGACCACCATGTAGGCATCACCAATGGTCTCTACCTGAAAAGAGATATTGCCGTGTGTGCAACTATTCAGATCCTCAGACTACAGTCTACAATGGCCCCTGACCAAAGATATCAGGTGGTATGACCACAGGCATTTATAATAGAAAGTGCTGATACATCAACACATACTGGCATAGGGCACCTGCCACACCCGCACCCACTGTCAGACCTTGAAAACACGATGCTTCTCGCTGAGCGTGTCAAAGAGCGTGTACATGGTGTTCAGCATTGAGACCACCTGCATCGGTGTTATGTGGCTGCAGATACGGGTGAAGCCCACCACGTCACTGAAGAGGATTGTCACATCTGGAAACACCTGCTCAGGGACACGGAGAAAGAAGACTTCTCAGACCCAAAACAACCACAGCGGAACACAGTCCCCATTGTGTCTCTCTTGTTGATACAGATGATTTATTAGTTACGTGGAAGCCAACAATTATCAGGCTGAGATATTGTGTTCAGAGACACCGGATCCAAAAACTGGATTTAATATTACAATAGTGCTTTGTCTACATGTCATCTGTTTTTTTTAAAGATCATGGAAACTCATACAGTATCCAGGTATTCCTTCATACCTTTCACTAATAAAAATACCTTTCTTTGTTATTATTTTATTTTTAATTAAACATATAATTTCAACATGACATGGAAATGTCAGACCAGCTATGGAATTGTATTTTCTCTTATGTACTGACTAGCATGGATGAGATGATCTCCACACCACGGTCCTTTAGGGGCTGGTCAGGTGTGCTGCTCTAACCTCACAGGTGTTCACAGCTGGCTCCCCCTTGCGTAACCTCTTTGCCACTGGCTTGGGGATCATCCTGTAAAGAAGGTCATCTGTCTTTTTCATCTCATAGTCCAACATCTTCATGCTCTCCTCCAGCTTGCTGGATTTCTTCTGCTCCTGAATAATACAGAGGGGGGGACTTGAAGGTAAAATATCCGGCTCTCAATGTGAATCAACTATACGAGATATTTGTGACAACCTCAGTATACTCTAGTAAAGCTCAAATGTCCTGAACAAATGAGTATTTAATGTGTGTATAACACAGGTCCCCAGTCTGTCTTGAAAGCAAATTTGTAGGTAAGTCATATTAATAATAACAATAATAATAATACAGTAATATTAAATGTAACCATGTGCCTCAAGTTTAGGAACCGCAGAAGCCACACAATTTTTTAATGAGTGTCACAAAGTAAGAGACCATTGTTTAACTGGAATTTTCATTACAATAGGCCTTTTCACAGTCCATTCATAAGGATGGATTGTCCGTAGGTCAGACATTCTTAACCCGGGGACTGCCTGTACACTGCATCTGTCAGTTACGTGGCATATGGGACAAGCCAGCTGCACAAAAGATGGATGGCCATTTTGCAGTTAAAAAATGGAGCTCTGTTCAAGTGGACGAGATCAGTACCTGGATCAGAGCTCTCTTCAGCTCCTCAGACTGCTGAGTCCCAGCGAGAACCAAGTCTCTGCTGGAGTCATGCATGCTCAGGTCGTTGATGTACAAGCCTGTCTTGAACATGGCACTCAGACTCTCCATCCTGTAAGCACACAGGAGGTACGAAGGTGCTCCCTCACCAAAGGAGACTGGAGATAAGAATGTAAGACACCAAGCAACCATAACAAACTGTGTGTGCCACAGTCACTGGTATATTCATGCAAATCAGAGTCCTAGTATACACTAGAGGCCTGGTATACACTAGAGTCCTGGTATACACTAGTGCCCAAAATTGTGGAAACACCTAACTCTTTTGATATCATGCTTTAAAAATTACTGCACAAATATTTACGGTAATGTTTATAACGATCAAATAATGTTACAAACATCATACATAAGTACCTGGCGCAAAAACTGAATAAAGTTCTGCAATCTCTAAAAATTGGAAATGTCCCCGCGATTTTGGCCACTTGTGTATGATGATGATATGCAGAATTTGCCTCATCCTGCATCTGGAGAGTAAGATAAAGCCACTGAGGAGAATAAGGGCAGCAGTGTGTACAGGTGCAGCTCGCGGGGCGCAGTGTAAGCGGCGTGGAAGTGGTGGCCGGCGGGGCGCAGTGTAAGCGGCCTGGAAGTGGCGGCCGGCGGGGCGCAGTGTAAGCGGCGTGGAAGTGGCGGCCGGCGGGGCGCAGTGTAAGCGGCGTGG
>JAODKE010000002.1:20298141-20313327 GCA_026779605.1 Mormyrus hasselquistii
GGCGTGGAAGTGGCGGCCGGCGGGGCGCAGTGTAAGCGGCGTGGAAGTGGCGGCCGGCGGGGCGCAGTGTAAGCGGCCTGGAAGTGGCGGCCGGGCAGCTGTGCCGGCGACCCTTACACTGGTGTCCCCAGGAAAATGATGGACTCCCACTCTGGCATGTATCTCATCTGTCCCTTCAGCTTCAGGCACCGGCTCCCGTCCCCCCAGCTTTCCATGGCATTGGCGCTGTTGCCGTCTGGGGGAAGAGCATCACCTCAGCCCCGGGACCCGAGTGGAGCACCCGCCAATCCTCTATCCCTATGCCTGAGGGCTGCGAAGTGTCAACTGTTATTGTGGGACTCAAACTCACAAACCGAAGGTTCTCCTTCTTGCACAGAAAGCTCTATGACTGCATGACTCTCATTTGATGTCTGTTGTCAGCACTACTGCTTCGGGAAGATGAAATGCTTCATATATTGTACATTTGTCTATGTCTAATTAAGGATCCTCCTACAGCCAAGACGCTTCAGATCCAAATAAAATGATTTTAGCACTTATTAAGTATGCTTGAACACTATGATGCATCTTATTTGGCAGTTTTAATGTTCTCCATGTAGTTGAAAACTGGGTGAAGCTTGTAAGGTTTGAGAAATGAATGACCTTTGTAATCATCTCCGACTATAGACTGAAAAGCCATGAGTTCTACGTCCACATCTGCCGAACGATTGGCGTTCTCGTAGTCGGAGTCTGGGGGGGGGAAAACTAAATTAGCCGGATTGAGGCCCTTTGATTACAGGGAAGGATGTCATGTGATCATCGGTGAGGGAGGTTTCGAGGCGGGCATTACTTTGGGCTCGGTTGTGGAGGTTCCGCTCTCTCTTGACCGGCTCTTTGGACATGATCTCAAACAGGTTGTTGGGGTGGGAAATTATCTGGATGGACAAAATGGAAAAATCATCAATTTCTGTAGTTAAATATAGATATTGACAACTGCATCATATACAAAGTTTCTTATTAGGCACATAGAGCTGCACTGTCTGCACTCTAGCGTGAATTTTGCTGATCCCCTTCAGGATGGATCTTATCGGTTTTCTAATTCTATGCTATACCAAAGGCAGAGGCTCACCATGTTCCAGGTAAACTCCACCAGCGGCCGAGCAAGCAAGAAGGCGTCATTGATTTTTTTCCCATCCAGGTCAGGAAAGACGGTGGCAAGGCCAGAACCAATGTTGTGCACCACCATGTCCTGAGGGAATTTAAGAAATAATAGTAACACTTAAAGCATTATGATTCTCTATGAAGCTGTCATTTATAATGTACTATAGATACCTTCATGTTGCATTATTATAGTTAATATAACCCATTGTTATGCATTAAAAAAGTATTTATAATGCATTATAGATGAGAGTTTCATAGAGTATTCATAATGTATAATGAACATGTCTACAATTTGTTATGCCTTTGTAGAAAAAGTTATAGCTGTGTTTATAATACTTATGCATTATGAGTTATGTGTTATAATACATTATACATGAGTGCTTTAGGTGAGGTGTTCCCAAAATGGTTATTACTTCACATTAGTTTAGCCTTCAATGAAATACCTTAAAAAAATAACATTTTTTGTCTACCTGTCGGAAGACAATATTGAAAGGGAAGACCTCGAAGAAGAAGTCGCTGGTAATGGGGAGGATTTCCTGCTCCTCCTCATCCTCCTTCTGGATGTAGCGGTAGGCCGAGTTGTCGAAGTTCAGCCTGTGGGGCCACAAAAAGGGCCGGCCGTGTGGAAGAGGGGAGACCTCAGCATTAGCCAGGAGCCAGAAGCCCGGGAAGCAAGCAGAAAGGCTGCTTGGCCACATGCTGAAAGGGAGACTGACCGCATGGTAACGTGAGAGTAGTCCCCCACCAGCTGCTCAGACAGGACCTCCACGTGGATGTCAGTGTCGTAGAACTGCTTGCCCATCTGCCGCAGCTGGCCCATGGCATAGTGCAGGTAGCCCTTCCTCTTGCTCCTGCGTGGGTTCAAAGGTCCAACAGATATACGTGCTAGTTGCTAGCCCCACCGAGAGATACGCAGTGTCTTTACTCTCCATATTTTAGCTCCTCCCCTCCCATTCCTCACATCCCTCTTTACCTTGTTTCACTTTCCACATCCCACCCCTCTGCCCAGCTCTCTCTCTCTGTCCTGTGACAGACCTGTAATGGAGGGTGACCCCCGTGGCTGACTCCTCTTGGCAGAAGAAGGTGGGGGGCTGCACTTTGGGGTAACTGAAGCGCAGGTACTCGTGCAGGTTGTCCAGTCCATTTACGAAGTCGCGGACGTGTCGCCCCAGGACCTGACATGCATGGGTACACTGTGATGGGTGACCATTCCAATACGCTTTAGTTTTAGTTATTCTAATACTGAGAACTTGTACTTTCCCAAACTTTACCTTGACACCAACAGTCGTGATGTTAAAATTTTAACTAACTAGACTAAACTGAGAACTACAGATCATTACTTTGGCATCAGACGCACAGAGCTATGTACTGAAGCTTAGCTGCTTTAAACTCCGCCCCCACCTTTAATATCCTGTCGTAGCCGTACTTTCCTACAAAGCCCAGGAAATAGACACCCCACGAGTTCATCAGCTCATTGTAAGGAGTCCCTGTCACTCCGCTGGCCGCTTTGGCGATACGAGGAATGACGCTTTCACTGTACACCTGGTGGACAGACAGGGCCTCGTTTATCGATATTCACAGCCACAAGGGTTACAGACAGGTTACAGTTTCAACAGCATGCTGATTTCAAAGCATGGTGACAGACATTGTCCAGCTTAAAGCCCCCACCCTCAAAATTTTGTATCCTATAACCACCCCACCCTTAAAACGTCATACCCTGCTAACCCCATGGAGCCCCACCAAATCACAGCAGTTCTCAGGCGACAGCTGCACTTGGCCCCCCGTAATCGTGATACCACCCGAGCCCCCGGCCGCACCTGGTGTGTGACGAAGGAGTGCAGCCTCACGTCGGCACGCTCACGCACCAGCTTCCACACATCGTCCCCGTACGACTCCTTGATGAAGTCGTGGAGGCTCTCACACAGCAGCCCGTACATAGTGTTACCAGCGGGGGGCGTAATGTTCACCCTGTGCTTCCTGAAGACGCCGGCAACTGGAAGGAGAGAAAGAAGAGGAGAATATAGTATGTTCTTCTGCCTTCGGTTGTGGTGTCCGTGGTGACTTTTATTATGAAATTGTTAGCAAATTAAAAGCCTTAAAAAAAACCTGTGAGAAATGACACATGCACAGTAAACAGCCTCTCCTATCTTCTTCTCTGGGGAGCTGTTGGTTTCTCTGCGCTCACAGACCCTTCTAGCAGGGCCATAGCTAGCTGGTCTTAATTAAAGAGTTGCAGAGCATTGTCCTGGTGTCACCTGTCATTACCTGGTGGCTCTCTGTACCTCCTCCACTCCTACGTGACAGGAACAGACCCAGAGCTGCTTTCAGAAACACCTGTGAGATGCTGAGTGTCTCACAAACACACTGACACAGACGCAGTCACCATCATCCTGACTGAGAACTGCAAATTTATCATACCGATGATAATCAATATTTGAAGAGCGTTGCATGTATATAGTTTCACAAACATAGTCTCTGTGAACCTCTTTCACATCAGTGAAGTGAATTTCACAGATGAGTGTCAATATTTGCAGAGTCATGCATATTTACCGGCATATTTACTCTCTTATTCTCATGTAAATCTTTTGCCTTTTACCAAATTGTTCCACGCAGAGGGATAATGATGAGTTTGTTGTATTTTTGGAATTTCCATCCATGCTGAGGGGTGGGGTGTGGCTGACTGAGTTAGGCACCTATGTCTTTGCTCAGAAGGTCATTGGTTCAATTCCTCCCCCCGAAAAAAGTTCTGGGGTGCTGGGTAAACAGCTGACCTTGTGTTCAAACCCTAAGTTTGCTTCCACCACTCTTCATGAGTGAATGCTTACAAAACGAGTAGTCAGACTCATTGATCAGATACTCATCAATGTTCCCAGAATGCCATAAACATTCAAGCTTTGGTCACAACTGTTAGTAAGAGAGGTTACTAAGCAGGTATGTCCTGTGGTTGAGAAAGACATAAAATTCATCAGGGTAGGTTATGACACACTGTCAACATGACATAATAATTTCTTCTCTTTTTCATTGCTGAGCTAAAATGTATGATTGGCATTACTCTGTGTGCCACTGATTCAATGATAGTGGTGTATATTAAAGAATATTTCTCAGCTGACAATTTTTTTTTTCCAAATTAATTGCCCTTTCAGTATCTTAAAAACAGAAGCTTATGTGAAATATAACAGCACATAAACTCCTTCCAATTTATTTATCAGATGCTACTGTGGCTGCATTTTTATCGAATAATAACTACATGTTGTCTAGTTATCCTCTTATGCCAGATAAGTAAGAGTAAAGATCTTACAGTGCTTTTCAGTGAGAACGTGAAAGCGATTTCATCACGCTTGCCAAGTCTTTTTGGAAGAAAATCAATAAGTCATTTTGCCAAACTAAATTGCAGAATAGAGGTTTCCTTTTCAGTCTATAGTTGCAATGTATTCAAATATACATCAGCGTTTTGCTGAATGGTTATACTGAAACTGATGCAGGTTGACTAGAAAAATAGAGAAAAGACTTTAACGTTTTACAATTCGAGCAGCCGTGACAGATGTAGTGGAATATCACATAATCATAAACAGCAATGTGAATCCTTGGTCTTTAACTGGTGTTGACTTTTGAACTTGCCTTGACCACTCGACAAATTTGGGCAGGAAGGGAAGGTGCACAGGTGTTGTCTGTGATGTCAACTCTCATGTATGCACTCGGAATTTCTGGTGGCCCTCGAATCGGAGCGACAGAGGGTCCAGTGTCACGGCCTGGACGGTGTCAGCTGTTCTTCGCACGGTTGCACGAGTGCAACCCCTTCCTGGATCATATTTTTATTAGCCGGGATGCTGAGGCAGAGGGCATGAATCCAAGTCCTTCTCACCCTCTACGCCAAACACTCCATCTTCTGACTAAAATAAACCCGTGATGTAAGTGGCCAGGAGACGCGGAGAGCCAGAGCTCAGTTGTTACCCTACAGATGGACGCTCTTTGAGTGATTAGCAAAAGCATCACTGACCCATTTAAGAAACCCCCACAGGCTTCCAGAAGCAGACAGCTGTACCAGTACAACTACAGCTACCAGCAGGTAAGAATCGCTCTCTGTGCAATGCTGGGCTTTCTAGCTTTTCTCCGTAGACTCACTTCCTGCCTTCAGGTGACTTGGAAACGACAAACATTGGGTCCATGTCAGACACATGATATTTCCTGCTGTCTGCTTTATTAAAGACGTGCTGTCAGGCCCATAACGGTGACTTTTAAGTCTTCATCATCATTCCCAGTATGTCATTCTTCAGTTTGCTTCATGGACTGGGAATCATGCCATAGGATCCAAGCCAGCTGACATCTGTTAGCTTTACATTAAATTCATTCGTTTTAATGCCTTCGTTGCTTTGTGGATGAGGGACATCTGTCAGACACGGATAATTGCGCAATGCATATTGAGGCTAAAGAGAGGGGAGCGAGAGGGCAGGTCATCTATCACCACAGGTTAGCACTAGGCGATGACTGATGAGTTATGTGCCAGAGGGAACATTATTTCACTACCTTATGGCATATTGGAGATTTATTCTACTAGAGTGGAGCTGAAAGGGTACAGATTAAAATCTATAAGTATGTAACAAAATAATTCAGCATGAATTAGGTAATTCAGTTTAAGAATGTTTCTTAATACTGTAATTAACATAACTGTGGTGCTGACATTGTTTTTATGGGTTTCTCAGGTGTCTTATTTCAGCTGTCAAACCTTCATATATTGATATCACTCCAGTCAGTTTCACTGAAATTTCATGGTCTGTTACCCTGTCTGGGGTCAGTGGTTAGAAGATGCTGAATGGATTTTCAGGGTACATAAATGTCATGCTTTATTTTTGGACCTTATTTAGCAAAGACCTCTATGAATGTTTGATGTGGCACAAAGCAGTCAGCGAGTCATGCTTCTTCCTCACAATGTTCCACCAGAAACTAGAAGATGCAGATGCAGACACCATACGGTGACCTGACCAGGCAGAAGAAGCAACAGGCCATGATTTTGTCAAAGGAAGCTCGGGGAGGTAGAGAATAATAATAAAACACAAAAAACAACCTTGTTTTTCCATATTGGTCCTAATAATATAGTTTAACTTGCAATTCAAGTTTTTCAAGAACATATTATGGTGCCATTTATCAATGAACGAGATTGCGATGCCTTCAAAACAAGCTTTTTGATATTTGTGGACTGGAATGATCTTGTAATCCAACCAGACTGCCCTCTAAGGAAAAGAAACTCAGATCATTCCAGGCATATTCCAGGAGTTTTCATTCAACGTACAATTTTCCGATGATCGCAGCTCTCACTTTGACTCCAGCACATGTTTGGAGAGCAGCAGCAAAATGTGACCTCCGTGGTGCAGTTTATATCGACACACCAAGGCAGCTCCTGACAGTTTTTGGCACGGCCTCAGAAATATGGTAACTGTTGCCAAGAAGACCTACCTCAAAAACATGCCTGAGAACAGCCTATTTATAATCTGTTACCCACACAACCGTACCCATAACAGACATAAGCCTTAGTGTATCCTTGAGTCTATTCCGAAACTGGCAGATTAGAACAGTCAATTTCAAAATGGCTGACGTCATGCTTAAAAAAAAATATTGGCACCATACAAATTACTTCAGAAAAGAAAAAAAAACAATTTTTAGGGCATTTCTTGACACGTAAAATACGAAAATACTAGTAAATGTGGCTCATACAAAGAAACTGGGTCCATTTTAAATTGATCACCGCTGCCAATGGTGTGTCAATCAAGGCTTGTAGCACTTGTCAGGAGTATCTTTTTGCATGTCTGTTTGCCCCAGAACGCTTGAACTTGGGGAAGAAGATCAGCGTACCAAGAGACTTGCAGATGGAGGAGCTCAACCTAGAGTCCAACAGGGGTTCACGTATGTTTCTGGAGAGGCAGAGAAGAGTGGAGAAGTTCACACTGGAGAATGCAGCAAATGCTTCTGGAAGCGTAAGACACCAGCTATGGGCTGTTTACTAGGAAAAATACCCAATATCACCAAGAAATGCTGCAAAAGCTTGCTGTTGGCAGTTTGGGGCCGTGGCCCAAGAAGGCTCAGCTATAATAGCTTGAGGCCCCATTGCATTTTCTGCTGTGTTGCGGGTACCTGGTGTGGAGAATTATTCTAAACAGAAGACTGCAACATAATGAAAGGCAAAGCAGAATACAACAGCTGATGTAACTGCATTACTGAACTGGCATAGAAAAAATAGTCTATTCTATTATGTGTGTGTTGACTGGCATGTTATTCAAGGTATATCCCAGCCTTGTTTCTATTATTGACTGGGATAGGCTCCCCTTGCAACTCAGATCAGGGCAAGTGGTTAGAAGATGGATGGATTTGTAGGTTAACCGATCCTGCTCCACTGGTCTATATGATGGTGGGAACTAAATAACCTCATTAGTGTCACTATGAAAGAGATATATGAATGTTGGAAGCTGGCTGAGTCGTCTGCATGTACTAATGAGATGGATTCCCTTTCAAAGCTGTGCATAAATCCTCATGTGTTGCAGCACCAAGAGCTTAACCAGACACAGGAATCACAGGGCATCCTTGGGGGGAAAGAGAACATTCGCACTCAGCTAATAATCCAGCCAGGGCGGCACAACCTGGCGTCGGCGCTGAATCAGGCATCAGCCAAGAAAGGGAACCCCGGCACTCTGGCCCCAGGTAAGTCCACTCCAGCCCCACGGCTCACCTGCTCCAGCTACTCCAGGGTGTGTGTGCGGCGTTATCCAAGTTCCCCTTTTCAGTAGTTGTTCCTGCTCCCCTGCCCAGGTTATTCTGGGCCTTTGAAGGAGATCCCTCGTGAGAAGTTCAACATGACAGTGATCCCAAAGTCCTACTGCTCCCCATGGAGAGCAGCTCTCGGAAACAATGAGGAACTCCTCAATACTCTTAACACCCAGGTTCCCGAGCCACCTCAGAAACTCCAGCCAGCCAATTACAGATGCTTCAACAGGTGAGTTTAGGAAACACAACTTTAGATTCATCAACCATTCTCCAAAACTGAGCAAAACAACGGTCCCTTCATAGACAATGACCACCTACAAGTTGACGCAAATAGGCAGTCATGCACCGTTCAAAGTCGGAAACATACGACAAACTACTTTTTATTAACTTAAAAGGGGCTCTGAGCTTAGCTTGGCACTTGTTCATATTTCCATTCCGTCGTCCAAGTGGAAACCAGATCATGGTTTGAGCTGCAAACTTCTTGGGCTACAGTCATCTAGTGTCTATTTAAATCATGGAGTGGAAAGACAACACTCTGAGCCACTGCGTAACTTTCAGTACCCCCGGAGAGACCGGGCACACCAGGGATCGCATTTCCGAACTGCAGAGAACATTGCGTCACGTTGCTGAGATAGTCAAAAGAACAATGTATAGCTTCTTTACGTGGTTTTTGGGGAGTCAGACATATTTTTTAATGCTTGATCCAGGTTCATCACGACAGTTGTTCCAGGCTATGAGGTAAAATGTTAAGAAACATCTAAGGGGGCAGCTAGGAATGCTTAGGCATGGAAGCTTAATCCTCAAAATCACTTAATAATACAGTCAGGATTCCCCAATTCTGGCAGAATAAATTTCCATGACTTTTCCAAAACTTTTCCAGTACCATAAGGACATTTTCTGAAACCCACAAGTTTGTAAAACTAAAGTAGACTGAACAGTATTTGTCTAATGTAGTTACTATTGACTTAAACTCATACATTTCCGTTAGCGCTTTGCGGAACAAGGCGAGAAACAAAAATGAACAAGGCTAGTTTTCAAACCTTTTCCTCTCTATCCAAGAATTCCAAAGCTTATCCAGGGCCTGGAAAAACTATTTCAAAATTAAAAACCTTTTCCAGGTTTTCCATGACCACAGGGTACTCTGTACAGTGACAGACTAGGAAACCCATGACTATTTATAAGGACACTACACTGCTCTCTTTGGATGAACTCAGCAGCATCCATAGTACTTAAATTTCAGTAGCTGCTGCAAATGTACATAATAAAGAGTATGACTACAATCCAGATACCTCCTATTCCCCAGAGCACCAGTACCTTTTGGAGGACCCACAAGGATGAAGGTAATCTCACCGATCCAGGTGTTTGAGCACCAGGAAACCCCACCAGAACCCAGCCAGACCTGGGAGCGCCTGGCACATCGCCCCAACTTTAACCGGGCGCCCCGTGGCTGGGGAAAGCTGTACTCCCCAGAGTCTAATGAACTGTGAGCCGGGGCAGAGAAAGGCTGACAGGCCCAAGCGGCACTATGAGGGGCTGAATGACCGGACTATCACCTAACGGTTCTTACGATACTCAACAATGACACCGTCCATGTTCCAGCATGTGGGAAAACCTGAAAAAATTACTTCTACAAAGGCTCCACGTGAAAGACCTATGAAGACAGCCTTTGGGTTGAGTCTGAGATAACAGCTGTGTCTTCCAGCCTCACACTATACAACATACCAGGTCTGATCTCTGTTGCTTAGGACACAAACATCTTTGGAATCCATGCCTTTCACAGCAGGACAGGCATCCCCAATAATACAGACATAACCCTACCCCTGCAAAAGCAAGCAATGGAATACCCCCAGATCTTCAGAGTCACCTGTTCCTCATCAGAATACCAACATCAATACACAAGCACACAATCTATCCCAGCAGTGCTAGATTAATTATTGCACAGGTCAAATTAGATACCTAAATCTTGCTGCTGTTTTTTTTATTTAGTTATGTTTTTATAAATAGATGAATGATATTAATACAATCCTGTTCCAGAAATGAGTATGACTAAGAACAAGCAAAATCAAATTGTAAAAATTCTGTTTATAGCACCTAGCTGCAGAAGGTGCAAAAAAAAAGGTTATGTTTTGCTGCACCGCTGCCTATTGTCCAAAGGAGTTTGTCTGTAATAATGGAAAAAAAATGACCTGTGAGAAATAAATCACTATGACACCTATTTTTTATTGAAAAAAGTTTTATACGTCAAAGAGAATGTCTGACAGACGACTGGCAGACAGGGGTATGTTCCGGACCTGAAAAATGTCGAAGGAGGAATCACCCCTGACGCCCACTCCTGCTTCAGAATTCAACTGGTATAAGGAAGACATTTAGAAAACACTGCTGAATGTTTACACATCTTAGACACATATCCAAGACTTAAAACAAAAGTCCGACTATCAAGTTACAAATGCAGGAGCTAAGTGACAATACGGTTTCCATCAGTAAATATATGAAATAGGTTCTTTAAAAGGGTCCAGCAAATAGGCTTTAAGCAAGACAAGCAAAGCAGAAAATATGCCTCCATGTTCAGCACTCGGCAAAAGTCCTATTTCCTGGCCAGTGAGTCACATTGAAGGTCACATGGAAAGTCACAATTCCTGTATTGAGCTGTACTTGTCTTCTGGCATCCCGTTGACTCCGTATGGGTCCAATCATTCTCACCATCCTTTTCACTGAAATCAGCATCCTTCTGCCCCACCTTCCTAAAAACCACATCCAACAAACCAACTCCGACCCCCAAACACAAAGCAGTACTACGGGCAGAGACATACAGATGAGGAGACCGTTAACACTTGAGGGACACGGCTATGGTTTACACATAGCACAGATCTAAGGGTCTCACATAGATTTAACCCATTTTAGAATTTAGACTGACACAGATGACCTCAATAAAAGTCAATGGTTTCTGCAAAACAATACAATTCAAGTCAAGTAACTGCCTGATAACTTAAAAACCAGAAGCCTGGGGAATGTTTTAATTTATATGAATTAGCTTCAATTAGAGTTAAAATTTGAAAAAGTATCAAGTAAATGTGGAACCAGCCATTTTAAAAGCCATTTCCCACTTTAAGAGACTAGAGAGCTGTGGGACCCCAAGGCAGCCGTGAAGCTAGGATCCACCGTGACGGCTGGCGTGGGCACCCATGCGCTGAGGATCTTGGGAAGGGTAATGGATCTGACCAGGAGGTCTCAAGGACATGGGTGGAGGTGGAGGAGGACCCATGGAACCCATGGAATGAAACATGGGAGGCCCAAAACCTGAAACAAACAAAACAGGCAAATAAATAAATGCGTCTACACTACTTAATTAGTAGGCTTAGAGGACCACAGCAAGCCCGCAGTACCTGGAGGCGGTGGATTTGTGATGCCAGGTGGCGGAGGTAGGCTCATGTTCATGATGGAGGGGGACGTGCTGGGGCCCAGGTTGAAGTAGTTGGCAGAAGTGTCTTCTTCTGATGATGGGGGTGGGGGCAGAGCTGTAGACAAGAATAAGCCGCCATGGATGAGACACTAAATCAGGGAGGTATTCCACAAAGCAGGATTTCTTTCCTAGCTAGATAACTTGTCAGATTTAAGGTAGTCCGAGCTAGAACGACTTCATATTTGTTCACTTACATTTAGCCCAGACTACCTTAAATCCAACAAATTTTCCGGCTAAGCAAGAAATCCTGCTTTGTGGAACACTCCCCAGAAGCAAGCTGATTCTACAAAAGAGCTTCCCAGAATCAGTGCCTGCAGTCTTGAGGCTCTGTCTGTGTATGAATGTTAAACTAATCATATGCATCACTCCAATTTAAAAGTGCCCCCCCCCGGCTGTCTGGACTAAGTAGATGAACATTCTCATGCAGTCCAGGGATGAAATGTCTCTTTCACCTCCAGGAAGACCGGGCACCAGCTCCAGTTTCATCCCCGACTCGCTCAGCCCATCCCTGTCCTTCTCCTTCCCACGTGCTGCCTGGGACCTGAGACAAAGACAAATTCTAGCTGTAAAGCTCAGAGCGCCCCCTCCAGGAATGGGTAACAGAGGTCAGCAGGACAAAATCATGACTCATGACCCGAAGGTTCACTACAGGTCGACCACAAGAGGAAGCCGGGCGCCGTCCTCACCTGCCCCACTTGACGGTGAGCCTTCGGCCGTTGATGATGAGCTTGTTGAAGGACTTCTCGGCGGCGAGCTCAGCCGACTGCCGGGTAGCGAACTGGATGAAGGCACACTGCTGCCTCTGGACTATGGTGGTGGTTCGGATCTCCCCAAACTGGTAGAAGTGGTTCCTGAGAAATGGAAGAAACCAAACACGGGATTCAAAACAAAGATATTATCTGGACCCGCTCTGCCATCCAATAAAAACAGCCTCTTGCTATTGCTTAGATCAGCCGGCCCTGCCTGCTTATGGGTCCAGGTCCAACTAGGAAAAACACGGGCTCTCACCTGAGGTCCATCTCTGTGATTGTGTCTCCTAGTCCACCCACATACAGAGTGGTGATGGTCTTGTCTTCAGGCGGGTCCAGCCGGGGCATGGCAGAGGCCCGTTTCAGCAGCTTGTCGGCCACAGGGTCATTGATGCCGTAGTAACGGTCCTTAATGTTCTGGTCAGCCAGGGGATCGTCTGGGTCTGTGGGCTTCTCATGCCTGGAGGTAGGTGGACAAAGTACATGCAAATGAACGGAAACACTAGTTATAAAAAAGTAATATAAAAATGACTACATGCCACAAAAAAAACTTTTATAAATGTGCCGATTTAAAACATTACGGAATTTTTTTAACATTACATTATTCAATTAGTATTTCTTGTGTAATGGCACCCCCTACAGTACATAAATAATACTACACTGTCTAGTATTACACTGTCACTATCTCATGGTCACTGGGCAAGCTTGGTTCAGGCTATCAATAATCTTGATAAATATTGCGATTGTAATTACTAATTACTTAACATTATATGAATATGTAAAAAAAAAAAACTTCAAATGAATGAATGACTGGCTGAATAAAGAGTCTAATTCCGCTGCTTCTGCATGACACCCAGCATGTACTCAGACAATCAAAATCATTCTCATCCTTCGTGTTTGACTCACTCTGTCTGATGCATTTCTGAGAAATTTAACAAAAATGAGTAAGGGGTTGAATAGAGAGCAAAAACAAATTTGTCTTCCACTGTATAGAAATATTTTGGATTCCACAGAGAAGATATTGAACAAGATGTGATTTGTAACACCAGCTAATCTGACAGTCTCTACTGGTACACATAGTCACAGTTTATTTTGGGTAAACTTTCAAATCTGTTCTGCTTTATAAATTTCAGTGTTTATTGCAAAATATCACCACAGTTTATACAAGCAGATATTACTGATGTAACTCCAATAAGGTGATTTCTGGTTGGGTTGGAAGGGTTTGAGACTCAAAGGGATCGTCTTATCGTGCAAGTCATTGCACTCGCCCACACCCCCCCCCCCCCACCGGCAGCAGGCACGAGGTTGGGGGGGGGGGGGGCGCTCACCTGTAAGGACACTCCTCCCCTCTCTTGCACTCGCCCTTCACCCAGAAGGAGCAGATGTGCGGCCGGTTCCTCTTGTAGTACGGCGTGGTGCGGGCCAGCTTCAGCAGCATGTCACTGGAGCCGGGAACCTTGCCCAGCTGGCCCACAGGTCTCGTCCCGTCCGAGGTCTGGATCTGCAGGGGTAAAGGTCAAGTCAGATCAGCAGAGATTCCAGACCGACGTCTTCAGTGACTGACAGTAACGTTCACACATCAATCGCAGAAAGATGGTTAGAAGGCTTTCATTCTGCTCTGCACGTTTACATTTTGAAACGGATCAGGACAAAAGGGCAAAAGGGAGAGAGAGTCGGCAAGATAATTCGCTTTAAGTTTCAAGCAGGAGCCAAGCAATGCAGCCTTAGAACAGAAGAATAATTTTCATCACAAGTCCAGCCAAATAGAGAAATTAGATTGAGTTTTTTTTTTCTTGCTCAAAAATAGTACTGGCTTTTATTTAATAACACAGCCAGTTTCTGACTAAGTCTGACCATGTAGAAATGCTTCCCAGTAAACAACCTGCAAAAACGCCAAGCCATGTGATTGATCTGAGGCTACCAGCATCTACTACCAGCATCGTGTATACATTTTAGAGGAAAATGCTTTGTACAATTTACACCAAAAACGCAGATCTTGACTAAGGAATACAAAAAATTTCACGGGATTCAAAGTTCTCCAAGGAATGGACCTTCAGAGGGTGACACCAAACGGGTTGTTTAAAAAAAATAAGGTTATAAAAAGTGATACAAGCAAATACCAGTGTGAGCAGAAAAACAAAGGGGGGGGGGGGGATGCCACACATTCCAAATGATGTCTACTTTAATGAAACACCTTTATTAAATTCTGGACGGTTTTCTATTTTCAGCTAGAAAACGTCTAACATCTGTCACTGCCGACGGCAAATGGGCCTCATTTCTGCATGTTTTTCCCGGGCTATCCTAAGGTAAACTTAGCTGCATTGCTCCCTGACACATTTGCATCTGTTAAGCAGCCAGCGTGACATACAAGCAGAGGAGATAGCAAACTGTCAAAATAAAAAAGTTGTCAGGAAGCCAACTAGGCCTAATTGCGACTAGGCTGACCTTCCAATGAATGCCCATTAAGTTAGCGACAGAGCAAGAGCTACAGTACAAAACGATGACATGAGTGTAAAAACACAAAGCATCCAGTACATACGAGCGAACATAACTAAAGAGGAGCAGATGGAGACTGGACAGGTCAGTGGCAAGATGAACTAGTGTGGAAAAGCTGGGCTTTGAGGCATTATTTGAATGTTGACACACCATTAGTCAACAGCCTGGCTATTTCACATTCACAAATAAAACCTGCATTTCTATTCATTTTGGGCAGGGCAACTTTCAATAAAAACTAAATATTCACAGGCTGCAAGCTTGTTTCACTGAGCAGCACCGTTCACTTCTACTTAGTTTACAGCATGTCAATTTCTGTTCAGTTTTCCATAAACTCTCACTCTCCACCTGCTAACATGTAACAAGCCTTTGTGTTAAGGGTGTAAATCACTGGTGCCAAGGTGATTCACTTATGATTATATTGGGATGGTTTACTGCATGAGAAACCTTTAATTCCCATTTCATTTGATGAATTGGTTATTCTGAGAACGTAAAATTCAAAACTCACTTCACTGAAAGGGGGGGGGGGGGGGAGGAATGCGCAAACATAGAGACGCAAATACAAAAACAAGGAATAAGGAAAAAAGGAGCAAA
>JAODKE010000002.1:20313427-20330093 GCA_026779605.1 Mormyrus hasselquistii
TTTGTGTAGTTTTGTTTTTTTTTGTGGATGAGTGATCATAGAGAAAAAAAACAAGAGGCGGGGGGGGGGAGGGGGGGGGGGGGGGGCGGGGGGGGAATCGGAAATATAAGGACCGAAACTTAATTACAGAGTATGAAGGCAATACGATGTAGAGCCTCAAAACAAAAACAAAACTGCCAAAAGGCAATTATTGATCTGTACAGAGAGAAAAAAAAAATAGCACACAAAGAAAGACCTACTGATGTCAGCAAGGCTAGCTAGTGGCGCACCCATGCGGCTAACCTCTTAGCCACTTTTGTCGAAAGGGAGTTGGGGGCATTTGTCGACAAAGAAACCCACCCAGCTTGTGGCACAGATTAGCAGAATAACGTCACATCATTCTCTATTCTGTGGAAAATGAAACATCGATCTTCGGGCCAGATTTCATAATGAATTATTAATCCTGCGAGCTTGTCCTCCGTCATGGAAAACGGCTGACAATCCGGTACGATCATTTCCATTATTTCAGTTGCCGTGCCTTTAGCACAGATGCTGCTAACTTTTAATAAAGACAACGTTTTAATAAAGTCGGCAATACTGGACTGACATCGAACCCAATAACTTGATTTTTATTAAGCAAACATTGATTTGTCAAACCATCTATCACGCATCACTACATTACATTTTACATAGCCAGCTGGTCATCCCAGAGCCTTCACCATTGCTACCGTAACTAGCAAACATGACTTTTTTTTGCACTATAAAAGAGGTGTTTTCCAAAAGCATCGTGGCGTAATGATTATGTTAGCCATTAGTGAGCACTCTGCGCTAGAAAATGACAAGTTTCCCAAAAGCGTGAGCCCAAAGATCCATGAGTAGCGCTTCCTTTATGAATATTAATGAGCCTAACCCTACTACCTGTGCCCTGGAAATTCACCTGCTCGCCATGCTGCTTTGCACGTCTGTCGCAGCATGGAGTATTTTGCCTCCAGAATTAATTGTAACTGATTCAGATCAAAGAAGTCGAGTCACCATAGATAGCTTGTCAGCACAGATTCATTATAATGCATATTTATACCCCTACTTTGTGTGGTGACATAGATACATATTTTTAATGATCACAGAACACACCTTTTTTGTGTTTTTCACCACTCGTTTGAGGATGGCGATGGGAGGGGTCACTGCCAAGAACACAGCTAAAATGAACAAACAAATCTAGATTTCTGCCCATGGCACTGGTTTGACAGCACAACCTTGTCTTTACACAGGATAAAGGAAAAATAAATTGCCCTTCGCAGCTGGCTCTCAGACACTCCCCCTAAAAAAATCTGTCAGCGTTTCGCCCGTTCTTAACAAGGCATACATGTGACAAAGGATCCCCATTTTAGGTGATATCACCAACATAAATGTCCACAACAAGCCCCATTTCACTCCACTGAAACCACAACTAAACATACAATCTAAAGTGCCTTTGAATTAGCAAGAAAATGCATCCGTCCAATGAAACATTAGCCTACTAAATGTCATCTATTTTAAATCAGTATGGACAGGGCAAAATGTTCTTAAATCAGAGACAGTGTGGACTTGTGGAACAAGCCAGGGACCCCTCTCCCCAGCAAAATGACAGGCTTGGAGGGTCAAAAAGTCAGGAAAAAGTGGGACACATCCACAGCTGAATAAAATGCCATGTGGGCACCCCAAACTCGGTATTAACATTCTGAGGGATGTGCCAACAAGGTCACATGACCACAATGCAGGCCGCGCGCTCGAGGCTTTATGTTACGCCTGCATATTCCCCTTGAGTGACACTCTACCTCTCTCTCCATGTTCTGGGTGTAGTACTCCTTGTTCACATCTGATTTTGGCATGTCATCCTTGACCGCCAATCCCGTGTCGCGCACCTGGATTGGCAGGCCTGACAAAACACATTCATTGACAAAACACGTTATTTGTGAAATTTACAAGGCATAACGAACAAAATCAGAAATACTTAAAATTCATATGACCACACGACATGGAATAAATTAGCATTTCATAAACTGACTGGGAAATACACTTGTAAGGTAAGGCAGGCCTCCTGTCGAGCGGGGACTCACCAAACTCGAGGTCCAGCAGGCACGTCTGACACACGTTCTTCATCTTGCTGCACGTCTGGCACACCTCAGTCTTCTTGAAGCGCATTCGCACCCCTGGGCACCAGCGGAACACCGTGAAGGGCCGTGCACAGATCTGCGGGGAGGTGGGGGGGAATGAGTCTGCGCCACAACATTTCAGGCACACAATTGCAGTATAATGGAACTCAAACTGGCCCTCATCCAGAGCCAGGATCACACAACATGCCAAACACAAAAACACAATGCCTCAAGCACGTGACTGTCGCTCTTTCGAACTGCATGTGTTCACTAGAAGTACCACTATATTGGCAGCTGAGAAAGAAAAAAAACACAACAAACTAACAACAATTGGAAGCAAATGAAAACATAATGACTGAAACAGGGTCCAGCTCCTTACCTTGCACTCCTTCCCATACTTTTCTTTGGTCTATGGAGGGATTGAAAAACACACACACACCATTCACATTAGCATGACAGGTGACTTTTTACAAAGTTAGAAGGGAGTCTATTCTGAGGAGAGATTTACAACATGATGAATTAGGGAATCATTTTATAAGTGATCAATGGTCAAGAGACATGCATGCACACATTAAAGGATGCCAAGCAAATGTGGCCACTGCTAGTTAGCCTTCTTACCATACGGATGTAGGGGTTTTCCCCCAGACAAGTCTGGCAGAGGATGGGAAAATCCTGCATAAAAAGTATACAAAGAAACAATCACACCACTTACCAGTTAACTATAATGGGTCTGGACATACGGAAAACTTACTAATAACTTTTGCAGATTTCAGGACTGCGGGATTACGCATTCCTCAATTATGGTATGAAAAGTATGCCTGTTAAACTTAATCTGAAGCAGGCAGTGCCCCGGTACCACCCAACAGCCCAAAACGAGTAAAGTCTAAAGAAGTGGGTGTACAGAATTACCCAGAAAAAATAACATCCACAGTTAGCAAGAGACTCATGTCAAGCTACAACTGGGTTGAATCATAATTCTTACAGAAACACGACCAATCCGGGGACTACCACAACATAATCTGAATTACTGTTTTTAAAAACCTGACACTGTTTTGCAGTTATTTGTAAATAGAACACCAACAACTATTAGGAAGTCAATCCCTTGGAACAAACGAGGACACTAGAGGGACTAAAACTCGATGTCTTGCAAGCTGAAGCCGCACTGCTCACGATTTTACGATGTCCATATAGTGTGCAGTGCCTGCAATGGGGCAGCTGTACGGATATCACTGTTTTAGGCAGCTTTATACTCCATACCAACAGTGAAGTGCACTGCTAATTATTTATAATGCCATTTCTACGAGGACCGAGGCAACATATTGTGAGATCTTAAAGATAAAAAAAAAAAAAAAAAAAAGTGAAATGAAAACTATGTCCCCTAAGAGACGCCACAACCCATGAAATAAACTCGACAGCCCTCTAGCATATGCTAAAGTAAAACAATATCTGTTTAGACATGGTAAGGATACTGCACTGCCGGCTATTTAATTATCACTGACAAAAATAAAACTATGTAATATCAAAAATTACGAGACTACATGGAGCACATTATAGACAAAATCAGCTAAAAGACCCAACAAATGCACATAGAAATACACATGCTCTTTCCTCCATCTCTGACTAAACATCATTGGAGGTTAGCAGGCCGGCTAACTCAAAAGCAGGCCCATAACTCAACTTCTAGATTGTAAATTGGCAAATAGACTTATTTAATAGGATTACAATACTTAAACACGTATGACCGTGTAATGAAAGAAAATTGTCTTGTGTTTTTCAAACGTACCGCATCTTCCCAGTTTTGCCGGTTGTACGTATTGGATCCTAAAGACGTCGCCATCTTTGGCTAAGCTGTCCCAAAATGCAACGCGCCAGCCTGTCAGTATCCCAGAGTGCAGTGCATGAATCATAGGTACCGTATATCATTCGTTAATTTATATTTTGATAAAATGTCGCCGGGTAATTACCGTTATAACTTGATGTGGTCTTGTTTGTACACAATTGCAATATTTCTCGCATTTCTCGTTTGCAATAGGCATATCTGTTTAATTGCGTCTGTCGGCTTCATTAATATCTATATATGGCACAAAAGAGCTTCACCTTAACATCTGATTCCTCGATTTTATTAATATTTGTTATTGTTATTAACAAACATTACTATTTTTTATTGTTTTAAATTTATTATTATTTTATTTGTCTGTTGCTGTGAAATGCTGGGGTAGACTGAATGACTGAAGAAAACATGGATTAGATCGGTTGTGCATTTGTAATTCTGTATTTCTTCACACATATCTTTGTGGACATCACCCTCTGCCACTCACCCGTCGATCCACCTTACGATTGCTTATCCAGTACAGAGTTATGGGGAACCTGTACCTGATTAGAGCCTGAAGCCTATCACAGGCAACATGGGGCACAAGGCTGGTTTAAAACCAAAACACATCCTCAGAGTCTCACACACTATGGATGCATTACAAAGGGATGCCAACTCTCACGCATGTGTCGTGACACTCATGTTTTCATACTCTCACGGTCACGCAAGAAATTTTACGGCAACTCTAAATTATTCCTTTATAAACCTAAAATCAGCTACATCGAAAGCGTTGGGGCAGCAAACCATACGGACTATTTACAAGGTAATAAAACTGTTACATAAATCTAAATGCATGTTCATATGTGTGCAGATTTGTTTCAAATTGAAAATGCCACTCCAGCCAGCTGACCAAAGCTGGCAACCCTAATTACCTTTCATCCTTCAGAAGTTCAGCCTGGCCACATTTATGCCTAGTCGACTTCCCAACAACATCTATGTCTGTAATGTGCTATTTGCCCCACTTGTACATTTCTGGACAAAAGCATCTGCTACATAAAAAAATGTAAAAGTTTCATACATGATTCTAAGCAGAATGATTCCAAGTTTAAGCCTAAAAGACAACGGACAGCTGTGCCTTTATCAGCTTAGGACACAGCAGCATCTTTGTTGATTAAAACAAAAGAATGGGCAGCTCACATTTTCATGCGAGAGGAATTTTCATGTGACTGAGGAATTACAGCTGTCAGCCAAGACCCCAGAACCTCGTGTGTATGATTTTCCACACAAGTGCTAGGATAACCTGAATTTCTCTGTGAAGTCTTTAAGGTGAGGGATTAGCAGCTACAGGAGATCCAAGCCTCCGGTTTATCCACCGACCGGCTATATAATAGGCAGAAACAATGCTCTCCATTCCCTGAAAAGACTGCAGGCAGCAAGCTTAAGGCATGGAGTGAACAGAGAGGGAGCAGGAGAGCTGGAATGGGGTCAGAGCTGGATATACAGGGTGGTGGAATTTGAAGAGCAATCCCAGGATTACTGTGACAGTTCTGAAGCCCGCACTGGAGTTCCTGCCTGCACTGGAGTTCCTGCCCGCACTGCCTCCTTCTTTTAAGTAGATCTACTTCAGTTTACTTTGTATGTGATTAGCAGCCAAGGGAGGTAAAGAAGCAATTATCAGGTTGAGGATGTTAAAGATTAGGGATAAACGCTAATGGAGATGTAAGCCTCCCATGTTTGTTCAAAGGTGCGGGACGGCATGGTCTGGCTGCTGGAGGAGGATTAGAAGAGCCGGTGTGTGGAGTCGCTTGTGTGTTCGGGGGAATGCCTGCTGAGGGAGGTCAGAGGGAGGGGGGCAGCCGGTGAAAGCTTGGGGGGGTGGGAAAAACCTAACATGCGGTGCACATATCTCCCTCCATCCCCTCCCTCAAGATGATCTGACCTGGATTTCCCCTCACATTACCAGTGACACGTTTAAAAATGAGGCGTTCAACAGAGGACACTGCTGATCGATGTATTCCATCTTCCCTGGTTTCGCTTAGTAAAGAAGGATGGGGATGGAAATGTAGCCACAGGACATATAGTAAGCCCCCCCCCCCCCCAGGCAATCAATGTATCAACTTTCACATTGTCATGATTGCTCGTTCAGGTTCTATCATTTGACAAGCTACCAATTTTGGCAGCCTGAGGCACACAAGACCAAAAAGCTGTAAAAAATGTTTACTCATCCACATACTTGTCTCGTGTAAATATTTGTTCAACTAAGCATGAAATGTATTTGTTTTTAAAAATAGCGCCGCGCTTGCAGTGTTACAATAACACTCTCAGCACCATTGTTTACCCAAAAGCACATTGGTCATTACTGGGAAAACATGCCAGAAAAGAGAACAGCCTCCCTGTTATTAAACTGCTACCCGCTGAATAAAATTTCTCGCCTGAAGGCTTCTACCAACCCTGGCACTCCATCTTTAAAGAGGCTGTGGAGTTGAAGATGCTTATTCAAGTGGACGGTGCTGCCGAGGAGCTTTTTAACGTCAGTGGTTCAGCTCGCTGGACGTTTCACACTCTCTGGTCAGACCTCCCAAGCCAGTTATTAATGAGTGCTGATCAATGGTGATGTCCAAGAGCATTAAATTGCCAGTCCAGGGAAACCTCATAAGTAACAGTGACGATAAGGATAATGTGTGGCTAGGCAGGTTAGACATGTACCCATGCTCAGAAGGTTGCTGGTTCAAATCCCAGGACCAGTAAATCGACGCTATAGTTGGGCCCTTGAACAAGACCCTTTAACCCCCAACTCCAGGGCCACTGAACACTGGTTGACCCTGCACTGTGACCTCAAGTGTGCTCTGATCTGCAGAATATGTGTGTCTTACAGAGAGCAGTACAACCTTTGGATGCTGTAACCAATACCTTGATTGTCAGAGACCTACACTCTTGTTTCAGTCAAAGTCTTTGTAATGGTTTGAGACAGGAAGCAAAAAGTAATTTCTTTGACGTCAAGAGCAGACGTAGGCAGGTGCTTTGCTCCATGCCTGAAAGGGCTTTGTTTATCATAAGAACATAAGAAATATACAAACGAGAGGAGGCCATTCGGCCCATCATGACCCTGCTGTGTTCTGTACCCAGCTACTTTCTTCCTGATGTTTGACTCCTCCCTCTCTCTCCTCATCTTTATCCTCGACTTTGGCTTCGGATGTGAACTTCTGTCAAATCCTGCATCATTATCACTAACAAATCAGGGTCACCACTAGAGCACAGAAACACAGGAACTGAGATGGAGGATAGGACACCAGTCCACACACACACACACACACACACACACACACACACATTTAACTATGCACACTAATGGTCATTTAACAACCTTGAGAACACGTGCCAAGGAGAATGGGCAAAATCTGCACCAAGCCAACACGACAAATTACATTTGCATTACATTACAATCATTTATTTGGCAAATGCTTCTTTCCAAAGTGACTTATAGATCAGCTTATGATTCTCCTGGAAGGGGGAAACGTCTCTTCTCCTAAAGCTGGTTTGACCAAACAGAGCATGCATGGATCTGAATATTAAAGCATATCTTACAGCATTTTCTTTAGCTACATTTTCCCTGATGTAATAGTAAATGACAGCAAAAACTGGTCTTGCCCGTAAAAACTTTTTGGCTTTAGAAAAAAAAAAACAAATTTATCATGAAATGGGACTGTATAGAAATGATCTGGGAGCATTTTATATATATGAATATGTAAATTAGGAATATTTATACATGTATTTTTGCAGATCTGCCCCTTAAATACATTTCATGTGTCACATTCTTTATTTAGTCTTGTTTCTTCACTTCACACAGGGGCTGATCTTGGGGCTGCTGCTGCGCCGATATTCAAAATATCAAATATTATAAATACCCACTTGACTGCTTAAATTTGGCAGCTTCCCAGCCAAATGCACTATACTGGAACTGGGTATACCCATCCATCCATCCTCTATAGCTGATTATCAAATGCAGGGTGAGCCTGGAGCTTATCTCAGGAAGTGCAGGGCACAATGGATGCCAGTCTAATAGCAGGCATGCACACAGATGCCAGTTTGCTTAACTGCATAATTTTGGACTGCAGGAAGAAAGCTGAACATCCAGAGAAAATCCATGCAAATTACGCAAACATCACACTCACAGAGCGGGGGCCTGATTCAAGCCCTTAGCACCAGAGATGTGAGGTGACAGTGTTATCTACTGAGTCACCATGTCATCCTCGCAGACCCTTAAGTCAACTTTGTGGTTCTGATCTCCAGTGGAGGACCCACTGTTAATGGCTGATTGAGAGGTTACCCCAAAAACCCGCACCCACACTGGTCCTACTTGGACCAGATTGCCCACCCCTGCTCTACAGGGTGTGTGCCAAAGAGTGGTCAGGCGGAGGGGCATTAAGCACGTCAAAGCAGACCACCTAAATTTAATTTGGGTTAGAAAAGTCAATTTCCAGCAGCTCAGCACTCAAAGATGTGAGGCCACCCTTGTATACCCCCCCCCCACACACACACACACAAACACACATTTTTACTTAGTTTCTCCAACTGTACAGTCATTAAAGGGGAAGTGGATGTTGCAATGGGCCAATAAAATCCAATTCAACCAAGCAGATGTCATTACATGCAGAAATCCCTAACTTCCCCGGCATGTTTTAAAAAATCCACAGTCATCCTGATTCCAAAGGGTAACAAGCCCTCAAGCCTCAATGACTATCACCCTGTGGCCTTAGCATCCCTTGTCATGTAGATGTTTAAGAGACTTGCTAAGAACTTCATCTGTTCTTCCATCCCTAACTACATCGACCCACTCAGGTTCGCCTACCACACCAACAGATCCACCGAGGACGCCATGTCTCATGTCCTACATACTACCCTCACTCATGTGGATGGATAGAGGGGAATTATGTGAGGATGCTGTTTATACACTACAGTTTAGCATTCAACACCATAGTCTTTCTAAGACCACCAAGCTGTGGGATCTGGGATTGAGTGACCAGCTGAGCAGATGGATTCTGGATTCTCTTACAGGAAGACCCCGGGTGGTGAGAGTAGGCAGCTGTGTATCCAGAGCAATCACCCTCAACACGGGAGCTCCGCAAGGCTGTGTCTTGAGCCTACTGAGGCACACCCTCTACACTTACGACTGCATAGCCACACTCAGCTCAAATTCCTATGTGAAATTTGCCTACGACACAGTAGTGCTCGGCCGCATCTCCAACGATGATGAGTCGGCCTACTTGAAGGAAGTGGAGAACCTGGAAAGCTGGTGGTAGCATGAAAGTCTCCAGCTGAATGTCAGCAAAACAAAGGAGCTGATTGTGGACTACAGGAGGCAGCAGGGCTCTTACACACCTGTCCACATCAATGGTGCTACAGTGGAGAGGGTGAGCACCTTCAAATACCTAAGCGTCCATCTACAGGAGGACCTCACCTGGTCCACACACACACACACACACTCTGGTCAGCAAGGAGAGGCAGAGGCTCTGCCACCTGAAGCAGCTGAGGAGGTTTAAGGTCTCTCCTGTCCTTAAGGCCTTCTACTCGGCTGCCATAGAGATCATCCTGACCATGAGCATCACACCGTGGTTTGGGAACTGCTCTGCCCAGGACCAGAAAGCCCTGCAGAGGGTGGTTAGAGCAGCTGAGTGCTGCAGCAGGTCTGCCCTTCTCTCCCTACAAGACATCTACACCAGTCGCTGTAGGACCAGAGCAACAAAAATCTCGAAGGATCCATCCCAACTCAATAACTATCCGTTTTGATGGCTGAATTCAGTCAAATGCTTCCGCAGCCTTATGACCAGAATGAAAAGGACAAGGAGGAGCTTTTTCCGACTGGTCATAAGGCTCTTAAACGAGGATAGTTCTCATTGCCCCTTGGTCTCCCACCAGACTCTACAGTGACTCTTCAGCACTGTAACAATGACATATCCTGAGTACTGCTTCATACTGTCCAAATTGTTGGCACATACCTCATGCCTCTTGCACATTGCACAGCAAAATACCTCTTACCCTTACACTTATGTATAGATTATTTACAGCTGAACATCTCATATATGTTATATTATAATTTTTCTTATTTTTTTCTCTATTTTGTTACCATGTGCAGCTGCTCGGAGTGACCAGGGTTACATTCTACTACGTGCTGTATGTGTACAACTGTGTATCTGACGAATAAACCTCGGGAATCTCGAAAGCCCAGCCCCATCCATTGAGCCCAGGTTTTCCAAGGGCGGCTCGCTGGATACAAATATTTTTTTACATCTCCCACCATCAGCCAAGGTGAGAAAGCGTGCCCTCCTTCTCTCGCAGCTCTCGCTAGCGGCCTGGGCGGGAAAACGACTCGTGTTGGAGGACTCATCAGTTATGGCTGCCACCACTGTCTCATTGGTCTGTTTGTGTGACTGCATCATGTGACCCGGAATCCAATTTCTAATTCGGTGGCAACATTTCCGTTGCCTCTGCCCAGTCCTGTCCTGCTGTACTAACGCAATAACTTGGATTAAGACATTAGTAGACCAAATGAGTATGAGTCAACCGAAAGTTAATCACGCCTCTGCCTCCGGGAAAAAGGAAATCAAATAAAATACCGAAGAAAACTACCCTCTGAGAAGCAGGGGCAGGTCTGTTGTTTCCGGGGCCTCACTCCTCTCCCGGGAGTGTATTGACTGTTTTTGGCCAACAGCCCCCCCCCAAACCTCAGGGGCCCCCACACAAATGTGTGGTTTGAGTGGGGGGGAAGCACTACCATAGCTGAGAAGTAACTTTGTCACGTTTTTTTTCACATCTTAAGGTTTTCAATTAGAGCACATTCCGCAGCAAGACTCGCCACAGAAAACTAGTGATTCATTCATTCTTCTGGTATCTGGGTCTGGGATGTTTTTTAGTGAGTAACCAGACAACACATTACACAGCTTGATGTCAAGACACCGCAGAGTAGCACAGACTGCGCACCTCCCATTGAGAATGGAACATCACGGGTTATCCCCCCCACCCCCACGCTTTTCTCCAGTAAAAGCCTTTCATAAATAGCCTGCCAATTTGAATGCCTCATTTTATCTACCAAGTTACAGAGAACGGAATATGAGAACGCAGGTAATAAAATTTGATGCATCCGACACGATTCAAATGCACTTAAAAGATGACTTAAAGAAAGGTATCATTAGACTTCTGTTACCTATTACGTATATTCTGAAAGATATCCTTAGATTATATCGACCCTCTATGAAGCTGAATGCATTTTATTTTATTAAAATATCTGCAGCAAAAGCAAGGAATTTAGTTGTTTAGTGTTTTGGGAAGACCCTTTAAGTCCACTAATCATACATTAATATAATTCGTGTTGTTAATTTTTCGTTTCGTATGACAATTATTGTTGTTATTTGGTGCTCTTTTTTACATCAAGCGTACTGTTTATGAGACATTTGTTGCTTTATTGTCGTGGTCATTATACTGACCCTGAAGCGGTCATCAGTTTCTTTGCTGGACACCTTGAGGGATCAGGACTTCTTCATGGTTATAGGATACTATATACACATACGCTTATTTTCAAATAAATCAATTAATTAAGCTGAAATCACAGTGCTCACTTCCCGCAGAAACGCTATTTGCCGTCAAAAATGCAGCGAGGGAATGCCCGAGTAAACTAAAAAGGCTATTTCATCAATGAAGCTTAGCGTCATTAAATGATCTTACTACTTAGAAAGTGACTCGAGCTTATTTAATGAATCAGCATAATGACGCAGGCAGCTCGCGAACAGCCGTCAGCAGGAGCCACAGGGCGCGTGCCGCTGTTTGTTATCGCGAGAAAAAATACTAGCGAAAACTGGGGAAAAAAATTAAATGTGTGGCTTTTCTGGACTAGTTTTATTTCCCAATCTGTAAGAAAATGAAATTAAGGTTTAATACTTTGAACTGCAGATATTCACTGGCATTTGCACTTTTTTTCCTAAGGCCAGCTTAATTTGAGAATCTGGGATCAAGTCCCAAAACCTGCGAACCACACGGGCAAAATGAACACGTCTCTTAATATTTAACACGAATTAATTTATTCTACAGTCGTATATTTGTGATGGAGATCCGTGCAACTGATAAGGACCTGCGTGACCTTAGGCGGAATCGCTCATTGGAGCTGAGAAACAAAACAAGGGAGTGAATACGTGTCAGACTTCACTTGCACATTTGGCGTATGCCGATTTAATTATTCTGGAAAGTAGACATGCAGATACAGCACGCGAGAAGTAAACTATTTTTAAAAACGATTTCAAGGTCCGTGACCCATTAGTGTCTGGTAGAATTCAAAACCTTTCAGTGCTCAGTACTTGCTGAGCTAAATGTGGCTGGGGATCGGAAATTCATTATTACCGAGGAGTGCATTAGGCTACTCTTTGTTTAATCTTGCACACTCGCATTATTTTACCTACAAGTGAGTGGTGAGACTATGGAACAACTTCGTATGGCACTTATAATGTAGGCTATAATCTGAAGACTCCTGGAAAATAGTATTTATGGTTTGTTTTTAAAATTGCACACATCATGGTTAAATCACGCAGTAGCAATATCCTACCCGGCATATCACTCTGTATGATGCATATAAAATGCGGTACAGTTGGTAATGCATTTCAGTGTATCTGTGGCTGTTGTGGGTATCAGTATAAGTACAATGCATTGACTACCCAGGAGTGCCGATAATTGTTTAGGGCCCCTTAAAAGCATATCATGTTGGGTCCCCAACCTAAACCAATTATACTCCAGATTTTTCAGGTCCCCTACCTAAATCACCCCCCTTTACGGCGCCCCTAGGGTTACGATCAAAACACTTGCCGATTAATACAGATACAGATAACACACACATGTTGAAATGACATTGATTCCATATCAAACATCGAGGTTGAAACAACGTTGATCTTCAGTCTTTTACTTTACATAAACATTTATTCAAGGTTTTGCCACCATCAATTTTTCAATATTGAGAATCTGACCAAAAATCAATTCAGTTTCAACGTTGATAATTTAATTCCGCCCATAATTCAACGCATTTAGCTATAATTCAACGTTGAAACAATAGCATGGTGCTATCTGGGTATGCAGTCAATTTATTTGTGGCGTTTTTCTCTTTTCAATTTTAGCAGCCGCTTATTTTTTTGAAAGAAAATGACTCACGTCAAACTGAAAACTAAATTTAGATATTTTTTTATAACATGCATCACCCTCTACGCTTCTTAAACGAGCTCTGCACATTTCAAACAACCATTCAGCATCTCATTTGTGCTTCTCAAAAGGAAAGCAAAATTTAAGCGCATCTTGAGTGAAACAGAAAGTAGAAGAATGTTGGAAAGACAAGCAGTTGGAAACAAAAGCAAAAGCTTCACATTCTTCTAAGGAGTTTTCGCTTGAAATCCGCAGCTATACCCCGCGACCGCACCGGGCAGTGTTGATTAATCTTTTACGCGTGTCGCCCCCTTGCGGCACCCGCGGAAATAAGACAAACCCCCTTCACGGTTCTCCCACCACACCAGTCTGCAGCGCTAACTGGGACGGAGAGGCTATCCCCGTTTATAGGAGGCGAGGTAAAGAGCTGCAGGGCCGGAGAGATCGCTTACCGCACCCCCGGTCTGATAAGGAACTGTGCATCGGGGCTTTGTTTAAAGGGCAGAGGAATTGTGGGCACCGGGTAAGTGATCGTTTGGTTCTAGCTATTCGTGGATTTTTTTGTGGTTGTTGTTTGGAGGAGCCTTGGATCGCATGCGGGAGTCTGCGCCGGAGCCGCCAGCGCGAGTATTCCTTCTTCTGTTGGGGCAAGAAACTGCAAATACGCCGATCAGCCCCCGCACGCCGAATCGGAGACAAAACGGAGCGAATCCCGGCCTTTACGTATCCCGGGCGAGCGTCACGCCGGGACCCGCTGCTGGCTCCCCCGGCCGGCGGCTGCGCTATCCCCGTGTGTCGGCGGCGCGGACGCCAATGCGAAGTGGCTGTCGGCGGGAGCAGCAGCTTTGCTTTCCGTAGCGCTGAGATGGGTGAGGACGGAGCCGTAGCTGCGGGTCGAGGGGATAGGGGAAAGGCGCGCAGGCGAGCAAATCCGTAGCAATAACACCATCCAAGATAATAATCTGATAAATCAGCAGATTCGCTTGGGAGCCGCGAAGTGTTTTAAACTGTTGATCGTGCTGCGGCCGCGAATTGTAAGCTATCGTGGCAAAGTTTTCTGTATACAGCATAATGAGCCCCGAAGATGGGGGCGAACCCTTCCCCAGAGGTCCCCGAAGAAGGGGACGGCGGCACATGAAAATCGCCGCTTCTCTCCCATTCCGGGCTTTGGGCTTGTTTGGCATGTGCCGTTTCAAAATGATCCAAATGAGGTCGTGAGCTTTGTATTTTTATTCGAGCCTTTGGTCTCTTAGCGAATCTAGTAATAATAGGGGGTCCTTTGAACTTTGTTTGTCGTGAACCTTTTGATTTGTTTGATATAAACAAGTTGACCTTTTGAGGGGTGGCGATCGGCTTACTGGTGTAAAACTACTCCGTTGCGTTTGGAAGCGGCAGGATGCCGAACCGCGTTTAAAAGAGTTTATGAAACACGTGGGCTGGGGATTTCTTTTTAATACTGTAGAGCAGTAATGCACTGAACAGTATGATGATGCTTGTTTTACCACTGGAGTCCACTGTTTATTGCATATTTATATCCGGAGAAATGCTGGAGACTGTCGCTGGTTGGGGGTACCCCGGCTATTCCACGTGGTGAAAACGGGGACCGGAGCCCCCATTGTGAACTAGGGGGCCTGTCACTTGCTGGCGAACGGTGAGTGGTCGCCGTACGGCATCTGTACCCCCGTGTCCTCAGCTGCAGCGCCATAATTCGTCGTCCAGTCCTTCTTCCGCCAGGCACTCGGTTACCTTTTAACGCCTATAATCCGACGACGGAAAAATTGCGTGTATCTGAAATCAGGGCCTGTTGCGTTATTTTCCCAGAGCCTTGTCCTAGGTTTCTGTAAAAGGCAGGTACTAAAACGCGATCATCTGTGAGCTTTGCTAAGGTAAGGAGGAGTTGTAGGGCCCTTACCAGCAAGAGTTTAACCAAGAAAGGTTTTATCTAGGGTACTGAGAATATTGCTCTGGGATTTAGAAAGCATTTAAAAAGTCAGGTAAGGTTTACGGGGCTTCTGGCATTCTTCTGCCATGTGGGGTGTCCCAAAGACTCCTTTTTTAGATGATCTTTTAGCCAGATTGATGCAGTAGCTACAGGTTGTGTGTTTATTGAGATATTGTAGAGTTGCATCAAATTTTAGGTGTCTTTCCCAGAATGTGCCATTAACTTTTGCATGTATCTACACATCTCCCACTGTCGGCTCTTATTAGTGTGTGTTTGTCAGCCCTGGGGGCGTCCCTGTTACCTTGGGAGCCAAAAATGCAATAGGGCACCTCTTACTGAAATTCTGCTTTTTCCACTTAAAAGTTCTGGATTCTTTCTGGGGAGCGGGATAGAGCTACAGCCCCAGTTAGGTGTCGTCTCATGCAGACATTCACACACGCAAAGCGGTTCAGAATAACGTGCACCTAACACGCCGCCTTAGGAATGTGGAAGGAAACTGGATCACCCAAAGGAACGCCACAGCAATGTGGTCCGAACGAGCCAATTTCGCAGGGAAAGATCTGGAATCAGATCAACCTATAACCCACAGGCTTCGCGCCAGCGTTTCTCTTGCCAGAGATTGTTTAACTGTGAACATAGAGGCGACGTTTAACTGACATGACTGGTAGACCCAACATTAGCTTTTTTACGGTTTTCCCAAAGTGGCCACCATTTTTGTGTTTGTGTTTTTGGTCTAGGGTTAAAACAAGGGTATGACTATGACAGAATAGAGGGAAGATTAAAAGATTATAGTAGATTGCGTTGGGTTTGTTGGTAATTGGAGTGATTTTTAGAAGCTGCTGGAAGGTGACTGAATGATGGTGTACCTGGTCAGAAAGCTGTCTTTATTTTCCTGTTGTGAATTTTTTTTTTTTGGGGGGGGGTGTGTGTGAGGGCATGAGAGAGCATATAACGGACGACGTTTGCGCTCTGCAGCTATTTGCAGATGTTCTGGGTGTTTACGGAGATGAATACAAAGAGCCGGCATGCATAGCTGGGGAAATAACGGCGTTTGATTCTGCAGTCCATCTGTGTCCAGCATGCTAGGATGCCGGTAAATGGGAGTGAAGGAGTGTAAGGGGGAGCTTAAGCGGGAAGAGCCTTGGGGGCCGTCTGTAGCCTCAGGTCATGCTGTGTTTATCTAGGGCCGGAATGGAAACTGCCGTTCGGACAAACGCGTCCCCCGGACTGCTCTGAGCCTGTGGGACTGGCTGGGGCATCCGGAGGGAATTTCTTGGTTCCTGTCCGGGTGATCATCCCAGACTGTTTTTTTTGGAGGAGGACGACGACAAAGCGCTTGGGCCCCTGGGCCGTCTGTGACCCCGGACCGTGTGCTGGGGGAGCCGCTAAGGACGGCAGACTTGACGGACGGGTGGCTGAGAGCTATCGCTGATTCCCTGGTCTCTTTTTTTTGTTTCTGTTCCTCCTCCGTGCTCTGGCTCAAACGTGACCTGATCTCAACCAGGTTCATGTCAGAGACCATTGGTTCTGCTTTCTCTTGAAAAGCCTGGGGGCGGGGCGGGGTGGGGAGGGGGGGGGCGGGGGGGGCGGGGGGTTGGGGGGGGGGGGGTGGGGTGGGGGGGGGGGGGG
>JAODKE010000002.1:20400917-20413371 GCA_026779605.1 Mormyrus hasselquistii
GGAGTATATTTGCTCAAACACAAACCCCTGTGCTATTTATATATATATATATATATATATATATATATATATATCTTAACATTTACTTCTTTTATACATTTACAGCAAAATACAGTAGTCACTTTATTGTTTAGTGACAATTGGTGTCAATGATTCTGCTAAATGAAACAAATCCATTTTCTTTGCAGATACCAGTGTAGCTGCTATGCAGGACTTTCATTAAACAAAATATCTGGCGGAATATCCCACTCTGGGCTGGTTGAGATCACTTAGAAGCCAGTCGTAAAATTGATGTTGTGAAAAGAAATTTTAATCAGGTTGAGTTGTGCCTTGTCATGAAAATAAGGTGGCACAAATCGTGCATCATTGTAAAAAGCTGTAAAGTGTAATGTTACTCATGTTCAGATGCGCAAGGTAGAACATACTGTGCTGTGTGGCCACTGCAGGCTTGGAAAAGCATGTCAAAGACATGGGTGAGTGCAGTCAGGGTTTTAGCCCCAGTTGTCTTTTCACTCCCCATTAAGTACCGTAATTGTTCCTCTAGTTATGCTTATAGACTCTCCACCTCATTACACTCGTATCGTGAGTGTAATTACTTTGCCAAAAGGGGACTAAATACACAATAAACAAATTAAAAGATGAATTTGATTAATAACATCATTATTAATTTGCCAACATTTTCTATGACTATCGTGATAATATCATTACTGTGAATTCTTTTGTTCTATGGGCATCCCTTTGGCCTGGTCCAGCCACTCTGGTTCTCAGCAAAGAGGATCCTGTGAGTCAGATCACTGTCAGGGAATAGGGCTATAGTGCCGTCTCTGACATCCTCTCACAATGCAGGTGATGTGCCTTATTCGGGACTCCCTGAGCATCCACTCGTTCAACAAATCAAACCAGTGGTACCCAAGGAATCTCTGAAAAGATTCTCTGATGAAGACTGGACTCCTTCGGTACTGTGTCTTTTTGGGGAATCCTTGGTTTGAATCCGCTGGTTTGAACCTTTGCTCAGGGAGTCCTGAATGAGGCACATTACCTGCACTGTGAGGGAGTGTCAGTTATGGCACTACGGCTATGTGGCGTGATTGGGCAAAGGTGATCTTGCTCACAGGATCCTCATTGCTGAGGTCAAGGGGATATCCCACGTAATACCTGGCTGCGGTAGATAGATAGTAATTTCTGGAGGGTGGGACTAGACTGTGTGTTAGCCTGGGGGGTTGCCAACTGGGATCCCAAGGTGTTTCACCATGTGATGTGTGCAGCAACACGCGGTATCCGTGCACGTGCCCCAACCTGTCCTTTCTTTCCCTTAGTCTGTTGTCCTCACTGGACTCTCTGTCTCACTAAAGTGCTGTAGGACGCTTTGGTGGAAAAGTCCACTTTTTAAATGCTTTGATTAATATTAGTTACTATAAAGCAAGTATGGCCGAACTACAGTCCACCGACCAACTTTAAATGCCCCGGAGTGAATTTTAAAAACAAAATTGAAAATAGCCCATTAGAACAGTTTTTTACAATAAATTGCACTGCATGTACATTGCATTTCTAACAATAAACCACACTGAATGTACATTGCATTTCTAACAATAAATCACACTGTATGTATATTGTATTTCTTAGTCTCAATTGTCGATGGTGCTGCCATTTTGAACAGCTACTATACTTTATAAAAATGGCAGGAACATTGAGTGTCGAAATAAAGAAGTGCAACTTACGTACATACATTGACTATACCTTTACCTTAGTTGATTAAACATGGCAGAACCAAAAAGACAGAAAAGAATAAGGGAGTATTTGAAATTTCAATCACGGTAGGGAAATGAATGCACAGCTTTTTAATATGAGTTGAACGGCCCTGGGAACAAAGGTGGCTTTCCTCCTCTGTGTCCTGCAGCCGGGACAGCGGAGCCGTCGTCCTGAGTGCAGCCACTCAAACTCCGGGAGCAGAGCATGGGAGGGGTCCTGCAGGATCCTACACACTGTTCTTAGAGTTTGCTGCTCACTCAGGGATGAAAGTGCTCTATCCGGGAGTCCGATGATCTTAGAGCAGACTTTCACTGTGTGTTCTGCAGGCGGATCCTGTGCTGTAGGCTGGCGGAATGATACCAGCAGGCGATGGAAAAACAGAGGACACTTAATGAAAGAGTAGTAGAATGTTCTGAGTATGACCTTGTTGACCTCAAAGCTGTTGAGCTTCCTAAGGAATATCTCCTTAGAATGTCCTTGGTGATTGAGGCAAACTTTAGTCAAAGGTCGGTTATATCAAAAATAGTGCCCAGATATTTGTACTCCTCCACCACCTCCACTGTCTGCCCGTGGATTATGCTGACAGATCCTGTCACCAGCTCCCTCTGTTTACTAGAGAAGGTCACCACCATGTCTTTAGTCTAATCCACGTTTAGCTCCAGGGAGGCATTGTCACACCACTGCACAAACTCACTGAGCACTGAGCTGTGCTGATATGAGGAGCCAGAGAGTACAGACAGGAGGACTGTGTCATCCGTGTACTTCACTGGATGACAGTCTGGGTGGGAGGACCTGCAGTCGTCGGTGTACAGGTTGAACAGAAGACGACTGCAGGTCCTCCCACCCAGACTGTCATTTATTGAAGTATGTGTACACTTACTTAGACATTGTACCATCAAACCTTTAAAAGGATTTTTTTGTTACAATCTGCCCTCTTATTTTGGCTATAAGTAATAGCTTATTAATGGAGTTGGCTAATCCAGAGAGTCCAGACCAGGATTTTGTTTCAACCAACCAGTTGAGTACTCTGTGACTGTGACTCTTTAAGCTCAAATGGTTGGTTGAAACAAAATCTTGGTCTGGACTTTTACTCTATGGACCTGAATTAACCAATTCTGCTTATTAACCAGCCTCAATCCCAATGACCATGAAAACTAAAGGCCCATCTCTAGGCCACCATTGATCTCCAAGATACTGGGAACAGTTGCCTTCTCCTAGGTCACTTCCTACTTATACAAGTTTAATATTTTGGCTCTATCTTAGAAAAATACAATTTTTTGTATCATCATCATGCAAACGACACACATTTTACCTGACAGTTACGACTGACAGTGCCTGCTCTCTGGAGAACCTGCTCAGCTGCTTAGATGATACAAAATGCTGGATGGCGAGGAACTTCCTTCAACTAAATGAAAACAAAACTGCAGTACTTATATTTGCCCCCCCCCCAATAGTCAGTATATTTGCATAATGAAATTAAAGACTTTGGTGTATTTTTGGATACATCATTGAATTTTAACAAACAAGTCAGCAGTAACAAACAAGGGCTTTTATCATCTCAGAATTATAGCCAAGTTAAAACCGATTTTATCTCATAAGCACCAGTAGATAATTATCCATGCTTTTATCACCTCTTGGCTTGACTACTGTAATTCCCTGTATATGGGGTTGTCCCGTTCCACACTTTCTAGACTTCAAATGGTTCAAAATGCAGCTGCTAGACTTTTAACTGGAACAAAGAAAAGATGACATACTCCTGTTTTGACTCATTTGCATTAGTTACCAGTGAAATACAGAGTGGATTTAAAAAATTTGCTATTTGATTTTAAAACACCACAGTGTATTCCAGACCAATTAGGTCTGTATTAAGTCCCCTGGTCACTTAGGTTATCCTCACAAATGCTCCCCTCGGTTTTTCACTCACACCTCAAAACCAAAGGTTCTCTTTAGCTGCGCCCAGACTCTGGAATAGTCACCCGTCCAACATTAAGTCCTGCATTTCTATTGATGAGTTTAAATCTAAATCAATGACCCACCTTCTTTTTCTTGCTTTCAACTCAGTTTGAGGTTCTCCTAGGGTTTTGTGAAGTCCACTATTAAGTTACTTTTACTGTAATTTTATTTTTAAAACTCTTCATTTTATTTACCCTCTTAGTTCTTTTTTTGTTGCTGATTGGTTTATTTTCTTTCATTTTTATTTTGAATTTTAATTTTTAATTGCTTGTTTCTTGTATGTGTATTTTCATGTTATTTAATTTATATGTTTTTTATATTTTATTATGTTACCTATGTTATTTTATTTTTATATTTTACTATGTATGAAGTATTTGTTAATCAATTCTTTCTGAAATGGAAAGCACCAGGGGTGTACGTAACGAATTACAACTACACACGTTACTATAATTAAGTAGTTTTTTCGGGCAATTGTACTTTTATGAGTATTTTTTTAAAGACTGTAATTTTAATTGTACTTAAGTACAAATTAAATTAAGGAATCTACTTTGCTTCTTTCAAAATCACAATTTGTTCCTGCATATGCGAACAATCTGAATTAATATTCAAACTTTTAATAAATAAATATCAATACCAACACTATTATTGATACTTGGATCAATCCGCCCACCACTAGTTTTAATCATAATCATACAATGAAAGAGCTTGGAGTAATCTAAGGACTGAAGGTCTGGAGAAACATTTGACATGATTGCAAGTGTCCATTGTCAATACAAAATTAGAGACAAAGTTGCAAAGACAACAACTGATAGTGGATCCAACTTTATCAAAGATTTCCATGTGTTTGGGGCACAGAATGAGGCAGAGGTAGATGATGATGAAGCAGACTTTGATGCTCTTGATATGAATGGTCATATTGAATATCGTGATGCAAGTGTAATCCTTGATGAAGACTCTAGTATGGACTATAAACTACCACCACATCTACAATGTGCATGTCACCTGTTAAATCTTGTGGCAACAGCAGATGCTGCTTTTGCAGAGTGCATGAATGACACCCACAAAAGACTTTTCCATGCAACCTTTGCAAAATGCCGAGGCATTTCGAACAAAATTCGGCTAATGAAGTGATAGAGGACAATTGTGGGCTACAGATCATTTGTCTCAGTGCCACACGGTGGAATTCAACCTATCTTGCCATTGAAAGAATAATACACATCATTGACGAAAAGGGGGAAGATACCATGAACACAAAGAACACTAAAGGCATAGGTCTACATTTTTTAATCCAGACTATGGTCAGATGTATTTTTTCTAAAATCCAGTATTTGATTTGTTTAAATGGATGTATGTGTAACTGCAGAGGTTTGTTTCTTTTTCTTTTCCAGAGCCAATCCCAGAGACTATGGGCACAAGGCAGGGGATAACCCTGGATGGGGATCCATCCCAGCACAGGGTACCTTCACTCACACATGCACATGGGCAATTTGGTAACTCCAGTTAACCTTAGCATGTTTTTGGACTCTTTTTGCACGAAAATGTGCCATACAAATAAACGTGACTAGCTTGACATGACTTGACTTGACTCCTATTTATACTAAATTTTCCGTGTGCAAATTGATCCATTTCCTTAAAACATTGTTGGTTCAGATCCCAGTACGGGTAAACTGAATTGAGGTTTTCCAGATACATAAATATTGTGCATGTGTGTGGATTATGTTTACATTGTGGGAACCAACTGCTCCCCACAATGTAATGAAAGTTTGTTATTTTGATGTTGTGGGGACCATTTTTCATGTCCCTGTCAATCAAAAACCTAAAAGTCCAAAAAGACCTGTATTTTCTTTGGTTACTTATGGTTAAGGTCAGGGCTGGGTAGGGGTTAAGGATGTCATGCTGGCATTAGGGTTTTCCCCATAGAAATGAATGGACAGTCGCCACATACATATAATTACAAACCTGTGTGTGTGTGTGTGTGTGTGTGTGTGTGTGTGTGTGTGTGTGTGTGTGTGTGTGTGTGTGTGTGTGTGTGTGTATGCGTGCGTGTATGTCTATGCATTAAAGAATATTTGGAATATGTGGAATCCTTGTAACTATTGTTGACTGTGCAGGTATGCTAAATGTATTTCAACAGTAAAGTAAATTCAAACAGTAATTTTCTACTAATATTAGTATAGTCAAATAATACATTTGACTGTAAATGTGAAAGCCACCAACTGTAATGCTGTATTGTGTATTTTTTATTCAAGTTGTTTCAGAAGGATTCTCAATAATGATGTTCCACCTGGGATCAGGTATGTTTTAGTAGTATTCGAATTTGTCTTTTATGGTTCTGGCCTCAGGATTGACCGTTTAGCCATTTTATGTTTTGACCACTGGATGGCAGTAGAGGATAAATCAGAACACCGTAAGCAAGGTGTAAGGATTTGAACGCTGGATAATCAAAATGGAATTCAAGCATTATATATCAGGCCCGAGAACGATGAAGTCATTATTATAAAAGACTCCATAATTGCTGCAATGACAAGGAAAAAACAAATTGTTTATGCTTTTAAGAATCACTATCATAACATATAATCTCAAATATATGCTGATTAGGGCCAATGCAATTGACTTTATAAAATCACTTTACTACTTTCTTTAAAGTTTTTGGTTTTGCAACTGCTGAAGAAACATCACTATGCCTGTTAACACAGAAAACAGGATATAAGTAATTTGTATGAACAGCCACATGAACAAGATGCTGATGGACGAGTTGAATGGTGACATTTGACCTGTGGAGGTCAGCCCCTCCCCAGTGACCCCCTACCCCGGATGTGTGAGAGGCAGAGGGCTGGGTTCTGCTGTGTACTACAATCCCAGGCCACTGCATAGGTCACAAAGGGTCACTGTTTTAACGCCTGTCTGACACGCTGGAACAATGTACCTCAGCCTTGGTCTAAATGCAGGTCAGCCCCCAACTGTGATGTCATTCAATTCCCATGGCATTTGACAGCCACCTGTACTCACCTGTGCCTCCAGGAAAGAAGGGATGGTGTGGGCAGAGAGGAGGAAGGCCAGGAGCCAGAGACCGGGGGGGGGGGAGGGGGGGGTTGTTAAATCTCTGCATGTATGCAGTAGGTGTGTGAAGTTGCCTTGGACACGGCAGCCCACAAAAACACATCCTTTCAGCTGTGATGATGATCTGCCACCAGGAGATATGATTTACGAGCCCATCAGTTTTCAGAAGGCATCTTGGGGATTCCCCCGAATAAAAATGTCAGGCACTCCCAATTAATCTCACACCTCAGCCTCAAATTCCAACATGGCTGCAGAAAGCCGACCACTCTTATGTCCCAAAATTAAAGACTGACTGCTGGGCTGTAATTATCAGGCTGCGCAAGGTCTGCCACTGCAGAAAACACACAGTAGCTCATTCCTCTACCATCAGACAGGAAGCGTTACTGCCTACCAGACTGGAGCTGCCTGCCTGTGTTTCAGCATTACTGTTTAAATGGGCTTCATTTTCGCATGGCTTGGTTTATTTGGTAACACTTTACTTAAAGCAGTCATTATACTGCATCACACATACATTCATAATGTATTATAATGCATTCATGAAGTATTATAAACATGGGTATAATTATTTATAAAAAGGCATAGCACATTATAGCCATGTGTATTATGTATTATGAATGCTTGATGAAGGCCTCACCTATAATGCGCTATAGATACCTTCACAATGCAGCACAAAGCATTATGATGCATTATGAAGGTATTTATAGTGCATTATAGATGAGACCTTAACAGACTTTTCATAATACACGGGAAACATGGTTGTAATGTGTTATGCCATTTCTAAATATTTATACCCGTGTTTATAATACTTTATGACTTTATTACTATGAATTGTAAGAATGGTTAGTAGGGTTTATGAAAATGGGCTTCATAGAAATTGTTACCATTTATTTTATGTAATTCAAATCAAGTGGGGCTTTATTGTCAGACCAAGCATATTCAATAAGCTACATACCGTGATGTAGAATAACATTCCCTGGACCACAATGCTATATATGAGCATAAAGTACATGGATATACAGCACAAGTGCGGGGCGGAAACGCATTAATAACATTGAAACACAATGTAAAAATAAACCACGATGGAACGTTTAGGGAGGGCAATGATCAGAGTAGCAGGGCGCTAAGTAAGAGCAGGAATTCCTAAAGGCATTTATCTCCCCAGTTCTCACACAAGATGTCACTACAGCTTCCTTGAACAAAGTGGCTACATTATTTCTATCATTGGAAGATGATAGTTTTCATTTTGAAATTTCCCTCATTTTCACCAATTTATTTGTGCTGGTTCTTGCTTGAGTATCAGGCTCGACTGCCCCCCTTCAAGGCCCCCGCCTCCTTAAAGGGTATGTAATGCACAGCTATAAACATACCCCCTGCCCGGCCAACATGTTTATGCAGAACTGGTTGAGTGGCGGAGATCGAACCCTGAGAGGGAGAGAAGTGCTCCTTTGACTGCAGTTAACCCACAACCCCGCAGCCACGTGCACCAATCGTGGCACAGCACATCAGTAACGCCTCATGGGTGGTGGTGAGCGAGAACCGGAAGCCTCGTGGTTCATTCCGGGGCGGCGCTTGCACGCTCACGTATACTGTGATAGCAGGAAAGCATGAGCATGCCGTGATATTTTTTTAAAGGGAAAGTTGAAATTACTCCAGCTCCAGGTGCTATGGGGAGATGGATATAAATGAAGAGGGATAGGACCCCTAGTGGTACAGTGCGACCCATCCGTCAAGGTTTCATCAAACCATCATAATCACAAATGAATGAACTGCAACAAGCAGCAAAACCTAATTGCCTTCCTAAGTAATTGCTTTTTGATTAATTGTGGGTGAATAAGATGCCAATCAAAGGGATAAAATGAATGGTCGGCCATGTAAAAGTACAATAGTTCCCGATATCCGAGTGCACCTGACAGTTGGGGGCACTGTGGCGCTGGAGCCAGCTTGTGAAGCCTGTTGGGGTTGTGTGCTAGTTCTCACTGCAGAGGTGCCATGGAGGTGCTTCTTTGCAAAAGCGCAGAAAAGAAAAGGTGAAAATTGCACATTGGAGGGCTAAAAAAACAGATCCCATAATCCCTCTTGCTACCATGCCATTTTCAGCTTCCATTTCAAGTTGTATGTTTATGTTAGATGTCTCTGGTTCAATGACCAACATGACTGGGCTTTCCTCAGAGACTAGTAGGAACCTGGATCTAAGGGGAGATATGGGACCAGGGGGCCAAAAGGAAACAGTCTGACCGTCTGTCTTCAGACTGTCTGTCTTCAGACTGTCGTTCCATAAACACCTCTTGGCCGGTGGCGACGGCTCGGACAATTGGCCACCTCACTGTGTTGTGGCCTCACCTGCCACACAGTGACTCTCAGCATTACTTCCAGATGAGAGACAGGTGTTGAAATTTCACAAGGATGGAGGTGCTTGAACTTAATTGCTTCAGAACCAAGTCCCGGTGTGGCACGACATGCAGGCGGATTAAGGAGCATGTCACAGTTGGCTCTGGATGGATGGAATTGCAAAGTAATGTCACCAAGCAGTTAAAAGTGTTGCCCACACTAGGCATGGATCCCTGTCAATGAAAGACGATGAGAAGAGCTGGGGAGTGAGAGAAAACAGGAGGAGCTCTTGACCAACATCATCATCCATCCCCACTCACCCCTCTTCCCACTGCATGTAGACCACAGTTACACACGAGTGTGCCTGTGGTTCAAAATATTCACACAGGTCATCTCACACCTCATCCTCGGGTCACAGTCCAGACTACAATCTTCCAATGGTCCGAGACCAATAGTCAGCTCAACTTTGGTTTTCTCTACTTACCTTGACTACTGGTTATGATTTTAAGACCAACACTAGAGGTCGCTGTGCATCTCCTACTACTGAGTCAAACTTTGAGCCTGTTTTATATTGAACTAAGGGAGATCTACAGCTGCTGTTGGTGTCTACTAAACCTGTGAGGTTCTCACCATAGCTATAGCCCCTATGTGCTTGTCTTGTAGATCCAGGAATCCAAAAACACTACTCAATTGTAGTGGAGCTGGTTTTCTCAAGGTTTTGAGGTATATAACTCCAGTATCTACAACAAACAGGTGCCTGAAGCCTAGTTTTCATGTCCATCGTAACCTACTACAAAGCAGGAATCTAAAGATATAACATAAACATGCATTTAAAGTTTTTCTTAAATAGAAATATACATATTTAGAGAGATGTTCCATATTATCAAGTCATTGACCATAGCACCAAACAGCCGTTGCTGACTTTAACAGTCAAACATACGGGGCTTCCTGCGTCCTTTGAAAAATCTTGTTCGGCGATCAGCCCATTGTGATGCTGAGCAGGCAGAGCGGACTGACCGGCTGCTTATGAGCCTAAACCCAGAGGGGGGTCTCTAATCCCGGTTGGCACCCTTCCCCCCCCACCCCAACTGCGGCCAACATCTAACTATCCTGCAGGCACAGCCCAACACAATGAACAACCTAACAAATTTTAAGGGGGGGGAGGGGGGGAGCGGGTGGTGGCGGTCAATTTTCCATCCATCCTGGTTCTGTGGGTTTGTGACAGCCAACTGCCTGTTTCCTCTATGTGTACTGGTCCCCATGCCGGTATATTTCTGAGCTGGGTCCAGAATGAGAAGCTCCATTACATTTTTCACATAGCTCTTGTGCAGGTACGAACACGTTTGGATAAATACAGAGCTTAGTTAATGGGGCAACTCCTGGGGCAATTTGTCCAGACGACAATACCTAAATTATTGTTACCGTAAAGGGGGCCAAAGGCTTTCTGGCGAGGAGGTTCAGACCCCTAAGTTTTGAACTAGTTGACACTTTGCAGTCTCCTGTGACTACCTAACATCTACGTAGTGAAGCACAGTGAGTTGGTCAGTGCCCGGATTTCCAACCTGACATGGCCCATCAGATTTCCCTTTCTTTTCTTTATTTTCAGACGGCATCTTCTGGAATGCATATTTTTGTTTTCTGGCTAGCCAATTCATGATAGGGCTTCCACTGCAGATGTGAATATTCTGAGAAGAAGTCCCATTTCCACAAAGCTCAGAAATCATCTTGATTAAAGCTGCCCCAGGTCCTCAGAGACGCTTCATTTTCCGAGGATCTCACCTGCCCCCACAGCTCAACACCACAAGTGCCCCCCGGCTTCAGAACACAGCGCTCAGGCTGAGAAAACCACACCACAGACTGCAGTCCTGCCAAAGGTCACATCCACATTTTTCGTACTTCACAGAAATCAGTGCTCCATATGGAAACTTCCTGAAATTAAAAAACTATCTTGAGTGATGGAAAGAAAAACATAACAACACAATTTCATTTGCAGTGTCCACATCATATGCATTGTATGTGTAAAAATGAACACTGGGCATAGATATTTCTAAAGGAAAAATAAAACAACTACAAAGTTAATATTCTTCAATATTATCATGAAACTTATTCTTATAATGTATAGAGACATTTTACTGAAGGTGTATGGCGGGAACTGGGTGTGGTGCCCATTCTCATATGCCGGTAAAAAAATGCATTTTCTTGCTGATAAAAATCAAATAATTAAATGCACCATTCAGATTTTTGTCTGTCAGTGCTTAATGAAGGGATACAGCTCCTGTGGGGCAAATGTATTTGTCAAAATAAATAAATTGTCATAATTATGCTGAATAAATGTGAATGACCTCTGAATCCTGCATAAGCATTTTGCTCCGTGTGATTCATGTAATTACCATTTATACAAGGATAATGAATGTAAAATGCGTTCGTTAGGGCTGTTTAGCTAATTGCCACCTGATTTCTCTCGCTTGCGTTCTCTTTCATACTCGGGTTCAATTCCCGTTTTCCTTTTGTTCGGCGCACAAAGGCGCTGGTTAAAGATAAGCAGCCGAAAGAGAACACCGTGTCATTTAAATAAAAAAAAAAAACGTGGCAGAAACAAACAGAGTAACGCACTAGCCGTTTAGGTCTTAATGGCAGTCGCTGGGGATGTGTCGAGGCTAGTTAAACCCTCCATTTAAAAAACCGTCACCTTTAGGAATTATGCTGGAAACATATGCCACCACAGGAAGACCCCTAGGGCTTAAGGGCCACGCCCCCTCCGACCCCACCCCCCATGCCTCCTAACCCCCTCTGCTTCACCTAGACAAAGGTGCAGGTTCCCAGACCTGACACCTGTCAACACTGTAGGTGTGAAACAAACAGGTTTCCAGGCCAGACGGACAGGTAAAGCCTGGCACTTCAAAGCGACTGCTGACTGGAAGGCCATCAGCCGCGAGCCCTCGCTCCCTCTGTCCCTCTGGGAAAATGCCTGCAGCTAAGGGCCCCGTGTCCAGTCAGGATAACCAGGATTCTCATCTCAATACATGATGACGCATCTGTGCGCTCCTGCCTCAGGGGGGGCATCTGGAGTGTCGTGTTTTTTGGGCATCTTGATTCACTTTTGTATCAACCCCCAAGAAATCCAGACCCACCCAATCCCTCCCTGCTGCCCCATAAATGTATGTATTTTTGTATCTTCTCCCAGGGCCTTGTGGGCTTTTGAGTCTCCCTGGAATGGCTGGGCACAGCCGTAAATCTCTTTTATGGCTACTTAGGTGGTAATATATCGAGCAAAATTCCCCAGGTGTCTCTCCAAAGTGGTCTGGATCTGATAAGGTTGCCTACCCGCCCCCAGCCCTGTGCCCCGCCCCCAGCCCTGTGCCCC
>JAODKE010000002.1:20439100-20461690 GCA_026779605.1 Mormyrus hasselquistii
ACCCCCAACACCAATATGTTTCAATCATAAAACCCACTCCTCAGACAGCACCTCTCCCTACCCAGCTCAGTGGCACTCTCATTTAAAAAGTGAGAAATTATAATTATCAGAATTATGCTTTTAATGATGCGTTAATTAGACTCCTAGAGTGAGATTAGCACGCACTTATGAAATATTACCCGTGAAGTCTTTCCAGAGTTTGTGGGGATTTTTCGCAGGCAGGAAGGTAGGCAGGCCCGTGGCTCCTTACCGCTGCTGGTGATTAACGTGCTTGACAATAAGGGAACAGTCTGCAAAGTGTACGATCGCATCTGATTCGCTCAATTCCCGAGAGTCTTCCCGTCAACTCAAAGCATCACATCGGGTTCTTACTGGCTTCTGTTTGCTCCCGGTGTGATTATTTCTGTCCCTTATTGTTAGTGTTCAATTTTAATTGACCATATAAGGTATTTTTCTTTTTTTATAATAAGCCAATCTTTAATACATTATCAATAAATAGACATTTATCGGATATGTAATGTTTTGTTTGTTTGTAGAATACAATTGTCTAGTCCTGCCCTACATTTACCAAGCCTTTTATATCTAGTAAATATATTTAACAAGTCTCCTCTGTAGGTGAAAGTGGGTCTCCTGAGGTTGGACAACGTGTTAATCAAAAGTTTACAGGAGAATGAATTCACTAACGCTTGTTTTTTTTCAGGTAAGTACAATTCCCATGATTCCTTTTGTTTAAAAACCCACCCCCGTCTCATCTTCCCTAATAAGCGTGAGATCACCGTGATTCATTCCGCCAGTTGGCATCGTCTGATGGTATCTAATGAGGTAATGAGTCAGTTGTATAAACTGGCCAATCCCAAACTCTGACCACATGGTCAAAATCTAACAGAGCATGGGAAGATAATTTGGATAATCCTTCCTTGTGATAACATCGGCAAGTGTTTTGAATTCTGGGGGCTTGTACCCTCGTCTAACCTCAGCAGTCGCGGGCAGCCTCTTTAGGTTTGAGGGTCACGCTGCATCCTCTGCTGTTCAAACTCTTCGATGTAAATCGTCCTGCTGATTTGCAGCCGGATGGGCTCTGCCCCTTGTTCACACGCATGAGTGCAGGTGAAGCTTTAGGGGAACGAACTGCTGCAGGGCGGCAGAAGTTCGATGAGTCCTACTTACAGCTGCCCCCAAATCTGTGTTTCCTTTAAAAACAACTGAACACCTCCCCCGCGCACACGACCCCCCCTGCCCCCCCCTCCACACACACACACACACACACACACACGTTTCACCTGCTATGTGTTTTGGACGGTGTTCAAATGACACCCCTGACCTGCTGATGGCAAGTGGGTCCCATCGGAACCACAAACGTCATGTCCAGGTGACAGAAAGCTGTTTTAGCTGTACAGGGAGGGGTTGCTGGTGGGCAGGGAGGGGGGGGGGGGGTCACTTTGGCTGTGTTTACATAAACAGTGGGATATTAAGTCTCCCTGATGGCATCCATTGCTGTTGTCTGTCAGAGTCAAAGTCGGCTCTGGTTGATTTTTATCCCACAAATATCCCACACCTTCAGAAAGGGTCTCCAGAGAGAATCCTGCAGCCTTAAACAGGAAGACGCAGATCTCTACCAGGCTCCCATTTGCGCCTATGGCAGGTGTGGACTGACCATCGAAAAGTTCAGGAATTTTCCAAGTAGACCAGTCTTGTCAGGGTCAGTCTTCCCCCCGCAGCGTCAGCATTATATCACCTACATGATCACGGTCAGCAAAATATACCCAGGGGAACTCCCCAAAAGCGGCCGCTTGCAGCCATATTTCCTGGCTGCCTTTTGTTGCCGGTCCATCCCAGGCCTAAAGCTGTTCTCTTGTTACTCGGGGTGTACGTGGCCCCCACACTGCAATGGCCCGCATCTCTTCACAGACCTCACCCCATCTCCACGGTGACCTCCTGAGGCTGCAGAAAGGTCTCCAAACCACAGTAGATCCAACACCAAGGCTATGGGGCTTAGTATAGTGCCATCTCCGTTACCAGTGAACCAAGATGTCATTCACACAACCTCCAGACCGGTCACCATCTCCATCCCCGTCTCGCTGCCTCTCATTTCCGGCCATGGCTCCACCCCCTTCCGCCGACGGCAAAGGGCCAATGAGGGAGAACGAGGACGACCTGCTGAGCGGGCGAGAAAAAAAAAACTAAATTCAAAACGGCGTGCAGTGAAAAACGTCAGACCCACACGGCCGCCTTTGTTTTTGCACAGGTTATGCAAATCAGCCAACATTGACTCATTCCCTCGTTATAACATTAATTAACACAGTGCTACCTTGCTCAATATTTAGTATGGCAGGCAGCTTCTGCGGATGTAAAAATTTACAGGATTCCAGTTTTTTTTTTTTTTTTAATGAGGCCCCGCGGCCCAGGTGTGCTAATGAAGACATTCTCTCATTTGAATAAAATCACCCTGTTTAGGGGGAAAATTAATTTGCAACGCTGGAATAGATGGTGACACCTCTGACGGGGAAGATGTGAAATTATGCCACGATGCAAATGTTCCCCTCCATAGTTTTACGCCGTGTCTCCAGTGGGCAGGATTTCATCAGCTCTGCTAATGGAGCTTGGCTAGCCATCTGCTAATTGTTTAGGGCCAGCTAAGAGCGACGGGTCAGTCTGGCTCCTGGTCCGATAAGGTCATCAACAGCGCCACCTCTAAATTAGTGGATGCTATACCCACTAAAGTACCATGTACATTTTTTAAAAGAGGCAAAGGTGCAATTTAGTCAAATACCACTGAAATTATGATGATTTAGCTTCAAAGATATAATATTACTTTAGGATGTAAAGTTGCTGGTAGAGAGCGCAGGGTTAAATTCCTCAGCGTTTGGTATCTGCAGCGCCGGCAGTCTCAGAAAAGGGGAATACCGGGAATCTGGGCTCTTGGAACTGGGTGGAAAGACCTGAGGCCCTGATGATTGGGGCTCAAAGCAGCAATTAGCGAGCACTGTGAAGCAAACGGTGAATAGTGAAAAATTCCCTCACACGAAATCCCCCCTGCTTTGAATACCCACTTGGGGGCGAACACTTCTTCACCTACACGTAGGCTTTCGAAGATGGAAGCTTTCTTCTGCCCCATAAATCATTGTCATTATAAGTTTTGTGAAAGGGGAGCCACAGAGCTTAATATCGCCCAGCGAAACCACCCAATGAAACCAAAGATCTACCGCTACCCTCCTAATGACAGAGGGCCTCCTTCTCCAGGCCTTATCAGAAACTCTCTGTTGTTCCCCCCGAATTTTAAATCAGCTGTTCACCCCTAACCCCCACCTTTTCTCTCCTCACCTCTCGCTGGCTGCCCCCAGTGAGGTCTGAACAGCGGCCAAGGGTGGCTTCACCTTTTAATGAATCCTCTGTGGCTTCACACGGCCCCCGCAGTCTCCATTTTTTTTGATCCCTAGGGGATTTTGGGTCCCTTAGGGTGCTAAAACTGTAATGGCCTGCAACTCCTCCAGCTAAAACGGGGGCTTTTGGACCTCAGCTCACTATGTCCTGTTTCTCATATTTGGTCTATGGGGTGACGGAATACTGTGAACGCGTGTGTGCATGCATGCGTGTGCGTGTTTCTATAATTATTATATTGTGGGGACCACATTTCCCCATAATATGATAAAAACCTGTAGCTTTTAACTTTGTGGGGACATTATTTGGTCCCACAAGGATAACCTGAATTTAATGAAAAATCTGTGACTTTTATTTGGTTACTTATGGTTAAGGTTAGGGATGGGTAGGGGTTTTACAGTGTCGTGATTGGGATTAGGGTTTTTCCCACAGAAATGAATGGACGGTCCCCATTTCGATAGGGAGACCAACTTTCATGCGTGTGTGTGCGTGTGTGTGCACGAGCACAGTATGTACAGCAGGACAGCCAGCACAAGAGAAACAAATCCGCGTATCCAGGCCGCTCCAAACCAGCCCCCAAAAATAGCACAGGCCCAGAGAAGTGTGTGATCACGTTGGGGGGGGTGGGTGGAGATCATCTATTCGCACTGGCTGGGAAAGTGCCAGAGAAAGAGGCTTGTCAGTCTCATACATACGAGAGGCTGGGAGGGAGGTGTTGGCAAGGCAGGGAAAAGGGTCCCGCTGATGCTTATTAATCACCAGGAGCGATGATGCAGTGATGCAGCTGTGCTGATTTTTTTTTTTTACGACAGAGAACGGCCTTCAACCACAAGCAGATTGGACTTAATTAGTTAAATGCCACACATTAAAAAAATTAAAAGACCACACAAATAGTTACACACAAGAGGAGAGGATGTCAATGCAGTCAAACCATTCTATTAACAAAGACGCCCATTGGTCATAACAAGACTGGAAATTGCATTTATATGCATAAAAGGCCTGGCGATAGCCAAAGTCTTTGGGACAGTAAATTAAGGAAGCAATTGAAAGCAGGAGGAGTCATTTTGCCTTTTCTCTCGGGACATTAAGCTGCTCTTTCAGCATCAAAAGCCATGTTTTTTAACTACTGGCCCAACAGTTGGCCAAACATGTAGCAGGTGCATGCATACAAAGTCCAACGACAGACATGGATGCGTCTACATTCAGCATAGATCTGTTTGTTTGTTTTGTTTAATGATGTAATATTCTTCAGAAGCACTATTTGATGTGGCAGACTGATAATATTTATATCGCAAATACACAGTGGCACGCTGCACTCTGATTGGTCCGTATGGCCCTTCACCTGGGCCTCAGTCTGACACTCGTTCGTCTTTCAAGTCTGGCTACATTTTTTTCCAGCACAACGATGTCTGCCAGCAAATATTTATTAATGGTTTTAATTATATGAATGCTGTTGCCTGCAAACACCTAGCATTTGTTTGAGTCCGTTAAATGACAATGAGGAACTTTGTTGTGATTATTCAGCACTTGATGCTTATTTTCCACAAATTGTAATGTCCAAGGTCACGGTTTCTCACACCTGCCCATGCTGTAACCGGCTTTCCAGCCAGTCGTGGCCATAAAAAATGCTTAAGTCATAATCTTAAATTTGATTTGATTATTTTCAGCTCGATCTATTAAAAAACTGATATGTTTAATGAGCAACAAACCACAAAATCATAGACAGGTTAGGAGAGTGTTTCCCAACCCAGTTCTCAGAGAACCCCGGCCAGTCCAAGTTTTTGCTCCCTCCCAGCTTCCAGCCAATCAGGAACACCAAATACCTGGTACAGGTGAGCTGGGAGCTGAGAGGAAGCAAAAACATGGACTGGCCGGGGTTCTCCGAGGACTGGATTGGGAAACACTGGGTTAGGATACTGATCACTGTTAGACCCATGAGCAAAGCCCTTAACTTGACTCTGTCTCCACAAAAATGTACCTTGTTTTGGATCAAAGTGTCATTTGAATAAATACAATAAAAAATAATAGATAAATATATCAAATATGTATATTAGCTATATGTATATTAATTATATGGCTAATCAATGGACATTGCTAACATTTAATCTGCACAGAGAAGTGACTCATTGATGGCTGTTGATTTTGACCACGACCTCGGTTTACACCAGGGTGGGGGGGTCAGGGGGGTTGGCCTGCCAATCGGCCTTGGACAGCCAGAGATTTTTTTCTCCCAGTTTCTAAATTTGAGAGTTTTTGACTTCATTTCTTTCTGTCTGCATAAACGATGTAATGTCATTGTCAAGCGCCTTGGGGCTTGAACTGAATGGAATTTACCTCATTGTGATCTTGGTATAAAACTGTGTTTTAGATTTAAATTTAGTCATTCAAGCAATAGTTGACATCTCTGATATCAACTGCAACATGCAGGTTGCTACATACTCTGCTTTTGCTTATTTTGTCTCTTTTCCAAACTTGCACCTATTATTACAGGTTAATTATGATCCACTTCGGATTCATAAAATCTATCAATAACCCCACAAGGCCGCACTGACAGCTCGTTCTGCTACACGACGCCTCGGCTGCGTTTCTGAATCCTTCTGACAGCCAATGAATGGCCTCCACACAGGAGGTGGCAGCGTGAACAAGCTCTACCAGCCCGTAAAACTAACCAACCAGCTCCCAAGATTTTGCCAGCCAGTAATTATTGTATAATTTGCGTTGTAAATCTTCCCAGTTCTTGTCATGGCATCATCAGTCGTGACAATTAAACACATTTCACAAGGTAATTTCGCAAAACGAGGCCAGGGTGCGTCATGTGACTTGGGGCAAGTCACATGACACTTAGTTGGGGGGGGGAGGTATGAAAAAAGGTTGGGACTGATGAAAGTCTGCACTCAACAAGATGAACACACCCAATGTCAGGAAGCCCCAGAACATCCAAGCAAACAGACTGTCTGGCTGGCCTTGCTAAGTCTGTATTGTACAAATGAGGGTCTCCTGCCACTCTGGGTGAAACAGCTGTTCTTTGAGCCTCCGTGTAGTTTCAGCGCCTCCCTGATGAATCCCCATCCACCAGCTAACAGGCTGCTGACTCACCTCCGTCCTGTCCTTACTTAAGCCTTGTAAATTCCTTTGTCTAAAAATCACATCCTGAAAAGGCCGCTCATTTCAGCTCGTCAAAGGAGCTCAGTGGAACCGCTGCAGGAAACAAATTAAGCGCCGGTATAAAACCCTACGTCCCATCCAGGAATTCTTCATGTCATGACAACTTCGATTTATGACACACTCCACCCCCCACCCCCACCCCCCAGCAAGACTGTCATCGCTTATTAAATCCACCTTTGCGATGCTAACCGTCAATCTCCAAGCACACCTCACCGGACCGAGATATCAAATCTAAATACTAAGTCTTGGGTACCCCAGTTCCATGGTTTCAGACAGTGATTTTAACATGCACCATTTAACATCCAATTAGGCGCCAGCGTCATAATGCTCTGAACAATGCCCTCTGTGTAAGTGTCGGCTAACGTTCTTCTTTTACCGTCACATGACGAGGCTGCGCAGTTGACTCAGTAACAGGAAACGCATCCAGATGGAGGCTGGAATATGCCGTCTGAATGAACCGCACACGTCAGCAAAATGTAACACCTACGTGGCAAACACCTGAAGACACAGAAGCTGCTCTGCGAGGGAAAGAATGCAAAGAATATCAATTGTTAATTATAATACATTGATTTCAATTCATTTCATTACTGTATAGCATACTGTGAAAATTTTAAGAATATCAGCAGGTCTCAGTATTAAAAAGTAATGCAAATTTTTGGTAACTAGGTGACTATTACACTGCACAAAGACATCAAACTCCGCTGCTAGCAAACCTAATTATCTCGGTGCGGGTTAAGTACACTCACGACAGTTTGCTGGTATTCTAAGGGAATTTCTGCTACAGTTTGATTGCACGAATGACTGAAAATTGCCCGACATGGACGGAGCAGCGAGAGTACCGGAGCTTAATCGCAGGTCTAACGCCGGGTATTTAAAGCTGGCGAGGGAAATACAAAAATACTGGGGACGCGGCTGAACACTATTTTTGCCACATATACGGTCAGTCCCCAGGTCACTAATTCAGTCACTAATTTGTCACATACGGTCAGTCCCCAGGATTTTAAATGCAACCCGTTATGATTGCGGGGATTCGTATGCTTTGGCCAGTCGCGTATTACTGTTTGCCTGCCGCAGCTTTTTATCCGTGCATTTTCCCAGTGAATGCGAATGATTTAACCAGAAAGCGTTTTTCGGGTTTCGTCGCTGGTATGAACGCAAATTGGTGGGAAATGTTTCATCCTGTTTCATTGTAGAAGTTACTGGAAGTTTTCGGAATGTATCTCTTTGATTTAAAACAAAATGACTAAATTATTTGGCGACGGCAGTGTCGAAGTGCTTTTGCGTGTAGTTGTAATAAATTAATCTGATTTTAATAAAGTCAGTGTTATTTTTAAAGATTGGCTTGGGGTCTTGCAATTAAAATACTTTTAAACATGTATTACCAGAATACAAAAAAGTTGCCCTGTCCAAACAAAACATTAATCCCCTCCAATCATGGGTGTGATCTATGTTTTTTTCTCTCTCTCTCTCCCTGCACTCAGGAAAAAAATCACTCAAATTACATTAGGAGCCAAGAGCAAAATGAAACGTATCAGGTTTCAAAACTAAACATCTGCTGTTAATCAAATCACTCTTGTCTCCAACCTTATTAAGAGTCATGACATCTTCCCGCTGAATACTGTTAAATGTGTCAGATGATTATTGTTAAGTAAACACAGTGCTGACAAGCCTGTCATTCTGACGAAACGTTTTTGTCGTCAGGGAGAACAAAGACACAATAAAAGCCTCCCCAAACAATGCAACGGATTTCTCCGGCACGCCGAATCTCTGCAGGTGCGAGGAAAAGCCAGCGTAGCACTTTGCTACACCTCTAACAAAAGTTGTTTTCCTTACGCGCCAAGCACTGGAATGTGAGGATTCTTCGGATATGGACGTTGGACATTCTGACCCAAGAACTGGGAATGTTAAAAGAACGCAGTATAATTCATGTACTCTCTTCCTAAAATCACAGCGGAACTCAAATTGACTGATCCTCAACCTGCCCTCCCCTCTCTCTCTCTCTCTCTCTCTCTCTCTCTCCCTCTCTCTCTCTCTCTCTCTCGCTCACACACACACACCTAAAATCCAGCCCTTCAGCCACACCTGAGCTGATGTCTCTATAACGTCAGCTTGGCATGGACTCATCACTCTGACCCGTGGGAACGGCCAATTAAGTCACCTGGGAAATCAGAGGGTGATCACCGGAGGCTAGATTTTCATAATGTATTAAGTTTTTTTCTTCATACAAAATTGCTTATCAAACACTTTCACACAAAGCAACTTACAATGTTACGTTTGTCTGTTTACACAGCTAGACAATCCCGAAGTGAACTTTCAGAAAGGTGCAGCGGTGTGCATGAAATTCCATCAGTCCTGTGCATTTCCTGGTATTTGGGAGTGAGCGAATGTTATGAGAAATTATAGAGTTTTAAAAACACCAAGAACAGGGTGGGAGGGCCAATATTTTATGTCCCAAGAAAACAGTACAACAGCTGGGAGTGTGTTTGTAAATATTCCCAAAGCTGTGTGAAAATCAAAGCTTCTATTCACCCAGAGACAAATCCCAATGCTCAGTCAGGCAAGGTCTCTAAAGGGACCAGAGGCAGGACTGAGGAAGCAGGTTAACTGCAGTTCTTTATTACCTACAGAACAAAATCAGAAAAAAAGTACCACCACAGGCACCAAATGCTACTGTTTTTCCCACATGCATCCTGCTAATCTTGATAGCAAACATCAAAGCTTAGATTTTTTTCCCCTTGGATTTGCACGTAATGCGCGATCTGGTGACAGCCTGCATGTCCCCCCATGCTGGATCATGGTGAACCTGCATGGCAGTTAGCGTGCAGCCTGTGCGTGAGGTGGGCGAAGCTCGTCCTGCCACCTCACAAAGCGACCCCTCTGACGCTGGGCATATATGCCGGAGGGCGACCAAACCCCTGTCAGGCAAGAAAACAAGGGCTGTTTTTATCACTTAACGGCGACCTGAAGGTCAGGGGCAATGGTGCTCACATGAAACGGCGCTTCCTGATTGGTGTGAAGCTCACCTGATCCCAGTGCTGACACCATCAGTGCCGCTGAGATTTCCAAGCACACCTCCAACTGTCTCAACTCACATATACGGTTTTTGAACTCTCTAGGTGTTGAGTCACAAGACTACTGACAGTTTTATTTATCTAGCAGACGTTTTATCAAAAGAGACATACATTTTTTGAAAAAGCAGGGTTTGTACTCTCTGAAACAAATCTTTCCACCTCTATCAACACAAGTATTCTGGTCGAGGAGGAAGACACAATAAAATATACATAAGATTTAGATATATAAAACTGCCAAAATATAGTGCCAGGACATTTTCTCGACTGCTTCATCTCATTTAAATGCTACTGATGGGAATATCTTAGCTGTAACAGCTTTAAATGTAATGATTCACAGCACGATTAACCTCAAGTCTGCATCACAGTGTCTCATCACAGAAACGGACAGAGTCTAAGCTGCACGCACACACAATGGAGAATTTTGGGTGGGGTGCGATTACAAATTTGCTCCGTCACGTTCCACCCTTACAAAGAGTGCTGGCCAAGTCGCCCAGGATGCACAGCATCTAAACCCTGCAGACAGCAGCAAAGGGGCCTTCCTGAGAAACCCACTGGTCTCATAGATTGTTATGGAGACCGTTCCACACCTACTTACACAGAACCATCTGTTCTTTAGTTTACACCTCCCGGTCTCCATGGCAACCACAGGAAGGCAGGTAGCAGGGACACCTTAAATGGCTTAGATAGTAGGAGGCTGGGGGGCACAGCGATGGAGGACACAGGGTGGGCAGGCGGGTGGGGGGGGGGGGGGGGTTATTGTTTTAATCGAGTGTGAAAACGTGCGGATGTCAGTGACAGGGCTGTCTTGGTAGCGCCCATCGGAAAACACATATTGTAAATTTCACACTTGCAGACACACCCAAAATTAATACTGAGAGCAAGCCCAGATCTGGGCAAAATTCGATGCATCAGCCGTGACTATCGCTAGCACTTAATTGAGGATCATGACTATACCTTACCCAAGATCAGGGATAAACAGCACAGCAATCAGATGGATGAAAGACTTCAGGGATATTTGGATTTTGTTTAAAGAGAAGCGTAGGCGAGACAAGCAGTGACGATGACAGTCATGCATACAAGAAAAATTCTGATATTTCTTGTTTTTTTTTAACAACTCTGTCAGTCAGTGGACATGCCAAATAAAATCATTCTTTGAATTCTCCTATTTAACCTGCAATCTCCATTGTAAGAGAATATCTGGGTGCCTGCCTGAACTTAACTAAGCCCCCCCAGTCGATAATCTTCTGCAGTTTAGGAGAGGAAAAGCTGGTTTGCTCATACATTTTCTTTCACAGTTTATATGCATATCTGCTCATAATGAGTCTGACTATTGTAAAAAGGTGATGAGGACGGGATAGATCCAACACCTCGCGATTGCTGTAGGCTGGGAGAATTAGCAGGTGTAGCTCACAGTGCAGAAGCGTGACATGTATTAATTTCCCAGCTGGTGTAACTAACAGCCTACAGCTCAAAGGCACCAGTGAACAATTTACTATCAATCAGCAGGATCATAAATAAATCGTGCAGAAAAACAGGTTGAATTTTAGGAGAGAACCACAACATCCAGCGGAAAATAAGGTCTTGAAAAACAACTTTAGTGGGAACCGATTATATGACGGAAAACCTACAAACCACATTTATCTGATATGGCCATAGAAATAAATCACATGATTAGATGCGAATCTTTTTCTGAGGAGGCTCTAATTATAGGACAATGGATTACATGCATTAACAACGAATCTCAATAAAACATATATATTAATAAAATAAACGCCCAAAATACACAGTGTGAACAGGAAGGAGGTTAGAGGATGCGATAATTTGCAGATTTAATCTCGCGCTGTACAGCTACGCTGCACATTCTGAAAATGCCCATTAAACAGCACAATGGCTCCATAGTGGAAAGGAATTTTATTTCCTTTCTTCGCTGGGAGATTCGGATCAACATGCCCACTTCCCCTGGGCTTTACCCCCCGGCCTTCCACCACCAAATTCTCAATATCTCGGTAAAGTCTTACAAACAAATTAAAGTTGGCATAATATTTAAAACATTCGTCTCAAGTCTTAAGTATGCTCGCGTGCTGCTGTTCTTAAAGTTTCCCGTACATTGCAGACACAGCGAGCCGGCGTGTGAGGCCGCCTTTCGCTTCTCAGTCATCCTGACGCTATTTTGACTTAGCTCCCCTTGCCGCTTCATCACCTGCTATGGTAGTGATTCACTATCCCACCTTCACACTCCTAACAAGAGATCGCATCAGGTAACGGGAGGAGGGGGTCTGGCTATCGCAGCCAATTCGCAGATGGAGTTAACAAGTCTCAGGTGAAATAAACCAGGCGCCCACTTAACCCTTTGCCTTATTATAACCACACTTTAAGGGTACTGGGTTAAACAAGCAATGGCCATCAATAATATGTGTCCGTTAATTAGTGGGCATAACAAAATGTAGGTTTGCATGTGGCGTAATGCGCATGTCACGCTGCGACATTGCAGTTAGGCTACAAACTGAGATTGTCACACGTGTTGGGCCTGGCAACGTGGTCTGTGGTTAAAGGGTTTTTTAAATATAACATAATACCTCTGTTAGGCCTGTTAAAAAACAGCTGCAGTTTAATCACGATTAAAAATGCGTAAAAAGCTTTTTTTATATATATTAAAAAAAAAAAAAAACGTAGACTTGTCTTCCTCTTTGCGTTTTATTCTTTGCTCGTAAAAAATCGTGTTCAGACTGGTTTTATTTTGTGAAGTAATGGGGGCTCCCAAAATGAAACTTTATTTACGCCGGGCGATCAATGAATTGCAGCTAAGCAAATTGTAACAGATTGTTGGCTATGCCACCGTGAATAATTGTATGTAAAATGTTTGAAAAATATCTCAATGAGTCTGTAATGAAAACACAAATATGAACAGCCGTAAACTGTGAAAAATAAAGTTGAATCCAACAAGAACTTCATACCGCTTTTACCACAGTTCCTTCTCCGGATCCCATAGCAATCTATTGATATATTCCGCTTACAAATTCAATTATATCGACAGGCACCATTTCGAACAGAATAATCAGATATGCATAATGGAGACATTATAAACCAATTTTACCGGGCTGTAAACAGATTTGCTGTAAGCGGAACATTTTTGAGACGTAATTCAGTTCTGCTGTTTACAGGGTTTCACTTTGTCCGACAGTAAGAGTGCCCTCTACCGCTCCCTCACACTGCCTCCCAGCGCAATGAATGCAATCTTCGTAGCTGCCAAAAAGTGGATGTTCTGCTCAGGTACCTTACACAACCTCACAACCTGTTTACGTGGACAAAACCTTGTATTAAAATGTGATTGAGCGGGATCTTTATTAATAATACTCTCTGATGCAGCTATAAATACATATAAATACGACTGCTTTATTTCATTAGAGAAAATCACGCCATTGTCTTTGCAATTTTTTGTCCTAAACATACATATAAGCACGCACACACTCCCACACACACAAACACACTGCTTTCAAAGCAGACTGGAGACTAAAGGATACTTACAGCGAAGAGGAATTTCTCAAAACTCATTTACAAATACAGACATATATTAGGCAAAGTCTATTATTATAATCTTATATTTTTTATTATTATTATTGCTGTTGTTTATAGCCCTAATGAATGCGCTTGCGACATCGTCTATTTTCTCACGTATTTTCCTCATTAAATTATATGTTCTTTTTGGAATGATTTCCCCTCGTTAAAACAGCCAAGTCTAGGCGCTACGGTTATCAAAATTATACAACAGCCCCTTCACGTTTCGTAACATACTATACGCTAATGATTTATATGACCTATTTTAATATTTCACTTTCGGAGAAAGTGTTGCATTTTTAGAACGCGAGTTTAACAATTAATTTTTAATGTTCTACGTGATTTCAATACATTTTTGATACTTACAGTTACTGAAATCTTTGGCCTGTACTACATCTGGAAAAGTCTGTAATGTACTGGGACGCTTGACTACGCGTCAAATTAAATAATAAAACAAAATATTATTTATATCGTGGACATTTACACGTATTGATATATTCATTTGATACATCTAGCGTATTTTATCTTTTGACCAATGATTTAGAGACACTACTCTGTTTGGTGATGATGCTTAAATGCTTAAAGCATTTTCTGTGGAAACTACGAATATATGGTCACTTTAATCAGCGCAATATTTGAAATATCTTTGACGAAACGTTTAGTTCGATTCGATCACGGCTCATGTCGGAGAAAAAAATCAGAAAAGGCATATAAAATTTCAAAAAGAAAATATATTTACAACCAGTGCTTATGTAAAGAGAAAATACATAAAATGGCTTATTTTCAAACTGTGTGCTTTTCCTTTTACAGATTGCAGACTCAATTGGACGCGAGCGTTCGTTTTTATTACCAGATTTTTAGGCAAATAAATGGGAAAGCCGCTGCTATCATTAAGTAGATTTGTCTCCCAGATCGGTGCATTACCTAATGGAATTTACATTTGAAAATATTTCAAATGAGGAAAATAACTATTAAAAAACTAAATAAACACACATATATTGCTGCTTAAATATATCAGAATGTTCGTACCTCATGAGTAAAACTGAAAGGCCAGTAAAACATATTTAAACACATTTAAAATCTACACATCTGAGTATTACACCAATTCGTCATTCCTTAAAAATGATTTACGCAAAAAGAAATATACATTTTTTTCATTCTATCCACAGATGCTTTAAAATAAAACAGATTGATATTAATAATAACAAAATTATTATTATTACCATTATTGTTATTTCACTTGTGACGTTAATTTCAAGTTATTTTCAAAGTAATAATGCAATGAAATCTCAGGTACGGGCTATATAACAAACTCTTAACTTTTAATTATCGGTGTTGACTCTCACTGTTAATGTTACTTTGAAATGTAAATGTGAATTTTACGTAAATGGTGGGAAATACTTTGCTATAATGCAGCTTCTTTGGGGTTGAAAATATCTGAACATTTGCCCTCCAAACTGGAAAATGTACATTTTACTTTAAGTGGTAAAACTTGATCATATTCAGAAAAACTAGAATACAATTTAGTTTTTTCCCCCTTTTTAAGATTAAATCAAATGTATCCAAGACTATGTATGCCATTAGCTGAACTTTAAATATATAAAAAAACTATTCTAACTTCATGAGGGGCCACAAAAACTAATTTCAATAATTTTAAACCAAAATATTATAACGAACATTTTATGTAACTTTCAGTCTTAATTTAGCTCTGTCGTGTTTGCATTTTCAAATTAATTTATCATAAATTGCATAGACTAGCATGATAAAGAGATGAAGACAAACTCCTATCCTGTTGTATCCCATGATCCATCAGTCAAGTACCAAAGTCTTGGTTGTGCTCGACACATAACAATCACTGACAAAAATACACCTAAAATGACAGATTAAAAAACAAACGTGATGGATCGTCAAAAGGGAGTGTGTGTCTTAAATAAGGACGGCGGAGGAAAAGACCTCATGTCCAGGTATGCGACAAGATGCCTTCAATCGATAGGAAGATGGTAGCTGACCATGCTGGCATCCTTCGTTGCTCGTGCACATGACACGTGCACTGCATCCAGGAGCGGCGTGGAGAAAAAGTCTTACAAGCACCTGCACAGCGTCCTGTGAGGGGCCTCTCTGGTGCACTGGGGCCGGAAGCAGTTCTCCATTCAATTGACTGAGGGACGATCTCACACATGATCTAGACCTGTTCCTATGAAGGTTTTGTGCTTCAGTTTTGTATTGTACCTTAATTTTCGCTCCAAGAGTCATTTTCGGCAAGTGTTTGTAACTGGTGGAGAGCGGGGAGGGGGGGGTTATCTTAAAACTGTAGCTTCGAAGCATCGCTAATGATTTAGGAAAAGGGGGGACTAAGCCTTTACTGGGGTTGGGTGACTGATTTTAATGATAATGAACATTTCAAGGAGGCAAAGCCCTCCTAAAATAGCCCTAGCTATGCCCCTGAATAGCTTTATTTTAATTTTGCAAAAGGGTCAGATTCATCGGCATAGTGAAAACGAGTATAGAAAAATGATGGATGGATGGGTCAGATTATATAAAAGAAACTTGTTATAAAAGATTATAAAAGAAACTATCTACAGGAGGTTTATTTAATGTTTCATGCATATTGCTGTCTTATTTGTGACACCTTTATGTCAATTTATTTCTAAAATATCAGCAATTTTAAGGCAATAATATTTCATACCTTTCAAATTATTGAGTCATGTGTGTAGTTGATCTAAAGGACTCACGCGCAAGTGCAATACATGGGAAAAAAACTTGACAGCGACTTATTACTACAACTACAGTTTATGGTTAAGAAATTTACCAGGGCTGATATTGTTGCACCCTGCTCATCCAATCCTCCTGTGTGCCACGCCCCCTCATTTACCTCGTGTGGAATCCCCATGTCATCAGCTGTTTCGAGATGTTTTCATTAGTCCTGTGTATTTAAGTCTGCGTCAAAGTATGATTCCCTAGTCCTGTCATTAAAGTTGCTACCTGTATTGCCCCGTCTTCCTGGCTGGTTTCCTTTAATAAATCCCTCGTTCCCCAATTCCTTGTCTCCCTCCTCCTGCTTCCCCAGTCCGTGACGTGACAGATATGCACCACAGGCATTTTTTAAACCCTGAAGTAATATAGCCATATTTGCTGTGCTTCAGTTGTCCCTGTAGATCAGCCATTTTTTAAATGCATTCCCATTTAGAGGTTGGTTGTAATATAAGCCAGTGCACATTGGGTGTCCTGGAGCAGACATACCGCTCTTCCGAAAACTTGAGGTCTGTATTTTTGCTGCCCTCCACTTCCTGCATTTGTCTTCTGCTTTAGCCTGACTTCCTTAGTCGCATCTTTGCCCTTTTACCCGAAGGTCTGTCGATCTTTCTCCTTCCCAAAGTCAGCTGGCTTCCTCAAGTCCTGCTAAAAAAGGAAATGGAGGAAATCCAGAGGTCGAAATCCATCTGATGAACATTCACCGGCTACTAATGCACAGTCTTCTTCCACATAACACTTTTTATCGACACATTTTATTGGTCTATAACTTCCCCTCTGAGCTGCAGTCCAGTCCAGGTTCATGTAGTTTGTGATCTTCAATTTTTTTTTGTATAAAGTACTGTGCAAAAGTCTTAAGCAGTTCAAGAAAATGATCTTTATGTTGATGCAAAACTGTGATATTATGCCTGTGAAAGTGTATCAGCTTAGCCATTTCAGAACCTCTGCTAAAATCACACCAGGCTTTACAGCAACCATCAAATACACCTAAATATTTTTTGACTTGAACACGAACACACCTTGTTTGTCTAATCAATACCTAATCGTTAACTAATTACTTAATAATGTGAGCAGGTGGTGAAATTTAATGAAGACATGGAATGGCTGAGGTGCCCCTTATATCAGGCTTGGCAACCAAAGTCGTGTTCTAGTTGTCCAGCAAGAAAACAGAACAGAGGAAATTCATGTTGCTTTTTTATTGTGTTACTATTAATTTGCATAATGTTAAATTGTATTTTTTCCCTGAGCAAATATACACTTTCTACACAAATAAATAGCTTTAAACATTTTCTTTGATTGCCTAAGTCCTTTGCACATTTCTGTATATTTTAATAATATTGAAATCCAAAATCCTTTTATCTCTTATCTCTTAGTCTTAATCCTAGTGCTCTACACCCTGCTTTATTTTTAGCACGTCACTCTCAGTATCTCTCTCTCTTTTCCTCTCTCTCTATCTCTCATATATATAAAGTATGTGTGTGTATATCTTTTTTTCTGAAATCAGCACATAAAATAACTTTCTCACATCTGGAAATCCGTTGTTGCAACAAACATCTCCTTTTAATTACCTATAATTAACTATATGATGATTACACTATGCACTGTTCTTTCACTGAGATGAGTGAGTTTGACTGGGACCAAAGATGACTGATCTTGGGGATCATCAATAAAAAAGCATCATGTAAGTGCACTAGCGAAATGCAAGAGTGTCGCTTATCTTTGAACTTCAATAGATGTTATAAGGCAATGAGAACAACCCACACAGTCTTTCCCTGTTGAGGTTCTGGATTGTCAACAGGTGCTTCCTTGACTACCAAAGGGCAACTTTAATGAGACCTCATAGCAATTTATACAACAGCATGCTTATCAAAACTTATAATAGACTTTAATGAATGCCTTTGTGAATAGCTAAATATGGATATGATGTACAGTATAAGCATCATTTTTGAGTTATAACAAACCCTTAAAATACTACATGTACTTACAGTATATGTACAGCTGCTGTTCAAGTAAACCAGGGAACTCAAATGATTGCCCCCAACCTGACCCCAACCCCGATTGACAAAATGTATCAGGGGGACTGGACCTGGGCTTTGTGTCATTCAACTAATTTAAACAGCAGGGAAAAATAACTGAGTATCCCTGTACGAAATTTTTGCATGACTATGGTGTATGATGTGGGTGCCATAAGCGCTGGTTCACAGTGTCATGGTATGCCAGGACAAGCAGGTGAGCGGCAGTCCAGAAAGCGGGCAGGCAAGCAGGAATACGGTTAACTGGGTTTAATGGGTCTAGGGAAACGCACACAAGACATTACAATGACAAATCTGGGGAATACAGACTGAGACACGGACTAAATACACATGACAAGCTGAACTCAACGAGCAACAGGTGGGAACAATCGGGCATAAACACGAGGTAACGAGGTGGGCGTGGCACACAGGAGGATCAGACTGAGCTGGGCGTGACACACAGGAATCTTAGAAACAGCCACCTTGCTTGGATGTTCACATACTACAGCAAAATAGGACTAAGAATATAAAAAATACTTTCTGTTACATCTTATAGTAATACAACAACAAACAAATTTATTTTCGTATAGTGCATTATCACAACATTACATTGTCTCAAAGCATCCCCACCCAAAGCCCCCAGTGAGTAAGCCATAGGTGACAGTGGCAAGGAAAAACTCCCGAGAAGGAAGAAACCTTGGGAGGGACCAGACTCAAAGGGGGTGCCCATCCTCCAGGGGCTGGCAGGGAGAGTCAAATAGGAGAGATGGCTAAGTGCCGAGTCATACTGTCCAAATTGTGCTACTATATCACTGGAAATATTAAACAATACTAGCAAGTGTGTTAAAAGCAATTCTGTTTAACAAAAAAAGTGTACATACTACTGTACATACCATTTTGGGTTTAATATGTAATAACTATGAAGATATTCACCAGTTCTGCTTGACAGAATTATTCAGTTTTTACAGGAGTTATGGATAGACTTACTGTCTTAACATTTTCTAAAGTTTCTCATCAGGCTTTTATTGATTGGAAGTTGTGCACCTTCTTGACAGCACTTCAGTGTCACTTTTCCTGTGGGATTTGACACCCTGTCCTACTCTTACTTTAATCTGCCTCCCCGTCATAGATCTTCTATGTTGTGAAGCAGCATTGTTCCAGAGAGGTTTCACTGTATTTAGCTTAGTCTCTTCTATAGGGATTCCCAGCCCCTGCTGTCGAAATGCATACCCATAGCAAATACCACCAGCATCATTCTTCACAGCACAGATGGTGTTGCCAGGGTGATGTGCCTTGTTGGTTTTGCACGAGAATCAATGCTTGGCATTTCAATCAGATAAAGCACCAGTTGAAGGCAATTGTTTTGCTAAATCTTCTGAGTGCCGAGTGAGAAAGTATTGTGCAACAGCCTTTTTAAAGAAGGGCTTGCATTTCAAATTACCCTATACTGCCCTGATTGCAGGAGTATCTAGGCAATTGTTTCCAAGTTTTTCCCATGTTAGCTATGACCATGTGGTGTGTCAGTTTCTATTCCAGATGAATTGACAATTAATCAGTCTTGATTGAAGTTCAGATTTTAATACATGAGTTTTTTCATCAGATATATTCAAAAAGTGAATAACAGTGAAAGTGAATAGCTTAAAGTTAAAACGAAAATATTTTGTTTTATATTTGAATGCAATATGGTGTCAGTACCTGACTTCAAGTGATTAAAATAACTTCTTAAATTCATCTTATTACAGTATATGGACTCTACTCATCCATCTATCTATTTCCCAACCTGCTTAATCCTATTTGGTCATGGAGGGTCCAGAGCCTATCCTGGAAGAAATGGGCATGAGGAAGGGAACAACCCTGGACAGGGGGCCAGCCCATTGCAGGGCACACTCACACACCATCCACTCCTATGGGCAATTTATTGACTCTAATTAGCCTCAGCATGTCTTTGGACTGTGGGGGGAAACCAGAGTAAATCCCACAACGACACGGGGAGAACATGCAAATTCCACACACGTAACCCCGGTGGAGACTCAAACCCAGGCCCCAGAGGTGTGAGGCAACAGTGCTAACCACTGCACCACCATGCTGCCCCAGGCTCTATTCAATCCAGAATAAAAGTTAATTTTCTGGAAGGTCATTCCCAATCCCATACATCCGTTATTGTATGACGAGTAAATCCCACAAGGCAAAAGCAACAATGCGATTTTGTCTCATTCTTCGGTTGCAGCTGGATTGCCATTCAACTCCGGCCCTGGAAATAGATGAATGTAACTATAAAGTGATCAACAGACCTAATAATAGAGGTGAAACTATCATTAGAAAACTTCAACTCAGACTTATGTGAAATGATAAATGGTAGAAATTGTTCCAGAATTTAGCTCTAAGGCAGTAAGTGACTCACAGGATACCTGAAAAGTCACTTGCTTGACCCTGGAGATTAATTCCTGGCTGCTTTGGAGTTGCACTTCCATAAGTCAGCCTTTTCAGTTCAGTGACAATTAGAAAAACATGCTGCTGGCAGTAATTTGGCATTTATGCTGTTATTGCACAGCTGCTTATTTTATTGAAAGCACTTTGACCTTTTAATTTATTTGCTGATTTAATTCTCTTTGTCAAAAGGACACAAATCGACTGCAAGGAATTGTTAACCTTAGTTATTAGGCAAGCACAAACATCACTACTGTAGCTTTGTTCTGAACAAGTGCTTAAAAAGCATATGAGACTATCAATGACCCCACTCATCTGATGGCTTTCAGATGTTGCCATTCAGACTGCCTGTATGTAAAACAAATAGATGGAAGTATGGGTTTGTTCTGAAAGCCATGAGATTAGTGAACAGTAACACTTACTAACCTTAATGTGACATGCTTATGTATGTATGTATGCGTTTTTTAGATTCTCAGTATTTTAGAAAGATTGTTTTAGATTGTCTTAGATTGTCAGTATATTGTTATAGATTATTTGAATTTTAGTGTGTGTTTGTCGATGAAATTTCTGTGCATTTTATTGCTTACCTGCTTGCCTTGAATTGTCCCTTTTTGGACAAATAAAATATTTAGAATTGAATTGAATTACTGGTAAAGCTTGTTTTTGTCTGATCACCCTTAGGAGACCCAGTGTTTTCACGGTGCTCCAGGGCTTCAGAATGAGGTCTAGTTTAATCTGCCATGTTCATGCTTCTGTATCACTCACTGGCACATATTAGCATTTAGCCTCTGGGCTAAAACGCAACCCCAAAGTGGTTGCATTTAGAACAAGACTCACAGTGGGTGTACTGTGACACTCAGCAAAAAGACATGGGTGACAAATATTTGTAAGATTTAATTCAATAAGTAAGGTGGCTTAAATCACAGATAAGGAGTAAGTCAGCTTTTTGGAAATAAGAAATATATGCAAGGCATCCTGGGAACATGCATAACTGTGCTCACACATGTCCAAATTAAGCAACAGCTGGCTTGGGTAGCAATCTTCACACTCTCACACAGGCCATTGTTTAATGGGGTTTGCAGTCAACAAATCAGTAATCAAAACAGTGTGTATTATTTTTTGGCAAATCACCTTTCAAATGAGAGTTGGACAAAACCTGCCAAAGTACACAGTTAGAGAAAAACCTCAGGTCTCGACCAATTCTTTAGCGTCATTTCCTTCTGTACTGCCAGAGATACAGAGGCGAGGTCCAACATAATGATTGTCACAGATGAACGTTTTTCCAGCTCACCCATTCCAAGTTCTAGGGCACATTCATTCGTTGCTGATATGTTGAATATTTTTCTTTAACCCCATGACATTATGGATAAGAGCATCTGGAAAGCAAATAAAATATAAATGTGATATATCTCGTCTTCGGTGCCCAAAGGGAAAAGGGCCTCCTCTGGGCAAATGTGAAGACCGTCAACTTGTTGGTTTTGCTACTGGAGTCTTCTCCAGAGGACTGGGCCCTGGCTCAGCTCTGCCCCCCTCTGGGATTATGTTATACTAGCGAGCTGTGAGATTGAGGCCCACAGACTCTACTCTAGGCAACATTTATTTAGTCCAACCAATACGAAGGAACAAATGCAGGACATCCTGTACATACACACTATGAGCAAGAGGTGAATTTTCATCCTTGTGATAGACATTAAACAATACTACTTCCTTAAATTTGTGTCTAACTATAAATGTAAAACGGAGCGATGGCCCAAACACAACCAAATGTAAGAGTCGTTTACATTGCAATGGCCATCGGTTCCACATGACTTGGAATAAGGAGAGAATAAGGTCTTTATTAGTACTCGTGGAGAATCTGTCTGCCCGTCCATTTTCTATGACTGCTTTTTCTATTCAGGGTCACAAGGGGGCTGGAGTCTGTGGGAGCAGGACAAGGAACAATCCAGGATGGGGCACCAGCTCAACACAGGACATGTACACACTTTTGGGCAATTTAGTAGCTCCAATTAACTGTTTTAGGACAGTTGGGGGGGGGGCTGGAGTACCCAAAGGAAACCCCACAGTGAGATGAGAACATAAGAAGAACATAAGAACTACACAAATGAGAGGAGGCCATTCAGCCCATCAAGCTCGCTTGGGGAGAACTAAACTAATAGTTGTTAAAATCTTATCTAGCTCTGATTTAAAGGAACCTAAGGATTCAGCTTGCAGTACGTTATCAGGAAGACTAT
>JAODKE010000002.1:20480856-20501920 GCA_026779605.1 Mormyrus hasselquistii
ACACACACACACACAAATGGAGCCACTTTCAACTAAAAATGCATAACAGAAAAAAATCGTGTAAAGCAAGGAACCCACGGATGAGCTACTGGCTAGATTGCATGGGATACTCATTTATCGAATAGAAACGGCCATATGCCAAAGGAAAAATGGTCACTGGTTACCTGCAGTAAATATCACTCGATGGGTGAATCAGCCCCACTTTTCAGAGTACATATCACGCGAGTTAAATTTGAGTTGGTCTACTAGTAATTCGCCTGTCCTTAACCATGTTCACAGTAATCGATTGCATGTTTTCGTATTCCATGCATATATTTGGTGCTATTATCAAATATTCGATTAGTTGAACGATTTGTTTCGCAATTAAGGTTATCATTATAATGCCAGTATTTGATAGCTATACATCCAACTAGAACGTTACGGAAATTACGTATAGGAAACAGCAGGAATAATATTAATTATAAAAATAGGCCTAACTATGGTAGAATATATGCAATATATTTATTTTGAATATATACATGAAAAGATAAAAACAGCATAATATTATTGCGCTATTGCACATTTGAATAGTTTCCAGTATTTTTATTTAATGTGTATAACTTATTCAGCATATTTCCGTCACATAATGCTTTAAATCCAAGTGTTTGAAATTATTGAATGATATATTAATGGTTATATAATGTAATCGGTACGTTTTTATAACACATTTAGCGTCAGATAAAAACAGACGTACGACTCTTTTAGCCAATTCCACAGCAGTTGCTTTTGGATAAATTAATGTGTCGTATTCTAGTATCCAAATGAAAATGTGGATTCATATCAACGTGTGACTCAGAATTCATTTATAAAATCAAACACGAGAAATACAAAAAAGACTTATTAGAGAAGCATTTTATTGAAGAAGAAAACATACTTGTGTCGCTCCACATAGTGGAATTACATCAAATTAGCTGGTTTACAGTATAACACAACTTTCTTGCTTAACAAGAATACTCAAGTACTCGTAAAACCGCGCATAGAATTACGGCATCTTATCTCTGAATTTTCGTTACGGAGACCAAGAGCCGCTGTCTCGTTTAGATGCACCCCGTTTGGCGTCGCTGGTCTCCGGGGAGCCGGTGGTCTTCTCGTCGTCCTCCTGGGTCTTTCTCCACCTTGTCCTCCGGTTTTGGAACCACACTTTGACCTGCGTCTCAGAGAGCTGCAGCGCAGACGCCAGCAGCACCTTCTCCGTCCCTGTCATGTAACGTTGCTTGCTGAAAACTTCTTCCAGCTTCTTCAGCTGCTCGTCCGTGAAGATGGTCCGGATCCGCCTACAGGTTCTCCGCACGTAATTCCTCCTAGATATTAATTTTCCACAGGAAGCAGCGTATCCTAAAAGATGGCAAAAGCAGACATTATTGTAACGATCTCGTTTCATAATATCTGCATTGACAAGTTTGTTTGTTACGAGCCTCCCTTACCGTTGTTATAATGCACGTCGCTGTTTTCGTCCTGCGGCTGGTAACTCATGTAAAAATGCGGATAAGGCGTGTTCGTAGTTGAGTAACCAGCTGGAGGCCAGATCGGCAAGGCGGTCGCTGCTGTGTGCATGGGTGCCCACTGCGTCCCCATGCTCCTCTGGGTGGGTTCCGGACTTCGCCGGGAGAGGATCGCCTCGATGCTGAATGAGCTTCTCCTGAGCCCGCTCGTCCCCTGGGCTTTGCTGCTCATCGGCTGATGCGTCGGCGACACGTAGGCTGACCAGCTGAATTGTGCAGTATCCATTGCCGTTTGCTATAATTCGTCCTCGCTCCTATGAGGGTTTCTGAGTGTCGTAGGCTCTAGTGACTAGGGATTTATACCCCGCTTCACCGGATTGGGTGAAGTGCGCCCCGGGGTGTTGACACAATGAAGGCGAGAATTCCCTTTGAAGAGATTAGAGTTAAATGTAGCTTGATGAGGGTCCCGGTTAAGGTTAGAGGCTGCTAATGGATCAACTACGACCCGATAAATTCCCAATAATAGCTTCTGAGGTTTTACTGCCCGTGAGCTGACGAAGTGACAAATATCCTCAATCAGTCTAAGTGCAAAACCATAATCGGTCACAAAAGGGTTTTCTCCGAACTATTATATTTCGCATAATACGAGCAATCAAATCAAAATTACCGGGCAGTTTCGACAAACGCCCATAATTAAAATTCACGTTTTTGCTTGCATCGGAATGCTTTATCTTTAGCCAAACAAGCTTTTAAAGTATCAAATGGGCGACTCCCATTACGGTTGGCATTGCTACTCAGCCGCTCAAAATGAAATTCAATATATCAATGGAAAGAAACATTCAAGTAAAATAGTGGTAAATTATGTAGGCCTATATCAGTGTTTGACATTATATGATATTCACAATAACTTGTCGCTTTTGATTTATATTGTATGCCATATGAAATTGAAACGAAATTTCGATGGCATGTAATTGTCGCATGTGATTACTGATAAATAAAAATTCGTATGTCTCTTTTACTGTTATTTATGAATGGGTACAAATCTGAAAATAGTCACAGCTATTTTTTGTCTCTTTCCACTTGGGCCCCGCCACGAAACAGGTAATAAAGTGTGTATGCATTATTGGTATTCACCACTGAGCTTATTACGATTTTCAGATACGTGGAAGGCAAAACAGCGACGGCGGAGCGCTAATTTGTTTAATCAGCCAAAGCTCTTACGCGAGACTTACTACGTTTGTCTTGGCAAGAGGACAGTCCATTACTGGTTATTTTTCACCAAGACTGAAAACAAGTAATTTCGTGGCCAAGCACCGCCGCAATCGAATTCAAACTAATTGTACAAGGAAATAAAGTAACAGAAGAAATAGAGAACTCGATAGGAAACATACATGCAATTAGCGAAGTTAAGCAGCTAATAGCCTTGTAAATCTTTAATGTTCCCACGCACTGTAAGGTGTTTAAAGTTTGTTTATTTATGCATATAAAATATAGAAAATAATAATACATTTAGTTTTAGATCCAACGAATAATAGGTGTAACTTCTAGTAGTGGTAACCCATGCGTTTAAGAACGCCACAAACGCAGAGGCCTGGATGCATTCCGGGTTCAAAGGCTCTTAAAAGCTCCGATTCACAGCTTTTTCCGAGGGACTGTTAAGAATTAAGTCACACTTGAAATAATAGGATACGGGATTATTTTAAATACCTGTAGTTTTGCACATTTAACATATGAAAGCTCTTTAACAGTGACGGGTTTCAAACTTTAAAATTTCACAGTTGTGGGTTCTTTATAGAAACACAGGAATTAAGCCTTATATCGAGGTGGCATGGTACAAAAGGCATGGGCAGCTACTCATACATACAGTGTGTATATGTGAAAACTGCCAGGGCACTGTAACATGATTATTTGCCCATAAGTATAATTTTCAATATTTCAACTAATTAAAATAAAACGGTTAAGAACTGCCTGGAGATTGCATTAGTGCGCCATCTGGTGGAGAGACGTCAGTAAATCAACACACTGCACGTAATCACATGGTGTGTCTTCCAACAAAAGCGAAATATAAAAAGGCGCTAATTACTTTATGAATCATTTATATAGATATATATTTCCATTTATAAGTGATTCATAATGTAATACAATTTTAGTAATGGATGTTTAAATATTCAGAATTTCGGTAAGGTAATTTTGAACCTCTTTCCCTCAAGAGTGATATTTTACTAAACGTTAGTCACCTCAATGGAGATTGGGGTTCGAGTCTCCACCCCGGTTCTATGTGTCGGGGGTTTGCATGTTCTCCCCATGTCTATGTTGGGTTATCACCCCCAGAGTCCAAAAACATGTTGGGGTGATAAATTTTGTTTGTGTGAATGATGAGTTAGCTCCGTCCTGTTTTGCTGGCTTTGTTTCCGGGACAGGCAGTGCACCCCCACAGGTATAGAAAATATAGTATGAAATAATGAATGTTGTGTGTGTGTGTGTGTGTGGGGGGGGGGGTCTTCAGAGAATACCTCCAAAACAAAAACAAATAAAAGCAGACAGGCGCCACCTGCAGGTCTCTGCATTTTGCCAGTTGCCTGCAGTGAGATACATTATTCCAGCTGAAAGGAACTACCGACGACGCAAAGATGTTTTTGTTAAAAAATGTTTAATACAACACTGAGAGGAAGACGGCAGACCATGCACGAAAGTTTCCAGACCTTTAGCTTTGTATAAATAGTGTACAAATAGAGCAGTGGAAACACTGAACTGTCTTTAAACGTATTGATGCCACCTGACGTCTATGGGGGTACCAGAAAAAATATATATACTATAACAGCCAGTAAATGTACCCATGTGAACCTGAGAGGCAAGCTGGACCACATGGTGTCCTGAGGACGTCGTGCTCCTAGGCGCCTCCTACACCTCGCATCAGTTCTGCAACGTTGTCGCACCTCTCAACTGCCATGTTTCAGAAAGGAGACAATGGTATGATGGGGCACTGGCGTACCGGGCTGAAACAGTGACGTACCTGTGCCGTGCTCACCAAGTAGGTGCAGTTTCACTATCTAAGGCTACTAAACAAAATTAAAGTCAAACAAAAAAACAATACTGTATGGCTACTAGATCATCCTCTCTGCCCATGTCAGCTCAGGAAGTCCACCGATTTCAGCCGTCAAGTCCACTCCCTGTAAATCAGTGTGTAACTTGTATTGCAGCTTGTCCACAGTAAAGGGTTGCAATTCACAATGGGAATCCCTCCGTCTCTGTGGCACAATGCCTTCCTGATGCCACTCGCCCACGACCCCAGGTCAGATACCACCATCATCCTCACCCACCCCAGTGGGTGACCAGCACATGGAATCACAAAAGTCAAGTGTGGGGGGGGAGGGGTGGAATTAGTTGAGCAGACACCAGGGGGTTTGATTCTGGTCACACTCCAGCTCCACATTAACCACTGTGCAAGGGGCGTCGCTGATGCTTAGTTCTTGCTTGGACTCCACCTTGTACTGCAGGTTGGTGAGCCCGCCCTCTGGGTCCACTTTGAACTGCTCCTGTTTCCACGGGAACAGCACAGTGGTCATTCAGGGACAGGAACTTTACATGTTGGAGTCTAACCTATGAATTTGTCCCTGATTCATAACTTTTGGAAGCAAGACGCCATGACAGGAAGACGACAAAAAATGAAGCAGCGGAAGTACGACAGTAAAGGGTCAGGCGACACGAGGCAGATCGCTTGAGTAGTAAAGGAATATTCAAAGTTGAAACAGCCGTTTTTCAGACCTTTCACAAACATGCAGTAGCTAAAACTTCAGCCCGTGAAACTACCATGCAGGCATTGACAGCAATTTACCTGCTTCTGTGCTGCGATCCTTTTCTGGTCCCTCTTTCTCCAAGCTGGGTCATGGATGTGCCGAAAGGTTTTGTAGCCAGTATTTATGTCAGTGGGCCGGAAAAGCTGGACATGGGGGAAAACATATCACATGCAACAAAGTTAGAGACAGAACTATTTATCCAGGGAAAGCCGGCCACGCTGCAGAACCCTTAAGTTCCGCCTGTATCGACCAGTGTTCATAGTCCGTGACTGTATATGTTGCTGGTGTTTCCAAACACATCCGGTCATTCCAGGAAACTGTTACATTTGCGTGTGCCGTTGCTAAGCGAGTGATGTTGCTGCCGAGTTACGTCTCCCCACATAGTTGATGTCAATCTGGAGGATTAAAAGTTATGTCCACCAGGAGGCAGTGTGAGAAATAATAATAGTTTCTGGTCTTACATGTTCGTAATGAATTTGTGGCCTCAGATGCCACAAGCTATTAAAGATGAACACTGCGAGACAACGAGCGAAGCACCATACATACATATTACACAGACGCTCCTCTACTAACGAATGAGTTACGTTACGAACAGCCGTTCATAACATGGATTGTTCGTAAGTCATTTTTCAACAAAACATTTTAAGGGTATACGCAAGTACAAAGAACTAGGATGCTGGGGGGGTACATATGCTATGCTTACAGTCCTCTTCGTTCATATGTCTGAAAGTTTGCAAGTTGAAAGTTTGTAAGTAGAGGAGCGTCTGTACTTCGCATATATGACACTGATAACACAGAAATTGTGTGGAATGAATGAAAGCAGGAAAAGCTGGTGGCCATGATGCATACGCAAATAGATTGTGAGCACTGAGTATAAACTGGGCCATAGGGGCCATTGGCAGGTCATACTATCGCACATGGAAGCAACCTCAGGTTTCTGTACCTCCAATCCGGCCGTTTTCAGCCTCCTGTAGAACTCGTCATCTTCTCGACCCCATCCCCAAAACCGATTGGACATCCCATTGCACTGGAACATCAGGTAGGAACATGACATCAGAGGTCGTTAACACAGGTTCTAGCAGGACGCAATAAATATGCCAAACTCCCGTCTGATTTTCTTTACGGTCATTTCACAGTATCACAGCGAGCACCTGAGGGTCATGGTCAAATATAAAGACCAAAGCATGACATGATGACCTCCTGTCCATCTCAGAAGAAGACAAACATCCAATACCATTCACGTCAATGGCTCAAGGTCCTGGGTCTGGTGGGTCCCGTATGTGCCGCTTTCTGACTTGGCAAACACTTAAGCACGATAGGACTAATTATCTCGCTAATTAAACCGCTCCTCTCATTAGGTGATTACAGAGAGCTGAACCCTGGCAGGCCTCTTACAGAGCATGCTTAGATGGCGCGAGGGGGTGGGCTAACCTTCTGATAATGCTGCTTGGTCAGCAGCAGTATTCCGCCCACGTAGGTCTTGTAGTGGTACAGGGGGTGCAGCTCGGGGGAGGCGACGTGGAAGGGCCCCTCCTCCGGGAAGCCGTAGTCCAGAGCCTCGTTCTGGGGCAGCAGGTCCACATCGTGCATGGCGACGTAGTCGGTGTCATTGCCGCTCTCCAGGAAGCCAACATTGATCAGGGAGGCCCTGTTAAAGCTACGTCGGAAAAAGACGCATGTGACAAGGTGGCACGTTTCCCGATAAGAATCATTCTTAACAATAACAAACAATACAAAGAATGACATAGGTAAAGAATGAGTAAGATTTGCTAGTATTTCCCAGACTACTACGTAATTCCAGTTTTAACAGACCTCTACGTAAAAAAAGGCAGAGACAGTCGACGACAGGAAGATCGATCCCACATATTTCAATGGCGACATACATACGATTGTCACGTCGGACATATGCAAATGTTAAAAAGTAGAAAACCATGTACCTATTAGTCAAAAAATATTGTAATATTGTAAAAAAGAAGAATTGCAAGAAACTTAGGAACAGGAAGCAACAAGTACACACAACTGAAGCATAGTAACATTCAGGGCGAAATCTTAGAGCTCCCAAGTACTGGTGTGGGTACCAGAATCTTCTACGTGCCCAAAGCACGCTCTGTAGCAGTGTGTGTCCTTTGGCATATGGTGTTATATCCTTCTTCAGCCACAGTTTGGGGATTCAACCCTGGAATCAGCAGGTATTGGCTGAGAGGAGGCCATGAGTCTTGATGACGCCCATGTTCATCACCATCGCAGTCTGCAGGAATCCACCGGTGGCACAGAACCAGAGAGCTGACAGAAGCCGCACAATGGGAATGAGGGCATACGCCCGATGTTTTCCGCTTTTCAGCTTACGCTGCACCAGACCAAGGGGGCTCATTTCGCTATTAATTGTTGATTACTGAGATGGTCCAAGGGGTTCATGTATACCCACAAAACAGAATTTAGACCAACCACTTGACTCTTTGGACAGCACTATGCCAAACGCCGTCTCTGCTTGAGCTGCACAAATCTCTAATCTCTGCACAAACTGTCGTAGCTGGTAGTAAAAGGGGTGATTCATCGTCACACTTCATAGGATGTGACTAAACACATAGCAAGTCTGACTGCTTGTACCAGGGCTGCTCAGAAGTTATGAATTGTGCTCCATTCCCTTCATGAATTTGAAATTAACTGGCCACACCCCCAGGGACGGATTATGGGCTGTGTGGGCCCCTGGGCAAAACGTTCGCGAGGGCACGAATTCAAGGGCCCTTGCCAGCCAAACGTTCTCCCTCCATGTTTTCATCAGAGGTCCTATAGGGTCAGGGGCCCTTGTAGGCAGAGGATCAAAGAATGTAGGCTTTCTAAAATAGACAAACGAAAATACATTGTTGATAAGCGTTGCAAATTGTTTTGGGCTAGGGGCCCCACGGGCCCCCTGCACCCCAAAGGCCCCTGGGCAGCGGCCCCGCTGCCCCGGTCCGTAATCCGTCCCTGCACACCCCACAAGGTGCTGAATCGGAAATTGAACTGGAATGACAGGAAGACGAATTTAATTCATTTTAATTCAAAAAATTCAATGCAATCGCACAACATAGGAAATGGGCTGCAGACTAAGTTACTAAGAGAAACTGGAGGTTACACGACGTAAGTGCAGCAGGTTGCCGAGAGAAAGATGCACGGTATACCAAAGCCAAAACTTCTCGTATGCACCTACACAAACAAATTTTATCCATTACTAATATTTATATAATATGTCGTAAACCAATTAATTTTCAGTATTGTGTTTGGCTTACACGTCGTCAATTTCTGTGATCTTTCGATCTTCGCTCCAAAAATATCCCCGTTTAATTGTTCACGGCTAACTCGCCAAAGACCAAAACTGCGAATGTCAAATGCGGAGGAGGTAAATTACTGCTCTTGTAAAATATTTTAATCTGAGCATTAGCTTTAAGATCACAGCTTAACTTCTAATCATCATTTGTGTCCGTCTCGGGACCTCTCTCTGGCTCCAGCGCGTCACCCGCCTCCTCATTTATCTTCTCTCTTTAATCACCTAGCCCGCTTCCTTTTATACCACGGTTTCGCACATTTTTTCACTGTGGATATATATGTGCAGATAAAGAGAGACCAATTCAGAAAAAAGTGTCACACTGAACCAGGGATGAAGAAAAAAAAAAGTCACAACTCGCTAACACACTACCTGTGTCGGAGTAAAACATCCAAATGATTATCATACACTCGCACAGTTGTGACCAAGTGAAGTTTAAAGCCGCACACTCTCGATACAAGGTCGCAGTCTAGATCCCCGAGCAATGTCATTTAATAAAGGGGAATATATATATTTACTTTCCAGATGACTGTGAATGAAGTGTACTTCATATTTACATACTGTAATTGTAAGAAAAAAATTATGTAGGCCTAATTGTTTTAGCTTACTTTAACGATAGGTATTTGGTTAAGGTCTGCCCTCTACTTTTCAATGTGTATATATTTATTATTTTTTGCATACTTATGTGTGTTTTGTGAGGAATCTGAAGTAGCTCTTCTTATGAGTCTCTGGTTTGTCAGATCCATTGGGTTGTGATAGGGTTACTTGTACGACTGTATGAAGTGCTCTTCCACCGTGGAATGACCGTTATTTATTCCATAGGTGACACTTCTTTCATTCTGAATGCCAGAGACGTGCGCCGACTTTTTGGGCAGGTGCTGGAACAGGGAACATTACAGACCAGGGATTCACTTTGTGTTGCTTATGGTAACATGATTTTGCAGCTCATGTGAAATATTAAGCTGTACCTTTACAGATGCATCTACATTATGTATATGAATTTACATGAATCAAATTTTAATTCGACTTCCTTATATTCAAATTCCGATTCTGCATTCTGTTTTCAACCAGTTTTATGAACCGAACTGGAATTTCAAGCAGATCCCTAAATCTATTCTAAATGGTTTACAACCTTTCTGTTTGGAGCTCACACTCTCTCCCCGTGTGCCTGTGGGTTTCCGCCAGGGGCTCTGGTTTCCTCCCACGGTCCAAAAGTACGCAGGACAGGTTGTTTGGTGAGTCTGAACTGGCCATGTAATTGTGTGTGTAGGTTTGCATAGATCACATTTGAGGATCAAATTGTCCCCAAGTGTAGTAAAACCTGAAGTTTCCCTGGATAACCTCAGTTTTATAAAAATCTGTGAATGTAATGAAAAAAGTAAAAATGCCAAAAGTCTTGTATTTGGGTTGGTTACTTATGGTTAAGGTTAGGGATGGGTAGAGGTTAAGGGTGTCATGATTGGGATTAGGGTTTTTCCCATAGAAATGAATGGACGGCCTCCATTTAGATAGGAAGACCAGTTTTGTGTGTGTGTGCGTGCGCTTGTGTGTGTCTGTGTGTGTGTGTGTATCCTGCAGTATGTTGCCGACTGCCCAGGGTTGGTTCCTGCCTGCACCCCTTGTTCCTGGGATAGTCTCTGGTTGATGAATGCGATTATGAGCTGCTTTAGTTACAAAGCGATTTCGAAAACACTCGTTAATTAACAACTGATCTAAAGCACAAGATAAACTGATTAGTGTAATTAATTTTGGGGGGGAAAAGCACACCTTCAGGAACATAATCATCTTTTTTTCTGGAAAATGTCCAGACAGGTTGAGTTTCAACACGATAACCAAGATCAATATTTAGAACTTGTACAAAAAAAAAAAAAAAAAAGTAATATGCAAGCTATGAAACTTGCTGGAAACGAGACTTAATTTCAGTGCATAACTCAGTCTTACTTTCTCAAGTATGTCAGACCGCCGCTTTTCATGCATTCCAAAAGCTGCACAGCTTAGCGACCATGATACTGTCTTTCCCCCTTGAAATGCTAGTGCACAAAATGAAGTCCTTACTGAGAAGTCAGACACGTTACTGCCAGCATGTACAAGCAAACCACAATTGTTTGTGGTTCAGTGCCATTTAAAAACCCTTATTTCCCATCAGTCTGTTTTTACGTAATCCTTATTATTGTGTGATTTTTGGATCTTGTCTTTAGGGAAAATCGCACAACGCCTGGTATTCCCAAGCACGCCAAGGCTACTGGCTGCATGTGTCAAGCATACACCAGAGGCCTTGCGGTAACTGAAGCAAATAGCACTGCAGATACTACAGTCTTCACATGACAGCCCTACAAAGAGAAACCCATCGCACTCAGGCTAACACATAATTATGCTGATCACATTGCACACGACCTGCCACCTGTCCCTCAAATACCGCGTATCCCTCCTCTGCATGTTAAGCACTTTGTAATTTACAAGTCAAGTATGCATATACACAACCGGTATCATTTACCTTGTGTGTCTCTCTGCTGCATTCTAAAAGTGGGCTTCTGCCACAGACACCACAACCATGCTTGAAGCAAAAAGATCACACCTCATATTCAGGGATCGTCAGCATTAACACACATAGACAAACATATCTGTAGCGAAAACACTATGCGGGCCAAGCGCTTTTCTTACATACCATACCTGTGGTAAAAATTGCATTTCAATCAAATCGTCTGTCAGGATTAGCTATGGCGCTAACCCCTGCTAATAATCAGGACTGCATTAAAAGGGAGCATAGAGGGTATTTGAATAGAAGGATGCTTTGTTCTGCAGTGACAGATCAACCAGAGGTTAACGTGCCATCTATTAACATCCACCAGGCACGCAGCCACATAGCAAGATAATCGGCTTCCCCCACCCCATCTGGCCAGCAAGTAAGATAATGATAACCCCCCGGTATTTCCTTTTTGTATAAGCATGTGCGTATACATTTCCAGCACCTACAGCTGTAATGGCACTCATATTCATCACATGCCATTCCGTGCATCATTTAATAAGAGCAAGACTGTCTGTCAACTCTGTTATACTGAATTCAGCTATATTGCTGGAGACGCTTCCAAATCATTTGACATGACACCATCTGAGTGTGTGTACGACCTGAGCTAAGCAGAAATAGCCTGTCAAGTTACTATGGAGCATTAAAGTCACTTCTGCTAGGAAATTTATACAGGGCTTAAAAGTATAACTAAGGCTATTGGGGTGTTTATCACTACAGAACTGGGATTTAATTCATTATGATTGTTATGATGTTATATTTTATATCTTTTTTTTTTGTTTTGCAATGTACATATAAGTGTTTTGTTATTCAAGCACGTCAACAGACCCACTGATTTTGATTTTTGACTGTTCCTAATTGTGTTTGTGTTTGCAGTGTTAATAACAGATCATCTCAAAATGAATTCTGTCCGAGGTTTGGGCAAACTTTGGAGTATATAAAGTAAAATGTCATGCATAATAATAATAATGCGGAAAATAGCACTAAGATTCATGTGCATCTTTCCTGAAACCCTGACCATGTCTGAATAAACGAAACCTAAGACATGCTCATTTGCACACTAAAATATGCAAAATAAAAATTTAAATGTATAACATCTTAATTGAATTAAATCCTGAGTTCTCCCCTACTGAGTACGGTCGCATATCTGTAGTGATAAACCCCAACAACCTTGTTTTTAAGCCTGAACCGAATTCCTGGAGAAAGGGCATTAAATGACACAGGGAAACTTGCAGCGGCTGTTTCTGCCTTGTATACACACTCGGACGTGGGGGTGCCGCTAGAGATTTTGAAGCTTGCAAAAGCAAATCATGCAGCCCCCCAACCCAGACCAGTCCAATTATGTTCCAAATTTTCTAGGGCCCCTGCCACTCATGGGTCTAGAGCTGGGCGGTATGACCAAAAATTTATATCACAGTATTTTGCCAAGTTATATCGGTTTCACGGTATACAGCGGTATTTTTTTCAGAAATACCGCTTTTTTTAAACCACATTATACAGGACCCATTTTTCTTTTACGTTTTTGCATTGTTCCTACATTAACTATATTATTTTATTAGCCATTGCGCCTATCCGCTAACTTAATGATAACATACAGGTAATGTGTTTGTTGGCTGATTGCTTATAGATAAACGGCTAATGTTAAGGTGTGCGCCGGCCAAGTTAACATTTTTGATAAGTGTTTAATACTTCAGTGTTGCTGGAACACAAGCTTTACTGACCTCGTGAAATTTCTTGTAAAGACTGGATGTCGCTCTTTAAGATGCTTCGCCAGGTTTACTTGCTACTTGACTCTGTCGCCACAACTTTGTAGCACTGTTTGCATAGAAGCTTATCGACACCCTTAGCCTTTCCGTGCTCGTCTGCAAAAAGCGTCCAAAAAGTACTTTTGCGTTTTTTTTTCTTTTTTTCACTAAAGCAGCATGCGAAATGCCTTCAACTGCAACATATGCCATGTTCGGCCAACTCGGTACATGTGCGTTAACCAGTACAAATGCGTTCAGCGGCTATTGAGAGGAGGGGAGGGGCTGTGTAAGTATGTCCTGCGAGTAGTGGTGCTGTGTGAAGTGTGGTGAATGAGGCAAAAACCATACTGCTGGCATCAATAATGGTGAAAATGAGTATCTAATCAGATACTAATTTGTAATATCAATTAGTATCTGAGAATCGATTGTTTTGACAACCCCAGTGTTTCACGGTACATTTTTAGTGGTTCAGCAGAGAAAAACGTCACCCCTTAAACAGTTCCCGGCTGCGCCACTTTCCAGACGTTGTGTAGGCTATTTAAACCGGTATTGCGGTATAAGAAAAATTCATATGAGAACAATAATGAAAAACAGTTTTCGGTATGAACCAGTATACCACCCAGCACTACATAGGCCCTTGGAATCATCGTACTCCCCCCCCCCCCCTACAGAGCCCCTGTTCAGAGGAGGTTATCTTAAATGAGTTAATGAGTTAACGTGCGTTCCATTTGCCCTCGGAACTCGGATTCCGAGTTTCGAAGCCGGAAGTGACGACATGCGCGCTCCCGTTTCTCGGAGATCTGAGAAATATCTCGGATAATGCAGAGGATCCCGAGTTCAGAATCCATGACGGCTGCGCCCTTTATCAACAGAAGGGAAAGTTGTAGTTTTATCCTGTTTAAGCACTACTTCTCATTTGTGGCTCATTAAATCGGTCGCACACACTATACCGTCCAATTTATCTGTGAACATGTTGCTATGGAGTTTTATACGTGAAGCACCGCGCGTACTGTGTTATCAAGTGATATTGCTAACAATGGCTACCAGTTAACTGGTCTAGAATTGGATTTAATGATTAGTCGGATTATTTGTCGGATTTAAGGTAGTTCGGGCAAATGGTAAGTGAACAGAGATAAAGGCTATTTAAACTGAGGTACCTTAAATTCGACAAGTTGTCTAGCTAAGCAAAAAATCTTGCTTTTTCATATGGGTCCATAGTATTGCTACTTCAGTGGCAAATGGAATGCATCTGACTCGGTTTTCCCGAGTTTTTAGCGGATGTGACCTAATATTGGAATCCGAAAATCGGATCCCGAAGCAAATGGAATGCACGATTAGCATGTTGATGTACTTCCTACAGCATATGGAAGTTCGGAATAACAGAGCTGACAGACTGTGTTGGTCTTCTCTCTCCAGCATTGGTGTAATTTATTGAGAAACAAAAATGTTCCCAAAGTACCAATTTAAGTGATGTGGGAGGGTCTTTGAGCTCTCCAGCACTAGCCATAATCAACTCACAGCCCCAATTAACATGACGTAACATACAGGTTTCCATAATGAACATCTACTTGCAGGGCTGCACTAGCTGTCTGGCATACCAGGAATTTTCCTGACGGGTTGGCAAACAAATTTCAATTATTATCAAATCGGGAGGTCTCTAACAATTCCTGCTTCTACAAGGTAGGGCTACATCCTGGATGAGACGCTAGTTCATAACAGACCATTGTACACAATTGCACATTATGGGCAATTCAGAAATACCAGATAGTCTAAGTGCAGGTCTTTGCACTTCCCAAAGGTGTTCCACGTGACACAGGGAGAACATGTGTCAACACACAAAAAGGGGAGAGCCGATCCAACACCCAACACTCTGGATCCAACACCCAACACTCTGGATCCAACACCCAACACTCGAGGTATGAGGCAACAGTGCTACCTATTGAGGCACCATGCTACAATGTAGTGACTGATTCACAACATCAGGCTAGAAGACTTAGAATCTCCATACTGTTGTTATATATTACTTTGACAGCCAAAAGAAAATACAGAAACCTCTGGGTTTACCAGAGATCTGCAGTTTCCCAACATTTTCCACTTAGAGTAAGTTTACTATGAACCTGGAAAAGGATACTTTAAACATAATTTTTTAAGAAAACAATGTGATAGTGAAAGTAGCACAAGTTACCGATAGTGATCCACCTGGTTAATCACAAAAATCTTGTGCCGTATCTTCTTCTTGTTCAGGTATGAGTGCATATATGGGACGAAGACAAGCAGCTCTTCAAAGCGCTCACGGAAAGGGACGAGCAGGGCCATCTTGTGTGGACCCCAAGATGGGTCATCCACCGTAAGTGCCTGTTTCCCTAGCGGACAGGGCTTCTGGGGCAGGTGGCCATCTTCCACAGAGATCTGACTCATGTCACCAGAGCAGCTGAGCTGGAGCCAAAAGAGAGAGCCCAGTACCAGCACCATGCACAGACAAAAGAGCTTGAACACGGTGCATTTCTGGGACAGGAACCTAGGAGAAAGGAGGAAAAGTCAATTTAAAAAAAAAAAAAAACTCAATTCTGTCAATGCCATACTGCCACAGAACAGACTATTTTAGTGTGCTTTATTGTATGGCTAGGTCTGGATTTTCCTCATACTGCATGTCTATGCATTACTGTAATGTAGTTGCTGCAGAGTGGAAGAAATCCACCATTAAAACACAGCCGCTGGGTAATTTAGCGACCCTCGTCCATATTTACCATACTTCTGTCATTTATTCATGCTTGTAAAAAGAGAGATTTAACATTCACTTGAAGGCTAGCGGGCTCACCGTGAAACAAAGTACCAAGCATTTACTCTGAGATCAACATGTAAAGCCAATGCTAATAGCTACGCTATTCTTCAGCTTAAAAATGCAAATGCAAAACGTCGAACTGCACCAACTTTACCGTTTCGGTTAATTCTGTGTACTTTCAATGAGTGTGGTTTGGGAGGCTGTATCACATCAAAACAGATGTCAAGCAATCACGCAACTTGTTAAGAAATCACTGGTTAACAAGACAAAGATCCACTTCAAGCACCGGTTCACAAAAAAGTGCGTTCAAACCATGAAATGCCGAGCAGTCAGTTACTCAGTACTCACAGACTATTTCTGGGAGGAGATTGGCATTTTTGCATGTCGGACCTGAAAGATTGTTCCCAGGGACATGTACCAGTGTTCATCGAAATTCTGACTCACCAGTTAAATAAAACTTATATTATTATATAAAGATTGGTCATGCAGATATGTTAACAGAACAGCCAAGTCAGACTGAATATGCTGACAATATACGAACCATTATTTTCACATAACCTTACTCATAAAATTACAGCTGTTGTCTAGTCCCTAATGTAGCCATTTTGCAACAAGTTAAATAAAAGAAGTGGCACCAAGTAAGTCTTAAGTATGACAGAAATTAAAACAGTTTGAACATAGGTAAGGCAGGTAAATATTAATACTGGAAATCCAGATGTTTTGTCATAAGTACAATCCTATAGATGGCAAATGTTTAACTGACCTCATAATATTACTCACCTTCTGTCTTCCTTGAAATACAAGACCGGTTTTCTTCGGGAAGAATACATCATCTTCCCAGTCAACCTTATGACTTAATTATAGTATTTTAAATGTTGAACTACCCACTATTTTCTAAATGTGTTTTTTACGTAACTGTCACAGCGAACTTCTCATTCTCCACGTCCCTTGATTAAACACTCAACTAATGGAAATGTCAACATCTTTTTCATGCCGATTTGCTTTGTGTGTATATATATATATATATATATATGTAAAAATTTTCACTTTGATATGTGCTGAATGCCCGTTTTTCTGGATTTCAGCTTGCATTCGGTCGACGAGTCACCGCTACGTGTCTAGCTACAATAAAGCATATCGGACTGACATTGCCAAGCTCCACATATACATTCTGCCACATTTCCTCAATAGACACAAAAGCGTTACTGTGATGCACACGTCCGAGTGTCAGCGCGTTTAAGCGACGTCGACCCCATTTACACGCAGAAAAGCCGGCGAGCACAGGAAGAAGGTTTTGTTTCCTTTCATTTTAATGATAGCGACTCTACACGCTGGCTCTGCACGTTACGCGATCCGGCTTCCCGGTGTATCATTGAAAAGGGACCCCGGGAAATACGACATATTCGCATTCGTTCCGCTCCGCTTTCCATGACAGGCGATTTGCCAAACTTCTAACATGAAAACACGTTTCGAATAAAATGTGTGCGTCCATACGATACGCTTGTCGCATTTTTCCAACTTTGGCCGCGACGCCATTTCATTTTTTTTCTAATTTACTATGCACACTGTTGCCACACAAACACTTTTTTCTTAACTGCAGAGAATGTAGCTGTACCATACGGCCAAGTTGTCCATATAAATACAAGGCAAATGTGCAAAGGTAAAGTTAATTGTTCATAGCCGACAAAGTTTTAAAAATGTATGGTAATAATAATAAGTTGGTGGGCTTTCGCTGTACTGTAAAAGCTTAGCTCTTAGTCGTGCGGAGGAGCAATTGGGTTTCAAAACACGCAACTAGAAGCTGAGTTTATGTGGGCTGCGACTCCTGTTGGTCGTGCGATTAACTAGCAGCTTGTGTCGGCTGCGGGAGCGGAGCTGCGTTTTGTTGTCTGGAGACACATTGTAACAGACAGAAAGCAGAGGCATAAGGCTTGGCTTTGCAGGTAAACGCCCGATTCCGCTCATACATCTCATTTATGTGGTAATCGGATCGCTCCGTCTTTACTTTCTTTTTAAAATAAATTGAAAAGATCACATATCGGCAAATAAGGCCGCAACCCGCCGTGAACCAGGAAGGAAGATCCATTGAGAAAACGCGTTTCTTTTTCATTTACTTAGCTAGCTACTTATTTAGCGAGTGTCCTCATGATTATACGACCGTCTGAATACATGTATGGCACTTTATTGCTATTAAAAAGGCAAAACGTCTATAAGTTGAAGCGCTTAATAACGTCCAGCACCTATACACACTGGCAATAAATTGGCTAGCTTAACTTATCTTTTTGTATTTGTGCATATAAGTGCATGTGTATATACACACCTCTTAGATGTGGCAGGGACCGCCGTTAATATACGGAAATGTCTCTCAATAATGCAACGTTGCCGTCAATATAAGACTTTTGCATTTGTACGCTATTTTTGCTGTTAGTTCGCGCTGGAGGTGCTGAACGACTAGAAAGGGACGGTTGCATGTGTTGCGAGCCAAGTAGCTAATCGGCTAGCGAGCAATACCAACAAAACAAAAGGTCTGACCACCTGCTCTTCGGCTACGGCAACTCCGAATGAAAATCAGCTCGGGTCGCCTTGGCCACCAGCTCCCGAAAATGTACCGAAACGTTCACCTGCGTGTGGGGGGTGGAAGGAGGATTTTTTTTTTGTTCAGAATAATTCAAGGTCTGGAGATAACTGCTGTAGTCGAAGTTAACCCACTCTGCTCTGCAAACATGCAGCGAAGCGTGCAAGAATTGCAACGTGAAGCAGGAAAAGCACCGGCAACTTTGCGTGGTTAATTATTTTTTTATATTATTATCATTTATATTAAATTTACGCTAAGTGCTATAGTGTGTTTTTATTCCCTCCAGTCTTGAAAATGTAATGCGTAGTCGTCCCAAAATACCGCAGATATTTTTAGTCTATTGCAATATATTTGAATTTTTAAAATACAACACCATTACCTTCCAAATACATTTCTGCTTGCTTTATATACTTTGACAAATTTACACATATATTGTTAAAAATTCTGTTATATTTTAAAGGTCACTTTAAAACAAAACATATGTTTATTATTTGGAGATATTTTCTCTGCATAGGTGCAGGGTTTCTTTTATAAATCTTTTAGACTAGAGATTTTAGACTAATCTTTCAGCACCTGTTACCACTGTTGACCTGTGGCAATGTTTGGGGCAAATCGTAAATGTGTTTACTCACAACAGTTATTTTACAGTTGTCACAATGAGATATTTATGTGGATAATTTCTCTTTTTTTGTCCTTTCCCCTAATTGAACTCATGCAGGGATGACGAGTTTAAAGCTGATCACTGCGACGGACATACAGTATTCAGGATTTCTGCTCAAGTCCATCAACGACCAGCGCAATGCCGGACTGTTCTGTGATGTAACCATAATAGTGCAAGACCGCAAATTTCGAGCTCACAAGAACATCCTGTCAGCATCCAGCTCGTATTTTCACCAGCTCTTTTCAGTGGCGGGACAGGTGATCGAGTTGAATTTTGTTAAGGCAGAAATCTTTGAGGAAATTCTGAATTACATCTACAGCTCGAAACTCTGTCGCATCCGCTCGGACAGGCTTCAGGAGGTCATCCAGGCTGGCCAGACCCTGGGTGTGCAGTTCATTGCCAACCTAGGTGTCCCACTTTCCCAGGTGAGGGGTTTGCCCGGCTTGTCCAAAGTCCCAGACTGGGGAGATCCTTTGGGCAGTGGCGAGAATGCACAAACCAAAAATGATGCCCACTGCCCAGAAGCAGGATCATTGTGCATGCCAATCATCACGGAGACGTTCTCCCTATCTGCCGAAGAGTTCAAGCAGACAGATGGCAGCGTGGATAAGGAGGGAAACTCGACCAACGACGATGTCCTTTTAGTCTCAAAAGAGGCACCTGAAAATTCCACTGTCTCCAGCAGCACTGTTGGTGCCGAGGGTCCTGAGGTCATGGAGGGTTGCCCCGAGATCAAAAAAGTCGACAAGCGTCCTGAAGAGAAGGACGTGGTGTCCGGGACAGAAGATAGCATAAGTCCTGAGGCGGGCCGGGCTGCGATCAAAGAGGATGGGGGCTCGCAGATAAAGGATGTTGCTCCATCTGCTGGGAACATGGATGGAGATAAATCTTCATTCCACAGCAGCCCCACTCAGATCCAGCTTGATCACAGTATTCTTCCCAGCCCTCTGCCCACTCCTCTACACAGCCCAATGGTATCCCCTAACACCAGCACTAGTAATGTCCAACCACCCATGGGACCAACCCCTTTTGGTAGCTTATGCACTCCACCAGCCCTCTCACCTCATGTGAACAGCTCACACACAGATTCCCTCAACAGCCCCCAAACCAGAGAAATGCTGCCACAACCTAATGAGGTGCTGGGTGTGCAGAAGAAGCAGGTGACTACAGTTTTAGAGAAATCAACTGCCCAACCTGGGGATTTCAAAATCAAGCTCTCAGACGTGAGGTCAGGAAGCGGCAAAAATGGACCAGGAATCCAGAGCCCCAAAACAGTGATAGTAGGGAAAAAGACTATAACACTAGACAAGGCTTCAGAGATTGATTCTCTGTCTACTGGCTGCAAGGTCTACGCCAACATCGGGGAGAACACCTACGACATAGTCCCCATGAAAGAGGACCCCGGGGAGGGTGATTCCAAAACCAGTAGGGTTAGGAAGTCCCACATGTCGTCATCTTTCTCTCCAGATTCATCACCCCAGTCTCCCCGGGGGGTCTCGAGCAAGAAGAAAACAAAGCTCGACCAGGATGACCACTATGAACTGATCATGGACGGGAAGACCTTTTATGTGTGCGTCGTGTGCAAGCGTCCTTATGTTTGTCTGACTAGCCTGCGGCGGCACTTCAACACACACTCCTGGGAGAAGAAATACCCCTGCCGTTACTGCGACAAGGTGTTTGCCCTGGCCGAATACAGGACCAAGCATGAGATCTACCACACGGGGGAGAGGAGGTACCAGTGCCTGCTCTGCAATGAGTTCTTCATAAATTACCAGCTGCTCTCCTCTCACTGCAAGCAGGTCCACAACCAGGATCCATCCGGCCGCAAAGAGAAGGATGACACTGAAAATAACCTGTACCGCCTGCTCCCTTGCAAGACCCTGCAGTTCAAGCCCTACTCCTATGTCTCTGAAAGCTCGGCTGGAATTCCTGTCATCAATGAAGAGGGGATCGTCTACCATGTAGAGCCTGGAAAGGGGACCGAGGTACCCCGCCCCCCATCTAGCACCCACACATCCCCTGCCGTTCACCTCCCTCCCAGCCAAAGCAAGGTGCTGAACTGGGACGATATCTTTGTAGAGCCTGGGGCTCAGCCCCAACCTCAACCCCAGCCCCATCCACAGGCCCCCGACCCCCCCCCCGCCCCCCCCCCGCCCCCACCCCGGGCACCAGCACGCGAAAAACCAGGGACACAA
>JAODKE010000002.1:20508794-20526750 GCA_026779605.1 Mormyrus hasselquistii
TCTCCCAGGTAGTTAGTTTAATAATTACTGATTCTGATTGGTCAGAGGCTTCACACCTGGCTCACAGGTAAAGGAAAACTGGAAAACCAGCAGTGCTCGGACCTCGAGGACCGTGAGTTGAGTAGCCCTGGTATAAAGAGTAACAGTCACAGTACTCAACTGGCTGGTTGAAACAAAATCTTGGTCTGGATTTGTACTTTCGGGACCTGAAATCTCCACCTCTGAACGTGCCCCTGTCCCAACTTTTTTGAAACATGTCGCTGGCATCAAATTCAAATTGAGCATAGGTTGTCATAAAACAATAACATTTCTCAGTTTCAGCATTTAATCTGCTGTCTTTGTTCCATTTTCAATTAAATATGGGTCTATATGATTTGTAAATCAGTGCATTTTGTTCTTATTTACATTTTATACAGCATCCCAACTTTTTTGGAAACAGGGTTTTAGATCCAAGCACGGGGATTGAACCGATATCCTTGGAAGTGTGAGACCGACACGCCAGCCTGTGGAGTATACAATGAAACCGTAACCTGTAATGTAGGCGGCATTTAAACAAAAGGGCAGCTTCACTCACTTCCAGGTCGTTTGACATCACGCTGGAGTGGTACTTGCACCTTCCTGCATACAGAGGTCTCAGGTCCTGTATGACAATAAGCACCAGTCACATGACATAGGTTATATTTTAAAAAGTCCTTTAACTTCGATAGTACAGCAGTGGCAGCTAATGCCTTAAAATAAATAAGGAGCTAAGAAGCTAAGAACCCATTGCATCAAGTCACTATACAGGTTGTCTACTCTTCTATAGTTTCTTGTGGTCAAAATTAATAAGTAAAATAATAGGTCAGAGCAGGGATACTCAACTATTTTTCCCCAAGGTCCAAATCCCATCAGCGACACAAAGTCAAGCACCACTGTCCCCAAGAGAGTTGAGGAAGTAAGTCTATCTGAAACGAATTATCGTAAGAATTTAACGTTTAAGAATTTGCTGCTCTTACTCGGTATCTAGTTATACAGGTATTTCTCATTTAAATGCTTCTTTGTCATGCTACTTTGCAGTAGTAGAGAAAAAAAACTTTGAAATCATTTGTTGGACCAACACAATATCAATGTTTTATCCTGAATGTTGATTCGTAAACCAAGTATGCCTCCATTTACATGTCATTTTACGTGTTTTAGCCAATACGGGAGAGGTACAGAGAATTTTTTTTAAAAAAAGGGATTACATTGATTTGTATGACATGGTCAAAGAAACCCGCCCATTTTGAGGTGGTTCAACTTTTACCCCCTGAGCGCTCAGCAGCACATCAGACAAACTGGCCGTTCCATCTGGCCTCCAGGTGTCGCTGTTTACAATATTACAATAGTGACTTATCTATCTCTATACACTAGACTGCTTTGGTATATAGTTTGAACATCCATCAATTGCTTCTTCTGTTCATCTCGACTGGCACTTCTGTTGTACAATTGAGCAAGGCATATACGTAAAGTTTTTTTGTTTGAAAAAGTGTGGGAAAAGTATGGCTAAAACTGCATAAAAGGGTGTAAAACTGCTGGTTATGTTTTATACACATTATAAAAATGATAATAATAATATACTTTGTAAAACATGGATTTGTTGAAAGAGCTGAAGCTGGCCAAAGTGCTGTTTTGGTACAAACCCAGTCAGGAAATACTAGATGTCGTCCATTCACGTTTTGTAGATGGAAGTTTACCAGGCAGTCTGGTTAATGGCCGGGCAGGAGACTGACTCTGGGTGTGTGAAGTTGCACAGATGATTTGGGGCTGAAGGGGCGAGAGGTGACCCCCCCCCCCCCCCCAGCATCCGCATGGCTCATACTCACGATGTGTCTGGCGGCAAAGACGCCGTCCACCACGGCGCAGCACAGTGCTGCCACCACACCGAAGCTGATAAATACGATGGAGGCCACCAACTGTCAGAGGGAGGGCAAGAGAGAAGAGAGTGACGTTACCCCTTCTAGCAGTAGCAACCCCCCCACAGGCCTCAGCTCCGGCACACCTTCCATCCCCACCAGCTACCAAAATGGAATCCGTTTCTTTCTGGACTACCAGTGTCACACATCACCTCTGCTCTTTAAGAGAAGGAGGTGTGGAGATGAAGGGACACTTCTGCTTAATGTGGGTGTGTGTGTGGAGCATGAGAGTGTGCTCGCAGAGCACCCCGTCACACATACACACCAACACACACGGTTCCCCTCGTTGCTCCATCTCTTCAGTTCCTTTCAATGCCACCTTCTCCTCTTGCAGCCAGTATCACAAGGCAGTAAAGAGAACATGATCTAGCCAATCCAAAGTCCACGTGCAACATGGGATCACCCTCTCAGAGTCCCCCTGAATCATGAATGCGCCACACGATCACTCTTGTGGAATCCTGCTGAATCTAGAACACAGCCTATAATCACCCTCAGCCACAATCGCGGCGGATTCCACCATGCAGTAAGGTGCCAGCTTTGATGCCGCGTAATAAATCTACGCCGCATGGATTTGATGGCGTGCCATTCCGACATCTCTGTAAAGCAGTGGAATGGCAAATAGGTGGTGACAAGGATTGCGTTCATCTCCTTACCATCTGCCTCTTATTTTCAATCAGGTGAGCTCCTATGATCCCAAGGAAGGAGCCAAAGCCCAGCTGAAGAGAAAAAGGCAAATGTCAGCATAGCCTGACGAGGAGTCATCCAACAGAACTCTTCATAAAGACCTCGGTCCGCTCTCCCAGGACTACCTGGGAGACCGATTGCTAGTCACCATATCTTTCACTCTGAATGATGTAATGGAGAAATTAACTTTAGCTTTGTAAGAATTTAAATTTATATTTACTGAAAGTGATGTACAATTTAGAAAGAGAGTCAACCGGTCTGGAAGGTCAGCCCCCTCAGTGGTTTCATCGCTTGATAACACTCACAATGGCACCGGGGTAATAACCTCCAACCGTCACGTTGTGCGTCCGTGTCGTGGCGGCCACACCGATGGTGAGGATGAGCAGCGACACTATGAGCAGAGACACCGTCACCACGATGGACTTCCTCTTCCTGCTCTTGAAGGACCCTTGGAAAACATCATTGGAGACATGGATGAGAGTACACACTTAGGATGGCATCCCTACGCTGCCCCTAGTGTATGAGTGTGTGCGTGTATATGGCCTGCGATGGATTCGGCATCCTATCCAGGGTGTATCCTGCCCTGTTCTCACCCCCCTGACAAAAACTGTCCAGGATAAGCTATTAAAAGTGGCATGCAAAGACACCATCTTTCTGCATCCAAGATACAAATTCAATCCATAAATATATTGTTGTCTCAATACTTCGTATATTGTGATATTAATTTGTTATTTTATTTGGTGGCTGTTCCAGTGGTTATCAGAATGCACTTTATTGACAAGGTGACTTCCTGTAGCAGTAGCAAGTAATTATATCAGAAGCATTTGCAAACACTGTACGCATAAAATTGCTGCACTTAAACTTGACACCAGTATTCTTGCGCAAATACATTGCAAAATAACACGTTGCTCTTACACTGTCGGACGCATGCAATGCAAAGCAGAAAAAATCAACAAAAACAGAACACGGGAACCGGGACGAGCCATGTACGAACCGAATCTCTCCGCTGCCCGGATCCTTGGAGAAATCCGCAGTGGTTACACGACTGTACGGCTGTTGCCCTTGAATTAACACTATCGGCATGGTAATCATAGTCATTCATTTATGGTATATTTTAAAAAAGAAATGGACTAAATTTAAGCACTAAATCGACGAATTCCTTTACATTTAGGGGTTAAATGCGTATATTTACGAATGCCTACTTAAATATTTGCGAAAATGTTCTTGCAAAGCCATTACCTACAATTTAGCAAGAAGCCTCGCTGAGTACAAATATTAACTCACTGTGCACAGCAGCTGCTGCATTGACCTTGCACATACCTACGGCATCGGAAAGGCTTATCCCATTGTCCTGCTGGTTCAGCCCAGTAGACATGTTTATTTCTTTGTATATGAATAGTAGACTGACACCGATCTTATATTATTTTAATTGCAGTTACTTTTATTTAGCATTGTAGCTGTGGTTCCCTTCGCCGGAGCGTGTGGCACATGCGGATGGCCAGTCCCCCCACCGCCTCTGGCGTAGCTGTGTCATTTTAATCTGGGTCTAACGACATCTCAGGGCTTTCCATTCATCTACCGACCCAAACCTTCACCGCAGCTCTGCTTAGGCTCTGGAGCTGCAGTCCTGCGCATGCGCCGCTCCATCTCCGCAATTAAAGCCCCCACCCCCACCCAGAAAAAACGTCAGGGAGGCATCTCCAAAATACGTTTAACTTCACACATGGGATATCTTCTGGAAATGTAGTAAATATTTTGAATTGCATTCTCGGCAGGGAGAGGATAATATTTAATACTCCTTCAAAAGAAAATTATCTGTATGGCAGAGTAGCGCACAAATACGCTAAGAAATCTGCCTCTTCTTGAGAGTCAGTGGAAGGATATTTATTGGGCAGGGGCAGTTTGTGTTCATACAAAACCCTACTTGGTACACTTGCTCCCAGAACTTTCTCATCCTGGCCAGACACAAAAGAAAATAACTTTTTACTTTTACGAGCAGATACAAAACAAAATAGCTTATACCGGCAGCCATGATGGGCAGAGGCTGTTTGATGAAACTACAGAGGGGAATGCTAGAAAATTGCATTAATTGTATCACTGCAATGAGACATGGCTGTTAGTGTTTAGCACCATAGCCTCCTTCTGTTAGCATTTAATACCAAAGCCTCCTCCTGTTAGTGTTTAGCACCATAGCCTCCTTCTGTTAGCATTCAAAACCATAGCCTGCTCTTGTTAGCATTCAGCACCCTAGCCTCATTCTGTTAGCATTCAGCACCATAGCCGCCTCCTGTTAGCATTCATCACCATTGCCTCCTCCTGCATAAATAGGTGGCATTATTATTTCAGACAAAGGTATTACATTAAACAGGGTCATGCACCGAACCTCTGACATGATTGGCACACTGATTATTATTATTAACTTGGCAGCCATCTTAACGTTTCTGGTTCAGTAGCTGTTGTCTTACATTTTATGTGGCTCCACATTGTGATGAAGAGATCTGGTTGAGCTCTGAATTTCCTCTTGAAAAGGCCTTTTCTGGACTTGGGATGCACACATATGTATGTTCTGGAACCAGCATAATTGGCCACCCATGATTAATGAATACTGAAACTAAAACGATGACAAAAGCATTTTGTGATTAATTGCATATACCAGTGCTCTTCAACTCTATCCCTCGGTTCTAAATCCAGGCCGTGTTTTCATTTCTTCCAGGTAGTTAATTAATAATTATTGATTTTGATTGGTCAGAGGCTTCATACCTGGCTCAGAGCTAAAGAAAGGCTGGAAAATCAGCAGTACTCAGAGCTTGAGGACCGTGATTTGAATAGCTCAGGCATATACATTCATGTTGCAATACTGTAAAAAAAAATATATGTTGTATATTCAGTATAGAAATGTATCATTTTTTAAAACCAAAATGAAACAAGTAACAAAGTTTCTTTGCCTTACCCCTCCATCAGCTCCCCTGGGAATGTTTTGATTGAAGTTGTGAATTCTGGAATTTTGTGCAACATCACAACTGAAGCTCTTGCACTTTTTACAACCAGGAAGGAATAAAAAAAATCTCTATTAAAATCTTTGGTCATATTATTCTTCCATTTGGGTATCAATTCAATTCAATTTTATTTATATAGCGCTTTTAACAACAGTCATTGTCACAAAGCACTTTACATTTAACTGGCCAGAACCCCACCAAGCAAGCCTGTGGCGACAGTGACAAGGAAAAACTCTCTCTGACAGGAAGAAACCTTGAGAGGAATCTAGACTTGGAATTTGAGTTTACAATTTTGAACCTTTTCACAATATTCAAATATTCTGAGAGAGTGAATTTTGGGTTTTATTATCTGTAAGCCATAATCATCGAAATTCCAACAAATAAAGTTTTGACATATTTCACTCTACGTATAATAAATCTATATAATATATGAATTTCACTTTCTGAATGGAATGTCAAGAAATATTGATCTTTTGCACGATATTCAAATTTTTAGAGTTTCACCTGTATATATAGCACCAATTATCAAAATTATTGCATGCGGTAACACAATCAAAGAAATAACTCAGTTTCAGCAGCGCTAGTTAAAACTACAGCCCTTGGACAACAAATGCAGACTGCGTGTGTGTGTAAAGGAACCCTCCGACCAATTTAGTCACTCGAACATAAAAATAGGGTGAATGTGCTCATTCAGCTGTTTATTGAATCTGGGATGTCACATAGGTTATGTGAATTGCCAGCCTTTATATGATTCTGTAAAATCGTTGATCTAAAGGTCAAAATGTCGACTCCTGCTGGAGTTAACATACAGTCTGCTCCTAGAACACATGGCCATTGCTACAACGTGACTGAGAGAAGTGTTTTCAGCATATTTTTATGGTTATGCTCTAGGACTGACAATGTTTTTGTCAGTCCTGTTGGGCCATCATAATACTTTCATTAAAATGCAATCTGAAATAAAAATGGTTAAAACCCATAAAACTACACAAACTAATGGAAAACAAATTTGAAAATTAGTATTAAAATAACAACTGGAAAGTACTTTCAGAGTGAGAAAAGTTGACTCAATAAATGTGACTTCATGCCACAATCTTTGTGGATAAAGTCTCTATAGTCCTTAGAACATTACAGTTCTTACATTGATCGGTTGTCTTTAGCTGCATACACACTATTCTGACTGCAAGGGCATAACTTTGGCTGGAACATTGGGGGGTGGGGGGGTTGAGGTCTCCACCCATTACAGGGGAAACATGATTATTGGGGGGTTGTATTAGCTGCTTTTGATTTATTGGGGGGGTTGTACACCCCCTAATTTATGCCCGTGGCTGACTGCAGAAGACTAGCGCCAAGCATAACCGACACATGGTCAACTCCATTCAGCTGACATTGGCTGCCGCCGGATCCCATCGAATGTGGAAATTTCATTTCCATCCTGCTGTCTGGGTGCTTAACTCTTTTTTCACTCAGTATATGATAAATATAATTAATATATTAAATATAATATCGTATAAATGGCAATGCAATAAATGTGATATCATACAATAATGTTATATTAGCAACCCAGCTTTTGCTTCTTCATCTTTTTCTTGCTGCCCCCCGGAGGATGGGAGCACTTTTTGTGATGTTCATGTTGTGTACATGGTATGTAAAGCATTTTACATCTTTACAGTTCTGATTATACTGCGAGCCAATCAGATGTCCAGTCACACGTTTCACATGACCGGGGCATGTGGGTAATGTTTTGTTTTTTTTTTTTTTTGTTCTTGACCAAAGTCTATTCTGCTATGTTTAGTAGATTAAGAAAACCATGCAAAGCACAAGTCAATTGACTCACACATTCCTTTCTGAAAAAAAATGTGGAGTTTTTCCCTCATTAGAGCTGTGACATGCAAAAGTTCAAAAAGGAAGGCAATGACGATCTGGGACATGAGCAGGCAGGAAAGGGAGACCAACACACCAGTACAAAACAGGAAAGCAACTTTATTCATTTCCCACCCCCAGGAATTTATAATATACATGTCTTGACATTCTTCAGACTGAGACATGCTACATAAATCAGTACAAAAATACTGTGGACAGACTCATTGTAATCAAAACAAAAATCAGTAATGATTCAAAATGCCAACATTTCTTTCCCTCTTGGGGGAGGGGGGTGTTATGGTGACTCCACATTACACTGGCCCCTATTTAATAAAACTAAAACAGTATTTCATCATCACTTTCCCTAACGTACCCAATCGATTTGAGCACTGAAATTTACAGTGGAAATATAGGTTTGCAATAACAAGACAATTTGGAGCAAAAAAAAAAAATATATATGAAGATTAATTGAATGATTGCAATGTCTTGGTGGGGCATTAGTCTTTCTCTTATGTTATGTGTGTGGACCCTGGATGAACTGAATGGTGCTGGGCTTTTTTGTTTAACCGACTCACTAATAGTGCCACCAACTTCTGCTCCCTGAGAAATGACTTCGAATTAACATGACTAATAAGAATGATGGATTTTTAAATGGCTGAATGGTGTCACAATGCAGAAAAGCCTGCTTTTCCTTCACAGGCTATGACATGGTACAACATGCTTAAAATGGACTCCAAGATAAACAGAAAACGGAGTGGAAAAGGCAGGGGAGCAGGGCAAGTTCGAGACATTCTGCTCAGAGAGTTGGAGCGATAGGCATTCCTTACAACTCATACATCATTTCCAAAGCAGAAGAACCATCTTCTAAGGCAGTCCTCATTCATTAGGAGGGAACAGCTTATCTCCTTCCCCGTCACAAAGTGAATCAATGCTAAGCTCCTCATTACAGCAGAAATGGACTGCTATTACTCCTGAACCTCTGGAGATACACCTCAAGACCAGTTTCATCTCAGCCTCTACAAAGTGAAAAAACAAATGCTCAGCTCTACAGAAAATAGTCATGTTTGCTATCTGATAATCTGAACCAGGGTAATGTCGCCTTACTGTGGTAGACACAATTAAATGGCCGTTTTAAGTTGTTAACCATCTTCAAAATATTCGACAAGTGTGTTACATTAAGCGGTCGACAATAGCGCTAAGGCTGGATTTATGATAACCGCAACTCTGTGGCATGCTGGGAATCGCTCATAGATGTTAAGCCGAGATGAAACTGGTCTTGCAGAACAGAAGATTGGCATTTGTTAAGAAGCTATCAATGCAGAGTTGAGAGAGGTGTGAGAAAGGATGAAAAGGACGAAGCAGTGACGAAGCAGTGACGGAGCTCGGGGGGGGAAGGGGGGGGGGTAGGAGTTATACGGACTGGTACCCAGTACGGCTCTTCCTCCGCCCAATCAGGTAAGAGATAAGCACTAGGATGATTAGGAAGCTCAGAGCCACACCAACAGCGATAGGCACGAGAAAGCTGAAATCAGAGTCCAGGAAGCACTCCTCGGCTGGCATGAGAGAGAGGGGGAGGGGGAGGAGGGGGTCAGCTGTTAGAGTGCAAGAAAACGACACGTTACCCAGGAAAACACACCCACTGCCAGGAAAAGCTAGGGGAGAAGCAGTGAGCTCATTGGCTGAATCCTCTCTCCAGCAGAATTTTCTTTGACTGATAAAAGATACTTTACTTTTCTTAGGGAAAATATTGCAAGTTTGAAAAGTACTTTTCTTCCTTGTGGGGAAAAGACAACCAGTACACAGACCAGCTTAGTCAAAATGATTTTTTTTTTTTTTTTTAACTTGTTTTTCTGAAGGTGCTCTATTTTTTTTTTATAAAAATGCCTATGGATCTTCAGGCAGCCAATTTTTGTGAGTTAAGTCTGACAGTGACAGGTCAAAGGTGCATAATAAGGGAAAGGTAGGACTATATTCAGCAGAATAATTACCAGGATAAGTGCAACTTCACAAAACACATGATCAAGGCAAGAAAAGGAAAAAAAAAAAAAAAAAGGCCCCAGAAGCTGACAGCATTATCCAACAGCTGGTGAAGCCCCACCCACCACAGCCAGCACCGTCACCCTAGAATGACTCATAGCCTCGGGCCTGGTTCCGTCTCCTTCCAATAAAATAGGCAGCCAACACAATAAGAACCAGAACCGCCAGGGCCACCCCCACTGCTATGGGGACAATGAGGTTGTCGTCTTTATCGGCTTCACAGTCGTCCGCTGGATGAGAATAAAGAAAGTGTGTGAAGGAATGAAGGACAACGGTACACAAAGGATGAAGACGACAGACAGACATGGCAGGGTGTGGAGGAGGCCGGATTGTGATCAATGGAGCAGCATGAGAGACAATGCGGGACAAATCTGGCAAAAGAATTAACTCAGCTTCAGGACGGATCAGTAAGCAGATTTTATTGTCATGTGGAGGGGGAACAAAAAAAATTAAAGGGTGTTCATATTTATACAGCAACAACCCAAGAATCTTCAATCTTTTATAAAAACGTACTAAGATGGAATTCCACAATCATTTCTGTATATTCACAGATTTAAAAAAAAAATTACTCCAAAATATTGACAGAATTTCAGACCAAGAAGCCATCTTATTAAAACAAGCACGCAGTATTTCTTATGGATATGTGAGATTCCCTTTTCCAATTCAGTACCCAAACACGAAGTGCAAAGTGTAAATAAACCAGCCCATAACTGGCACAATAACCATTTCCAGGATGTTGTGGGCATAAAAAAAGAAAAATTAGGGGTTAAACTCCAACCCTATGCCCAGGAACTATTGCCTACATGATGACATGACATTCCCCAATGCCTGGAAGGCCATATCTACCAGAACCTGTCACGCTAGGGTTAGGTTCCTTTTGGGTCGTTACAGGAACGGCCTGTTAGATACACAGGCAGAGCTGCAACATCTCTATAGTGGAGAAATTTAACAATGAATCTTCACATCAGGGAGCTAAAACTGGCTTGAAGTTCCAATTAGACCAATAACAATAATAAAGGCACTCCCACCATCAACATCAAGCAGAAATATGTACAAATATGGTTGCCTCAAAACCAGTACACTCGGCCAATCCCCAGAGCTGCCTCGCTCACTGTGAGCAGAAAGGCGCCTCCGCAGGCCGGAGCAGGAACCACACCCGGTGCCTGGCCAGCGTCCAAAAGCACTAGGAGCAGCTAATGGCAGAAACTGCATTAGTGCACGAATTGTCAAATGTACATAATTTGGGGGTGGAGGGGAAAAAAAAAAAAAAAAACACGTAAATACAGGTAGATGTGCTAAATGCAAATATCATCCCTTTATAGTCTAATGCACCAAACCTACAGACAGAAGGGGGGGGGAACCCAAACCCAACCTTTGCTTTTTGATTCCATGAATAAAATCCTGAGGCTCAGCCACTTTGCTGGTTGACAGTCTTTCACCATGCAGCACCACTGCTGAATGGCTCCATGCAGCATCCCAGAATCCTTGGGACACTCCTGACTCAGAGCGCTACAAAACTGCTGCTATTACATACGAGACATTTCTGAAATAACAGAAATCGGTGCTGAAATTAAAGGCCAAACCAAGTAAGTCTGCCTCCATAACGAGCGGTCAGCCCTGACGACGTCTGGATTCTAGAGGACTTTTCTGACCAAATTCAGATAACCCGTTCAATCGGCCCCCCCGAGTCGGACGTTTAGAAATGCAAACGTATCAACCAAAACTCATCCTTCCTCCCTCCTCAAAGACCCCACCCCCTCAAAAAAAAAGTGCCAAAGGGTACGAGCCAATGCCAACGTGGGAGATGACCTCAAGACAAATGTTGAGTTACAGGTGTGGTACAACTGACCGAGCAGACAAAGGCACAGAAAGTCATGGGATGGTTAAAGGAATGGTGAGGTAAGCAGGCACAGGCCTCGATGCACATCCGCCAGAGGGCCTCCGGCGTCCGGCTGCTCCGTCGAGGGGGGGGGTGGGTAAGCATAGCATACACTAATGGTCACTCACACCTACCCAAAACACATTTTATACCCCTGTGGTAAAATGAACCCTGGGTAAAGCAGAATACCAGTGTCGGGTTTATCTCCCTCAAGTTCCAGTAGGTGGAGCAGTAGTTAAGGAACCAGTCTTGTAAAAGATTAAAAAAAAAGATAAGATTCAAGTACCCTAGAGGCACTGCTATTTTGACTTTGTATTAGCCAAAACAAAAACCACCAGCTGTATAAACAAGGAGAGTGGAAAACTGTATAAGTAGCTTTTATCCAAGACCGCTGACAGACCGTAGAATACGAGGCACCATCTACTGAGCAAAGGTGAAAAGAACCCGCGCTTGCTCCTGAACAGACAACACAAAGGAGGAGGGGACCTTTAAAAGTTTAAAAAAAGGGAAAAAGAAAAAAAAAAAAAACAAACAAAAAAGGTGCTGAGATTGATCCGTTGAATGACACGATCACCGAGTGGTTCAAAGGCTCTGATAGCCGACGTAGGTCTTTCTTCTACCAATCACATAAGCAATCAGCACAATGACAATCAAGCCCACCAGGACAGCACCGACAATGATTGGGATTAAGATGCTGGTGTCATCCATAGGACATTGATGAGCTGCAAACAGAGGAGGAGGGGAAGGGGAACCAACACATGAACAGCGGGGACATGATTTACTTACACAGCATCAAATTCCAGAAGCTTTGATTCTGCCAAAGCCTAGTAAATCTGAGCTACACTTTTGGGATCTGGCAGATGATAAACTGATAGAGGAGCCAGATTTCTTTGGGACAGGTACAGGGAAAGGGGTGGGGGGCGGAAATGACACTTACCTGTGGCGAAAGTGCTATTCTTCACCTCGAAGGGCTGAACCCGCAGGTCAAAGGTGACAAAGGCCGCGGAGTCTGAGACGTTGACCGTCTGCTGCTTCTTGCACATGTAGGAGCTGCCCAGAGCAGCCTCCCACAGCGACATGTTAGCATTTCCAGAATGGATGGTGTCTGGGCCAGAGGAGATGGTAATGAGAAGTCGGGGGGGTGGGGGTGGGGGTGGGGGGGGGAGGTATGGCGACATCAGCATCCAAGCGACTGCCTAACAAAACCTCTCGTTGGTCTTGCCCAAACTCACCATTGCCTTTCACTACAGAGACGTTCACTGCATGCAGGAAGAATTTCTGCTTGTTCTGCAAGAGATCCACAACCAATAAGGATGACAAACAGGCAGCAGAGAGCAGAAAGTACTGGATCCGAGCAGGGGCCCTCCTGCTGAGAGGGGCTCGAATGACACTACCTCCACGAAAGTGAAAGAGATGGTGATGTGGTCGCACTTCAGCACCAGAAGAGCATCGCTTCCGTTATTCCCGCAATTCCCACTCGTGGAGGTTATGTTGGGGTCAATGTTCTCACTAATGAATTCCTGAAAAGGGGGGGGGGGCGCAACTGAGACTCATTATCCAATTGAAACAGACTTCCCATGACATCAACCACAACTTCATCCCGCCGGCCACGTACCTTGCCATCTTTATAGTGTAGCTGCAACCCCACCTCCACCAGCAGACAAATGGTGCCGTTGGCGGTGCCGCTGCCGTTGAGATGGTAGGTGCTGGTGGAGGGCTGAGGCAGCGGAGTGGGCTTGGGAGTGGTTGTGGGTTTTGGTGTGATGGTGGTGGTCGTAGAGGGTGGTGTTGTGGTGGGGAGATCAGCACGGCAAATTGTAGCTACAGGCAGGGAGGGACAAACCATTGACGAGCCAGAGAAAAAGCAGGGGGGGGGTCTCCATTATGCAGTGGGGATGAATAAGCAGAGCTACATGTGTAACCCTGTATACCAGCACACGAGGTGGGGGGTAATACCATTTTTGCCGAGCGTCCCGTTGCTTATGAAAGCCTGCAGAGAGACGTTCCAGAACACCTGCTGTACCAGCCCGCTGCTCAGGGTCTCGTGACTCTTGCAAGTATAGATATTGTTGAGATCCACACTCTCCATCCTCCCTGCGACTGTCACCGTTTTCGTGTCTGAAGAGAAGCGATGTGTGAGGGCAAGTCGCACTGAATTGGCGTTACGTCCAAAGCCCCCGGCACCACCTTCTCACCGTTTGACGAGGAGTTCTTGAAGATGGTGCCGTCTTTGAGGTCGTAGGTGAACGAGATGCTATCCACCTTGTAGGTCTGGTTGTCCCGTGTGAAGTTGAGAGCCCAAGAGTGGCCCTCGCCAAAGTCGATCTTCAGTAGGGAGCTGTCATTTGAACACCTGCTACCGTTCGTCGTGACATTTTCAGGCAGCATGAATGTGACCGTGGCATTCTGAGTCAGCAGAAGCACCAGCAAACCAAAAAGAAAATTAAAAAAGACTGAACTGTGCCCAGTACAAATTTCAATGCTGCTAATAATTCTCTGAATTAAAGAAAGGCGTCAACATTACAGGAAGCGCTTAAGCCGAGGCAGGAACAGGAGGCGCATGACTACACCACCCGCAAGATTAAACTGAGAGTCCAATGACAACAGGAAGAGATAACCAACATGGTTAACAGGCCAATTCCCTTCATCTACTTCAGCATTATAAGTCCACCTGGTAAATGAAGCCCCTCTAGCTTCACACTCTGAGATGCAGCAGATGCAGAGCTCTGCACCTTCACACCATACAGATGCGGCTGACACCCGAAACCAGGCCGTCTTTAAAGCTTCAGGAAATGTCAGTGCTCATGGCTGCTCAGCATGGTCGACGCAAACATACACACACAGGCACACAGACAGACAAACATGCAAACGTACCTTTTTCCCTGTGACCTCATAGGTTACAGAGAAGTTCAGCATCAGGTTTGCGTACAGACACAGCTTTTTGTCCTCTTCCACTTTCACCTCCGTGCCCCGGGACTCCCGGATTCCTGGCAGGAAAGACACAAACTGCATCGTTAACCTTATCCAGGGAAGAGCAGCTCTTTAGGATAACCAAAAATAAGTGAATTAAATAGCTTAAAAAAATAATTAAAATCGATCTTTGACTTCATCACAGGTAAAATTCACGGCAGATGAACAGTTAATGATTAAAATGAAAGTTTATGGCTCTGAGATGGTTACAGTTTTACAGTGCATAATAACCGAAATACAGTAAACATTTATGAGCCTCAGAGTCAATTCTGTAAGCTGGACTGTGAGGTAGAGACCACAGAAGAGGAGCAGCTGACAGTCTCACGGAAGGCAGAAACATAACACTCTGTGAGGCCGGCTGCAGGTGAAAGACAGCACTAGCAGGGGTGAGCCTGCCCCAGGCAGCACAGCAAGAAGGGCCCTCCATGCCTTCTCTTTTATTACCTCAGCTTCAAATTGCTTCACAATTATCATTACAGAGGGTTACTGGAGACTTTGATCCACAATGATTTCACTTTATAAAGCATTCAGCCATGCACTCCACTAACTAGTTACAGCAAGTTTAGCTGTTCCCTTCTCTTAGTGTAGAAACAGCAGTACACACCCAACAACATCCATCCTCCACCCCCAGAACCCAGTGTACAATAAATGCAGAATTATACAGGAAAACTACATTTTAGCCAGACAAACGCGAGGAGGGAAATCGACATACAACCTCAATCTTTTTCAAAAGCACAAAGGAACTAAATCTACAATTCACAGAGGTATCCATGTCAACCGATTTAATATTTTATCAGGTCTTCAAACTGGTCCGGGTGTGAACTATAGCTGACGGCGTTTCAGGCGGGAGAAGAGGCCGGTCAAAACAAGAAACCGATCGCAGTTAAGTTGGAGAACTAGGTCAGGTTTTACCCGGTCGCATTTTAATGCGTTTCTGCAGTTAATCTGAGACTTCAGTACGACAGAAACTGCAACTGTTTGTAATAATTCGCAAATGACTCTCACTAATCTGGAAGAAAAAAATCGTTACAGAAGTTTTACTTTTGGACTTAAATAGTCTAATAAATTTCAGACTTCAAATGAGAGGGGAGATGAGCTCTTTATCTCAGTGCAAGTTTCCGGGTCACCCGGACAGAACATATGTCCGATGACAGAGGTGGCCTTTCCGGGCACATGTCTGATCACACGGAGCACCAAAGCGGAAAGCCGGGAGATCCTGCATGCAAAAGCTGGGAAGTCAGGGTAAAGGGTAAAAAAAAACAAACTGTGGGGTTACGAAACAGCCTGTCATCACGTGCTTTTTCACCCGGCACCACCATCTTCATCCTGTCATATACACATATATAACTATCAATTCCCGCAGCTTCCAGCACCCACACAGTATGGACGGGTTCATGCAGCTGACCATATAAACATTTAGTTAGCTAAAAATGCTGTGGGTGTTTCCTAACCCCAACCCGCCTCCCCCATTTCGTGTGCAGGCAAAATGATCATTTCCAGTCAAACGCAACTGCCTATCCGCAGAAGTTAATTTCATCTGAGTAGGCCAGTTGTCTCCAACCATCCCCAGTATGACCATGGCTGATCTTCCCAATTGTAAGTGCACAAAATAAGACACGTATGAAGAACAGGACTGAAAATTGGCTCGGTTAACGGGGCAGCGTCAGCCACCTAACCAGATAACAATGACAGTTTACACTACAAGGTCTGCCAATTAATGACACATTAACACATACGAACGAAAGTACGAGCTTAATCTGCGATCAGATCCCCAGTGTTACAAACAGGTAGATAGGAATAAATACACGGTTCAATACGTAGGTGATTTGTTAGATAGTTTTCAAAATACCCATATCAAGATCCAGCTAGGCCCCCGTGACGGCGCAAGAAAAAAAAAACTTTCCTTTTGCTATTGAAGAACAAAAATAAAAAAAAAACGAGACGATGCCTCTATCCCCCGTGCATACTCACCGGCAGCCAAAAGCAAGAGCAAAGTGACGCAGGCGTAACGAAACATGGTAAATCGTCGGTCAAACTGGGGAACCACACAGAGAGCAGCCTGATCGCCTCGCACTCACGAGCAGCCACTGACTATAAGCAGGAAATGAGAGTCATATGACAGTCGGTTGGTGCTGACGTACTGCGCATGCGTATGGTACAGAACGAGCCGCGGCCAGTAGTGAGAGAGTGGCAATGTGCTGCCTGATTGCGCATGCGAGCAATACCGATGGCCTGCAGCCAGTGAGTGAGCAGCGAAGGACTCTGGGTAAATTAGCTAACGCTGTCATGCTCACTTATCTGTTATACAGGGTTTATTCTGACTTTATCAAATATTTAACCGTGTACATCAATAAATAAATATATTGTGAAACGTGGCAGTAAATAAATAATAATGATATGAAATATGAGCAAGTAAATCTTTTAAGGAAATTAATTGTTTTTCTTCCTATTTTTATTATTTCTTGTCGGATTTATTTATTTGTTTATTTATTTCAATGATGCCGCGCATATGCAGACTGTCACTTTCACCCATCAAGATACAGAGGCCTCCGTGATTGGCTGAGTGCTTCCAAGAGATGTGGCTGTAGTTTGGGGTATCCGAGCAATGAGCCACAGATGAAACCACTGGTGGATGAGGGTAAGGGAAAGTGGTCCTGAATTACTTCACTACGTGATTTCACAGGACGGCTGTCCAGGAGTATGTTTCCCAAAAACTCCTATTATAATTTGCATAGTCGTACCCATTCTGTAAACTGTGCTTCTGGAAAACGTTGCCGACGTTTTTCGAAGTTTGCAAACATCAGTATTCATCAGTGTTGTACCTACCCCCGTTGCAGTTTCTTTCAACAACCCTCCAATTTGCTCTTTGAAATTTGTTATATTGTCGGCAGCATCAATTTCATCTGCAATAACAAGCATTTTTGGTATTAGAGCTAGACTATAAACTGTGCTTGGAAATACGTTCCAAGACCTACCGCGGATAACAGCGGACCATGTGATAACTAATAAATTATGCACAGCAAGGTATTACTAACATTAAAATGGAAATAATGAAATACGCCGCACATTATTATACAGTGACGTACAACTACTCTCTCGAATGAACCAAAGGGATTCTGACGTTTTAACCCAATTCTCAGAAGAAGATAGAGCAGGGAAGAATATCATGTATTGAGGGATGACAGAGCAATGAACATATCATGCTATGTATGCCCCTCGAAATACGAATGAACAATGAGAACACGGTGTTGCACATTTAACAATTTTGACTTCGAACCGTGGTAAACCGCGATTAACTAAAACCGCGGATACATGGTTTATAACTGCAGGCCTATCTAATGTGGCTATGTTGGATTAGACAGGAACATGATCCACTGAAAATGATCCACCAATCAAAAACTAGTATTCACTAGAGCCCTCCCTCAAATCTTTGGGTGGAAGTAACAATTCGCATTTCAAGACGTTTTTCATGTCATATGCGGCATCATTGAAGTAAACGGTGTTGGGCATTTCAGGTGCGGAAGCTCCAAATCCAGCCCAAGATTTTGTTTTTACCAACCGACTGGTAAAAACAAAATCTTGGGCAGGATTTGGAGCTT
>JAODKE010000002.1:20526850-20558147 GCA_026779605.1 Mormyrus hasselquistii
AAACAAAATCTTGGGCAGGATTTGGAGCTTCCGCACCTGAAATGCCCAATACTGGAAATAAATTAATGAATAAATACATAAAAGAAACCAGCAATAAATAATTAAATAAATAAAAATTAATTAAATAAATAAAAACAGGAAGACATAAACAATTTTCTTAACAGGTTTATTTATGCTCACATTTCACATCATTTATTTAATGCCACATTTCACAATATATTGATTTATTTATGCACGCAGTTATTTATCTAATACAGTACGTCCGAATAATCCTTCCATAATTAATGCCCCTATACTTAAAAAGAAAGAAATACGAAACGCTCTTGTTGTGTTTATTCCGCTCAGTGAGTGTTGTGCGGCGCTATTTGCGCACCTTCGGCGTAGTTACTGCACGGGGAGTTTCCCGAATCCTTTCTTATCGCTACGTTGTTCGTATGTTAAAACTATGTTCTATAAGCTCACTCTGCTCATAATATAACACAACTTCTTTAAAATTATGAGGGTGGGAATGTCCAACAAAAAAGGAACCTTGGTTTTGGACAGTTTTGAAATAGAAATGTCTTAAATCCCCTTAATCTTGCAACAGCAGATAACAGCAATTTTGAATTTTGAGTTTTTTACTTTTTGCAACATAGATCTTGTTTATCTATTCAATTTCAATTCAATTTTATTAGTAAAGTGCATTTTCACAACATTATATTGTCTCAAAGTGCTTTACAGTGACCCTACCCAAGGCCCCTAGAGAGCAGGCCAGAGGGGATAATGGCAAGGAAAAACTCCATCATGGGTAGAACCAGACTCAAAGGGGGAGCCCATCCTCCAGGGGCCGGCAGAGGAAATCAAATGGACAAAATGGCAGAGTTCTTATTTACACTGTCTAAATTATAAGATTGAGTCTTAACGCGGATGGCAGGCAGGTGATAGCGTGCATGTGGAGGTGCTGCTTCTTACGGCAGGATGAATAGTGGTACAGCAGAAGGGCGGGCAGGAGATGGGCAGACTGGAAGGACACCACAGGTAGTGAAGCTGTCACTTGATAATTTGTGGTCTCCAAGTAGCACAGCCCAGGAAGGGGTAGGAGAAATAAAAAAGTGCACAAGTAGGGGAGACTATAGGCAGTGCAAACAGTTAGGTGAGTGCAATACAGCATGTAAGCTCTGGCAGCTATGACAGCATAAGAAGGAGGGAGAGGCAAGTGGGAACGCAGACATGGGGAGTCCCTGAAATGTCAGCACTCCAATTCCACAAGGGGATGTGAAGCTAGAGTGACAGCGCTGACAGTTCAGCTCATTCAAAGCCAATGGCACCGATCCCCACCCAGCTCTACACCTCACACTATAGATCTATCTTGGGCTGAGCAGATACATAGAGCTAGAACTAGAGTCCCTATAAGCTAAACTAAACAGGTGTGTTTTTAGTCTAAACTGGAATATTGAGAGTGAGCCTGAATCTCGCACATTTACCCCCTCCCAATAAATATACATTTGTATATCCCCCCCACACCCTCAATAAACTTTCAAACTATCTCCTTTGTCTTTGTGGAGAAAAGTGCAATAAGGGTACCAACGAAACCAAGACACGTCATTCTCCGCCCTCAGTGGACACCCTGCCATTTTAAACACTTGTTCTGTTATGCTACCAGCGCAACTGATTCACATAAAATACTTTATACACCAAAGCAAAGTGGAGAATACTTTAGTGCTCTGAAACTTTAATGCAATTACAGTTAAATATTGGGCTGGTTTCTGTTACGGTCATGCGTCGCTTAATGACGGGGAGACGTTCTGGTCCGGATCCTCAGTCAGTCCACGTTCTTGCTCTCTCCCGACTCCTAGGGAATTGGGAGACAGCAAAAATGTGGACCGTCTGGAGGTCCCCATGGACTGGATGGGGAAACACATGCTATTGGCAGCGACGTAGGGCACCAACTTCTCAGCGGGCACCGGCTTGCCGGGTAAATTCGCTTTGTGTCATACGGGGGGTGCCGGCGGCGATGCTCAGAGCAGTATTACTGTGGAGGGGGACAGTGACCATGTTTTGACAGCATGAACGTCACTGTGTTTAAGAAGACACTGCAAACGGTGGCTCTTTGGTAACACTGCCTGTTTTTGTTCACAGAATGTCATTGTGGTTACTAGTATGTGTGGACCCTCTTGGCAAGGAGTTCACCAAGAGTAAAATCACAATTTCCAGCATTCTGTTTATTTTTTGAAACATTATTCAAAATGCACAGCACTAGGATAGAGTCTGTTTAAGGTACAGATATACTACACTGATACCATAATAATGCTGCCTCAATCATGACAGCTGTCAAAGTATTGTACATCATGCAGGTCATATGGTTTGAATTGTACAGTTAATAACGATGCATGCAAGATTCACCCACCTTGTTCTTTTCAAGACGAGCTGAGTGAGTAAATGTTTTGCCACTGAATTTGTTTGGTCTGTTCTTATGCTCATGAAGGTTTTGAAGGTTCAGGACATACAGCTGTATTATTTACACACTTTGGTCAATGAGACTAGACCAGCACTCATCCTTTACAAGAACAGCCAAACTGTGAGATTACATTCCCATGGTCTTTAACACCACAGCACTTCCTAGACCACGTGATGAGATTCTACTGCCCTCCCATTAAGAGGCTCCTAGCTTCTGTCAATGCCTCCGGAAAGAGGAATACAGTAGTCTGTGAGGGAGGTCGGTTTGGTGCTGTGAGGAGAATCACCAGCAGCTCAGTGCCGGATAAACAGAGGAGCTGCTGGTGGACTTCAAGTAAAGGAGGAAGCCAAAATGGTTGAGTGTGTTTATGAATTGTGATAACCAGAGTTTGTTAATTAGGTCTAGAGAGAAATGGTCCAGACCTGCCCTTTCGCATTTATCTTTATGCTCTTCAGGGACTATTGCACTTGAAGTCCACATTTGTTTGTTGTTGGTACCTGACTGTAAGTTAATTACTTTTGGAAACCATTCGCTTACTATGCCTAGAACAGTCCCCAACCCTGTGCTCACTAAGGCTAAGCTGGTGGAAGATGGAAAGATGATATAGGTATCTGGGAAAATAAACATTGAACTGGTTATTATCAGAGCTGGGTAATTCAGGTCCAGAGAGTAAAAGTCCAGACCAAGATTTTATTTCAACCAACCAGTTGCGTACCTTGTGACTGTGACTCTTTATACTCAACTGGTTGGTTGAAACAAAATCTTCCAAAAGTAATTAACTTACAGTCAGGTACCAACAACAAACAAATGTGGACTTCAAGTGCAATAGTCCCCGAAGATAAATGCGAAAGGGCAGGTGCAAGGCGACAAAAGAAGAACACCATAAAATCCTGGAAAACCCACCAGCGTCAGCGGATCTCCTAAAAGAGAAGCTGCAGCCAAATATGCCATGATAGATAAGTACCCCGACAGCCAGTGGGTTTCGCCAAGACTGCGAAAGAGAAGCAAAATGCAAAGGTACGAAGGGGTAAAACACCCCCCCAGGATGCACATGACTGCGATGCTGTTCTGTAAAGTTTGCACTGCCCCCCTTCATATTCTACCCCACCTTCCCTTTGTAATTCTCAGGCACATTTGGCTTTTCTTTACTCGAAATGGTACCTTGTGTTGTTTTCTGCATGTGGGAAGCGTATCCCAGCACAAAAAAAGGCTTAAGCTTGGGGATAAACCCTGGATGGGAAAACAATATATCAGTCTATGGACACTTGAATACCAATAATTGCTAAATGTGTGTAGCGATTTCATATTTTAGAGAAAAGAAGTTTAAATCAATCAAGTCAACCCCTTTATTACTAGTAGTGGCATTTTAGACGTGGAAGCTTCCAGAAGTACTTCCAAGATACCATCCTCATGTTCCTTCCCCACATCAAAAATGAGAGTAAATACTTTAATATTTGACAGCTTACATGCTTAATATCCACTGGAGCGCAACTGGATGTATCATACTTATGGAGACATTGTATAATAATTCAATATTCAAAAATGCCAGGCCCATTCAAGCTGGTTATAATCCAGAAGTGCTCCTGTTCTCTAAAGCTCTCCCTGTGCCTGTCTGCCAAAAACTGATACCAATCTAATGTCATTGTCCCTGCTACCCAAACCAGGATAAACAACTAGATGGATGGATAGTATGATTGTTTTGTAAAAAGAATATCCATCCAGTAAAATCTTAAACGGCAACAATGGTGCAAAATCAAAATATTTTAAACTGAATGCATTTGTGTTGTAGTGGGGAACATCATCTTCCCTGCTATGTGTCTGACAGTCTTGCAGTCCAAAAACACACGGGATGATATCAAGCTGTGACTTTCTTTTACTATCACAGCTACATGGCTCAACTATAGCTCAAAATCACTGTGCTGAGTTCCCTGTACTGGCTTTATGTTCGGTTCAGGATTGAAAGCTTTCAAAATTCTCCTACTTACATATAAGGCACTTAAAGGTCTAGCACCTGCCTACCTAGCAGAACTAATTCAAGTTTACAATCTGTGTTGTATACTCAAATCACAGAATGCAGGCTTCTTTCTTCTCATCCCACATATAAGGTAACAATTGGCGCTAAAGCCTTCTGCTACAGGGCACCTATATTGTGTGATGGTCTACCAGTTTATGTTCGGGGTGTCGAATTGCTCTCAGTCTTCTGAATCTTGACTGAAGATCTATTACTTCAGTGTAGCTTTACCTGTAACTTAACACATAACATACTGTAACTATTCCTGCCGGTGCTGCTGTTCATGCCCTTTTAGTCTAATGTTTTTGTCCATATTTGTGTCTAAGCATATTTGTGTCTGAGCTCTGTAGAAGGTATGTATAATTCACATGCCAAATGTAATCAAAATCGAAACTATCATGTGTCCAATCATGTAAAAACTCAGATATCTAAAAGCAGGGGTCGGCTGGACCTGCTTAGGTAGCTGAGGAGGTTCGAGGAGCTCTGGATTTTTTACCTTGGGAATCACAGTGTGGTGTTACTCTGCAGAGGGTGCTGTGTTCAGCTGAATGCATCTGTAAGGCTGATCTGCCCTCTCTGCAGGACAGTTATGTCTGAATATGCAGGAGCAGAGCTGCCAGAATCAGCAAGGACGCATCACACCCTAATGACTATCTCTTCATCAGGCTGAGGTCTGGAAACCTCTTCTGCAGATTCTCAGTGAGATCTAAGAGCCTCAGAAGGAGCTTCTACCCTCAAGTCACATAATAATTCTATATCAGTCATAATTTAACACTTGCTCTTTACTCACGCAGCACACACTTTATTTCTGTTATGCTGCACGTCTGTTTTTTCCTTTCTTTTTCAGTAAACATGCTGTTCTTTATTAATTACATATTTGTTTATTTTTTCCTCTCTTTTATTCTCTTTTGCTTTTTATATATTTATAATGCTGGAGTTGACCACCTTCCATTTCACTGCAGGTTATATTCAGACTCTATGCCTTGAATGTGACAAATAAAAATTCTTGAATCCTTAAAAAAATCCCCAAATCCGCTTGGGGGCGCTATGTGTGTCTTTTCCACGCCCTTGTCGTATTTTGTTGAACAGCGACGTGATGTCATGCCGTAAATCGCGAGCACTGTCGCAATGAGACATTGGCTGCTGTAAACTTGCGTCCTGTTGGGAAAAGCAGCGTGGATAGAGAGCACCTCTGACTGATTAATGCCCATCGGCAGCACGGACGCCCACGGACTTAACGTATCGAGAGAAAGCGGTCACTGAGGATGTTTAAAAAGTGCGGTTTGTTTCCAAATGTGTTCGTTTGAGTCGATAGATCGTTAACGAAGGCGCCTGGCGTTGGATATGTGCAGTGAAATACTTGATTAAGCACCTGAAGCTGATATTACTATGTTCTATTGGCACCCCTAGAAAAAAATATATAGAAAACGTGCCTGACATATGGTATCAGGTATTACAGGTGCATTCTTGTTCATCTAGTGTAGCTATTCATTGTTTTCGTCTAATGTTTTCTATAACTAATGACCGCAGCTGTCACGTGTGCTGTTTACCTAGAGACGTTAATATATCACACCCAACGTATATTTCCTTCTTGGTAATGTGTTTATAATGGTTTTTAAACGTGTTACGTTGGTCCATTAAGTTTTCTTGTTTATTCTGAGTGTATGCGTCCAGTGCTGATACTGAATCTATTTTGAAATGTCTGGTTCTCCGCTGAATTATATGCATTGTTTCGTTGCAGATTTGATGAAAAGGAAAATGTTTCTAACTGCATTCAGCTGAAAACGTCGGTTATCAAAGGCATTAAAAACCAACTGCTGGACCAGTTCCCAGACATCGAGTCATGGCTGAACCAGATCATGCCGAAAAAGGATCCGGTGAAAATAGTGAGATGGTATAACTACATTTCCGAAAGCACCTTGCATGTACTTAGGAATCCACCACGAATGAGCTGATTTTTTTTTTTTTTTTACTCCATTCTGATTGTCAATATGTTTATTATTATTGGGTTTCATTTTGTTGTCTGGCCTGCGTGTGTCTCATCTCCTGTTGTCACCATTGCAGCCATGAACATATTGAAATCTTGACGGTAAATGGAGAGCTGCTCTTCTTCAGACAGAGGGAAGGGCCATTCTTCCCCACACTCAGACTTCTGCACAAGTGTAAGGTTTGCCCTCATGACTGAAGCTGAGCACTAGATGTTTTTTTTTTTCTCCAAGCATCAAAATGACTTTCAATTGCATGTTTTATGTGGGTGGTGTCTGTTGTATTTCTTATGACTGATTTGGCTACACAGATGTGACCATATGAAAACGGTATGAATAAATGTAGAAACGCATGTTTCGCTGAAGTTATTTTAATTCATTATTTCCTTTTCTCTGACATATCAGTAAGAATTTATATCTGAGCATTTAATACCTGCGTGGGCTTTAAGTGGATTCTTATCCCCCCCCCCCCCCAACATTTCCTGCAAATAAATAATCAAGCAAGGTGACCCAGTTCCTTTGCTTTGTATAAAACTGAGAGCCGCTACACACTGTGACTCTGTCATGGGTCCATTCCTCCTTTTACTCCGTCCTTTCTCCAATGTGCCCGATTATCCATCTTTGTTCTCTCTTCCACCCAGATCCCTTCATACTTCCACATCAGCAAGTCGACAAAGGGGCCATCAAATTTGTTCTCAGTGGAGCCAATATCATGTGTCCTGGCCTGACGTCACCAGGAGCTAAACTGTACCCAGCTGAGCCGGATACTGTTGTTGTATCCTTTAACTGTCCAGGTTCTGTACAGTGAATGTGTTGGCTAGTCATTGAGGAGGTCATTTATTACAAGATATGCTTAATTGGCTGAGTAGAATGCCTTCCAGATGGCCAGTGATGACAAGGTATGAGCTGTTCTCATTTTTGGTTGTGTAAGAATGTTGTACATGGTATATGTATTTTCCTGGAAAATACAGGCCTTGCTTTTTAACATCCTTTATGGGTGCTTATTCTTTAGATATAGTATGGTTGGTTAGAGTTTTTTTCCCCCACAGCCTATAGATTGGTTTCCTTAATATTCATTTTGCCATAGGCCATAATGGCAGAAGGCAAGAAACACGCGCTTTCTGTTGGTGTGATGAAAATGTCCTCAGATAACATGTAAGAGAACTTCTCTTGTTTATGTGACTCCTGGCAGTTAAGGCGGGGGGGGTTTGTCTGTCACTTACGGCGTGTTTACATTTGCTGCTTGTGTTGCCACACGTATCCTGGCCATTCCACACGTTTTTTTTGTTTTTTTTAAATTAACATTACCCATACACGAGATGCAGAGCCACCAAAAAACTTGGGCAAAGTATGGTCAACTTTTATCACAGGACAATGTTTATATATGGTACAGTTGGTATTAAAGTGGTGTCAATCTTTATTCTTTTTTAGAATGAGGGCTGGAAAATATTAAAAAACAGAATATTTTGAGAGGCAAGAGAAAAAAATTCGAACAGTACTGTGTGCCTCTGTGTACAGTGTCTTCAAAATTTAATGGCAGTTTAAGTTTCTTCTGCTTCCCAATTCAATCTGAGCTAAGAAAGCAGTGTCATGTACAATGACATTCTTGCTTGTGAATGCCTTCTAAACAGACTACAGACAATTAACAAGATAGTGCACATTATAAAACAAAAAATACTAAGAAGGGCTGGGAGATTTATATCGGCATTGCATGTTATGCAAATGTAATTCCCACATTGCAAGGACCACGTTAGTTAGCTGGATTGAAATCTGGCTTTTGTGCACCTTCATGCTGTATAAATACTATACCATGGTACTGTATGAGGTGTTTTCATAATGTTATTTTTCAGTACAGTTCTGGTATTTAGAAATCTTAGTGATAAAATTTGCCAAGTGTAGGGGGTTTAAGCTTCAGTAAAACATTTTTACTCCGTCAGAGTCAACAAAACTTAGCATGCTTTTGAATTTTAATGACTGTTCCTTTTCCAGAAAAATAACACACATTGTGATATAATCTTTAGATGACCGGTGTAAAAATATGCACCAGACGGCAGCTTTTCAGCACTATGTGGGCGTTTACTTACAGCCGCTATTTTGTAATCAGATTAGTAGTACACATTAAATATATGAGAGTCATATTGTGATGCTCAGAAGTTAGTAATCAGTATAAATTCAGTGTATCTTTAGGATTATTTAATTTGATTAGCAGAGCACACCACATGCTCTATTTTTGGTATATCGAGGAAGCAATAAGCTCTGAAGTGGAGGTGAGGAAAGGGTCAGCTCAACAGCTACATCGTCTTTAGAAAGAGGAGATATTGTGGATAAACAAGGTAAAAAAAAAAGATGGTAGCGTGGCGGTACTTTTTGCAGTTTAAAGTCTGACATATTTATTAAACAAGAATACACCGAATTTATAATCTGCTTATCAAATTGTGGGCGTAAGTAAATGCTCATCTAGTCCCGAAACAAACATCCAAACAAATTTTTATTCTCGTCATCTAAAGCCTATAATCACAGTATATATACATACCATAGTTTATATTTTTTTCATACAATGTCATGTATAAAAAGACCAAAAATGAATACTGTAAGTGGACAACCTGATTACTATACGCAAATTATATAGATTATTTAAATAGTATTTGTACAGGAATGATTCTATTCCAGAAACATTACTTGCATGCAAAAACATCTAGCCAAGTAGACAATCGTGATGTCCGATTTGTGAACGAATCGTTCTTTTGAATCAGTTTTCAGTCAAACCTACTTTCAAATCTAAACGAATCAAACTTTTTATATATGTATACATACTTTGGTGGGAGTTGCATTCCCTTAACCTTGTTTTTCCTATTTGATATGTGCATTTTATTATTCAAGCTTTTTCCAGGAACGCATTAGTCGCGTTGTAGCAGGTCCAGAGAGTAACAGTTCCGACCGAGATTTTGTTTCAACTAACCAGTTGAGCATAAAGAGTCACAGTTATAGAGTACTCAACATGTTGGTTGAAACGAAATCCCGGTTGGGACTTTTACTCTCTGGACTTGAATTACCCAGCTCTGGTTATTACAATTCATAAACACACTCAACCATTTCGGCGAAGTCCACCAGCAGCTCCTTTGTTTTTCCAGCACTGAGCTGCTGGTGATTCTCCTCACAGCACCAAACCGACCAGGTCCAGGTTCTGCTTCAGCACTCTGAGCAGGACTGACTAACCTGGATTTTATGGCTTCAGCAGAAGTACCTTTACATTGACATGAATGTAAATTTCTTTGTTTCTAACAACATGATCCTGTCAGTACTTTTTCTGCTTATTGGGTACTCCATTCATTTATATCCATGCAAAATGAAACATCACTTGTTGCTGCAAAACAATAACCTAAAACATTAAACGTAGCCTTGAAACTAGGGAGGATTGATATAGTGATATTTGGGAGGCAGAGGGTGGCTTAGCCAACTAAGCCTTTATGGCTGTGATTGGAACGTCGTCGGTTAGGGTCCTGGTCTTGGCAGAATAGTCACATGGCTGTTGACCCTTGAGCAAGGCTGGCTGACCCTGCACCATGACCCCCAGCCTTTGATAAGTTAACGGTCATCTCTGGCAGAAGGTCTACCGTTTACCTGGTTGGTTTCTGGTCACTCCCAGTGTCTCCCGTGTAGCCGTCCGTCAGCAGAACCACAATTAAACCAGGATTTAAAAACGCAGATTTGTTAAAAAAACATAGAATGGTCTGTTAATTTTTTTCTGCGGCTGTATAAAATCAACAGCAGCATGGTCAGATTCTCAACACTTCTTGTTGTGAGTCGTGCCGACAGACGCAGTCAGTACCGTTCAATCACTTGCTTTTACTCAGAATCGGCTCTATGGAATCCAAAACATTTACATACGCAAAAGAAGCGCCACACTGAGAGTGAGCATGGATGAAAATGATCGTTTGGCTTAAAAACTGCCTGAAAAACTCATACAAAAGCAGAGGTTACCTTCAGAACAAATTAACCGCAAACTTTAAATCCCAACTAATATGTCTGCTAAATAATATTTAAAATGACTTATTTGATGTTAATTATTTTTTTTTTTTTGAGTTTCAAATATTCAGCAATGCTGACACCATCTCTATCCCAACAGCGAGAAAGTTAACAAGGGCATCGGCATTGAGAATGTCCACTATCTGAACGACGGCCTTTGGCACATGAAGACCTACAAGTGATGTTCACGTCCAGACCTCAACCTCCAGGACAGTGCGAAGCAGCCCCATGTTAAATGGACTACTGTTTACATCAGTGACCTTGTAATTAACTGCACCTCTCATTTGACCTTCGTCACATAATAAATGCTTGCATTCAACCCATATTCATTCCTCATCTTGTTTGCATTTAAGCTACCATGTTCGTTTGAGGGCACAAACACATAATGGACCTTGTGTATGCTATTCTGTGGAAACCGATGGAGGATTTGGGTTTCGTTAAAGCTCAGGGCTGCAGTTTTCAGTGTGAATACAAAAAAAAAAAAAACAGAAAACACACTCACCACCATCACTTTTTAAAAAATATGCTTTAATATCAAAACTGAATCAGGATAACATGAAACGTTCTTCAGCACTTCTCCAGACTTAATCCATTCTCTTTAGTTTTACACACAGTAGAAAAATTGCAATTGGACAATGACTACTTGAAGTTGCACACAGTGCAAGTTGGTTAGAAAACACCAACAGTAACGTTTTATGAACAGACCTAAGTGGCTTTTCAAAACAAGCTTGTTTCGACTTCAGAAATGAATGACAGGATGCAGTCACTTAAAACTCTGCATGATAATAAGCTCTATGACTTGGAATATTGTTTTCATAATGCTTCTATAACACTGGATCGGGTGATCCATCTTCAAAATGATTTTCACTAAATACCAAAACACTTAACCGAATACATTTGATTCAGAGGCTTATCAGAGAGGCAAAGATGTCAATTGTTTCAAGGGTTACTTCTCTATGGCTACTGCAGTTAAAATGAGCTCAGTTTAAATTTAATCTAAACCAACCACATCACAGCTTCCCAGGTGCTGTCTTACAAACACTCGCCCACCCGCAATAAAAGGCTCATCCTTTACCAGCATCCTACATGCACGTTTAACCCCTAAGTATCTTTAAACAGCCCTGCATCTCACCTCAGTCACTCAACATAAACATGCACCTGAAGTGGGAAGGCGTGACCCCGACTCCAGCCGCAACACAAGTCACGGCAGGGCAGGTGAATACGGCTCCCGTACGCAGTATGGGGTTGGGGAAGCTGCATCGGCCTTTATAGAGCCGCAGCAGTATGCCCAGGCCTCCCGTCGCTGGAATGCTGGCATCCAGTGGAAACGGCGGGGACCGGCAAATCCCAGAGTGTCAGCTCTGCGGGCAAACCACACATCACCTTATATCTTGTTCAAATTTCCAAAAATCTAACACCCTTGTACTTTCACATTACGTGCATTTTAAAAAATGTATGTGAAAAATGTATGCGATAACCCTAACCCTAACCTCCACCACACATACGTAAATGGAAAATGATAGTAATAAGTGTAATTATTTCAATAACCATTTTCAATAAACCTGCTTTCAACCCTTAAACAGCCAGAAACCAGCTTGAAGTGAAACTAAATGTCAGTGTGACTTTCGCAATATAAGATGGGAAGATGGGAAGGAGTCTAGCAGCTACAGGTCTATAAAGTGAAAGTAATTTACTTAAGTGCCTTTTTCATGGTTTTCTGGTATCTTAGTGGAGCAAAAGCTGAATCACAACCCAACATAAGGAGCAGCACAAAATAAGTTGAATGCGATGAGTAATTTGAACATTTGCTCAGTCACAGGACTGGCATAATACCACGTATCACTTCGGACCTTTGGAGCACCACGTTTGCAAGGGCAAGTGAAACACTAAGTCATAAAGTGTGTGTTCCTTTCACAAGAATCATTCAGAATATTTCAGTGCCTTTTGTTTTAAATGAGCGGGAAATATTGCCTAGGATGTGGGATAAAACTCCTTATAACTGATCAGATGTGTCGCTGAACTGGTCAGTGTCCTCAGAACTTGGGCAGGATCTGCACTCAAGGCCCCAAAGGTCAGTCATTTTCCGAGCCCACGGGTGGTAGGAATATTAAGGAGTCGTGGAATGCGTGTCCGTAGGAGCGGAGCCTATACACGCCAAACATCATGACCTGCATCTGGTTGGGCGTCATGCCAGAAAAGGTGACGGCCATGTCAGAGCAGCAGCTCTCCAGCACATCCGGCGGCCGCCGGGCCAGGCTCTCGGAGATGAGGGAGCCCACGCTGCGGCTGTTGAACAGGCCCCTGCCCTGGGTGTCCTCCCCGTTCTCAGCGAACACGCCGCGATACTTGAGGCACTCGGCGAGCTGCTTCTCTTCATTCAGCCTCCAGAGGGCGCGTCCACGCTCTGGGCAGCGCTCCGTGTCCTCGAGGGCTTCGATGAGCCGCCGCAGGGCCTCGCGGCTAAGCACGACGCCGCTCTCGTATTCCACATACTCCAGCTCGCCAGATTTGGCCACGCGGCCTATGTAGAAGGGCTGCCCTGGCTCCTTGTCCAGCACCAGGTACTTGAGGTTCTCGATGATGGCGAAAGTGGTGGGCCGAGCCAAGAAGAACCAGTGAAGGTCGTCCGCGTGGTCGTAGGCATGCCTCAGGGCCTTCCGCATCCTCGACCACTCGTCCTGCTCCTGCAGCTCCACCGCTTCCAGAGTCGCAGAGCCCTCCGGGCTGTAAAACACAGCCCGGTCACAGTGCTTGGTCCAGGTGTCCTTGGCTGTGGTCCAGTGCTCCAAGTTCTTGGGCTGAACCATGATGGCGCAGTACACCCGAACTCTCTGGCTGAGTTCCAGCCTCTGGGCTTCGGGGAACCGCTGCAGCTCCTCTTTGCTGGGTGCCTTGATGTGGTGGTGGAGGTGGGAGTCCTGGCTGGGGTGCCAGCTGGGTCCATAGCTCACCAGGGTGGACATCACCAGGCAGAAGAGGCTCCCAAGGAACAAGCCCTTAATGAAGGAGCTACCCTCAGAAAGCATGTTCACGGCAGTCTGCTGGCAAAGCGGAAAGAGGCCAGTGACACGTCAGCTCTTAGTATCATTTACACTGACAGTGACTGCATAACTCAAAAAAAAAAAAAAAAAAAAAACTCTGCATCCCTGACAACAGCACTCTCCTTCTCACAGGACTGTAATAACGGATACAGTGGAAAAATCTAAAATTCCTACACTTGAACTCTGAAAGCAACATATTATTCTCACTGCTGTCAGTGTTGTAGTACTGACCATGTCTAATTTATTTACTACTACGAACTGGGGAAGTGTGAACGATGGCAAACAAAAAAATCTGTAGCTGCCCGATTGAACATGATGAATAACTAATACTAACGTTAATTAATTTTAGTAGCATTTCTGAAAAGTAAGGTTAGAGTAATAATAATAGATTATATTACAGCACGCCAAGGATGTCCTATTTAAAATCACCATGCAGGTATGCTATGTACGGATACAATGGCTGACTTTATATGATGACGATATAGGCATTTTAGCTATTTAACAAATAGCCTAAATGTTTTACGTTAATTATTTTAGTTTAACTTGTTTATCTTGACTGAATAATGCAATTCATTTTACATATTTTGGATTAGACGAATTGATCTAACATAAGAAGAACTTTAATAATAAAGAATATAAAATTATAATGGAAGAATATGAAATTAGCACAAATCCATACACTAATATACCATCATCTCTATTTCGTCCCAGCATGTAACACTGGCAGAACACCGAATTACCCTAGCCCGAAATAAAAGGTGTAACAAAGAGTCTTAAATGCTAATGCGCCTTATTAAAAGATCCTCTTACGCTAATCATGCGTTGAAAATCCAGCTACTGTATTGTAACCCTTCCCTCCATTGTAAGTTGCTTTGGATAAAAGCGTCGGATAAATTACTAAATGTACCGGATTCACCTCTATACAGCCCGGTCTGGCGGCTGCAGTTCATATGTGAAGCGCTATGTGGTGACTATTTTGGGAGGACCGCTTGATGAAAATTAAGTAAAACTGATATAAAGTGAATAACACGCAGCACTCTGTTAAATGTCCGTGGCGACAAACTGAACATCGCGCATCAAAACAAGCTGGAGCTGCAAGGCTGCAGGCGAGGTAGCTAGAGTCTGCTAGACCCATGAAAACAGTTATATAACTAAAGTCCTCTGAAAGTATGTGTACATAATGCTTAAAGCATCATTACCTATCACCTTCGCTCCGTGGGTAGGATTTAGCAGGTAACAAATCTATGTTCCTTCCTCCGCGGATCATGGCAATTTCGCCGAGAAGCCGTTTCTTCACTTACGGCTAACTTCCGGGTATGTAAACCGCGTGAACGTTCACGTACGCGATTGGCGCTCGGAATACGAGCCCCGCCCATCCAAACTCAGCGTAGACCTTTTTGTGCCGAGGAATTAAAGCGATGATTTGATTTAGCGGGGTGTACGCAGTATCTTTCTATCCATCCATTTTCTGTGACCGCTTGTCCTATTCAGGCTCGGGGGGCGGGGCGGGGTTGGCCTGTTGTCTATGCCGGAGTCTACGGGCGCAACGCAGTGAACAACCCAGGACGGGGGCGCCTAGGGCATACTCGGTTTACACAGCAAACTGGAGCAGATATTAAATCACCAAAAACAACGCATTGACAGGAGCACTGCATAGCAAAGGCATGGAGAATCCCGACATTTCCCTAGATAAATGCACTACAGTAACACTACAGTATCGATATATATTAATATTTATATATGGATTGGATATCCTAGCCGCACTCACAAACATCACTATCCTTTTATTTAAATCCATTAAAATCCGACAAAAAGCTACAGATTAATGACCATTAATGAGGAAAAACGTAAACAAAAGGAAAGAAAATCAGTTATTTAAATTCAGCTCAAAACAGAAAAAAATGACAATTATTTATAAAAGCGACAAATTAATACATCAAACGATTAAAAATTAGTATGGCTAAATAAAGTTTTGTTTTATACCCGCCTTGTAAACGCAAGAAATTAATCCTACACTAGGAAGAGGTATAGCACTGTTGTGCTTTCTACGGGTAGCGTGGCCGAGCGGTCTAAGGCGCTGGATTTAGGCTCCAGTCTCTCTGGAGGCGTGGGTTCGAATCCCACCGCTGCCATAGTGCACGTTTTATTCCCACAAAGCACAACCGGTAGAACAAAGAAATCGGCACGGGAAATGGGTATTACCGCCATGTACCTGTATGAGATAAACCAAGTAATTACCCCCACTGAACTGAAGCCTGAACTCTTATGATGGTTATGTACATGAAGGTATACATTTTTGCAATGCATATACCCTTTTGTCCGAATGACTATAGGAGATTCCAAATAAGAGATATTAAAGAATCACCTACAACTTCTGCCTTTAGTGATATCCATATGGTTGGATGTCAGTAAACTTTCATCACCACACAAACTTACAATGGACAATTTTAACACAATTATACATTATTTTCTGGAATCCCCATTGCACATTCGAAGATGAAAAACCATCAAGAGTAACACTATGTCTTTTAGTTCCAGTTAGACATTTACATTTACATTTACAGCATTTGGCAGACGCCCTTAGCCAGAGCGACTTACATAAGTGCTTTAAGACTCTGCTATAAATTTTCCTCGAAACTAGCTCAGTCGATCCAAGGCTATGAATACTCGCGATCTAACACTCTGTTGCGAAAGTTTTTTTTTTTTTTTTTAAGAGCTTAGAGTTTAGACTTTTTCAGCTCAGCAACAATCTGACAAATATATGATTACCTGTCATGAAGCACGAAGCTGGTATCGCAAGCAAAGACAATTAAACTCTTGTCAATGTCAAACTAGTTCAAAGAATTACAGCATTCCATAAGCTTCATGGACCCTTGGTAGAAGTGTGTAGTCATCAGCCATTTTATATGTAGGCACCATTTCTCACCCGGGATGGCTTGGATGAAGAATAAAGGCAGGATCTGGTGTTTCCAATTGCAATATCATATCCGGTGAGACACTTCCATCCATCACAGTCCAAGAACCAGATCTTTCAGTAATGTTCCTCTGGTACATTATTAGAAACCTTTCACTTTGACAAAGTGCCCATGTAACCCCATTTAAAATCTGGGAACAAGAACTATTATAAAATGCATACTTTTATACATCCTGTACTTTCTGAGTTCTATTTTGGTTGGTTTTCTATTAATAATCAAAAATTATTAAATGTGTCATTTCACCTAAGTACAACTAAATATGAGTCTTCAGCATTACAATGTGATTACTACAGGGGGATTCTCTGCAGCAGGACTGCATAACTTGTTTTTACAGAAGTGAATAACCCTACAAAACATTAACGATAATAATGACGGTATAATGGAACAAGATCTCAGTGGGGAGGTCCGTTGGGTGCATTATGTGCAGTGAAGAAGAACTTTGTCCAAAATCAAATGCTAAGCAAATTAGTGGGTGTCTGGTAACAAGTGATAATAGGTTATAACTAAAGATAACAAAAACAGCATCATAATTTTGGTTATCTGAGAAAATAGTTCTTCAGAAATCCCCATCTGGTGACTGAATGTATTTATCCAGTGTGTTTTATTGGTATGATTCTGTCGATTCAGTTTAACTTTGACCAGCTTTCCATCGTGTCGAAATTTAAACATTTGTCAAGGCTCTCTGTGCAACCAGAGATAGGAAAGATTTAAAATGATGGCCAGTCCCCCATTACATCTGACGACGGTGCCTGTATGTCAAGACTGTTAGCGCAGGGCTGATGTGACACAATGACATATTACAGATGTCAAGACAAATGGTCGAGGGAGAGATAAAAGTCAAGTCCCCGGGGTAGAAGAGTGGAGAAAGAAGCAGAGGAGCTGTCGTGATGCTGACCTGGGCGCTGATCTGCATTGTTGCAATGCTGCATCCTGCAAAGAGGACCCAGACTTTTCCACTCTATCCTGGCATGAGTCTGGCGCCCCCAGCAGGTAGGTGAAATCATTCCAAAGCCTGCATGCTTATCTATGGTTTAGCATTCGAAAGACAATTTAACCTAAACTATGCACAAAACGTGGCTTTTCATGTGGAATCATATATTTTCCTCCACATGGTCGACACAAGTGGTGAGCTTGTGACTTTGATGTTTAGAAGATCTAGAACTTCTGTTCAAGACTATGACTATAATTTAAAGGCGTAATGATACGGAGACTCATACCAGGGTAGAGACTAATGAAGGACTGCATGAAGAAGGATCTATCTACAGTTTATCTAATGACCTTCAAAATGTCATATGAGCAGCAGGTTGCACAGTACTTAAGGGCGTGGACTTTTATACCTGGATTTTAAACGGGAGCGTATAAATCTGCCGGCCCCTGGAGGATGGGCTCCCTCTTTGAGTCTGCTTCCTTCAAATGTTTATTCCTATGAGTTTTTCCTTGCCACTGTCACCTCTAGCTTACTTTCTGGGGGCTTTGCACTATAATACACAAATTGAACTGGAAACCGAACAGAAAATTTGACTGCTGTTATAAAAGTCACAAGGTGAAAAGGTCTTTGTGATTTTGGATAGGTCAGAGGTACAGAGGATGGGAAAATGAGTGAAACAATGGCAAAAATATCATTTGGACATATTTACCTGTAGGTTGTCAATAACAGTCGCACTTAGAGTAATATAACTGCTGGGTACAAAATATGGTGATTTATCACTGTCAATTTATAGTCTGCCATTTTTGGTTAAGGTTGAATCAATGTCCATAATGTTTATTCCAAAAGAAAATAAATATTGGAATAACCTGCCATCACGAGTTAAGTCTCAGTTTTTTTGACTGACAGTGCCAAATTTCATGTCTTATTAGAACTGATCCAGAAACTGGTAGCAGAGGAGGAGGGAGAGCAGACAGACCTGGAGGATCGCAGGCATGTCAAATTCCAGCTGGATCCTAACAGTGACACTTGGGCCAAAGGTAAGGGAAGGTTCTCCATGACTTTCAACAGGCCACTTCAAAGCTAGTGGAGATTCTTGTGTACCTGTTGAGTGGTAACGGGTAGATTGTGGTATCTCTTTTACCAAGAAATACCCAATATTCATCATCACAGTGAACATTCAAGCATGAAATAATATCTAATACAGCAGAATAACAGCAATATATGAAATATGTCCCGTCCACATGTCAACTTAATCATTGTTTTTGAAACTCTTCTCCTTCCTCTGAATGGTTCAAGCAGCAAAAAATTCCCTACAGCAAGAAAACATCAGCAACATGGTAAGATAACAGAAGTGATGCAAGATGATAGATAGATGACGTACTGGACACGTTAAAGCCCAGTTATGTATGATACAGTCATTCTTCTCTAAGTTTGGCCAAAATGCTGCATTATCAAGAGTGATACATTAGCTGTAGGTTCAGTGTGGGTACTTTGATCTATTTTTGATTAAACTTACATAGTATATGACTTTCAATCTGTCAGTCCATCCATCTCTTAATAGCTTTATAACTAAAGTGAAGATCCCTGAGTTTGATTGTGTCCCCCAGTGTGTCAGCAAGGAGTCAATTTGCTCCCAGAGGGTCAGGGTCTTGATTTTACTAGACTACTCCTCTGTTGCTGGTTGTCGCCATGTGGATTTTTAGCTACAGGTGTTGTAACACCCATTGGTCTGCTTGTCTCCTCAATACACTGCACTCTCGGACCAGGTGGAGGATTTAAAGACTGCCATGCTGAAGCTGGCCCCCGTGGACAGTCTGCGAAACCGAGGCTTCTTCCGCCAGAGCCCGCCGAAGACCACCAAGAGAGGTTAGGTGCTGTAGGCCACTATGTTTTGGCAGCTATGGTCCTCAGCTGAAATTGCATTATTAAGGCTCAGATTGCAACATATTTGGCTGCAAAATGATGAAGCCATGAATTGTGACTAGGGATGTATGTTCCAGGAATTTCAAGGGGGGGAAACTTTCCATTGGAATTATTTGGGATTTTATATTTTCATGAGTAACTACTGTTGTCAAGCATACAAAAACTTTGAGGATATTTAGATTTAACTTTTACTGAACACAAATACATTTCCCTTGCTAACATTATTGAGCCACATGGTACGAGGCTTGACGATGAAAGTCAGAATGTGTTCAATTTGGAGAATCTGCTGACAGTCTTAAGTCTATCAGACAGTAACTGTCCAGCACAGCTGGGGTTTCGAATGGGTGGGAGTCAGGCTCAAGGAGCCTCAAATCCGCCCAGATTAACACCAGCTTCTCCACCTGTACATTTGTGAGCCTGTTGTGGACTTTTGTGCGTATATCGCCAAAGACAGACCAGAGATAAATCGGAGTATGTGTCGGATTATCGCTATCACCGATAACAGGATCTCAGATGAGCAGAGGCCCATCCATCGGGGTGATGCCGAGTTAGGCCTGCATCATCACGAAATAAACTTTGCTAAAGCTACAGTGACACCAGTTAGCTGGCTAGCTAGCCGAATTATTGTAACTCATCCATTAGCCTGTTTAATGGATTATTTTAGGGATAGCTGTTTAGTTTTCTAAAAAGTATGCATCCTCTTTCACAGATAGATTTTACATTTAAAACAATAACAAAAATGAGCATATCATAGCTGAGCCTTTCTTCTCATCTGGTGCAGACTCACACATGCACGGGAAACAGTAGAAATCAAAAATAGCTACAAAACTGCATTCTCCAAAATGATGACTAGTTGGAGTTGCATTATAAATTCCCAAAACTCCTGTAAAATTGTTTACAGGCGCTTTCTGGAATTTTGCAGAAATTTTCCACCTTTGCTGCCCTGAGGTTCCGTATAAATGCCAACCTTCAGTAGGTCCCTCACTCCTACGGCAGTGTGGAACTGCTGAACTTCAGCAGAAATGAACATTGGACTGTGATGGAAACCCTGCTTTTCTCTCATTTTCCCAAACAGCTTGCTTCTGGAAGTACTGCGTGACAAACTAGCTGACACTGTTCTGTTCCTGTGAGAAATGAGCTGCATCCTGGCCTGGCCAAGGAGATCTTGTGTTTGTACCCCTGACCCACGTTCCACATGAGCTTCCCGCAGAGTCTGGAAACAACATGTCTGTTGTTTTGTATATTCAGAAAGAAATATATTTTTGAATTTTAGAGGAGTGTCACCCCACCCTGTGGTTATAAAAGAAGTGTGCATCTGATTGGAAGAACATCGTGTTTCATTGTACCTTTGAAATAAAAGGGTCTATGTCATTTGGTTTTGAGGGGCATAGCTGTGTGTTTTTATGTTGTCCAGAGCAAAAACCTTATGACTAAAAATCAAAACACCACAAACAAGTGCCAAAATACCAATACAATAAAGTCACATTGAACATTATGATCCAAGGGAATAAGACTGTAATAGTATATAGAGGAGCCAATGTGAATGAATGAGACATTTGTCCACAAGGTGGCAGTGCGGCTTCAGGGCCATATTCCTCTCTTCCTCTCAAGCACCCCAACATGCTGATTAGTTTCTCAAGTGTTTAAAATTGCTACACGCTGGAGATTAGGAAATATCAGGTTGTTGTCATAAAAGGCTCAAGTTAGATAAATGGAACGATGCGTAGTGAGTGAGAAACTTTATTGGATTTGGATCCATTTGGTCCATTTGATGCTTGTTCCTGTTCCACCAAGAAATGTTTTTGCCAACTACCAAATCAATAAACCTCTGCTAAGAAGGGCGTATTAAAAACCACAGTGCTGTTTTCCTTCATTTTCATTCAGCCACAGTGCGTGTTTAGTATATAGTAAGTATATAGGAAAATATATTTATGTATATTTACACTATGGACACAAATTCAAATAAAGTTGCCTATTACAAATACAGTTAAGTGCACATCAAACCTCTCTGTGCCATATAAAGATAACAGGCAGGGGAAGCTATTCAAACATGCAATGCGTGTAACTGATTTAAAGATGTTTATCTATGACAATGTTTTTAAGCACGTTTTCTTGGACCATGTTATTTTGCATTTGAGTGAAAATGCTAAGAAGTTCATCTCCTGTTAAGTTAGATTTTGAAGGACTGGTGGGTTCTTAGCGGAAAGGTAAGTTGCATCTCAGAAGGGTAATATATTTTCTGAGAAGGTCTACACAGATGTCTCCTCCCGTTGCTTGTTTACTAATGTTGGAATCAGGCAAAATTCCCAGGCAGCCTCATCTTCGTTTACATGCAAGGCTTGAAGACGACTGTTGATGAAGGAATGGAAATGATGTTCTTTCCAGAGACATGGGGAAGGTGAAAATCCAGCAAAAAGAGGCGGCGGTCATTTCCTGCTTCGTGCGTTTCATACTGTTATACGTAGTGCGATTCGCCTCCCGCCTCCCGCCTACTTGTGGTCTGTTCACTTCTTGTTGGCCACGCTCAGGTAGGCCCTCTCGATCTCGGTGTCGGCGGGGCATGTCTGGCTGAACTCCTCTCGCTCGTAGGCATTCCGCAGGTAACGCCGCACACCTGAGAATTCGGCGGGGATGTCAAAGTCACAGTACTTCTTGGCGGCAACCTGTTCAAGAAAAATAATTTTTCATATAAACGGATTGAAAGGATAGCGTTACCACTTTTCCTACAAGGGCCACCGATAACAGCAATTAATGCTGCTGTCTACAGGAATTCAGCAACCGGAACAGCTGTAGAGTATAATGCTGGGATCGAATCATGTGAATGCACTGCGACCTTCACCAACCTTGATGACATGGAGCTTGGGCAGCAAGTTGCAGTCGGCCAAAGTCAGCCTGTTGCCATCGAGGAACTTCCTGTTGGAGACAAGGACGTCCTCTGCAGAATTGTGGTCGATCTCTTCGGGTAGGGGTGCGTTCAGATACTCATCAAGGCGCTTGAATTCCCGCAGCAGTGCCTTCTCATGAACTGCAGGGGTTCATTGTATGAGTAAGGGCCCAGGATATGAGTATGGACAAGGAAGAAAATACTCATTTAGAGGCAGTATTTTAATCTGTCCACAATGATACTCATTCCGAGGTGGATTTCTAATGTGTCCACAATTACAACTCTGGAGTATTTGAAGTCTTTCACATCACAAATTTTCTTCCACCACTGGCTTTTACACATAGAAATCATCATTATTTCAGAAGGAAACTCTTTTTTTTCCATTATGCACTTTTTTGCCTAGTGCTGTAATCTTCCGCATTATTTTGAAGGGAGAATAATCTCGATGTAGCAACCTATGTGCTGCAAACACAGCACCCGTTACTCTGCACATCCTCCTACCTTTGCTGGTCGGACTGTTCTTGATGAAAGCCGAAAATTTGGCAAAGATGTCCGCGCCAACATCAAAAGACTCTTTATTTGTGGGGCTGAGGTGGGGGTACCTGTATGGAGCGAAGGGAGGGCGGGGGGTGAATCGGGGCTGACAGCGAGGTGGACGGCCTGCCCACGTGAGGGTGCGGTGCAGCACCTTACCTGGGGGGTGCCAGTGTCTGCTCCAGGAACTCCTCAATCTTCAGGAAGTCCGTCTTGAGCTCGCCATTGTACAGCAGAAACGGTGGGTTTGTCCCTGGAGCGAGATCTTTCAGCTCTGCAGGCTTCCTACAGTCACAGAGAGCAGAGAGGAGGAAGCAGGTGGGGTGGGGTGAGGGAGGCTTAGGGTCAAGTGGAGGCCATCAGTTTCCAAAGCAACCTACAAGCCCCTCTCCCGCTTACCTCCCAACCACTGGCCGTAAAGCCTCAGTGTGCTATATGCTGAAAGTAACAGCCAATACGCAGGCTGGATTCTTAATGCTTTAAATAGAAAATGCCGTAAAAGACCAATAAGAGACATAGGGTTATATACTGTTTTGCATTTTAAACCTATCCTGATCACCTGGACATTGAGTTTGGCTGTGAAGCTCACTTTGTCTCCCTAAATGAACGGCACCATGCTGACATAACGTGCCGCAGAATGACCACTTGTTTCTCTGCACACGTTCTCACCAGCCGCTGTCACCTTGCAGCCAAGTACCGGTCGGTCAAGCCGGACTCAGGATCTTTTATTAGTATTAATCAGAAATGAGCCAAAGAAGATGTAGTAAGACTTTGAGGCAAGATGGGAGCGGGATTACCGGCAGGATGGGAGAGTTACTTCAGAAATGGATTCCAGAACCATCACTAAATGACTGTAATGTAGGAATTCCAAGAATCACAGTATTTAAGTAATGCAACCTGATTATTTTCCGTTCCAAATGTACACAGAACAGAAGAGAAAAGATATATCAGTAAGATGATTTCAACTTCTGTAAAAATTCTGAAAGGCAACAAAACATTATAAGATAACCTTAGGAGATGTACAGTAGGCACACATGAAGCATAGTAACATCTCTCTTAGTACATGGCTTAAGGGCACGTTTAGTATTTTCTTAACAAAATCGGTAGCATATCGAACTTTGATAGACCGATATTTATTTAGTTTGAACACGGCGAACTCAACATGAAAAGAAAATATTCTTCATGAGGCAGCTAGCTAGTTTACCAGGCCAAAGGTAGCTAGCTAAATAGCTGTAGCTCTTATCAAATGAATAAAAAAACATTGGTCTGAATAACATTAGGGCATTTAATTTTTTTATATCACCTAGCAATAAATTAACAAAACTATAAGGAGCAGCTGGTTTTCAAAATAATTTGCAATGGTCTTTAATTTTACAAGAAGCCTGTTAATTCCATGGGATTTCTACATTCTACCATCAATTCATTTTTTATGTCTGGATTCCACCATTGTGTCCGCACACCATGGAAATCATAAGGTTCTAAACGTCTCTTTCACACCATTAAAACACTGCAACGCAAACACTTGCGCACATGCACATCTGCAGCAGTGCTAATAGTGGCGAAGCAGTCTTTGCGGTGACCGCCCCAGTAAATGGTTCATGTGAGAGTGATGTCTCAAGAGAGCAGTTGTGGGTGCGTCTACATTGGGTTCAATCTATCAGGAATCAAAAGTCTAATAGGATGCAGCTAACCAATCTTTTGATCCATGAAAATAGTATTACATGCATATCATAGCAACTGCATGTGACTAAACAGAGGATAAAAAGAACAACAAGCAAGGGAAGAGGCTGAAGGTCAGAAGGTCAGACCTACTTCTTCATGTCAACGGTGGTGACTGTGAACCTGACGCCCTTCAGCCAGAGTACCATGAAGAGCCTCTGGCAGAAAGGGCAGTTCCCCACGTTCTCCCCATCCAGGCCAGCCTGTAGAGAGAAGCATGGAAGATCACGTTTTGTAGCCCACAAGCTGCCCTCAGACCACTCCCCCTCAGAAGCTGCAGCAAGCGTCCTGATTATTTAGTCACGATCAAGAAGTTTATAACTTGTGTGGCTGCCCCTCTACTATAATATACAAAGCTGGAATGAAGGATATAGCCAGCAACCATGGACCAGCAAGATTACAGCTTTGCAAACAGTCCTAAACCCACACCATGAGGAATTTTCTGGAAAATTTGACATGGAGTGTTGGAAAAGCACTGTCAGAAAGCCAGATTCCGAGCGACGGCTTTGAGAGCAGAACTACGTCAACTTCCCTCATCTAATACAGCTGAACACATCTGAGCATTACGTGGCGGTAGTGGACTAAGCAGACTTTTGGGAGCGTGGAAGATGTCCAATCCTTGTGTCAGTCACATGATGAGCTAAGAAGGTATAGAGGTGGGTGTGGCAGCAGATGGGTAGGCGGGGCTGTGTTTACGTGTCTAGCAAAATAAATGGTGTGAGAAGGATGTGGTAATGAATGGGGGGGGGGCGGGGCGGGGTCTTGTCCATGTGCCCGGCCGTCCACAGGGAGTGTCCTGGACAATGTGGCGGCAAATAGAGTGTCCTAGCTTAGAGTTTGTGCGAGCCAAACGCAGGGTTTTTGGGCATCAGGGACAAACACAACATAGCTCCACCCCATGCTGTCTGTATGTTGATAAGGCGGGGGCCTCCTGTACATACTTTCTGGAGAGAATGATAAAAACGTCTCATCGGGAATGCTAACTCAATTGTTGACGTAGCCCCGTTAACCTCCTCTGAATGATGCTGTGTGTCAAGCTATCCCGTGAGATATCCAGCTATCCTGCCCATATTCCAGATCCAACCGCTAAAAATGTCAGCACTACTCAGTGGCATAAAAAGCCATATGTAGCAGAAGATACAGACGCATTTCGGCTGAGAAACTGCCTTTCTGAAGACTCATCTTCATATGACTTTAGTTTCCACCAGGGAGAAAAATAACCTAGTTTGAAATATCTTACTTACTCAAGTAATGATATTTTTACCACTATAGCTTTCAGATGTTCAGACTAGAACATTCCAGGAATACTGTAAAGAGCATCATGAGACACAGTGATTCACCGTAAAGTTTACAGACTCTAACATTTTAAACATTTAGGAATATAAGTAAACACTGAGGCATGTGAACAGACGTGAAGAATGAAGGACTGACCTTAATGAATAGCTCGATCTTGGGCTCTCTGTCCGAGTTTGGCCTCAGAGCCATGTTGTTCCTCTGCAATGGTGAGAAGGAAGCAAAATATCTCCACAGATATCCCAGTTATCCCAGCCGCTTCCCGGCCAGCGAGTGTCTAGCTTCTGAGGATTGGAGGGATCCAGCTAGCTCCGTGGAGGGAGTGTCTGCGACAGTGTCCGTTCGTGCTTGTGTGAGGGAGAGAGAGGGGATTCCAGGAACCAATCCTGGCCAAAATCTGTGTGTGTGCGTGCGCGTCTGAGTGTGTGCGTGTATGAGCTGGCTCCTTCAGCTGTTTCCCCCCACAGGGGCTGTCTTAAAAGGCCAGAAGAGGGAGGGCAAAAGAATTGGGCGTAGGGGGCGTTTGTATAAAAGCCTGGTGCCAGGCTCAAAATAGGTTGTACACTCAGTGAAAGATCTTGTGGAAAAGGTGTGTGGTTTCCACATCATGACTGTGCGCTGTCTTCCATCACACGTATCCATGATAGTACTGCTGTCACCAGATCCGCTTATCCTTCGTTTGTATTGCTTCCAAGTTTTCCAAATTTCCCAGAAACCCCTGCTCTATCCTGCCACATACAGAACAGTTTGGGAAGGGGGGGTTTGGTTTAACACATGACCTTATGGGTGAGAGTCAATTTTCTTATATCTGATCCTTTGTTTCCCTGCTTATTTGTAAAAGTCCCCCCCCCCCCAGTAACTCTGAGCATGACTGATGCTTATCAGTCCTGTTTTTGCTTTCTGGCGCCTGCTGAAACTACATCTTTTTGTGTTTCAACAATATTTTTGTTGTTGTTGTCTTTCTTAAAACTCCTTTCATCTTGAAATGGGAAAAGGTCAGTAAGAATGAAAAGGGCCATTTTCCCAGAGTGGCCAATCTGTGTCTGCAGCTGGGAGGGCCTTCCCGCACACAGGTGTGACCTGGCATAAACTGCCCTCGATTGCAGACTTCATCCTGTCGAAAACTGATTTACCAGAGAAGTGAATCACTGAATCAAGATGGGTTAGCATGAGCTCATCACGCTGAGCAAAGCAGGTTCCTTCCTGTGGAAAAGGGAAGCTTACAGAAAGACGCCCATGAGAGCTGACACCACATCGAACAGCCTATTTCATGGGTGGAAAGGTGATGTGGCTAAACAGATCTTACACTCTTAGCCAGAATCGAGGCTGTCACCTAGGTCAGACCTTAAATAAAAAAGAATCTCAAGAGTCTATATTTTGTATTTCATTATCAGAATGACACATATCATTTAATATAATACAACATTTAAATGGCAGTTATAATAAACTATAAAACATCCTGGGATGAAACAGAGAGTGAAATAATGATTTGAACACAAATGAAGCACATTCCTGTAGGTGGTCAGCTCTGCGTGTCCCTGTGAGTGAAGGGAATTTCTGGAAGGCTGGAAAAGGCCACTACGGTGGAAAATGGAAACTGTATAACAAATGCCGGAAATGCAAAGAGAAGGAGTTGTGCCTGAACAGGAAGCTGCCATCCCATGAACATACCCACAATGCCTTGCAGTCAAGAATCTGTGCTTGTGTCCAGAAATAATCCTTTCGCTGTTAGTTTTCTGACGAAGGCCTTTAACCCTAAAGGCTGCTCATGGGACACTGGATAAAAGGCTCATCCTGTGCTCTGACCCCAACCTTTGTGCTCATCCACATTTAATCATGGAGAACAGAAAGGAAAGTGTGAAAAGACAAAGAATTCCCAAGTACCTGTACTTGTATAATTAAAGTATTATAAAAGTGAAGTATCATGTAATTGGGAAGTATCATACTGTAAGAGTATTATAACTTTTCTTAAAAACACACCCACATCTTAATAAGATCCACTGTGTCATGCTTAGTTTCAGCTATGCACCTCCCCAGCTCAACTGGTCATGCCTGCAGGGGGGTGGGCGTATGGTTCTCCTCGGGAGCTCTTGAGCCCTGTTGCCAAAGCAGCTCCTCCGCACTGTGCAGGGGATGCCTTGGACCATCCCTTTAAACACCCCATCAATCTGCTGGCTCTGCTAGCAGCTGCCAGCTGTTGCTCAAACTTTACCACTAATCCCTTGGCCAATAACAGCCCTCCTCTCAGTGAACAGCAAACTCACGCCAAGCCCTCAGGGTCAGCCTGAGCGGTGCTGTCCGTCCAACTTTTAGGGGGTTTCATAACCTTGCTGAGATTTCCGAATAATTAGGCTTGAAAAAGATTAATTACTTTGGCTTCCAGCTAAAAAATATTGTCCAAGGCCATTAATAACAGTACCATCCAGAGTGATGGGAAACATTCTGCTTAATGATTACGGGAAAGCAGCTGTGCCCTGTACCCTGAGACGGAAGCCATTATCACACGGAGATACTTTCTACAAAACACTGACCAGTTAGAAGTTTCCTTATCAGTGCACTGCAGAGCGCTCCAGTGAAGTGGTTCGTTGTTCTTGGTCTGGTGGTGAGGTTGTTTTGCACTCTTTTCACAGAGCACCTCATGTTCCACAAATGTAACTCAGAAAAACAAAAATGTCACGTCCAGGCCAAATGTAACAATCCGGTCAATCCAGGCCGAGGCAGCTGTGGGGAGGGAGTTGGGGACACTTTCCAAACCCAGACCTGAGGCTGGGTGGCTAGAGATTGTGGTTGGGGTTTTCTGTGGGGGGTATTGCGTACATACTAACATCTTACTACTACTCATATTCTCCATCCATCCACACATTCTGAAATGTTCATCTGGGTCAGTGTCACAGGGCCAGCAGAGATATCCATACCTTGCTCGCCCAACAACCTCCTCCAGCTCCTCCAAGGGAATACTAAGATGTTCCCAGAGATATAATATCGCCTGTGTGTCCCGGGTCTTCCCTGGGGTATCTTCCTGGTTGTTCATGCCCAAAACAGGAGACACCGTTTACAGATGCCTGAATCACCTCAGCTGGCTCCTACGATGAGCAGGAGTGGCAGCTCTGCTTTGAGCACCTCCCAAATATCTGATCTCCTCACTCTCTCTCTAAGGCTGACTCCAGACCCCTTACAAAGGCGGCTAATTTCTGCTGCTCCTATCCACAATCTCATGCTTCTCATTACTCAGAGTTTTGTGGCCGTAGGTGACCACAGGAACGTAAATCGACCAGCAAATCTGCTTTCAACTCATCTATTACTCACCACAACAGCCTATTAGAAGCACAGATCTGCTTGTCAGTCTCCCGATCCATTCTTCCCTTAAACTCCAGCGCTTAAGGCAGTAACTCACCCCCAACCTGGACTGGGTTATTTACACCTGGCTGCAAAATGCCCCAGTGCATGTTGGAGGTCACAACTTAAATTCAACAGGACTACATCATTCGCAAAAATCCTGGATTTTTTTCCTTGGACCTGGTTGCCTTCCTGGGGAGGTGTTGTTGTGATTCAACCAGGAAGAGACCCTGGGGCAGATCCAGGACATGCTGGAGAGATTGCATCTCTCAGCCAGCCTGGGAACTTCTTGATCTTCCCTGGGAGGAGCTGGAGGAGGTGGCTGGGGAGAGGGAGGTCTGGGCATCCCTGCTTAGACTGGTACCCCTGGAACCCAGAAACAGATGAGCAAAGAATGGGCCTAAAGTCACCTGCACCCTTTGGCTACGCCTAAACATTCTACCCAAAAGGATAACGAACAGAATCAGTGAGAAAGGGTAGCCTTTGCAGAGTCCAACACCTGTTGGAAACAAGTCGGACTTACTTTTGGCAATACAAACCAGCCTCTTGCTTTGGTCATACATGGCCCATTATAACAGACCCTGCACCCCATACTCATACTCTAGAAGCACCCCCCACAGGACCCCCCTAGGGACAAGGCCATAAGCCTTTTCCAAGTCCACATCACATGTAAACTGGTTGGGCAAACTCCCATGAAGCCTCCAGTATCCCTGTGAGGGTAATGAGCTGGTCCAGTAAGACCAGGACGGAATCTACATTGCTCCTCTTGGATCAACAGGGTATCCCAGCATAGACCTTCCCAGGGAGCCTGAGGAGTTTAATGTTCCCCTCAATGTTGGAACACATCCTCGGGCCTCTTTTCTTAAGGACTGGGACCATCATTCCAGAGGCACTGTCCCCGATCTCCACGCAATGCTGAAGAGGAGTGTCAGCCAAGATAGCCCAACAACATCGTGTTTTCAAGAATTCAGGACAAATCTAATCCACCCCAGAAGCCTTACCACTATTTTTTACAACCTGAGTGACTAGAGACCCAGTGATGGGCAAGTTCCTCCAAGTTCTCTCAATCAATAAATCAATCAAAGTATTCATATAGCACTATAACTCAGATGATTCAAACAATTCGAAGTGCTTTATAAGCAATTTGTACAACATGGGTACTAAAACTAAAATAAACTAAATTTATACATAGAAAAAACAAAAAAGAATATTAAAATAATCAAATAATAATAAATTAATAAAATATGTATAAAATCGGAAATGTTACAGAACAATATAAAACGTTACATAAAAGCCAGATCAAAGACATGACTTCACAGTTTACGTTTAAAAATACTAATGTGTTCAGCACCTCTCACATCCTCAGGAAGGCTGTCCTAGAGACTTAGAGCATGGTAGCTAAAAGTAGCATCATGAAATGTTTCTGTTCCGCTATGTGGAACAGATAAGAGAGAGGAACCAGATGATCTGAGGGCCCTTCCTGGTTCATAAACTAAAAGCATTTCTGAGAGACAGTCCAGTGTAAGGCCATGTAATGCCTTATGAACTCATTAAAAAACAATATGAAAACTAGCAGGTGACCAGTGTTTAGGACTTTAAAATGGGTGTAATGTGTACGCTCCTTTTGGTCTCAGTCAGCAGAATTCTGAATTAATTGTAACTGATTTATTGTATTCTTTGGTTGATCAGAAAGAAAGAAGTTACAATAGTCTATGTTTTTAGTTATATTAGTGTGCAGCAGTCTCTGACTCTACTTCTTCAACGGAAGGCATGTCAGCGGGATTCAGGAGGTACTCAAAGTGTCCTTCCCTGACTAAACCCCCGGTAAAGGACAACAGCACTCCAACCCTATTGTAAACCGTATGGGCAAAGCCCTGCATCCCCTTCTGAGTCGACCAATGGCGTGCCAGAATCTTTTCAAAAGTCATTTTCCATGGCCTCACCAAACTCCACCAACACCCCAATTATTTGCTCCCACGATTGCTAAAGCCACACTGCTTAGCCTGCCGGTAACTGTCAGCTGCCTCCGGAGTCCCGTAAGCTAAGTAAGCCTTCGCCTCTGGTGTCCGCCACCAGGTTCAGGAGGTGCCTTCGCAACCGACTCCAACAACCTAGGCAATTCAATTTAAATTCAATTCAATTTTATTTATATAGCGCTTTTAACAATGGTCATTGTCTCAAAGCAGCTTCACAAAATGAACAAGA
>JAODKE010000002.1:20558247-20568678 GCA_026779605.1 Mormyrus hasselquistii
AAATCATTTAAATTAACATGAAGACCCATTCAGCATAGGGATGAGCCAATGGACAGATGACGTGCAGAGGGCAGATGGGGTCTGGATCACTGGAAACACAGGAGCAGCACGTGTAGCTCCAAACCATCATGAAGCAGACTTTTGTTGGAGCTGGTCCTTCAGCAAAAGTCTGCTTCATGATGGTTTGGAGCTAGCCAATGAAGGCACGGAACACGGCCCGTTTGGGTTGAATGTCTCTGGACTTTGGAATGCAAGATAAATTCTGCCGGAGGTCCGAATTGCACATCTCCCAGGCAGACTCTGCCAATCGCTCCCAGCAAACCTTTACTATATGTTTGGTTTTTCCAGATCTGTCCAGCATTCTCCCCCACAATCTGCTCCAGCTCACCACCAGGTGGTGATCAGTTGATTGCTCACCTCTTCTTTCCTCTCACTCATGAACACCCTTATGCCCAAGGTGCACAAGGTGTTCATTATGGGCAAATGGTGACTAGCATAAAAGTCTAATAACAAAACTCTGCTGGTGTTGGCCGTTCCATCCAATCGCACCCTTCCAGGGGGTTTCACTGTCATTAGCTACGTGAGCATTAAAGTCCTCAGGTAGAACAATGGAGTCCCCAGAGTGGGCACCATCCAGCACCCCACCCAAGGTCTCCAAGCAGGCCAGATACACAGAACTGAATAAGCACAGATAACAGTCAGAGCCTGTCATCCTTTGGGAGGTGACCCTGGGTAAACAAATAAGGACAAGGAATAAACTGGAGGACTATGAATAAACCCCAGAGTAGAATACAGTCTAGCCCGTCTCCAGGTGTTTGGTTCCAGAGATGCTGTGCAATGAGATAAGCTTCACTGTATCTATCTATATCCAACACCAGCTCAGGCTTCATAACCCTCAGAGAAATTACACTCTATCTACCATAAAGGCAGCATCCATAGCCAAGGATCAGTCTACCAAGGCCCCAGCCTTCAACTGGCACTGGACCCTTAGGGCTCCACCTGCAGGGGGGGCAATCCCTTTATCCTGCCAGGCCCCTTGTGTAGAAGCCCAACCAACAGGCACCTCCCCCATTTATGAATGTTCACATAACTTGAACCCACTACCTTTGCATTGCTAGTACAATGTTCTACTTGTGAAGCTACCAGAGTACCTGTATTCCTCTTTATCTTTCTTCATGAAGGTTGTTTGCTTACCTGGGACCAGTTCACCTGGCCGCCCCAGACAAATGAACTTAGGATCATTGAGACACACAATCACCCTACCGTGGCGATTCAGGGAGGGGCGCGGCGCTCATCCGTGACCGTAGGAAATACTCAGGTGACCCACAAAAATCACATGTTTGCTGTGGGTTGGGAGCAAAGGGGCCCGTTGTCAGGCAGAGACAATGGTGCCATTGAGCAGGAGCTCTGCTCTGGAGCAGCAGGGGCGGCGAGCTTCCCGAGCGGGCTGCCGGACCGGACTGGACCCGGTCTGCTTGGAGAGACGGCCGCAATGCAGGCACAGTGGGGCTCCGTGGCACCCTGGCACCTGCTGTACCCGCTTCTCTGGCTGACTACAGGTGCCCACTGGGTCGAGGCAGCACCGGACTTCTCAGGTGAGTGCGATGAGGGGATGGCGTCTGTGGGTGGTGAGGGGGCCAAGATCAAATGCCAAGGGCGAATGCTGACTACAGCCCTCTGGGAAAGCAGGTGTTTTTGTTTTGTTCTTTATTTGCTTAAGTAACAAACCTACTGTAGCTATGAATACAGCTGTTGTCCCTTCTGAATGGATGTTGATACATAAGTGCTCAAATCACCCGGTAATCTGATTAATGGAAAATTTATGTTGGGTAAACAGGTCAAGAAAGCACTGCTCTCTTAATCTAACTTATTTGGAGGAATTAGTACAGGATACTGACTGGAAAACCAACAGCAGACTAGACATTAGGAAGCTCTCATAAAGGCAAGTTTAATTCAGCTCTATACCTCAACAGGAAAACCTTTGTTGTATGCTGCGATACACAAACAGGCAGGGTATGTGTTTTATCTATGCAGATATCCTAGCTGTATAGATACGATTACGTCTCTCCCGCCGCTCCTATCTGGACACTAAGATTTTCCCTGCTAGGCTAGAACACAAGGGGGCTAATAATAGAGCACTGTGTGCAGGCGCCTGGTACGGCTTCACCAAAGCTCGCCCGTCACCGCCGCCCCTCGAGATGGGTGGGGTCACCGCGGGAGGTTACAGGGAGGCGACTCGAACTACCGACACTGCTGTGCCCATTCAAGTCAGGCTGTTACAAAGGCCCACGTGTGATTTTTAGAAGATGACAGATTAACACTGAACTACATGCGTAGAACCAAAAGTGGCAAATCTGCGCATTCGAGATGAAATCCATTTTCTGTTTCCTTGACGATCACGGGCCCTGCCTGGAAAAGACGACTCATTTATTTTTAGACGGTGACGAACGCAGTTATATATGACTGTGTGCTAAGGTCTGATGAGTAAGACTGGTGGTTTGTGGCCAGAGCTTCGGTTTGCTGTGAGGCTGGAGACCGAGATCAGGCTTAGATGTTATCGCGAGATCCTTTCATGGGATGTATAAGAATTTAAATTGTTGCAGAGCACACAAAAGCAGAGCTGAGGAAATGAGAACTGGCTGGTGTGGGGTCTCTCAGCTCCAGGCTTCACTCCCACTGACCGACCAAATCCAACTAGCTGGGAGGCGTCATGGTCAGCAAATGCAGAAATACTTCAGATACTTTGGGAAGCACTTTGGTTGATGGCCATGGCAACACTAAGGAGGGACATTCCTTTGATATGAGTCACGGCCCATTAGTGTGCAGGAGGCACGCCCCGGAAAACACTGGCAGTTCATTCACAGCACAAAGTATCATCTCTGACTGTAAACCAACCGTACTGGAGCTAAATGCCAAGAATGAAAAAGTCACAGAACCAACAAATTTAAAAAGGCAAAAAAATGGCATTAGTGTTTTTTTTAGCATCTTTTTTTAGCATTTTTACTGGTGGTTTTTTTTGCATTTTTCTGTACATATACTGTGAAACTCAAAATGAATAATATTCAGCCTTTTTAAGGGCTGAAAATGATTTCATTAATACCTTACATCATTACATTAAATTAAATTATAATAAAGTGTTTAGAATGACGCTGGGACATGCCTTCGAAGCACAGTAACTAGCACTTGTGTCATGTGGCTGATCCGTGCACATGGGTTTGATTCTCCCCCCACCAGCTTACCTGCACAGGATCCTGCGGAACCACACGGCTCACGCCTGTCAGGGCGACACTCTCTCCATCAGCTGCCCCACCAGGACCGCCATAGCCGTCCTATCCGCCTTCTACGGCCGTCGTGTTCCGAGTGGGAACCTGTGCCCTCCAGCGCACATCAACACCACAACAGAGAATATGGACTGCAGGTCCTCTGTCGCTGTGCAGGTAGTGCTGCGTCGTCACGGGATCGGGGGGGCAGGGGGCTCATCCTGTCCTAATCCTGGGTTCGTTTGCCGCCAGAAAGTCATGCATGAATGCCAGGATCAGCGAAGCTGCAGCATTCCTGTCAACAGCCACGTGTTTGGCTTGGACCCCTGCCCTTACACCAGCAAGTACCTGATTGTGTGCTACAAGTGCCGTCCGGGTGAGCGTCACTCAACTCCTACAGGTCCACGGATAACATGCAACCTGTGAACAGCCAAAACAGATAGAATGCAAGAGTTTATTAGTCATGCAACTCATACTTCCGTTTAAGCTTAACTTTTCATTTCATTATGGTCTTACACCATTAGCACATGAACATCAGTGGACATCCTGATCTATAAAGGGCTGGTTTGTATGCGGGTTTTTTGGATAATTAGGTCAGCTGTTCAAACCCAGGTGTGAGGATTCTTCAGCCAATCACTTCTCTAATTAGTAATCTAATTAGGGGGTTGCAGCAAACATCAGCACCCATAATTGCCTTTCCTGGATAAGACTGACAATCCCTAATCAAAAAGTTATATAAATGAAAGGAGTTTTAATGCTGCATCATAGATTTGTATCTTCTGTTTACATTATATATTTGACCATTGTTTTTGGTTGGCTTTTTAAAGGAAATGAATTCAGTTATGCGCTATTTATTTCTCAGGATGTCTCACAGCACCACTTAATGTGAGCACAGGTGAAAAATAACCTCCCAAAATGTGCCCCTACCCATGTCAGAGAACCACCGGAGCAGGCTGGTATGTGAGAACGAGAGGCTGCGGCTGTCGTGTAAGAACAACACAGTTCTGGCCATCTACTCCGCCACGTTCGGGCACCAGCTGCATGGGAGCCCCCACTGCCCGCAGGAGCACACAGCCACACCCGACATAGGTCTGTCAAGGGGCTGGATAGCGACAGTGTGGTCCTCCTTACATGTCTTTTGTTACACTCTGATTCTCCATTAAACAAATCACTGCCCAAATTTAATCAATTTCTCAGAAAGTTTGAAGGCTGTTGGAAAAAAAAACAACATTATGGCAACCTTTCCTAAAGACAGAGTGCTAATTCCCAGCTGTGTCAACATCTACTGACCTCTAGTGGAAATGAAGGGCAACTACTGTGAGAATCCATCCATTTCCTATACTAGCTTGTCCTATTCTGAGTCACGGGGGTCCAGTGTCTGTCCTAGAAGCTATTGGCACAAGGCAGAGAATTACTGTGGATGGGATGCTAAGCCCATGTTGGGGCATGCACACCATTTACACCCACAGGGAAATTAACAACACCAATTAACCTTAGTATGTGTTTGGCCTGTGGGGAGAACAAGAGAACCTGAAGAAAACCCCATGACAACATGGGGAAAACATGCAAACTCAACACATGGAGAGCCAGGGTGAGGCAGAGACTCAAACCCTGATCCCAGAGGTGTCCGTGCGTCTAGCAGACTGTCCATGTGCCTAGTGGTCTGTCTGTGTGCATAGCGGGATGTCTGTGTGTCTAGCGGTCTGTCTGTGTGTCTAGCGGTCTGTCCGTGTGTCTAGCGGTCTGTCTGTATGTCTAGTGGTCTGTCTGTGTGCCGAGCGGGCTGTCCGTGTGTCTATCAGGTTGTCCGTGTGCCTTTCAGAGTGCCTGTCACCCTCTGCTCTAAGGCGTGTATCCCGCAGATGTCACGGCAGGACAAACTGCTCCATAGTGGCCGACACACAGGGCTTTGGGGACCCCTGCTTCCCAGGGCTCAGGAAGCACTTGCGGGTGTCCTTCACATGTGGTGAGTGATGGGCCACTGAACCACAGTCTGTCTGTCTGTCTGTCTGTCTGTCTGTCTGTCTATCTATCTATCTATCTATCTATCTATCTATCTATCTATATTCAAATTATTATTATTATTAATATGATTGATGTTGTTATGGTTGTCTTGCAGCAAAAAAGCCTAGATGGCACAGTAGGTAGAATAGCTGTATAAAGATTAAAACTTGTGAATCACTTTGGATAAAATGCTCCTTTAAAACCACAACCGGCAACCTGTAAAAAACACAGCTTATCTCCACTGAATACACAGAACTTCCTTCATTTACCAGTGACTGTCAGAATCAGAATCCAGAGGTGGAAAGTTCATGTTCAGAAAGTACGAACCTAGACCAAGATTTAGTTTAATTCAGCCAGTTGAAGTCATAGTCACAGAGCAGTCAAGTGGTTGGTTGGAATGAAATCTTGGTCTGGATTTGTACTTTCTGGACTTGAACTTTCCCCCTCTGTCAGAATCACACTTCATTTGCCAGAGACATTACATGTGGTGAATCGGTTACAGAAAATACAATTTACAAATATTAAGGCAATACATAACATTGACTTAAGGGGACGTACAAGGAGCTAGATTACCCAATATGCAGTAATGATCTGTATTAACTGTACCTCAATAATGTATTCAGAGAACGAGCGGCACGTAAGGACACCTTAACATCCTAACATATCTTAACAGCTTTAATATACATTAATAACAAATATCATATGACTATACGATTATAAGGTTTGTTATTATCATATAATGTCTGTTATTAATGTATACTATGGCATTATGAAGCATTATGAAGGTGCTGTTAATGTAAAGCCTAACCCAACATGCTGTACACTAGACACCCTACAATACAGCTACAGAAACTCACCCTACAGAAAGGAGCAGACTATACAATGAGATTTTGTACCATATTGCACTTGAAGAGTAAGGGGCTATACTCCGTCTCACCCAGTTCCCAGGTATCTGCTGGAGGACGTTGGCCAGGGCACTGTAGACCCTTTCTCCATCGCTGACTACACACACGGTAACAAGGCACCTGTCGTGCAGCAGGCCTGCTTTCTGCTGTGCCCGGCTGATTCGCCTGCCCCGAAGGGCTGCCTCACTTAAAACAGGCCGCGTAAAAGTCAGCTCCGTAACAGCTCTGTACCATGTCACGACGTGCGGGTATCCTGCTGAGGTGATTTCCCCGGGGGATATCTACGGGTGAGTAGACTAGCATAGCGACTAAGGATACGGACTAACTACAAAAATACGGGGCAGTTCTTTAGAATGAGAATCAGCTGAAAGCAGGTAGAATAGCTGTATAAAGGTTAAAACTTGTGAATCATTTCGGATAAAAAGCTCCTTAAGTGGCAACCTGTAAAAACCATGGCTCATCTCCACTGAATACACAAAACGTCTTTGATTTGCTAGTGACCCTGTCAGAATCAAAATCCAGAGGTGGAAAGTTCATGTTCAGAAAGTACGAACCTAGACCAAGATTTAGTTTAATTCAACCAGTTGAATATAAAGAGTCACAGCCACAGAGAACTCAACTGGCTGGTTGGGATGAAATCTTGGTTTGGATTTGTACTTTCTGGACCTGAACTTTCCTCAAATTCAAAGTTGGTGTTTTCTATGATACGAAGGTTCAGATACAAGATCACAGGTGGGATTCAGGTGCACATCTTTGGCCCCCGACATCACAAGAAGTCATTGCCCAGACCGCTAAGCCGCTGAGCTACTGAGCTGCTAAGCCAGGTCCCCTCTCACCTGCAGGTGGCTGGTACACCGGCCCAGGCGCACCACGACTAAAGAGTATGGTGCTTTTGACCAACTCTCTGGAAATCTTTGCCCAGATAAAGGGTATGTTGGGGCTGCTTCATGCATTACGCCTCAGAAGCTGCATGTTTTCCATTGTGGGGGTGTGGGCCTGGATACCCGCCAAAACAAATCCTCTTGTTGGAATCATGCAGATAATATCACACTGAGTTATGGATACAGACATATATTTCCCGAATTTTTGAATGTTTTCTGGCGGATCCTCATCAAACCATTGAGCCATTGAGTTTTTAGACAGCTCTTCAATCAAACTAAATCTACTAAATTTAGTAAGAACCTAAAATGGCTTAAGTAAAAAAATAATAATATATCAATAAAACCTCTAAATCATGGAAAATCTGTATTTTATATGTACAGTCATGGCCATAAGTTTTGGCAGTGACACAAATTTTGAATTTTGCAAACTTTGCTGCTTCAGCATTTTTAGATTACTAAAAGCACCAACAAGGCAAGAATGGATTCTCATCAGTCAGGATTTGGCCCAGAAGCTGATCATGCATCAGAATGCCAGAGAGAATTGCAGGAGTTATGAAGAAAAAAGGTCGACACTGTAAATATTGCCATAAAATTGGTGTATTTGCCAATAAATATGAAAAATTATGAAATGTTTATAATTGTTCTTTAGTGTATCACAGAAACAGAAAAGATAATCTAAAAATGCTGAAGCAACAAAGATTACGAAACACATTTGTGTCACTGCCAAAACTTTTGGCCATGACTGTATTGCATTTTGGCCAACTGGAAACATCTCAATGTAGTTATTTTATGCCCTTAACCACTGATTTAATACAAGTTTATCATCCCCAAAATGGAGACCCAAGGCTAAAAACTGAAAAGATCAAACTGATCCAGGACCAGTTGTGGAGGTGAACCTGCATCCCTGCCCGTAAACAGCACTCTCCATCATGTCCTCCCTCAGGTCTTCCTGAGAAGGTGGCCCTCTACTTTGTGTCTGGGATCTGCGCTGGTCTCATCTTCCTCCTGTGCCTATTCGGCCTGAAATCCACCCTGGTGCAAGATGTTAAGGAGCTGTTCTCCGACCTGAAAGATGAACTGAAAGCCTCTCAGGTCCCCCTTCCTGAGCTTCCGGACCCAGACGACGACACAGCCTCAGAGTCCTCCTTCCGCCACCTTACCCACACGTACCGGACCACTGAGGTCTTTCGCCCGGAGCTGATGGTAAGGATGGTCAGGATTGATGGGCATGAGGAAGAAGAGGAGCTGGCAAAGGAGCTGCCCAATGGTGACATTTGGCTGGCCCAGGACTCCAGCCCCTATGCTGTCCATCAACTCCGGGCCATCAGTGCCTGACAGATGGCACCGGCCCAAACTGCAGAGCCACGTGAACAAACCCTGCACTTGAAAAGAGTAAAAAATGCAACTGTTTATTATTCTCTATTTCAAATTTTCATTTCTTATGCCTGGAAATACTGATAAATATTTAATGTAAGAAATTGCTTCATGTAAAGCAACATAAAACATTAATGCTAGTTATAGGTTATATTTCTAGTGTACTTTAATGTTTAGATTTACTCTGTGAGGTGCAACATTCATCCAGTGAACGTGGTACACTTCTGTAATTAAAATATTTCTTTACTAAAGTATAACACATACTTTTATGATGAATGACAGCTGGTGTCTGGCTGTATCCTTTAAGTTCGCCTGTTATATCCATAAAAAGCTTATCTTATCAAAACTAAGTCGACTGGTAGTCTTGATTACCCACAGATACTCTTCCTACATATTTACGATTTTATCGTTAAAAAAATGCTTCCTTTTACATACATTTATAACTGAAAGGATGGTGTAAGTAATTGGTTGAATATAATTCCTCCCGACCGTTAGAGAGTGCTGTCCGCAGCGCCGGCTCTTCCCTGCACACCGCGTCACACGTCGCTATCGGCGGATCATGCATGACGTCATGTCACCAGCTCGCGTGAACGAGGAAAATACTGCAACTAAGCGGTGTCCGCCCCCAATATGGACTCTGCTTTGTAAGAAATTGCCATTACCGGCACAAACATGCAAGACTAACTCTGTTGTGTAACCGTTCCAGCAACAAGGATATGCATGCGAAACCCATTTCATGTACATGTTGTTTTTCCTGCAGCGTCTAACAAGCCATGGCCAAATCATGTCTTTAACTGGGCTTTGTTTTCCTGCACACTATCTGTCGATAAATATATCCGGGCTTGCCGATTCATGGTGCAACTCCCCACTCTGTTTTCGTAACTCTAGAGCGAGGTGTCGCACCCGTGTCGCCTCGTTCGTGCTTGTCCGATACCCCTCCTCCCATGCCACTCTCCTCGGCTGCTTTCATAAGAAAAGGGGACAGGCAACGGCGTGGTCGGCTGCGTGTGAAACACACTATGACTAGGCACACATAAGTAATGCAGCGGAGAAAACAGGAGGGTGTGGTTTGAGGGAATGCAACCATTTACTGCGTGTGCAACGCATGCAACATCTTATATTTAGATGACAGATCGCAGGCTGTGACGTGCATTGAGTCATTTTCAGTCAGTGATAGGTTCAGCCACACAGAGTCCTGTCTCCGTATGGAGAGAGACCGGAGCCGGGTGGCCGGCTGACACCATTAATAACACCCGAAAGGAGCTACATCGCCCGGCCAAACAAGGAGCAACCAAGGGGCTGGTCTATTATCGCACCATCCCCTGACATCACCTTGTGGATATCTCTGTTCAAAGTGGCGGATACAAGGGTCCCGATCGATCAAAAACAGAAAGGAATATTATATGTGTGTATATATACGAGCCGAAGCAACAGCTGGTGATGACTTTCAACTGAACATAATGGATACATGTATGGGCTTCGGACTGGACGAGGACAAGTGTCTGGCTGTATCCTTTAAGTATGCAATTTGTGGCTTGGACTCAAGGAAATATGCTAACATTAGTATCTGTCAAATGCTGAAGGGCGTTTAATAACTAAGAGAAAGTTGTAACCCACGGAAAGTTATTGTGCTGCGATTAAGTAGTTAGTTTGTTCTCTATGGTTTGTCTTGGTGATGTACTGCATGTGTCAGTAGGCTGGCTGAGTCTCATGTCGGCCCTAAGACTAGGAGTTTCATTGCAATATCTTCTTCATAACTAAATAATCTGCTTCTTTTATACTGAAGTACGTAAAACGTGGTTTACTGTATTTAGGGTTAGCATTTATCAATACAACCAACCAAAACCCCAAGTTCAGGCACGATTTTTACACGTATTTGTTTCGCAAACTATATTTAAGTATTTAGACTGAAAGTAATTTTCATCACTACAAGCATAACGATGTTTTATGTTATATTTGGGTGGTGTACCGGTAGCTACAACAAAAAGAGTAGGCTTTGGGGGGTTT
>JAODKE010000002.1:20585553-20608407 GCA_026779605.1 Mormyrus hasselquistii
CTCTCCTCCTCCGTGTGTGATTCTGCTCCTCTCTTGCTTCTTCACCTCACCTCTCTACGTGCACGCCTGCTGGTTCTTTCTCCCACCCTCCCCATCCGAGCTCCCATCACTGGGCCAGGCCACTTCTTCAGCCCGTTGCACCCTGACTACGACGTGTGCCAGCTGGCAGCAACCACTCAGTGGCGCAGGCCCTGGTCATCTTCCTGGAGGCCCTACCAGAGCCAGTGGTGTGTTACAGGTTTTATAGGCAATGCCTCGACTGTTCACATGACAGTCGCCTTTGCAGACAGGTGCGCCCCCCCAACGTGCATCAGTGTTGCTTGCAGTAACCGTGACCGTCACGTGTCACTGATCATTGCTCATTGGTTATGCTTCTCTGGTCTCCCACAGTTGGTTGCCCAGCTGCCCCCGTCTCATGGAAATGTGTTCCATTACTTGGTGGACTTCCTGAAGGGCCTTTTGAAGCACTCTCAAAGCAACCACCTCAAAGCCACCTTCTTGGGTAAGTCGTTTGACTCGTTATTGTCGACTCGCATCTTTGTTAGAACCATTTCCTATACATCAGTGTCCTTCTTTGTGTTCCCAAAAGCCACCCTGTTCTCCAGCCTCCTCATTCGGCCCCCACCAAAGCTGGTAGGCAAGCAGACGCCAAGTGATCGGCAGAAAGCTAATGATTTCATCTTGGGGTTCCTCGTGGGGGGTGACGAAGAGTAAGAACATCCTCTAAGAAGACACGTCCAGCTGGTCTTGATGAACTGGCAAGGTGGCCATACTTCAAGATGTGGGATATCTGATGGTACATGGTTTCTTCTGAGCAGGATTCAGACATTAATTACAACAGGAGTGTGATGTCTGGAATCTGTGTTTAATATGAAGTCTATGCAGCTGATCACTGTAATCACTATGTGGTGATGAAGTGCAAGTTACAGGGAAGGGTCCGACATTTAGCTTTCTGTTTGCTGACTGCTACATACTGCCAAAACCTGGACATTGCACTATTCAAATGTGTGTGATTTTAGAAGGTGAATGATCAGATAGGACACTAAGGAGGTTGACCAAAAGTACTTTGAAGACGTTAGTGTTGCTCCGTGCCGTTCTGTATTCCAAAAACCTTTTTACTTTTTCTTCAATGAAACATCAGAGCTGCCCAAGGGTGGTATCTTGGATTCAGGGCAACTGTAAATCTATGCCCAAGAAAATAAAGAAAATCTTTTCTTGTGCGGTCAGAAAGAAAACCTCAGTCCATTAATGACCAGGAAACCTTCATTTGATGGCCAAAACCTGGAGCCTGTATTGTTTCATGTGTGGAAGTTTTTAATGTTTTTAATTAGTTTAATTTCTAGAAATCTTGTCCTGTTCTTCTGTCTTCAGATACTGTATTCATGTTTTATGAGGAGGTTAAGCCCAAGACTAAGCTAAATGCACAACCTGAGGTCAGCAATGTTTTCGATGTCCTTTTGTCTGTTTGGTGGCTCCCCTTCTGTCCAGAAGTCCCTATTTACTTTCTGGTGCTGCTTAACACCTCACGATCTACCTAAGTGATGCTGGTCTGTGGTGACACAGTTGACTACTATATTCATTGTTGTTCATATGAGATGTTGTCGAGTCGCTAAAATTGACACTAAAATTTATGCAGTTATGCGTGACCTCTCTTCTATATACGTATTTGTGTGTTATTACGTGTGTACATACATGTTTACAGATAGCTGTGTCACTGTTTTACGTGGTCGTGGATCATGATGTTGTCTGACAGTAATTTGCTGGTCAGTATCTCATAGACGTTTACCTGCTGTTCTATGTAGTTTATCACAAACGGTATTTTTCATTGACTTTCCTGCAGCACATTGAAGGGCTCATATAGAGATGAGATGAGATGACAGAGACAAAAATATATAATGATTGTTAATCGTGATTGTGATTGAAAGTCTAAAAAGTTATTTTCCTTAAAAGCTTTCTTAATTCAAGGAAATTACCATTAATATACAAAGCAACATATTGTATGGTTATTGGCTGATTCAAGCAGCTACATAAAAAATAACTTTATTTATAATGTTCCGCAGGCGCAAACAGGAATATAGGTGCAATAAATGCAGCATTGCAAGCTTGCATACCAGACATTTTTGCACTATGACATACAGACTGCTTCTTACAGTTTGCCTGTTTGGTTTTCTTGAGAGTCACAATGACAAATTGCAGTCAAGTTACAACTGCACAGGTGCTGCCCTCTGCATTGTTAGGTTGGCCATGATTAACTACTGCGCAGAGATTTTAAAACCATGCAGATTCAGAAATCTGTACATTAGACAGGTTAGTTTGGTTAGGTTGTAGGGATGCTTGAACGTAATTAGTAATAACTGAAATAACCAACATGCACTAAAATAGTTCACTTGGTTTTCAATTTTCAGCTTTAACTCCCCAGCACTATTTTATTGTAATTGTCATTTTAAAGAACTTAAAATGGTTCAGCCAAGAGGCTATAATAAATTTTTAGGCTTCTCTGTAATGTATGAACTGCTACAGAGTCATCTCAATCAGTGTTTGAAGCATTTCTTGCTGGTTACCTTTGTCTAGGGATCTGCAAAACAGACTTCCCTCTAAGTTAACTTTTGCTCTGTCTTTATATTCAGTATATTAACTTGAAGTCAGGGCTGTGGGTGTGAGCATGGAGGGGGGTTCATTTTATGATTATCAAGCAACATCTGCTTGACCTAAATTTTGGCTGGTTGCTGACAGCAGAAGAGTTCTGGAATGTCCCCGTTGGGAAACTTCCTACACATTGACTCATATGTTCCCAAAATGTCCACAGCCTGAACCACCTCCCTCCACCGCAAACACTCTTGTAATAAAGCATTATTTGAAATGCTAACAGACTTTGCCCTTCCCCCATGAGGAAGTACAATCTTTCCAGAGCATTACTTGTACTGATGGCATTTGTGTGTGAATCCAGTGTCTTTCCAAGAGATGGGAACATGACAATGTGTCTGCACTTGGATATCTATGAGAAAATCCCTTCAACTGCATCTGTAAATATTGTAGATTTTCCTGTGTTTTTAGTACTTTTAATTTATTTGTATTTTAAAGGAATTAAAAGTTGTGTAACGTTAGTATTGGTGGTGTATTTTTTCCCAAAGTTGTGAGGTTAACACTGGAGGAAGGCAACCAGATCTGAGTGATGGGAAAGATAGATGGTGAATCAGCTTATTTATTAATCAGGGCAGATGGGCAAAGAGGACAAGTCAGGGGACACTGGGTCACAAAGAGACAGAGGACATGGCATCACAAAGAGATGGGGGACATCGGGTCACATACAGACTGTGGAGATGGATGAGGACACAAAGACATAGGGACACAAAGAGATGAGGGACAGGGTTACGGTGTCCCAGAGTCAAAAAGAAACAAGTTATAAAGAGATAGGGGACTTGAGGCACAGGGTCACAGAGACGGGGGACATGATGCCACAAAGATGGAGATATGGGGTCACAGTCAATATGAGACGGGACATGGAGACACAGGGTCACAGAGACGGGGGACATGGGATCACAGAGAGAAATCCAGCTTGGGTGTAGTGTGGGAAAGGACATTCAGGATACATTTATTTACTGTGGTAAGAGAGAGAAATAAGTGTAAACACACCCTGTCACCTGATTCATGATGCTGGAACTACCACCCCAACTGCGGCCCCCGTGACAGGCGGTATGCCTTGATGCCATCTTATGCGCTTATGTATTTCAGGTGGATATCTTACTGAAGGTTACAGATTAGCATGCGAAGGTTAAGAAGCAGTCCCCTTCCTAAGATATGAGTTACTTATAATGGACCATACAGTGCATGTATAGTACAGTGATGTGTACTGGTGTTAGATATTATTCATCCTGTACAAACATATATTTTTAAAAATATAGATTCCATTATGGCTGGAGAATTAACCATAAACCCACTGCTCGCAAACTAACTAAGTGGTGTCATGCTCATATTAAGCAGCAGAGGGCACTCTTTACAAACATGCTCAGCCCTCTTTTTTATGGCCGGTTCTCAGCTAGCGTCGGATGGAGAAGTGCGACACAGCTGTCCCTTTCCTGCTCAATTACAAGGACCCACCTGCCAGAATGATTCTCAGCAACACGCCTTGAAACAATCTTTTCCAATTCAGAGTTCCATTAGTGTGAATTAGCAACATTATTACTGAAGATTTTTCATTGACTACTATTTTGCAGATGTACCACTGTGGAAGTATGTCTTGAAATGACAGGCAAATGCCAAGCTAGTTTGCACCGACAGGAGATAAATAGAGGAGGGCGGGGTGTCTACAGAGGGCGTACAACGTGGATATGGTATGCGTAGTTCATGCAGAAAGGCGTTGTGCTGAGCAGAACCAATCAGACGAGACCTTGGCATCACAAGCAGCTCAGACGGATTCAGGGCCTTCAGCACTGGCTTCACAGGGAGAAGTCAATGAGCCTGTGTGGAGACCCTGTTCCCGCCGTTATTGGCTCATGGCGCGTTTGAAATCTACGGGAGAGAGTGACTTTTTGAAAAAGCTCTGCCCTACGGCATATGGCAAGGAAGGAAGGCAGAGGGATTTTTGTGCAAAAACCACACCGATCCAGGATAGTGTCCAGCTACCGCCGCGCCTCTCTGCCGAAACGTACCCCCGCATTCAGACGCCCAGGGTGGCTTCATCTGATACTGCCACACATTTAGACTTAAACTGCTGGTACACAGCATACTGAGAGTCTTTGCCAGTCAATGCATATACCTCAATAACTGTAATGGCAAAGTCATAGTAAGAATAAGATGTTGATGAAGAAGAAGATGAAGAGACCTGAATGGCCTGGAAGAAGGGACAGTCTTTTATTTGAATCCAAACCGGACATCTCAGTTACTCTTTGGTGCACCCTACTGGAGCAAGTGCTGCACAACAAATCAGCTGTATGTCCAAAACTCACTTTGAGTGCATATTCTTATTTATATAGCATATATATGGCTATGTAACACACACACACATATATATATATATATATATGTATATATATTCATGACTTCCTATGGGGCCCTTGGCAGCTGTCGAGTTCACCTGTGCCTGGATCCGGTCCTGATGATGAACAGCCTCAGGGGAGCCGAAATACGGAACAAAGAGCAGCAGTTTGTCTTTTATTAACTACTGTTATTATTACTTCTGTTACCCAGCGTTTCATATTCTTATGGTTCCTCTAGTGGTGTTTTCATTTAAACCAAGTAACTGGAACCACACTTACACATTAGTAATGGGTACTGGGGGGGTCTATAATTACACACTATAGTCAGAAAAATACATAAAGAATGTAGTTATGATTGGACATAATAAAAAATCAGCTGCTATTTAACTTCGCCCTAACAGAAGAACAGAGGGAATACTGCTTATTACGGTACTTTGAGCACATGGTCAGAACGGAGTCGCCCGTGTGACACATTCCCGCAGCACACGTGAACCCTCAGGATGAGTGACACTGCTGCCTCACCTCTGCACAAAATAACAAACACACCTCGGCCCATTGCTCTTGCTGTGCCACTCCGACCCCCATCTCTCCAAATAAACAGTCCCCGCTCCCCCGTTAGAAATATATCTTGCTGGTATCTACTGTAAACAGCCCTGTGTGATGGACGACTTGCCTTCATCCAGCCCTGAAGTCCTAGGGGTGTGACTGAAGCCTGTTTCAGAGAAGCTTCCAGAATTCGCTTGTCCCACTGTAGCATAATACAAAGATCAGCTGCATCAACTAGTGAAGCAGCTTCACTGTGGGATACCGCTGTATTCATAATGTAAACCCAAAGGTCAGGTTTAAACCTCAAGAAAAAATAAATCCCAAAGTTACCTTCAGTTTCAGACATTTGCTTGGTCGTTCACTAACAAATGTGATGTGTTACAGTAGCTTAGTTGTGTGAGTGTATATGAGACGTGTGGCAGGTTTTAAAAGTCTTTTCTATGTTTCAGTTCTTTCTATTGTAACAGCCTGTTCTCTGTCATGATGCCAGCATGTAGTGTCAGAACAGATCAGCTGATGCACAAAGAGCGTGAGGGTCACACGCACAAGGTGTGGATGCTGTGGAAGGGGGTAGAATGATGCACATACACCAGGTGACACCGTTCGTGTGTGTGTGTGTGTGTGTGTGTGTGCTGTGACATCAGACAGGTTGCTAAGGCAACACCGTGCCCCAGCAATAACTTCCAAAGGGTCTGTGGACATTTGCACTTGAAGGACAGATTCCAGAGTGGCCATAAAAATTGAGAATGTGAAAGTATCATCAGGTAGATCGCTGCTCTCGGAAGGCGTCCATATCACGGTGCTCCCTAGGCAGCCGTCGTTTGCCAGCGTCTCCTGAACCATCTGCTTGGGTTGCCCGTCTACCTGTCGGCATTTACGGTCTGGAGGCGACCACACGGAGCCCGACAGCCAGCGGCTGCCGAATCACTTTCCGGCATGTTAGCCGTCTGTCCTTCTCCACCGAGAAGAGTAAACGTAAAGAACGAATGTGTCAGCGGGCACTGCGCTTCTAGGTACTGCGCTGGAATGATGCTCTCAGGTATTTCACACTCCATTTGAGCTCGCCAGAGCCTTCAGGACAGATGCTGGCAGCAGCTGACACTCAGCAAGGCTTCCACGTCCAATCAGCATGTGTGTGCTTGAGGGCTGCCTGTCATCTTGCTTCATGTCAACCTTTTTTTAAAGACGGACCTGAATTGTATGGTATGGCTTTGACACACCGTGGCTCCGGTGAGGTCATCGCGCTGACACGCCCTCATCTGTCAGCCATCATCCTTTTCTGTCTCTGCCCACATGTTTGCAGGAGGGGAATTTTATAAAAGAGAGAGATACTGCGTTACCAGCACAGGGAGACATCGGGAGAGGGGTCAAGGTGGGAGCAGATGCCCCCGCATGGATCAATGGCGTGAGAGAGGAGGAGTGTCCAGGTTGTCACGGAAACTTCCAGGGAAATGGAGAGTATCTGAGCACACGTAGGTCCCACTCCTGGACAGATTTACAAAGCGGCCAGTATGCCGCAGCCATTGATCACAGGGGCCTGGCAGGTAAGTCCGACAAGCTAGACACTACAGTCAAGGTGGGGGGTGGGGGGTTCGTTCTAGGAAACTAGCCATTGATCACATGACAGACTACAACTCAGACACAGCCACTGCCTGGATAACAGCCCTCTGGTGCCGCCTCTTCCACGGGGCTGACGGCACCCTTCGCATCTGACACCATGGCCCCCCACCATCTGTGCTGCCCTCACGTGAACACTGACAGATAGCCTGTTCTTCACCTGAAGCCACTGGCTGACTTCCGTCCCCAGAGAAGTCATCTCCGAGGCCGTGGATCACAGATAAGCAGGGCTGCCGGTCATTTTCCTCTCGTGCTTTCCTCTGGGTGCTAGCTTTCCTCCAGCCTTGCAGGCCATGAAGACGTGTAAGTGAGCTAGAAAGTACAAATGAATGTATGATCTGATATCATTCACCATGTTCAAGTTTGGACCTGAGCAACAAATGGTTAAAACACATAGATCTTCCTTTAGATGTCTTTGTGACTATTTTCACCAATCATTTTTTTTTTTTTTTTTTGCTTATTCAAAAAATTCTTCAGACCCAGCTCAAATTCTCCACAGGCAAAAATATGAAGAAATGCATTTGATAGGTATCCCTACAAAACGTGCATTGTTTGTCTCCACACTGACTGCTTCCTGCCAGTGAATCCATCAGCATGTGTCCTCTGCAAGGCCAATGTTATCTCTCTGCATTACTGGACAAAAGAAGGGGGGGAGCTTTGTGAATGGAGCACAGATAGATTCATCCAAGCCAAGAAGGCACCGTATTGTGCTGGAGGAGCCACCGCCTGGATTTATGCAAGGCTACTGGGCAAAGTGACTCCTTTATTGCCTCTGAAGCCCATTTATAGGGGAAGAAACTAGATTTATTTTCTCCTGACTCTCAGCCTCTAAGGCTTCTCTGCCGCTTATTATTCTTTAGTTCGTTAATAAATTCTATCATTGAACTGAGTTGAATAGCTCTCAGCCTATCCAATACAGCTGGATTTATTGTGTTCAAAAAATAAACGCATTTTTATGCACCATTACTCAGATTATATTAAAATTCATTTAATGTTGATTTCAGCAGGGCAGAAAGTAGTACAGTGTTAGGGAACAGTCACATAAAGGTCCCAGGTGTGGACTTTTCTTGTACCTTAGGTCATTCATTTGAAGCGCCTAACTATATCCTGTTGTATTAATAGAAACAGTGCAAAAATTTGAATATATACAAGACTGCTCAGCCCAACCATGGTGTCCTCTGCCTGGTGTCTTCTGCTTGCTGGGATAAGTTCTAGGCGTCCTGCAACCAGAGGTGGATAGTTAAAAAATACAAACCTTTTTTCAAATTTGTTTTTCAACCAACCAGCTGAGTATTTGTGACTGTGATTCTTTACGCTCAACTGGTTGGTTGAAACTAAATCTTCTTTTGGATTTTTCTTTTGGACCTGAACTGTCCACCTCTGCCTGCAGCCCTACAGTGGATAAGCCTTGTGGAAAATTGATTGATGTTTTTAAGACTGTTAAACAACCAAGACAAATAAACGAGAGCACTAACGTTTTTGGATGCCAGTGTTTTCTCCGTATCGATGATTATTATTGTTACAAGAGACGAGGTGGCTGTGTGCCGTGAGATCAGGTGGGTGACCTTCAGCAGTCCAGGTGCTATCAGCAAACATCTCTGAGTCACAGCTGCCCTGAGTCATCATCTGACAAGCGGAGCTGGATCAGAGGTTAATGATGAATGGGATAACCCTGCTTAATCCTGGGGTTCAGCGGTCAGTGTCAGGAATGGATTGTGTGAGGAAAAGGAGAATCACAGCTGACACGTGTTCGTCATTAACATACTTTGTCAGATGAATCCAATACCAATGAAATTGGAGGCACCCAACAAATTTACCAAATTTGCAGCCTTGTCTAACTCAAGAACTCTATGATATGTATTCAGTGTTGGGTCATATTCACTGAATATATGTTACCGTGTATTCCCAGTAACAATCCTGGCCTCATCGGTGGGAGTCAACACAGGAAATCCATAAAAAACAGCCCTGTCAATCAAAAGGTCTGTAAATAGAGCTCCCCTCAGCAGTCGTGGATGCACTAACACCTGTGACCTGCACAATTTAGTGCAGCTTTCCTCCACACTGACACTAAAACCCTCATCTCAGAATAAAAATTGCTGGGCAAATAAACACCACCCGTGTTTTGTGAGGGACAAAGAAAAAAAGATCATGTTTAAGACTCTGCCAGTACTGTCCAGACTGTCTGAACAAAGTCAAAGGAGACTGAACCAGGAAGGAAAATAAGACAACAAAAAAAACAGGTTCAATCTATGAAATGTTTCCTAGGGCAAATCTAATAACAAAGTCAGGGCTTGCATACCCTTCAGGGGGACACAAGCAGGGCCCTAGATGGTGAAAAATGGGCATACTACTCCCTTTATAGGCCACTCCATGCTTGGGGTAGAATGACCACAGAGTACTCCTGGGCCCCATAAAAACCTTATTTTCAGTGCCCACTGCCCCCCCCCCTGCTTCTGCAGCAGAGCGGTCACATGATCATGTGATTTACTCACTCTGGCGATGCAGGCAATGTGTCCCTACGTGACCTCGACGACTCTGCTGCGACCCCCCCCTCCACCCCAGTGAGCCACCACTGATGTCCGTTACATCCTCCTTATGCTGAAGGGAGGCTCTGCTTAACCCCACCCTTCACCACAAGTTACGTTTCCTCATGGCGGGTGGCCCATGCTGTGGACACCATGCATGTGGCCCTATATTGGTATTAGGCATATTTCTTCTTCGAATTCCTTGTGTGGCGGTAAAAGGGCAACCGATACTGACAGGCGGACATTTAAAAAAAATTAGGTTGGAAACCTACATTCCCTAAATTTGCTCATATAATTTTCAGTTAACACTGCAATTTCATAAATTTAATTTATGTCACATTAAATGATATAATTTGCTTTTTAAACATATTGGCATAAAAAAAGATGTTCCAACCAATTTAAACATCGGGCTTTCACATGGATCCTTAGCTCTGCCTTATCAGTGTAGCGTGACACCATGGACAGTGATTTAGACATAAACATTCAGGGCTTCAGCCTATTTGTTGAGCTTCAGCAGTGTCTGACAGGAGGATTCCTAACAGTCAGTGTTGGGGGTCTTCTGCTGCTTTGAGATTAGCCTGGTGACTCACAATTATAAAAGTGCCACACGGGAAAGAGGAGGAAAGTCCTGGCTGTGATTGTCAGGCTAGCGAGTCGAAACAACTTTGTATTCCAAGAAAGCAATAGCCTCCATTCAGACAGATTGGTGCTAGCGTCACTGGACTCATGCTGAGTTTACTGCCAAGACTAGATGTTGCTTTGCCTTGCTGAATCTGACATGTCAGAATAGCGCGGCAGCAAAATAGTCCAGAGGTTTTCCGTCACATACCTTAGTCCACATTACTTCTGTTTGGATTCTTCACCCTCTACTTTCACTTCAGCTTGCCTAAATACAAATGAAAATTTATAGACTCTTTCCTTCTTTAACGTTTTAGGAAAAATCTGATTCATGCATTATTTAAGAGCATCTTTTCTCATTTGAATGTTCTGTCTTCAATCTGCTCACATAAAAAAATCACTGCATCATGCCACTGGTTGTAAAATCAGGCTTTAGTCTTCCAGGTCTGCCATGTCAGTAACATAAAAAAGGTGAACTGAATGAAAATACATCGTGTGTGTTACATAGAGTTAGCATACTTTGACTTCATTACCATAAAATGCGTGCATAAAAATGATTCTCTCAGCCACTAAAACCATTCAGTCATACAATACTCGCACAAAAAATGTTATGAGAAATGTCATAAGGGAAAGTAAAGTTCTGGTCTTCCAATTCAGTTAATTCCATGTTCTAGCGTAATGCATAATATAGAGTTAGCCTTGGTGTAATGAATATCCCTGCTTGCGCTGGTAAAATGTAAACAAATGCAGTTCTGTTTATATGACTTGGAATGTGGCAGGATCAACAACCCATTTACATCACTGCCTCCGCACCACCCAGGTACAAAAATGGGCTGATTTGGTAAGAAAATGTTCTCCATGAGCAAAGCATTAATGAAAGTTTACCACAGGGTTACTGCCAGAAAGATATGAAGAAAAGAACATCTTGGAGTGACATTTGGAGCGACATTTTCGAACGATGCAAACGCTCCACCAGCTCATGTGTAAATAACAATATCCAGTATTACTGTTGACTCTGAGCTGAATAAAATAAAAAAAACTGGATTTTTTAATTATTGCTTAATCAATGTCCCAATATTTATAAAATGACATTGCTGTTACTAGCTTTCACTTCAGAAGTAGCATAATAGTGTTTGAAAATAGCTACCCTTTGAGATTCTCACGTTAGCTAGCTCGACTGAATACTGTTTTCAGTTGCCTAGCAACCTTTTCTCATTTGCCCAGCTCAAGGAATATATACATTTGGTTTTATATATCAAATGTACACTGTGCACTTTTTTGAAGAAAATTTGTTCTTAGGGTTTTTTTAAAAATTGCATATGACAATAAGATATATGTCTACATTTTCGACTGGTACCCCTGTCCATGTTGTGCCTAATGACAATGATTTTCAAATGGGAAGAACCAATTCTTGTGGGTTATTGCTTTATCAAAAACTTGGTGGGTGCCTCAGGGGGAGGTTTCTGAACACAGTTCAGTTCAAGAAGGATCCCAGGCAAGATCTAATAATTGTCCAGTTAACCATCAGTAACTTGACCTCTGCATCTCTGCTCTGGTGAAGTTCACTGACAGAATCGTCAGACTCTGCAATATTTCACAGCTTCAGCAGATTGCATGACCTCTGTACATCTGCAGCTAATTTAGTGGGCATTCCTGTAGTCAGTGATATGTAATTATCACACTGACTATCTGTGGCAACGATGAGGGTATGTGCCTATTGTGTTGGGGGTAGGGGGGGTGAAAGAGACGCTCTCTGAAAAATGCCGACAGACCCTCAGAAGAAACTTACCCTGAATTATATGCTCTGGGTGAGAGACAGTGTATAATGCTGACTTGACATTATGCCATGCAGAAATGCTCTACGACAGCCAATATCATACTGCCAGATCAGCAGTGGACTAACTGTGAATTTGGTTCAAGACAGCAGTTTCCAGACAGATCTGCAGACAAAATATAGGGTAATCAAGACTATACTCAATCACCAGCTGAAAGTATAGTATACAGGTCATCAGTGAATATACGATTGGACACAATAATTCAAAAAGGTAGCTACCATTTGTATCTGTTGAACTAGATGTTCATTGTATTTTTACGTATAGCAGACCTCACATATCTCTTGTGATCTGCACTTGAATTCACCCCAGGTTAGATTGTTTTCATATGGGTTTTTACAAAACAAAGGATTGTTCTACGTATTAAGGAGTAAATGAACCTGACATATTATGTCGTTAACAGGAAGACATTAATTCTGCAATTAGGAAAGGATTTTGGGCTAATAACCACTTTTTAGACTTTTAATTATATCTATGTCCAAGGATGTGAAAATCATTCTGAAAGGATGGTTTCAATTTCAAACCAAAAAGATAATTAAACATGGCTTTGAAACAGTATCCTTGGGGAGATTGCAGAGATGCCAATTAACCTAACTACATGCCTTTGGAGATGTATGGAAGCCCACACAACACAGTGAAACTAATAAAATGAGTTGGGATTTAAACCTGCTGAAGGTGTAAAAGCAACAGTAAAAAAATGAGCCACCACCGCACCAACATTCAAATGGTTATTCAAATTATTGAGGCTAGTGTATTAATAATTTACAACACCGTTTTGTATGTAAAGTTTTGCGTGCACCCCATCCCCCAATTGACATTCGGGTCCATTTTTTTCTCCAAAGGAGTAAGCATTGAGTCATTGTAGGCATAGTTTTACCATTTAACAAAAATCAGCAAACTTTAATATTTGTGAGACAAAGTACTACTAAGTGGTAATAAGCAGCTGTCATGTTGTAGTTACGCAGCTGAAAAGGGCGAGTGGCTCGCCGTCGCTATTTCAGAGCCTGAATGGCGCGTTAGCATCACCAGCCAACAATGCGAGGCCAAGCGGCATTTTGTGCGTTAGGGTATTAGCGCGAGCGAGGCTACGGCAGAACCGCGCGCTTGAGCGTTACGCGACCCACTTACTCCAGATTCGTTATATAACACTGAACCTAGTAAATAACTTTACTTTTACTACTGCTGAGTTAGCCAAGGGAATCTGTTGACTGTCGTACTTCTAAAATTTCTAATAAACTACAGTTGCTTTACAGGAAGCAATTATGGGTAAGGGCGTCAATACATGCCCAGTTAACTAACCAACTTGTTAACTCCATCTGGTGGAGAATGTTAGGTAAGTAACTACGCAGACTTAGTTTTTATATAGTTGTGTTGTTTAGCTTGTCGCATTATGAGTACGACTGAAATTAATGTATATTAGGGTGGGGTGAAAAAATAACCTATCTTTGAAATAGGTTATTATTTTCTGGTTACGCAACGCGATGGCAACAAATGTTGGTTTCCATTTTTTAACGAGTAATTGTTACTGCGGAACTCAGATTACATTTTGTCTTTATACCAAAAAATTGAAACCAACATCTGTTGCCATAAAAACCAAAAGAAATTGCTTCGCTTTATGCAATTGTTGAAAGTTGGCTGCTCTTTAAAAAAATCCATCTAGTAAGCCAATGTTCCTTTATCAGACAGTACATGAAATTAATTTATTTGGTATGACAGTGAAAATACATGACATTGCCAAGCTGTACATTACACACATTTATAGCCCTGTTTACACTCAAAATAGATCTTGGCGATTCGATCAAGAGTAGACAGCCGCGACACATTGACGTCTATACGTGTGTCATCATGTGTCGCCAAGGTGTGCAGCTGAAAACATTTGTTTATATTTCGTTACTGCCCCGTGCACAGTTATTGGGAAGCCCGTATTGCACACTCAGACGCATATTACAATGGTATGTAGTCAAGTGTGTGGGTTGAGTGACTTGATCACAATGCGTCTTGTTTATTGCCATTGATTAATTTCTTCCTTGAGATCACGGTACAATGGTTTTTGACCCACCAAGGGAGGGAGACGCTGCACTTTACGGAAGCTGTAATTATGGAACCTGTAATTGACCAGATTTGGATCCAGGTGTATTTTATTTTCAAGATATTTATTTCCAAGATCCAAAACTGAAATCCAATAGTCAGAATTAGTGTTTAAAAAGTAATCCAAAAATTGTCTCACAGACAGAAAGAAAGTTATCTATGATGAATCATTCTAATGCTCCGTTTGCTTGGGAATGAGAAAGAAGACTTTGCAGCTATGGTAAAAGCACGGGGTTTAAATATCCATAGTCAATGAGCCATAGCCGAAAACAATATTCTGATTAGTATTCTGGTGAGAGGGAGTGCTGTAGACCAAACTGAAGTGCATGAGGGTATGACAGGAGCTCAGTATCATGTTGGGTCCCTAGACAAAGATGATGTAACTGGTCAAGCAAAAGTTGATTGTCATACGTACTGACAATGAGATACTCACATGCCTCCTGCACACCACATTAACAAAGAATAACAATAAGAGCTGCATCAGACGATAATGACAGCTCTAACAGTAACACAAACCATAAATAACACACAATAACATTAAAAATGTATCCTAAGAACAGATGGCAAATGGGAGCGGTGATGATAAATTCAATGTGCAAGTGATCAGCAGTTGATTCTGCAATGTTCTTATAATTAGCAGCTGTTGATTAACCTTATGACTTGCTGTAGAAATTTTTCTCAACCTTTCTGGTTTACGTGCTGATGTTTTTGTACCATCTGCCAGAAGGAAAAGGGGGTAAGTGACTGTGCAGGGTGCCGAGTCTGCGATGATGTTGTCAGCATTTCTGAGGCGGCCAGTAGTGAAAATATCCAGAAGTGAAGGCAGATATATTTTGGAGATGATGTGAAAAGTTTTCATCAATCTGCCTGGCACTCTCCACTCCTCAGCTGAGCAGTTGAAAAGTGACATCCATAGAAGTTGGTGAGGGCTGTTGGTGAAATTCAGGTGTCAGTAGAAGTTTAGATGATGGTGGGTGTCCTTGATTGCTGCAGATGTATATTGATCAAATGAGGTTGTCTGTGATGGTAACTCATAGGAGCTTGAACATGCTGATCCTTTTCACAGCCTCCTTGCCAGTTGCCTCCTGCTTCCTGAAATTAACGATCATCTCCTTGGTGTTGTTGATATCCAGCAACTTAAGCTCCTCCTTGTTGGTTGACTTTGTGTTTGTGATAAGACCCAAAAATGCTATAAAATTTGTTGAAGTCATGTAGCCATTTTGTTGAAGTTATGTGAACACGGAGTCCAGCAATGGACTCAGTGTATTGCTTTATGTGGTGACTATGTTGACAATCAGAGTGGAGGAGGTTTTATTTTCCACCTCCCTCTACTATGGTTTGCCAGTGAGAAAGTAAAACACTTGCCTATCTACAACTTGTGATTTTACATATTTATAGTAAAGTGATTTTTTAGTATACATAAACCACAAACTCCCTATGGGATAAACACAATTTAAATTGTACCCTAAGTGATGTCCTGTGCCTGACATGTAATTGATAGGGTGCAGCCTCTGCGTAGTTTTAGGAACTTGACAAGGGTACTCTTGAGACTACCACTGATGTGGATATTTCCTGTTCTTGTGGACTGCATAACCAATTGAGTCAATGATGACAGACTGCATAAACAAACTGTTTTGGGGGCAGGGGTTCATCTAAGCAGGGACTCTGGGACAAGCACAATCAATGCTTCAGTGCTCATGCTTCTGACCCCTGGGACAGCTGTAGAATTATCTGGGCTACATGTCCTACTCCAAAGTCACAGAAGCTCTTGTGGTCTCAAAGTAACTTTAGTTTGATTGTTCGCTTCTTGTTAGTGGCCCCTTTAACCTCCGACAGCTGGTGATTGCATTTTTTCTTTACCAGGCATTAGCTACATTGTAGATATAGGAGCTCTTGGCAGTTTCTTTGTTTGTTCTTTTCATTGCTGCCCTTTTTATGTGGAAGTACAGGAAACTTTTTCGTTGATTCTATCAGATGGCACTTTTCCAAATATGTTTCTTGATCACATTAAACTATGTATTTATTTACTACCGGAATTTTTTTCTCGTAAATTGCAGCAAAGCAAAGTGCCTGACACCTTATACTTTTATTGTGCTCCTTCTCACACATTCCTGAACTTTTATGAAAAGGAACCCAGAAACAAGACCAGCCAGATGTTGTATATGCAATGATGGATCCAACCCTGCAGCTACAAAGGTGCAACATGGCTTAGAGTTTGGTAATATTCTTTTGCAAAGACCTGAAATCCCCTGGATTCTTTATTTTTACTTTAGCTAATACATAGAGCTAAGCGTGCATCATTGACCAATTTTCTGTGTATTTCCTGTTTAGATCATCTGATAATAGAACAATTAGTTGACTTCTTGTCAGCATGTATGTTTGCTATTTTGCCATACTTATACCTAGGGCTGGGCAATATGGCTGAAAACCAGCATCTCACTGTTTTAGGTCATTGTAGCAATATTCCATATATATAAATGCTATTGAATTTGTTTGATAGTTTTAAGCAGCCTATTAAATCCTATTTTCTGCACTGTATCAATGGGGGCCATATCCTTTGCTATGTGTTAGGTATCCATAGCCATAATCTCTTTCCATTTAGCAAGGTCCTTTTCGTAAAGTGCACCTTGTTGAAATGAAGATGCTAATGCTCCTTTCTTTGGGCAATATGGACTTTGATCCACTCTTTGTAATGTACATCATACTGGTTTTTCAGTTTTTCCCGCATACATGACCATGCTTTACTGCTCCTCACAATAGATCCGGGGCTGCCCCCTTACTGATTAATTCTTTATTTGTGCTCTCCGGCTCCACACTAACTCGATCAATTCTCTCGTCAGTTTGCACCATTATCAACAATGAGTATAAATGAGGGGTAAAACATGAAACATGTTCAGTTTTTTCATAGTACCTTCTTTGAAGTACTTTGACATGTACTTCACACTGTCGTGTTTTATCTCGATGCCTAATTTTACAAGCACCAACAGTAAACAAAATTATCCATTAATATACTTCAGCCTCCTTTAGTGTTTCTTGTGTAATTGTGGGTGCCACTGTCTTAATTTGCATTTTTTTAAGAATGCCTGTAAAGACCTTATTCTTTGCTTATTTGCATATGCAGAGGGTGCTGAATACCTTGATCCAGTGACTACATTATAAACCATGCCTCCACAGAGGCAAACTGTGATTGTAAAACTATTAAAGCCAAGTCTAAAGACATAAAGACAAATACAGTCACAGAGGGTTTGTTATGGAGTATGTGCTGAAGCATCAGATAAATTTATATTACAATTTGTGAAGCAGATTTGGAATGATGACTTAACCAAATATGTTATTAGTTATAGATACCAACATTACATTTTTACCCAGGATTTTATCAGGATCCTTGTGAGATTTTGAAGGGAAGGACATTTTCTCTCATAACAGGGATGAAGTCCTGGCATGCTTGGATCTGTGGGATGTAAAAATCTGGCTACTCTAGTCCACTGCTGTTTTTTGGCACTGATTAGAGACTCGCCTCTCTACTTGGCACCTGGATTTTTAATGTAATAGTTATAATTCTGCATAGGAATTTACAGTGTAATTTCATGTATCAGCATATTGTTACATTACCTTGTAGTTAGCTTTTTGTGACAGTGTCAGCTCTGTGTTAATACACTTTCAGTATACAGGTGGTGTTTATCTCTGGAATATCATCCACACACTTTCTGTACCGTGTAGCATTTTTGTATTTTTTTTTTAGCTCTGGGATTTCTGTAGGTTGTTTCTGTAGGAGCTTCATGGAAGTAGATGAATATAAATATAATTGTACAATGTCTAAGTCCAGATCCCTGGAGAAACGGTTTTACCCCTCAGTAAGGAACATAAATCACAGTGAAAACTATAGCTGCATAAACTGATAAGTTACGAACCTTGCTATTATTAAAAATTCTGCTAAGCAACAAAAATATAATAGTAGATTTTTTGCTACCATTTTGTATTGTTCGTCCAAGCTTTCCTTTGGCTTCGGTTTAGGAAGTTTGACCTAATCCATGTTTGGCAGCATACAGCTGCCAAGAAAGCTCCCCGAAACACTCGCTGTGCTTCTTCATCCCACACTTATGTATGAGCTGTGTAATATGTGCTGGGCAATGACTGTTTCCTTCACATCAGATGGGTGACTTTGTCCTCTTCTCTCTGTTTTCTCTTTTCTTTGGACTTGACTAATTTTTTTATACTGTACATTCTTCCAGATATTATAAAAATGAAATGATTCTACTTTCTATTGGTTATTTTTATGATTAATTGAGTAATCAGATAAAATAAGTATTTTGTTTAAGTGTGAGAATAAATGAAAGAACTTATACTAACCAGGGGACAGCTACACAAAACACCTTAAGTTTTCTCTTTAAGTTTTATTTGCTCCCTAGTAGAGGGTTTTATTTAAGGTTGTTGCAAAGAATCCCTTAAAAGGCTCCCTTAGTTAAGTACAAATCTTAACGGATTTACTGCAATGAAAAACATTTTACGGCAGTAAAACTAGTTTCCATGGAGACCGTCTATTTGCTTGTCCTCAGGGCTGCTCGTTATACCAGTTATCGCCTGCAGTGTTAATTTCGTTGACAGATATGTTGACGAGAATATAGCCTGTTTATTTGCGTGACGATAATTAAAACAAATACGTGATTTAATGACAGTGACGAAATGAAACGTATGTCGAATATAAATAACATTTAAAAAGCCAGATTTTGTCCCCACTGCATCATTATCTAATGAAAACGTGGATTGTCCCCCCTAGTGTATTGTGTACACTATGAGTAGGTAATTTACGCTCGACTAAGCAATACTGAGTGGGGCATATGACAATAAACTTTGTTGAAAGGGTGACGTCAAGCACCGGCGCTAAGTAGGAAGGTACGCGGAGGTACTGGGAAAAAAAAAGTAGTCGAGAAAAAAATGTGCAGATAGAATTATTACTGTATCTCAGTTACATTAAATGCATTTTTGCATGAGTCTCCAAATTTCTGCATCGGAAAATTTGTTCCATACACAATTAACGTACTTCTGTCCAATATTGTCGGTGCCCAGGGTGAAATTTGCCAGTACTTATTAGGGGGATATTGTTACATTGTTTTTTTTTTTATTCTGTGAAATCGGAAGCTCGATCTGCAAGCCAGATTTAACAATGAATTACAAACATGTCACGGGCCATATAAATGAAATCACAAACAGATTTTTTTTATGTTGGTCAGGTAAAATAAATCGATCGCCATTAATCATATTCATTGGTTTCTCCCAGTCGCAGGACACTCTTCTCGGCATGCGTTCATTTTTTTTTTCATTTATCGCCATTAACTTGGTTAAGGTCTTTTGTGTAACTGTTAATTGAGCTTTAAGGTTCCTAAGTATGAGACTAAGGTAAGGGAAAAAAAACTTAAATACTTAAGTAAATATTTTAAGGAAATCTTAAGGAGAAGACCTTATTTTAAGGAAACCTTAACTCAGACTTTAAGGAAAATCTTAACTTAAGGTGTTTTGTGCAACTGGCCCCAGGTCTTCGAATAAACAAATAATGGTTTCCATTTCATGAAGACCAACGTTTAATTGTAGAATCAAATGAATGAAAAAATGAACAATGTCTGTCTTGCATATCAACTTTCAAAAAAATAAATGTGCAAATTTGGTAGACATTGTGAAGCTGAAAACTGACTACAGGTCAGACATTAACATGTCTTTACTGAAGTTTATAATATTTAATGAACAGTGTCTTCTTTGAGGCATTAGAGGAGGTAAAAAAAAATCCCAGGAAAAGACCACCAGCAAACACTGTCGTGTTTTATCTCGATGCCTAATTTTACAAGCACCAACAGTAAACAAAATTATTCATTAATATACTTCAGCCTCCTTTAGTGTTCCTTGTGTAATTGTGGGTGCCACTATGTCTTTAAAAGACCACTTAGTTTGAATAAAGAAAAGGAAGCATATCCATTTGTTCAGGACTTAAGCTTGCCCTGCAATTTGGTGCAGTGTTCCCTGCTGCAGAGAACAGACGTTTTGATGGTGTAGGCCTAGATGTAGCTGGAACTCACAGAAATGTCTTCAGAAATGTTTTTGCCCATTTAGTGGATCTTCCTTTTTGGACAGGGCACGGTCTTGACGATAGATCAGAAGCAGATTTCTCATTGCATACTCAAACCGCTGCTCTTCATACCCTTCTTCATTACTGCTGCTGGAGTCTGATTGTCCCAATATACTGTGAAGCAATGTTGTAGCACCCACAGATCCAAGCATTGCTGAATTATTTTGTACAATAGTGGAGGCTACATTTTCACTCTTATCAGGCATCTGCTGTCATTCTTGCCTTTTGGCATTAAGAGCTATAATTTGGACTGTTTGGACCAAACATAAGTTTTCTGAATCTTGGATCCAGAGCAGAAACAATAAGCACAGTGTTTTAAAAATCAGGATGAAGTCAGATTTTGCTGTCTTCTTGTGATCTGTTCATCCACATGAGTCTAAAATGGCTGGACTGCTGCAATTTAAAATTCTGAACTTTGTACTGACTTCTAAAGGCCTTGTCCATTCAGAATCACAGTAGCAGATTCAAATGGCTTAAGAGCCTGGCTCAGGTCCTCAGTGACGTTCCACTGTTAAGTTTTTAAATCAAGTGGTGTTTCCCTTGCCGAGTGACTGTTGGGTCTGACGGTGTAGCAGTTATAAGCCATCTTTGTTCCAGAAGCCAGCACAACATGTGGTAAATACTATTCCACCTGGCACTTACACCTTGTACCAGCATGGGTTGAGGAGTATCCATTTGTTGCAGCTTATCCTTCAACATGGTGCATGCCAGTTTTTTTTTTTTTTTTGGGTGGTCAACAAGACATCATTCAGCAGCCATGCACTGGTGATGGTTGGGTAGCTCTTGAGTGCATTTAGTACCAAAAACTGCAATGTGTGATCTGCATATCGTACTGATGCCCGTCTAGGCTTTTCTGCCAAATTTTTTATTGCTGTAACAAGATTTACACTGCTATCATGCACAATGACATAGATTTTTTTTTGGATGAATGTCACTTGGAAATAACATTCTGCAGCTCCCTAGCAATAGTTGCAGCTGTGTGTCTCTCTTCACGGGGCATGGTTGTGAGGCTGTATGTCTTAATTTCCCAATTCTCACCCCCAGATATGCCTCTGTGACTACGGTTGTCCAAATGTATGTTGTGAGTAAAATTCTGTCAGTTTCCTTTAAGCTGTTCTTCAGCTTTTATTTTACTTTTTGATACCAGTTCTCCATTAATTTAGCAAAATGAGTTGTGGATGGAAGATTGTATTTGGTGCTGAAAGTGTGATCCATTTTTGAAACCCTTCATCTCTTACCATGCCCAGGGGATGAATATCCATGATAAACACGTTTGAAATACTGTCAGTAAAATTCTTTGCCTGCTCAGCTGAACATGGTTGAGCCATTTGTATAAAGTTGTCCATTTCAGATTGTGGTTTGCTGAAAAAGAGAAAAAAAAAAATAAGCTATGTAAATTAAATAGAGAAAATTGGCTACTATCTGGTCAGCTACAGCCTTCTGTAGGGTTTTTTTTAGAATGTAGTATTAAAACATACACATAAAATATTACTCAGACCAATATGTGCAGTTTATTGCACATCTCTGCTGTACATACATCTAGAATGTACAAAATCATATTGTCAAAGTATATTTTTAAATATGCCAATATAAGCTGTCCTCTTGTAGTTAGCATAGTAAGGTGTTGGTTTTAGCAAAACTGTTACGAACAGTTAGGTCCCTCAGTTTGACACGGCAGTATTGAGCAATATAGTCATATTTTACCATACCAATGATATTGGACAGAATGAGAATTTTTCTGAATGAGCAGTTTGGAACCTTTCAATGAATCCTCTGAGCAATCGGTTAACATCATTCAATTCAGCAGCTTATAGCGGCATTGTAGCAACACAAAATTTGAGTTTTCTGTTTTGGATATAATTAAATTAAATAAAAAAGAATTTCATTACCTTGTGTCTGGTCCACTTTGTGTTCAGACAGGATTCTTCCTTGTTAAATGCTGTACCAGCTGTTCCTACCCTTTCCTTTGAGTCATGAAGCGCCCCTCCTGTTGTCTAGCACCCACTTTATCTCTGCGCTCTGAATCTTGGGATATGTTGGGCTGCAAAGGATCCATTGGATGAATCCTTTGCAACTAGGCAAAACGAGGATGCATTTCTAGACCGCATTTGAAGGAACCTTCCAAATAGGACAGCCTTGTTGCACCACAGTAATGCATTTGGTCTAAGAATGTAGCCTTAGAAGGTGCAGCCCCTGAATTCAGACACGACAAACCACATGCTTTTCTCTTTATGCTCCAGTTATTATCATCCATGCGCTGCTGCAGTCTGCTTTTAATAGTTCTGTAGATTATAATGCAGATAATCTAGGTAGAGAATGTGCCTCAGGGATCTTTATTAATCGAATTATTCAAATTACAGGGCTCCAGACTGTAACCAATTTTTGGAGGCAGTGCGACTAAATTTTATAACTAGATGCACCAGTGTGACTTGCAAATATTCCCCCTATAAATTATTATTATTAAAACTATCATCGTATATCACATGAAACACCTGTGGTGAAACACAATGGGGTGTGTGTGTGTCTGTGTGTGT
>JAODKE010000002.1:20611465-20632374 GCA_026779605.1 Mormyrus hasselquistii
TGCAGGCAGCTCACATGCATGAGTGTTAAGGTTGGGGGAGGGGTGTGTCTGAACTAAATCAGCACCCTGATAAAGAGATTGATTGGCACAAAGTATTTTATGTATTTTGAAAATACAAAATACTCGTCTTAAATGTATTTAAATACAAATTACATTAGATTTTTCCCAAAGGCTTTAAAATACAAAATAGTATTTTGTATTTCAAATACATATTTTAAATACATTTATCTAAAATACTGCCCATCCCTGGCCTAACCCCCTTTTCTTGTTTGATGAATTAATAAAAATTCTGGCCTGGCCATGCCTTCTTATTCGGGCAGTGCATGTTGGGTGTGACTGCGCTGATGAGGGGAGAAAATGTGCAACTCAAAAGTAAGTAACTGTTTAAGGGCTTTTTTGACTGCTGATAGGAGAATAGACTCCTAAAGTAATAGGTGTAGTTTCCGAATTACATGTGACATCTAGCTAAAAGCATATTTTTTTGGTTTTTACATTTCCAGTTGATCCATCCAGTACTGGAATTTGTACAGGTTGGTGAGTATGCAAGAAGCACAGATTATGTAGGCGGAGCAGGTGACAGAGCTGTCCAGGGAATACACTGCTGTCATTCTGTAGTTTAACAGATGCTTTGCTCATAAATTTGTCATGTACTACTGGGTTGTTGCTCTTATGCTCCGCTTAGTCTGAAAAATGAAATAGACACCAACAAGTAGGATTCTCTAGTGTATTCTAAAATCTCTTGATTTACCTTCTTTCCATTTAGAATAGAGTAAAAACGCCACAATAAGAACAGTATGACCCTGAAAACATTAATAGCTGCATTGCTGTACCTGCTTTCTTCCTAGCCTGTGATGTGTGTGTTAAGCCTAGTACTTTGTCTCACCAAGGATAGGAAAAAAATATGAAAATATGATAATTTAGTGAGGGGCGGGCTAACTTCTCTTGGGGCTCTAGGCTGACATGGGTAGGGGAGGCCCCTAAGTGGGCCGCTTGAGCTATTTTTTGGAGCTGAAAGAGAAATGAGAGGGAATTAAAAATGATGGAATATCAGTAATATGCTTATCAAAGCACGGGGTGCCAGCAGTAAAACTTACTGATCAGGGTGGGGGTGGGGGTGGGGGTGCTTTTGATCCCCCATTGTGCTTCTGCCAATAGGGGATCAATTAACACATCAATCGGGGATCAACTGGCAAAATGTAAGATTTATTATTATAAATTATAATATTTTAACCAAAATTGTACATAAATGACTCCTGTGATAGCCTGGCACCCCATCCTGTGTTGTTTCTGGACCCCCCATGACCCTGAATAGAATAATATAAATGTTTTGTTGTGAACATTTGATCTATGTACTTTGTTACTAAAAAAAAAAGAAGGTTGAGATCTGCAGGGGGCCCCTAGAGCTCGTAGCTCAGGGCCCGCTCCAATTTCCCCGCCTGAATCTATGGTCTAGAGATTTAATAATGAATCATAAATATGTCGTGGGCCGGAGTATTGAGACCTCTTATAAGCGATGGATGAGCCAACAAGATCCCTCATCCTCCATTACAGAAAACAGCTGATCTTCTCCATTAATTTAGTAGTTGCGTCTTTAGCTCTGGTGCTGATAACTTGGAATATTAATAATGTGTAATTATCGGTGGGCAATATCAGCCAAGACACTTCAAATCAATGTCAACGTCTTCATTTTTAACAGACATTAGCTGATACTAATGTGTCAATTGTTGCTACCATAGAAAATAAAAAGAATTACTTTTTTTGTGCTACCAAAGAGGGGTGTTTCCTAAAGCACCGTGGTGCTAAGATTATCAAGTAGTGCTTCCTCTATGAATATTAACAAGTCTGCCTTGCCATCCTATGGGTGTGTCCAAAATCGGATACTTACACAGTAGGTACTGAATTTTGTCAGAAGCCTACTATTCGACCATTAATGCAGTACATGCTGTGAAGTATGTGATATGTATGCATGAGAAGAATATGATAGTGAGGTCACTATCTGTCACACTTGCCCCCTTATTGACTAATCAAACACAAGGAAAAGGGTGACCAGCAACACCTGTTGGCCAGGCAGGGACTGATCCTGACAAGATACCATATGTCGTATATTACGACATATACGAACAAATATGCAATTTCAGATAGACCGTTTCTTTTTTTTTTTTTTAAATTTGCATGCCAGTGCTGCTACTTTGCACATCTACTTGCAGTCCATGAACACAAGAGCTTGCAACCCAGAAGGAGGAGTATCTTTAAAGAGAATTTTGCCCCCAAAATCACTGATAACCAATTCTGATGTTATGGATCAATGCAGTCAAATAGCCACTTTAATAAGCGATTTATCACTATGCATCAATGCGTCTTTACACCCTTAAATAAAGCTCATTTCTCATGTTATTAGAGGCACTGTTCTCCAAATCATAGGTTTTGTTTGCATGTTGGCCAGCTACAGAATGGATTCTTATCCAGTGACTCACATAACTTTATAAAGTATAAGCCCTGCTGTGGCTGATCAAATCAGGCCTATCATCCTCCTTTACTAATATTCAGGGCTATTCATCATGTCTGGCATGCTGGGAAAATGTAAATGACAACTAATTGAATGTTAGTTCAAGTGCAACAAAGTGACAACAAAGTCTGGGTGTTTCCCAGTATGCGTACTTGACTGTACTTGTGTTCTTCTGTACCCGTTTTACAGTATGTTATCTTCCATTGCCGGTAAACATCCCCAGATGTCATTCTTGCCCCACCCCTAATGTGAACGGTGCATTGGTTGCATCTTTGCCAAATGAGACCAGTCTCCTGATTCATTGCACCCCAAGTTCGGTCTTGGAAGGCAAGTTAGCAAGACCGGTTTTGTCAAGACCACTAATAGGATCTTTGCATTCTTTTTATTGAGAAACACTTTCTGTCATCATGGATATCTACTACTAATGTCTGCAAAAAGCCAGTACAGCTGAAGGTCAACAATGTCCATTTTTAGAGTGTAGCATTCAAGATTAGCATTATTGCCCATATTAGGTAGTGTTATAGTTTAATTTGTGTTATTAGTTTTTAGTTATTCGAAAAACATCTACCTGTATATTCTGGTGGATGACATTATCAAGAAACCTCAGCTTGTATTTTCTGGTGGAAGTGTATAAATCATGATTTGCTTGGTATGGCAACTGCACTTGCAACATCAATATTTAAGGTAGTGAAATAAAGGGTGATGCTTGTGCGGTAGAGGAAACCTGGAAACAGTGACAGTCTTCTGGCTTAGTGGCCTTTCTTGTATTAAACATTTCTGATATTTCTTTCCTGTTTTTCACTTCAGAGTGAAATTTCATCAGCTGCCTGGTTCTACACCACACCTTCACGCTCTGGTGTCCAGGTTCCTGCAGTGCTGTTATATAGTGCAAAGACACACCTATGGGGGTATATTCAAGCAGAGTGTGAGGCAGAATTTCAGTTTTAAATTCTGAACTTATTAAGTAAAAAAGGAGTTTTTTGGGTGCAGTCACCCGTGTGGTAACTCTATAGTGCTTTTGTTGTGCTCAGTGTCATTGTGGTGAACCCTACACTAATTATTCAGCTGACCCAGGCTGGGTGACATGACCTAGGCCTTCCCCAGAAGAGCGGCCGTTGTTACAAAGAAAGGATATCAGCTATTGTGCTAGTCATACAAGTCATGCAAATGTATCACGATTCACTCAAAACGTTTCTTCTTCAGTCTTTTTAAAATGTGTGGACCAGTGTTTTAAATGCATCTCCCATTTGTACCTGGTTGTCCGGACTGACAACTACCTCATGGATCTCGACACACGCTGTCAAGAAAAATGAAGAAGGAAACTTAAATTATGGGAATAACTTATAATCATGCCTCTTTGACTTGTCAGCCATTGTCATGTTCTGTTACAACTGCAAAAGAACACAATAAATATATATAAATAAATACACTTGTCCAAAGCAGGGTCGTGTGCTGCTTCAGAGACACTCCAGGCAATTTGTTGTAGGCATAGCAGTGCCTTTATGTTTTTATTAGTATGTCTACTCCTTAATTTTTAAATTAAATTAGTTTCTTACATATGCAGTTAAATTGTCATAACTCATTTCTGCAACATTTTACATTGTATTAATGTGTGTGTTTATTATGGAGGGTGTTTTATGACAATTTTCAATAAATAATTGTCATTTAAATGATTATTTAAATTACAATTTGAAATTCCATTTAAATGATTACTTATAAATATGTCATGTAAATGATTGTTTAAATAATTTAAGTGCTATGTAAATCATTTTTAAAATTACAATTGAAATGATACCAGCAGTACATAAATGATAAATATTTATTTATTGAATATTGTCACAAAACACCTTCCATAGTTTATATCTGCTTGGTTCAGCAATTTGCTCATATAATTGATGTGAAGGTTTGGGACTAGACACAAATGTCATGACGGGTTTATGAAATAAAACAATGGTGCTGATGTCTCCTCACTTCTTCTATTTTCAGTCCTTGTCATTGTCTCCCAAAAAGTGCATAGTTGGTAGAAAGATGATACCCATTGTATTTAAAGGTGAGATATGCATTCAATAAGGACACCAATGAACTAGGAAACATATTGGCTCACTAGCACAACCTTGAGGAGATTCATTGAGACTTGAATACAGGACTTATCAATGAAGCTATTAATACAGAATGAAAACAAAATACACATTGATTTCTTAAAATAAGATTTTTAATATTACTTATTATCATAAAGATATATTTACACACTTTACAGAAATAGAAAATAAAAACACAAAGCTACACATGAAAGGAAAAAATAAAATATGTACTCCAAGAGCTAAAGCTTATTTTTTTATAAATTAGAAACCAAAATGTCATATATGTACACAGTATTTCAACCATTTGATACACTTGTTTTATTTCCTTTTATTTTTTTGTCCTGTTTAACATCAAAATGGACACGTGGACTGTACATTTGGCCTAGAGAGCATTGTGAGCAGATCCTTTAAAACAGGAGTGAGACTGTTTGAGAAATACAACATGAGCTGTGCTATTTCCTGCCTGTAAGTCAGTAATACTGATAGTGGACTGGCTGATGGGCATGAATATTCCATATTTCTCTGTATTCTCTGGATTCTGATGGTGGACTGACTGCCGCAGATCTGGAGGACACTGTAGGGCCATAAGAGAATTTTATATTGCACATCCAGTTAGTTTGAGAAAGCTGGATTTGTTTACATGCAGTTTTCTGTTTTATGGCTTTCTTCTTGGTTGTATAGATGTAGCAGTGCTGATGATTGCCCAGCCCACAGACTGGCATAAATTCGCCATATCAGATTTCAGAAGCTTGAGCCTATTCTGCATACGTTATGACAGGTCTTTCAGAAGCAAGCAAATCAAATTTGTCTCATGCAAGCCGTTTCCTCTTTCCTTGGGTAGGATAAACCCATAATATAAAGCAAGAGAAAATGACTAACGCTCTAATAGGTTGCGACAGCACCACCCAAGATAAAAAGTAAGACTTTATTGATTCTCTCAGTTGATGGATCTACAACTAAGAGCAGCCTGAAAGCATGACCTATATCTTTGATATCATTAGTCTGTTGTTACCGCTGCTACCTCAGTTTTCCCCTACTGTCAAATCCAGTCAGTTTACTACTTAAATTCCACAAGTTCCTCCTCACCAAATTCACATTAATTACAACTGAACAACAGCTGAACAAATTGATACAAATTCTTTAAATATTTTTGAGAATTAAAATACTAAGTGCATAGGAATGTCACACAAAAATCTTACACTGTATCTTACAATGAAGGAGAAAATAACAGAAAAAACTTAATATGAGAATTCTTTCATTTGTGTAAGTTCTCCCAAGAAAGGCCATTATGGTTCATCACTTGGAGTATAATATATCACGTTAACCTAAATATGGGCATATTTGTCTGTTTAACCAACAAGCGCTATGAACCTGATTTATGGGTTGTATGTTGCAGAACTACAATGAAAAATATAACTTTTCAGACTCTGAAGAAGCTTTGCACAAGTCAGATAATAATTAGGTGAACTATACTCTATAAGAAATTTGTATAGGATTTATTTTCTTGCAGCATATTGGAATTGCAAAAGTGCAGTAACACATTCATACAGAGAGGTCTTATCGCAAATCCAAATGGTCGGTGTGGGGAAATTTGCTTTTGACATGACGGTATTTTGTGCACAGTTTGACACAAATATGAGACTTTGGGTTTGTGATATTTGGCTTTTGGTGAAAACCCTACAGATTTGTAGAGCCATATAAATACAATTTACAATTGAATTTACTATTGTTGATCTTGACTGGCTTGCCTCCCTTAATGGGTAGCTCAGATGGTGAAGATACATTCAAGAAACAGAGTGCTGATACAGACATTGCTGGGCACGTTACTGGCCCGTTCCCAAGAGCTGGAGTCCAGTTACCCCTCTCTAAACCACCAGCCTTACCCCAAAGGAAGCAAGTCCTTGCTTATTCCCTAAGGTCACATGGACAAATAAGACATTCATCTAGTGAACAACAGAACAGAGTAATTTCCTTGTTCTTTCAAAAAGGTAGACAAATATAGTGAGACAAATTGTTAGCATTCACGCTAAGTGAAAATCTTTGTTGAATAGCACTTCTGAATATGCTTTAAGGAGCTCACTGTGCTGGAGACATTAGTGTTTGAGAGCATTCCTATTGTTACATTTTTAGAAAGATAAATGCTGAGAGAATGCTATAAAGTCTGAAATAAACTAGATTGCAGCCTGAGTTTTCGCAAACAGTCCTGTAAAAGAAGCAGGGAGAAAGAGCCCGTTAAGAGGCGGCAGGCAGACTGAATGCTGATGTGGTTTAATTGGCTTTATAAGCTGTGTGCGTCTGTCTTGTGAATGGGTATGTCTAACAGGTGAGAGGTGGTGGATGAGGCCCCCGCCATGAGAGCTCAGAATCTTAATGACCAGCTTTAGGCATTCTGGGGGTGCCCATATGAGAAAGATTAGCCAAGGAATGTAAGGATTGTAATGATACGTGTCAACACCACCTGTGCTGTGAAACTGAAGCTGGAAAGCAACGATAACACACCAAGGAATAGTAGTGGGTGACAAGAACTGTATCTTTGCACATAGCTAGCAGTGTATACACAGGCAGGGACATATACTGAATAAGTATACATACACATCTATATATATAGTGTGTGTTTGTGTGTGTGTGTGTGTGTGTGTGTGTGTGTGTATATAGTGTTTCATAAAGAATAAAGACTGCTCAGATATAGGCTTCTATCACAGCACCCTGAGGAAATAAAATTAAAAAGAAAAACAGTAACAAATTCCAGTATGATATAAAGGCATAGCATCCCATCAATCATAAGTCACAGTCCATTCTACACCAGGGGAATCCAGCCCGGTACCAGCTGGTCAGAAAAAGAGTGCATTGTGGGTAGGCTGGATACAGTCGCTTATCTACCGAGCTGTCAAAGGGACTGCTTTGATAAAGGTTTTTTGGTGTAATACTATCCAGCTATCGGTTTCCTGCATTTTGCCGATGGCCTCTATGGCTGCGCATTTAGATGTTTCTTTAAGTACGTTTTTAATGCTCGTGTCGGTATCCGTATTTTGAGACTTTTCAGAAGAGGTAACCTGTCTATTTTCCGGCAGCATATTGCGGAGCAAATTGTTATTTGGCACTTGATTAAAAGGGGAGGTTTTCTGCAGGATACGCAGCCTGCCCCAGCCAGTGAACAGTCGTATGTGAGAGTGCTCCTAGATACCTAGATGTGTTGGAGCAGCTGCTGAAGGCTGCAGGGGTGGGGAAGGCGACAACGGTTCAGGGTTCCAGAACAGAGGGCTGCAGGCAGAATTCCATGTGGGACCATGCATCAGCACTCTTGAGAAAGATTCCTGCAACCCAGGAGTTAATTGGCTGTTTAAGTGAGTCGCTTTGGGTCAAAGCGACTTCTGAATAAATGGATAAAGGTTGACACAAATGGCAAAATGTCTGGCTGAGTGCACAGTTTTGTGATAATATAATGGAATTGTTTGGAATTCACTTTAAATTTACTTTACATCAGAATAATTACACATACAAAGCAGTAATTACAATATTAACGAAACTTGTGACAGCCTTATTTCTTTTTTGATTTCTGTTCAGAGAGAAGTATTGGAACAAGTACTGTATGAACTGACAGTCACATCTGGGTGCCAAGTTCTAACCCAGTTTTCACTGCCTGATTTTACCCACCTCAACTACCACTACACATTCCATTAGCAATGCCAAAAATGGCAGCATAACATTGCAATTAATGGCCATGATAACTGGAGATAGCGGGAATATCACACCTTAGAGAAGTGTCTGATACTTTAAGACTAAAATGGTCTGGACCAGACTCCACATAGGCCACACGTCATGCAAAGTGTGTGGCACTCGGGAGATGGCAACAAAGGACCTCTAAAAAGCAAGTGAGAATAACAGAGAGGGAGAGAGAGACATGGAGAGAGAGAGAGGGTGCAAAACAGAGAATCAGGCAGCTTTGGGCTGCATGCCCATCTCTTCTTACCCATCCCCCCATCCCTCCCATTTCTTTGCAGAGCTGAGGGTGAGTAGCTTTTCCTGCTTTCTGGACAGATGAAGAGTTGCGAGAAGAACCAGGAGGCCCCATGGACGTGTCTCCTCAGGCTGGGTTAGCCTGGGCCCCCTTTGCATTCCCCCCCGAGGCAAAGGAAGAGCTTAGAAATCAGGACCTGGGGGGAGGGGCTTCTTACCAATGTCTGCAGAAAAGAAAAGAGAGATATGATCAGGGAATTGCATTCCTGATTAAGGCAATATGGCTGAGATTCTTTGTGGTTGTTCATACTTTTAATGGGGTTTTATGAGAATCTTAGACAAGCAATGACAGTCCACTGTAAAAATGTGGTAGGGTGACCAAAGCATATGCATGCTTTCAAGAATTGGGATAAAGGCACCAGGATTAGATGAATAAGAAATCACTACCACAAACACAGTAGTCTCATGGAGCACTCTGAGCTGCTGCATACTAGGGTTAAATATTGCATTATTTAGAACGCAAAAAAGAGTTGAAAATTTACCCAGAACAAACTATAGCGAAGTGGAATTAGTTATCTACCAATAGAGTTTGTCAAGTTGGAGATGTTGCCTCAAGTCGTGCCAGAAGACAAATCAATTTCTTTTGCTCAATATTGTCTCTTTGGAATCCAAAATAATTCCATACAGCAGAAGACATGTCTTTTTGTGACCAGTTCATGTTATCTTTTAATTTTTGCTACATTTCTCACAAATGCACCACACAGTCTATGAGTGAGTCTGATGGCAAAGATCATAGTTATGATTGTTTTGGAGAGTGCATGCAGAGCTCATGAAAAAGTAATAAACATTACACTTCCCTACTCGCTTGATGAAATTTATCACCAAGATTTCAAAATGCCAGAATAACGTTGCTTTTGAGAATACTGTCAATCGAGTGCATACCACAGTATAATGCCTGGATGGTATGGTGGTACGAAAAATTAGATACTGCCCAAGCCTAATCTTAACCTAGCTGACTATTGTCTTTGTGATATGACGATTACTTGTGCATAATACTACCCACTGCATACTAACAATGGCTTGAAGTAATAGGCAGAGTGCTGTAGGTTTGAGTGTCTTCTATTGTCAGAAGAGTTAATATATAACAGACTTTGTGACATAAACCATATATTTACCAAAGGCTGTTAACCCAGCTTTACAATAGGATTTAAGCCACTTGATGTAGTTCAAGAATTTGATGTAAAAAGCAGAAGATAAACCATAAAATGAGCCAAAAACAAGAGTTTCTAGAAAGGGAATCACAAAAAATAAAGATCATGGCCTTGTTTTGACTAAAGTGAGGTTTTTGAAACTGCAGTGCATTTCACTGAGCCATTCCTTTTTATTGAGCTACACACTTTCCCACAACATCCCTCATTGTGCAGAAACATTTCTGCAGTGAAAACAAGCATTGACCACTCAGCTCAGAGATAAAATGCTTGTTTTTTAGGCAAAGCAATGCATTGAAATTGAAAGTCTTTTATTGTTTCAGAGGCAAAGAGGGTCTTGCCTTGTTTTTGAAATCTAGTCTTTACTTCTAGTGTTTATTATTATTTATTATTTTTATTCTATAAGGACCAGAAAATGCCAGATTATTTGGGAAAATATTTTTGTGTAAATGCCTGTAATGAAATTGTGAAAATGCCTGTAATGAATTTAAATTCACAAAATTTTTAGTTTGGTGAATGGTTTTAATTGACTTTTTCAGAATGTGGGAGATAGACTATATATACAGTTTAGACTGGGTGATGTGAGATTATAGTCTGTGTTACAGAAAAAGTACATTAAAACTGCAGGAGTTAATAAAAAAAAAATAGACGGTCCAAGACTTATAAACTCACAATCTCATGTTGCCTGGTTATTTAGTCAAAAATGCAGACTAGTGACATACAGGTACAGCCATTGTCTTAAAAAAGCCACCACACAATAGATTTTTGGAGAGTAACATTGCACATTCTTCATCTTGGATCTTGTAGAATAATAATTGCTCAAGAGGTATCTACCTGTTTTGAGTCATGGAAAGGGCCCCATTAATTTACACAAGCCTTTGTTTAGTATGTGCCTGTTCACAGTATCATATATTGAACCCACAGGAAAATTAGCTGCTTGGCTATTCATAATTCTGCTTCTCAGCCTTGCTGTCACTTGCCTGCTGTTTGTCACCAGAGCTGTTGCTCACAGACTGGAGATCAAAATGATTGGAAGAGCATTTACGGGTGGCAGGATTTTAGCTCTGCTGCTGCTAGCTGATGTCAAGGGTCTGGAGTCAGGCTGTGAATTTTCCGTTTCATTGCTCAGTGAAAAACATGCCTGTTGTTTCTGGTAATTTTGAATTTAGCTTCTCAGTTCTCTGCTTATTTTGTTGATGTTTGTACATCAATGGGATAGTTTCATTTGTAGTTTTTGTCACATCCTACTTTATCTGACAAAGCACTCTGGTGTATGTGCTCAATGGAAAAAATGTTTGGAAGAATATTCCTCATGACTCTGATTGAGATATGTGGTCAGAGGATGGATGGATGGATGGATGCGTGTATGATACTCTTCAAACCAGGCAAACTTTGTAAGGCCATGAAAGATTGAATGAAAATGATAAGGTCACTTTGATGCTTTGGAGTTGGTAAGCAGTTCAAAAATACAGCAGTCAGACAAAACATTATACCCCTACATGAAGCAAATTGTGTTGTTCATGCAGTAAAAACAGTTAGCATCAAGGTCTAGGGTATATTAAATAGTCAGTTAATATTCTGTACTCTGAGTGCAGAAGAAATTGGTAGGGTTAGAGATCTGAGTGACTTTCATAAGGACCAAATCACTATAGCCAGATGACTAGGTCAGAGCATCTCTGAAACAGCAAGACTTGTGGGGTGCTCACTGTCGGTGAATCCTGTGCTGCGTATCCTGTGGTGAGAGCTGACTGAGAGTGATCTGAGGAGGGAAAAACCATGAACCGCCAACAGAATGTTGGGTGGCCAGAACTTGTCCATGGGGGATGGGAACGAAAGCTATCCTGTCTGATATGAACCAACAGAATGCCTACTGTTGCACAAATGGTAGATAATTTTGATGCTGATCATAGAAGTTATTTTATCTCATTCTCATCTTTCCACATGCAATTACCTAGGAAAACATCACCCTAAACACAAGGTGAAGTAGGAGAAAGAAGAATGTGATGACATTGTAGCTTTAGGCTATTATTCCAGTACCAAGGTCCCCTCAGTCAGCATTGGTGCCTTCATGATGGACCGGGAGGCTAAGCCAGTTGCAGTCAAACCAACAAGCTACTAATAAACCTGTTTTTGACCATTTCTCAGACTTCTGCTAGACTGATATTTCATTAAACACCATAGTCTTTCACCATAGTGGTGATTTTTGAAATTTAGAACGTTATGCTTTATTTTCATCATCAGGGGGATTACATTACAATTACACTGGAATTACTAGTCTTATTCTTGCACTGCATAGAAGATACTGAAAATCTCTTTACCCTTTTAATCCTTTTGTACAGGTACGTTTTTGGGCTAAACATATCAGACCTAAAGTGACAGAGAATATAATCACAGGAGAATGTGAGAAACAGACGGGCTTATCTCACAAAGAGTATTGTGGATAAGGTTTATTAGTCATCTTCCTTTTTGGCCAAATAGACAGTGTGTTTTTCTATAGATTATCTCATGGTTACTGTGCCGTACTCACCTGTTCTAAAATGGCATGGGCCCTTTGTGCGAGAGGCGAGGGCGTGGGCGTCGTCTTCTCCATCCAGCTGCTCTGTGGCTTTGGGCACTCCTGGCTGGGCTCTGTTGAACCAGCCTCCTCAAGTTGCCCACATCCACCCCCTTGCCCTGCTCAACGGAGGCCATGGGTCCTGTGGGTGAATAGAGTTCTTAATTTAGCTGCATCTTTGAATAAAGCAATTCAGTTTGAAATTTGAAAAGACGCTCTCAACATTGAACTTTTTTTTTTCCAAGCCCTTTTTCGAGTATTATTTCACTTGGCATTGATTGCAGTGACCTTGCACATTGTGTCTGAGTCTTTTTTGAATAACTCTTTTTATGCTAATACTTATGCTAAATTCATTGGATGTTGCTGCACTCTGTCTTTTAGGATTTCATCAGACTCTGTGCATGTTGTACTAAATCCCTCTCCAGGAGCGGAGGTGGCGGGCTCACAGTCTTCATTAGTCTCAAAGAACGAGGGGAGCAGATGGAGAAGTGGGACAAATGTCCTATGTCACCCTTACTCGAGAGAGCAGATTTTTGATGCTCCAGAGGTAGACGTGTGGCTGAGACTTCACTTGCTGCATATTCGTTCAGGTGCTACAGGAAGGCCAGCCACTCATTTGTTTTTATGCACTTGTGGGTATGTGCAGATGTTTCCCATCATCCGGCAGTGAGTGTGGTCTGACCCTCTAAGCTCTCCTTGTGTAACTTTGTACTTTGTCTTTATAACCAACTTCTCTGAGCTCAGTAGAGTCTGCTCTGCTTCCTCATGATAATGTGCATGTACTCTTGCTGGCTCTCAGTTTAAACTTGTATCTACGAAATGTTAAATTTGCATGAATTGAAGAGTATTTTTTGTGTTGCATATCTCAAAGCTCAGTCTGAAGTAAATCCTGCCCACTTTACTGAATCTGGGAAGGAACTTGTGCGAAAACCTGTTACTGTTCATTCATGAGTCGGTATTAGCCAGTGGCAGATTGTATCTCTATGTGACATTGCATTTCACTGCTTAACAGATTGTTATTTAAGACCTCTGAATTTTTAACGCTAGCTATTTTGGAGAAAAGGTACAACACAGGATCCACCCTGAGACAAATGTATGGTGAACAGCCTTGCTTAGCCTGGTACATGTCCCCAAGGAGGCCTCTGGGTGTTTCTGATGGCTTTTCTCCGATGGCAGTCATATTTATCACGCGATCTCAGGATCTATCACTGCCTTAACCTCACACACCAGCCCCCAAGATGAAAAGGTCTCTTGTCTGGAAGTAGACATCCTTCACTGCAAGCCTTATAAATGCAAATATAAACCTCATACTTTGTGTATAACATACTTACAAGCTTAGTATGCTTTTCATTTGAGTCATCCCATTTTAACAAATTTCCAAAAAGTATTTACATATTTTTGATTTTGATGAAATTGGCATGTTAATTACACATAAATTCCAAAGCTCAGAAATGTTTTGTTGATGTAAAAATTTTACCTTTGTGACAGATCACCTTTTATACACTAGCAAAATAATAATTTGGAGTGTTTTCTTTTGAGCTGTAAGTTTTTTTTTTACTTTTACAGCTCCATGGCTCTAGATTGTTAGCTCAAAAACTAAAGACTTTTTCATGATATGGTCAAATTTATATAATGAAATACATATGTATTTGTATTACTTCTGTCACTTGATCCCCTTCATGAAATAAGCAGCACCAAATTTTTTTTTTTTCTAAAGAAAAAAAAGAAATGCTGTTTCAACCCTCAAAAAGGCATTTGGGTGGTTAAAAAAATCTTCACTTAATTGGCAAGAAAGTACTTCTGATGGCAAAAAATATGTTATTCAAATGGGTGTAAGAGTTACGTGGCTCTGAACTTACAAAAAATATCACTGAAACTTCATACTCAGCTTACTCTTTTCAATCCACTTTTTAAATTTAAATTAGCGTAGACTGCAATTGTCAACCTAAGTGTAGCCTAAACTGTCTGAAGTGTGTTGGGGGACTTTTTAAAGAATTTTAATTTTGTCTTACAAGATGAAGTTTAGGCATACCACTGGTCAAGTTTGCAGTGTGAGTTGCCTTTAATAACTTGGGATAAAGACATACAGTAAAGCAAGGCTTTTCAGAATGCTAAATTTCCACCCCGTGGTGTTTACATCCCTTTTAATGTGGGTTTCCCAATGTTCAAGTTCTATTAACGTTAATCTTTTTTTTGGAAGTGTAAACCATTTCTGTGAACTCTCAGGTGAATTCTTTCATACTGGATAGTAGGACTTTGGTGCATGTTTCATTACGTTTTGAATGAAACAAGTCCTATATTGTTTTTAGAGCTCTAATCCTTATGCTTATTATATAGTATGAATTAAGGTAGTTTATCTGATGATATGGAGCAGTGCTGGCATATGTAGCTCTTTTTGGAGGTTCGCTTTCTACAGCTGTTTGAAACTGATTCAGTTTGTCTCCCGTTGATGACTCTTTCACCCACCCACCCATTTCCAAATGGCTACATTTGCAGGGGATCTGGGCTCAAGTCCTTGGTGTTTGGCCACATCGATGCCACACCTATAAGCTATGAAGAGACAGAATGATGCTTGCCTCATTTCCCCCAGGATCTTACCTAGGTCTTTCAGAAATCAGTCCCAGTTTGTCCCACATCACTCAGCTGCATGCTACAAGTTTAGCACAGCGACGAAGGACTCACATCTCCTAAGAGGTCTACTCCTTGCCCTCAATTAATGTCTGTGACCTGTAATAAAGTTGATAGTATCATGAGATTTTATTTTTGGGGAAAACCAACTATCTTGGCATTTGGACCAATTGCCTTTCACAGCTGCCCTAGAATCCAAGTGGTATTGAGTAGCAGTCAGTTTGCTGCAGAGTATCCTAAGGGCAAACCACATATTGACGTGATTACACACTAATGTGTGCCTGTCGCTCACCATTTTACAAAAGAATGAACACCGCCTATTAGGCGTTAATTGATGCCAGTGTCAGTGGTTCCTGCTCAGGGTTGTGTTTCAGCTGTCCCCTCCGTCTCCTCAACTGCTTCATTAGCATAGACAAAATCAAATAGTTAAATCAAGTTTCTCATGAAGTCCATGCTTTTAGAGCATTGCTATCAGTATTTAAATGGCGATATGCTTTTTCTCTTCACTACCAAGAGTGCTGATCACACTTATCGTTTTAATTAAGTGGGAATTTCTGGAATGTTATGGGAATTATAGGTGCTGGTACTATTCGCTGCTTTGAATGAAAAGAGCTTGGGATAAGAAGGCCGTCGTGTCCCTAGCCAGACAGCCTCTGGACAAATGATGAATGGGCCAGTCTTTACAGACTAATCCCTGGCCTGCCTCTGTGTGCTTCTCAGGTGCAACACATTATCTTTGGTTTTTTTTCTTTCTCATCAGACTCTCCCTCTTCTTCATCAGAGCAATTTTGAATTAGCAGGAGTCATGCACTAAGTAAGAGGGTGGGAGTCAAAGGTCAGGGGTAGGGGTGATGGGATGCCTGCAGGCCCCAAGTTTGTGGTGTGGCGGCACACCATGGTAAACGGTCATGTCTGATAAGTCCACAACCAGCGTGTGAGGTTTCAAGCAAGAGGCCTAGAGGATTGTGGGAAATGCAAGTCGCCTGGGGAAAGCTCACAGAGCCATGTGGGAGCTGAATCCAGCTCTGATCTCTTGGTTTGCTTGATGGAGCCCGTAAGTTATCCCTATGCTCAGATCTTAATCCAGAAACAGGGGAAGAACCTGACTTCCACCTTGATATCCACCTTGAATATAAACATGCCCATTATTAATAGTTTCCTTACACTGACATCTTCACACGCACATACACACACACACACTTTTATTTCCTATGCTTTTAGTTCAGTGGTGAAACATGAGAGCCAATATACTTATTGATTTGCTTTTAAGCTTCACAGAACATTTGGGAAACACTGTATACCCTCCCCACACGATTTTTGTTTCTCAGCTGGCATCTCTGTCTCCCTCCCACCCCCTAGCAAAGCAGAAGATTAGTACCAGAGATGTGGGGCACCGTTGGCATGTACAGCACACAAGCTGCTATCGCCCTGGGAGTAAAAGCATGGGCCTGCAGCTGGGGGGTGGTGGTCACCATAGTGAGATGAAGCCTGCCATGCTGGAGCTTCCTGCATGACCGGATGTGATGCTCTCTGGCATCTCTTCCCCGTCCCATGGTTGTGTGTGTTTATTAATTAGAAACAGCATCTTGTTAAAGGTGTGTGTGGGAAGTTGTTATATTTAGTATTTGCCTTTATTTTGCCCGCAAAATGGAATTACATTTATTTTGTTTATATATATATATTCATATTATTTTTATATAGCACCAGTCCCATGAAGAATCCTAAAAATACAGCAAAGATGTAGCATGCACATTATAAGTATGCTTGATCGTAAGCATCTAACACCCATAGGTTTTTAAATAAAATGTCTGTATGCTCTTGTGCTCTTGTTACAGGCTTTTAAAAAAGACTCTGTGTGGCCGCTCTGCCCGCGTTCTAGCAAGCGATGTTTAGAAGCCTAAGGTGTTCACTGCAGTCCATTTGAGTTGGACGTGGCACATGACATGTCTGGTGATTTGTGTGTGTGTGTGTGTTTCCACGTAGACTGGTATAGTTTCACACTCTGGACCTGAGGATGCAGAAGGAGGAGGCAGAATCCTACTGCCTTCCCAGCAACCTGAATTGATCTGCACTTCTTTTTGGAAACGCTCCGCTTTTTGATGCCAGAGTCAGCACTGCTTACCGCATGCCTACCACTGTTTCTGGGCCTTGGCAAAGACTGGTACCAACCTCTTGTGGACTTTCAGACCATGTTTCCATGGCAGCAGCCGTGAAAGGCACTCAGTCAGGAACAAAAAAGAATGACGTTGTCAGTTATAATGGATCAGGTTTTCTAATTTACAAATTTCAGCACCCCAGCCTTGAATGGGAGATTAGCCTTGGCTGTATTTTAACTCTATCCTCTAGGTCACTGGGCTGGGCCTGCCCCAACCCAGCCTCTTGTTGTTGTGCTTGGGATGGGCGTGTTTTACTGATTTTCAGGCCCTGTTTGATATGCAGCATTGTGTTGTGGCGATAAAGCAGGGCTTGTGGGGGGAATAATAGTCAGCTTTGTGCGTAGCAACTCCACAGAGGAAAGGAAAGTGCATGAAAAAGTGGTCCCCACCATCCCAGATTAGACTCACCCTAACCCCTAACCCTCAACCCCCTACACCCGCTCCAAGTCTTCTCTGCAAATTGTACCTGCATCTCTTACTCAATTGGGAGGAAACAACAGTTGAGAAAAACAAGCTCAGCTGCTGTAGCACCACAAGATCTATGTTTTCTACACTGACCTCTGCCTTTTGAGCTGGTACAGGTGAACCTGAAAATTGACTCTTCCTAAATAGTGTTTTATGTGAAGTTTGTTTTTAGGAGCTTGAAAAGATGGGGGTTTTAACATCTAGTGGGTGATAAAAGAGTGCCTTATGTTTACTCCCGATACATGTGTCAGGATAATTGAATCTTCTCTGAGGCCCCTGTTTGGTGACTCACTTGCACACATTTCCCTTCCCTGTAAAATAATCCATGATTTGGAAATCCACATAAAGTGCCTTTAAAATGTACAATGTTTTTGACAGTTAGGCTAGACCCTGGTTTAACACATTCAGGTAATGATATTGTGCTGCAGGGTTAAGTGCAAGCAAGTAATTCTAAATCTTAAATACCCATTGGATGCTTATCACAGAAAGTAGGTTAATAGAGAAAAAAAAAGTGTCCCAGCTTATGATATGTTTTAAGAAACGCATTTACGGATTTGTGTATATTGTGTATGTTGTGTTGTGTATGTGACCAACTCTTTAAATTGAGTATTTATTGAGTAAACTTTAACTTTTGTATGTGTTTATGAATTACATTTGTTGCTTTTACTAGCCATAAATTATAAAGGCTTTGGCTCAAATGTGAATGAAATGTTCTAGTAGATTTAATGCAGATATGCTGGAATGCTGTGTAAAAACTTTTGGTCTTTTGTGGGCTTAAATTTTCAGAACCCACATTCCTATTGGCTATTACAGGAGTAAGGCAGTAATTTAATTTCTCTGTTTCTGAGGATACAGAGTAGAGCCATTCTGTGTAATTCCTGCCATAGCTAACAGAAAGAGACAACTCAGATGTTTGTCCAGTGCAGGTACTCCTGCTCATCACTGCAGTGTGGTTTATAATATAGACATTGAGTCCTTGAAGTAACAGGAAAAGAACAAATTAACCAGGAAAGGATGTGACAGCAAAAACAACCACAACAACTGAAAGAAAGCATACATTTGCAAACTCATCATGAAATGTTTCTGTGCTGTAGCCTTGGAGCCCCCCCCGGGGAAATGGGCTATTTGCTCGTTTCCATTTTCTCACATTTCACTTTCCCCACTCTCATCATCGTCAGGCCGTCCACTTAGATTTCAGCTTTTTATTTTTTCTTGTGAGAGCAATCTGGTGAAGAGAAAGGGGTGCCCGAGTTTTGGGATTTCCCACTCACATCAAGGTTTCCCTAGTCACCCCAGTGCTACGGCAAGCTGTGCCTGTACCTGGCACTGGGGGGCTACATAAAATAACATCTTTATGCAGTAAAACCTACTTGGGTTGTTGAGGCAAGTGAATGAGGTTTAGAAAAACCTATCGTCAAATTATATATTTTGACATGCCACATATTTTTAAATTGACTGTAAAGGTAATTAAAGTACAATCACTCCGTGAGTGAAAATATTTATAAAGCAGCCAGGCCAGCTGTTAATAAAAATGTCCGTTCGGATGGAATCAGATTGGCCATAACTGTATACATGCCCTGCGTTTTGTTGAAGAGGAGAGTGATAAATCATTTTAATATTGGGTCCAGGTGGGAACACCAAGGCATTTGTGATGTCTGGGTTTAATTAAGCTTCTGTGAATGAGGAAGAACAATGAGCAAAGTGCTTGGGACAGCGAATGAAGCCAGGGAGTAGAGCTAGGTGCTGGAATCTCACTCCAGCTTGACTAGAGTGAGACCACCAGCTGTGAATTTTACGACTCTTTAATATTTCATCTGTTGCTCTCTTTGGCCACTGAATGCCTAGAGGACATGAGCTTGCCTGTCATCTCCCTTTCCTTTTCTCCTTCTTCTCCCATCTTTGTCTATCATCTCCTGTATAATACATGGGGCCCAGCTGGCCCAGGTGATTTATTCAATATCCTAACTGATACCGATTTCCTCACAGCGGTCACACTTTCCAGAACATTCACCAGGCTGCTTGTTGTGATTATGTACAATATCAGCAATAGCAACAAGTATCATGTTAATAATTATATCTGTTGCTTCCCCATCTTGCTTGGTGAAAACCCAGTCTTAACGTATTCCATCTATCCATCCATCCATCCATCCACCATCTGACACTTTATATTGGTCAGGATAACTGGGAGCCTTGAATGTAGGTTGATACCTCCCTCCCCAGGCCATATAACAGCCGAAGAGTTTTACCTCCCCGCCCCTGTAATCATGGCTCGGAATTCTAACGTTGGCATTATGATGTATGTTTCCTGAGTGCAGATAGCACTCGGCCTGCTACTGCAGTTTCACCAGACATCCTAGCCCTTTGTGAAAGGAAACACCGTGTGGCTGTCATTGCTTAATGAGCCCCAAATCTATATTACCAGCCTCTTTCTGTCCCTCAGTGCAACTGTACATGCCTGTGAGTGATAGCCCAGTCAGGGATGCAGCTTTGTTTTATGTTGATGTCACTAGACGATCAGTCGCTTCTCAATTAAGTGCCCAAATAGGTACATACACATACATCACTCTGCCTTATAGACAACAACACAGTTCCAAGCTCTCTGTGTCTCACACATCTCACCTGCTCATTTGTGACTGGAGTGAGGACTCGGCCCAGCAGCTAAAATTAGATATCTCAGGGGCTCTTTGAGCGTGTGAGTGTCTGCATGACTGTTTGTGTGTGTGTGTGCCTCTCAATGTTATAATGTGTGTGTGTGTGTGTGTGCGTGCGCACCAGCAAGTGTGTGTGTTGTTTTCCTGCTCTGAAACTAGGTGCTCAGGGACCAGCTGTGGGTTTCCGTGTCTCTGAGCAGACAGGTTGTAGCTAAGAGAGACTCCAGTTGAGGTGATCATCATTTTCACATTTGAAGACGTCAGGGTTTAAGAACTCTAACATTAATGAATTTCAAAGCTGCATTCTGCAGAATTAGCTGGATGCTAATTGTTTAATATGTTTGATTAGCTGATGTTTGGGATAGAGTAAACAGTGACGTTTCTGAGATCGCTGCTGTTTTTTTGCTCTGACTGTTTCAATGCCGCTCACCACCCCGACAACACGTTTGCATGGGTGGCCGTTGCCTGTTGCACTTCGTCTCCACCCTCCGTGGATCCTGTGCTCCCATCTCTGGAGCACTGAGACCGGGCACACTGACATGCATGCACACAAACAGGACTGAAATAGCTCTCTACTCCCTGTAAACTCTCAGCGAGCTGGAAAAGCGTTTGTCTCGGAGATAAAAGGACTACACGCCTGCTGCGTACTTCAGCAAATGCCGCCTCTCCCAACCGCCCCCCCCCCCACTCCCCACCTCACCCC
>JAODKE010000002.1:20643682-20656727 GCA_026779605.1 Mormyrus hasselquistii
CACTCCAGTCATTGGGGTTGGTTACCCAGAGCACTCCAGCCATTGAGATTGGTTACCCAGAGCACTCCAGTCATTGGTGTTGGTTACCAGAGCACTCCAGTCATTGTTGTTGGTTACCCAGAGCACTCCAGTCATTGGGGTTGGTTACCCAGAGCACTCCAGTCATTGGGGTTGGTTACCCAGAGCACTCCAGTCATTGGGTTTGGTTTCTAGAGCACTCCAGTCATCCTGGATCAGATGGCGCAGTTTCTGCACATACAGAATCTGGATTTGTTGCAATAAATTTAGTGGTTAAGAACATCTTGCCTTCACCTGAAGGTTGCTACTTGGGGGTGTCCCAGATGTAGCATTCTTAAGGAAGGTATTTACCCTGGATTTGTTTGGTGAAATGTTCACCTGTGTAGATGAGTAAAATCTGTAATGATTCTTTGACTGAGGTTATCAGCTGAGCAACTGCAGAAGCATGAATGGGTCAGCATGTGTTGTGTTGGAGAAGGGCGACTGGCCCGAGTTGCTCCACCGTTTGGTGCATGTTTACAGTGCATAACTCATGTGAGAGGGCTCATGGTCATTGGCAGACCTCCTTCCACAATCCCCGGCTTACTGAGGTGTGAGTGTGAGTGGGGGCTGGAGGTTGTGGAGTCATCGCCCCTGCTGTGAACTGCTGTCGGCCCATCCAGAGGAACAGCTGTCGGCGCTGGGAGCAGGCAGCACATGTCGAGGCCCCTAGCATGGAATCGCGTTCCTCTTCTCTGATCCTCGCTGCAGATGCTGCCAGAACAACTGAGCCAATGGTGCTGCATGGAGTTGGCTTCACTAACAGGTTTAGCTGTAGTTAAACTCTCTCCCTACCTATGGTGTTTTGCAACCTCTTTTTTGCCGCCATTGGCATGTTTCCCTGTAGAGATAAGAATTAAATTCTGTCCAGATTGAGGCATAGCTAGTAATCCTGGACCCCTGATAAAATTGCCCTCCCCCCCAAAATAATACATGTAAATTTTTATCCACTCCAAAATTTGTGTAAAATGGGTTCAGCAACTGGGCTGAATTCAGACATTGGGATACATCGGAGGCCAAATTTCAAAGGGTTTTTGTCATCTGTGCTCACAATTCATCATTGTCATTGTTATTGCTGCACTGAGAAGCAGAGAACAGATGTGTTTCATAAGGAGTGTGTGCATGTCGAAATACACCAGGGTGATCTCAGTTTATTCCCAACAGTGTCTTCTGAAGCCTTGGATGCAAGATTGTGTATGAGGCAAATTAGTAACGGTACATTACCTGTTAACATGCTGGCTCCTGACACTGCAGCCTTAGACTCTGCCAGCAGCAGAAGCTGGGACTGACTTCACTGTTAATGATGCGTGTGCTTATAGGTGGCCAGAAATGATGCCTCATGCCTGTCTTTAAAGAGACTGCATCTTGTCCAGTGGTAAATGAATAGATTGCCAGTCACTAGGGAGGAGGGGTGGAAATAAAATTAGGTGTTTTCTAGGAATCGGGTATATAAAATATTGAATTTATTGCAGACACGAGATTATATTTCTGGACCGACGGCTTTGCATAGCAGTGTGTACCCTCTGTGTCTGCCACGGTCCACCTGGGCTGTGTGACATGTTCATTTCTATTCATTCTCTAGAAAACTCCGGAACTCAAGGATGGTCACCGCTGCTGCACGCTTAGCACAGGGCAGGTACATTGCTGAGTTAGCAGCAATAAACAGCATGTGAGACAAGCAGACCGGTGCTGTGGGATGCCGGAAACTTCTCCTGAAGCAACCCAGCACATTGGTTTCACTGGTTTCATTCGGCATCTGGATGTTTATAAGCTGGGTTTGTGGTGGCCATGATAGGCCCATAGTTATTTATGCATGAAGAAGTAAGCATCTACTCAGTAATGCAATAATAATTATTATTATTATTATTATTATTATTATTATTATTATAAAAGCACTGAATAATAGCATACTTTTTCAGATTTGTGATTATGATGATGGACTTTTAAGTTGCCTGGTTTGTTCTGTGAACGTTGCTGTCTTTGTCCTGTTTTGGTTCCCATGGTAACGTTAAAGTTGGTCCCGTCGGTGTGAAGTTAAAGAAAACAAAACCCTGGATGATTTTTTTTTTCCTCTTTCACATCAGCTGAGATGTATTGCCCTGTTCGGACGGCTGCTTTGCTCTGTAGCGTGGGGGAGAAGCTGGCCACCTTTCCAGCTATCCATCCATCCACAGTTATGTAAATGGAAAATCCGCTGTCAATAAGAGATCTTCAAACAACCCAGTAAGATGAAGCAAAACTTGGTTGCGGACTGTTTATCTGTACTGCACTCAGGTATAAAGTATGGGCTCCCTCATCTCTCTTTCATGATGAAAAACACGCTCTTCCCCGGTTGATTTGGCATTTCTTTATTCAAACCGACCAGCTTCAGGAAGTTGCATCATGCCCTCAGTCACCCCTGATGGTGCATGAGGTAAAACATAACTGCGGGCCAGTTCCAGGAGTGTTCTTATAAATGTCCCAGTCATTGTTATATAGTATTGAAATATTTTGGTATAATTTCATGTTTTTGCTTTATTTCACAGATTAATATGCACACATCAGAAATTAAATTCCCATAAATGGAAATGCAGGCTTAAGATACTGTGACAGCACCAGTCAGTGCATGTTTCTTTTACGTGTAAACCTGTTCCTGGCTCAGTTTATAACCTTATAGGTTAAAATAACACCATATGTGAGTTCCCTGTCTATATAAATGACAGTTCTACTGACATTTCTTCAATTTACAATACGCTTCTGCAGATCGCCTGCAACTGCTCTACAGACCCCAGGTTGAGTTAGGTGATAGGTTCTGTCCCCTCTGAACTGCACCAGAAGAGATTTACATTCAATCAAGAGATGGATCACCGGTTGATGAGCCTCCTGTCGTTTTGCTGAAAGAAACTCCCTTTGTTGATCAAATAGAAACCATCTGCAGCTGCTTGCAGGCACAGACCTCCGTGCCGCCATCTGCATATTATTTAGATTTTTCCCAACAGTCATGGTTGTTTAACACGTAGATTGTCAAGGAGTATCATTGGGTGTTGGTACATGAAACCTTCAAGTTTCACTGGCCACAAGAAGGCTGCTGCTTTGCCCTCAGAATTAACATCCAGGCCCTTTGGGTTGTGACTTTGTCAAAATTTCTTGTTTAAATACCATCTGACTCATTAGAGATTATGTAGGCCAAGGGGAACCCTTAAATAGTTAGTGAATTATGGTCGCTGGCATTTTTTTTAGTGGAACACTGTATCCAAGGGTCCATTGGCTAATGCAATGCCTTGTCATGCTCCAACGCCCGTTATCACATGTACAGCACCCTCTACAGGAGGGAATATTGGTATAGCTGGAGTTGTGGTGTCCTGACTTGTGCCTTGTTTTTTTTTTAAGGTTGCATGGTTTCTTTAGTGGTTATTTGTTAAACAGCAATGAGTGCTGTAATGTGGAGGGTATCCTGGGAAATGTGCTGGCCTTACACCTCCTGAGTCCCGACCCCCTATCCATTCATTCTTCATTTAAAACCCACCATGTCTACCTCCCGGGTGTCCCTATGAACACTCTCTGCAGGGAGCGCTGTGGCTCATTAGTGCCGTGGGTTCGGTAGGTGGCAGTGGCCGTTCAGCAGCCTGGCTCGCTTGGCCACCGGCCTCCCTCACTTCCTATCGTCAGAGCCACAAAGCCACGACGGCAGACCTCATTCTTTGTAGACATTTTTGACAACATTAGGTCTTTATAGTTTGGGTTTGACATGTTCATTTTGGTTAACAATTAGGTTAATTAGCAGGATTCTACTTCTCACAGAATGATGAAGATTTACGATATCAGATTTGGTCTCCATTCGTGCATCTTCCTCCTCTTCTTACGTTGAATTATGATGCATCGCTTGCAAGCTGCACTCAGTCTTGAGAAGGTGGAAGCTGTTCAGATCTGGGTTGACTTAAAGCTTCCTGGAAAGGAAGCAGCCAATGAGCAGAGCTGTAGGCTTCACTCTTTGCACTCTAAAGTGAATGTTGCTCTGAACCTCTCAGGCTTTCAGACTTGGACAATCCTTTAAAGGTAGAACAGCAGGTCTTAACAGGCCTTTGATCTCCTCCCCATCCTAATTTCAACGGTTTAATTGGCTGGCCTCATACAAACTCTTTAATGAACTGTGGGTGCCAGGGGGCCGGGCAGAGGCCCATACAATGGAGCAGAAACTGGCATGGTGCTCAGCTGGCAGAGGCTTCCTTTCTGCGGTCAACAGGTCTTTATGCCGCGAGACGGGTTCGCAGTGGGCAGCCTCTCTAATCGCATCATGAATCCATTCATAGAACTGAGCATCGCTGCTCAGTGCAGGCACACAGGTGGCGTAGCGATGAAGCAACTGCACTTGTGATCAAAAGGGTACAAGTCACAGGAGGACAACTTTCCGCGAGTCTCGGAGACAAAGGATGCCGGCAACGTATTCAGCTCATCAAACCACACCTGAAAAATCTTATGCTGTTGAAGGCATCGATTCATAATTAGGTGAGCAAACACTGCAAAGCCCTCTGGTGTGGACTTGCTTTGTTAATAGGATGTACAAATTGTGCCCCAATATACGTTCTGTGTTACTAGTGAAGACGAGGTTAGCTCAATTGGCCACCAGTTAAAGATATGTTTATTCTCAGTTGATTTTCAAGGCATCAAAGTCTTTTTTGCTTGCAGGAAGTTTTTTTAAAATTGATGTTGGCGATATATGTGGTATCCTGTACAGACTGTCTCGGAAACTACTTCCTGAGTTTTACTCAGGAACACATGCATCTCTGTTAGGCCTGCGAAGCTGGGCACACTCTCACTACTCGGTCCAAATAAGCTGATGCCCATACTTGCCACCAAACTGGGAAATTGTAAGAATAAATATGTGTTAATTGTGCCAAAAGGAGGAGGCTGACGGGCTGGACCACAGCTCTGAAAGACACTTTTCCTGGAAGCTGGCAGAGGTCCAGGGGCCGTTCCATAGGACTGGGGCTGATAATCCACCGAGAGCCTGATTTATGGTTGCCATTAAAATGTTGACTGAACTTCCTTGCCAGAATCTTTCCCGATGAGCAAGACGGTCCAGTAAACAATGTGGCGATGGCGTGGTGCAGTGTCCATGGCGACATCATGGGGTCTCCAAGGGCCCACACCTTTGTCATTCCTCACCTGACCAGAACCACAAGTCTGGGCGCATCCGGCGTCTCTTAACAGTTGTACTGTCTGCCGGGTCAGCTAGCTTGTTAGGAAAAGCTGTTCCTTCCCCGCGTAGTGGGGAGTGAATCATTCATCTATAGCTATGGCGAAAAATGTGACCATGGCCCAACCCTCCATATCCAATTATCTCACACCTCTGAGCCTCCGGGGTGCGGCAATATTTAGAGCCAGTTTATCATCCCTTTCTCAGCCTCAGACATATGCAAAGAACCCAAGGAAGCGGTTTGTTTTCTTTTTTTTTATTCTGAGTTCTGTCATTTTGCCCCCTGACAGAAGTCCCGCTGTCTGGAGGCTGTATAGAGACAGATGATTTCATGGTGAAACCCAAGCGCGGCTGAGACGAGTCCGCCCCCCCCCCTCCCCCCCCACGGGAATCACTAATGGTCTGCCCCAGATGCTCTGGAATGTTTTAATATAAGGACACCATCAGCATGAGCATGGTAGCACACTACTGCTGTTTTGACCAAAAAAATGCAGGTTCTGGACTTAATAGTCAATGCTATTCTTTACAGGGCATTTACCATTAATTGCCTCAGTAAATATTTCATATAAATGGGTAGAATTATAGGATTTGTTTTGGTTAAAATCACCTGGTACAGAACGAATTAATGTGGTGTTTTCTTGGTTCTGGCTGAGTGCTTCCAAATGTCTCGTACAACTTTAAAGGCTGCAGGATTCACCAGTCTAAAGGAAGAGATTGTACTTTTCTGTTGGAAACAGGTTGCCTATCTGGTTTTACAGCTTGTGTGTTGTCTGTTGAGAGGCTTCTCCTGGTCCTGCCAGAGCATTTGCTTTGCCTTAACACTCTGTTCTTAATAGTTTGTCCTCACAGGAGGATTTGAGATTTTATTTTATGTCGATGTGCCCATGACCTGCTGCACAAGGTCTATAAACGCTAACAGTGTGACTGGTCCTGCCAAAGGAGGACTCTGTTAGGTCTGTACAGTGAATTCAGGCATCAGAATTGTTTGACCTGAGTTACAGTCTGTCCAGTCCTGTATTTCATCTTCCTTTTCTGTAAAAGTTATTATTTTTTTGAAAGGTATTATTTTTAATTTTATTAATGCTGGCAACATTTTAGAGAAAGGCACAAGATTTTGTATGGAAAAAATGGTTTAGTATGGCAGAAAAGTTTTCTTTCTTGTGTTTTACATCCTCATCTTAGGATGTCTGCTGGGAAAACATCCATCAAGCCTCCACGCATGGCAGCCTTTGTACAGCCACCAAGCCTCTGATATGGGGGAGAGGGGGCTGTGTTGGAGGTTTGGATGGGGCTGATTAACCAGAAGTGACACACGACCCTGGAAAATGCAAAGGATTAACAACCACTAATTGTAAACCCTAAGGTGAACGCAGGGGCTAATTGGACCTTCCATAACCGGCACTGGGTCCATTAATCTGCAGTGCTCCTCTCCCCACCCCCACCCTGACCCCCCCACCACAGCTGCGGCAGGAGCTCCAGATGCTAGATGTGCATATTTACATGGGCCTGGCCTCCTGCCAGCTTGCCTGGCCAGAATGCTCCCTGTCTATATCCGAGGGGGCAGGCGTCCTTGTAGGTACGGGAACCTGAGAAGGGAGTCCTCAGGCTGCCCTTTCAGTCTCGGCTGCCGATGAGGAGGCTTCTCCCAGATGCTGCGCACATCCGAACAGGGATGCAGCAGCCCGGACACTTTGTCCACTGTGTCTGCACATCCGAAAACCAAGATGTGAGAAGAGGCTGCAGTCATGGCCTTCATTTAGCAATTTCTTTAACACTGATCTTTAGAAACCTTGAAGGCATGAGGTGTTGGCTATAAAATGAATAAAGAATGTTATAAATTTAGCTATTTCTTGATTTGAGAAAGCTATATGAAATTCTGCAGTGCATGACCTGAAAAATGATTTCATATTTTATATTTACTATTAATATGATTACTAACAAACTGGAAGCTCCTGCACTCTATCCCCGTGCTGCCTGGTTTAGGTCCCAGTCCCCTCCACTTTGACTTTGGTCAGCGTAAACGGTTGTATGATTCATGACGTCCAATTTTTCATTCATTTTTGATTTTCATTTGATGCATATCAATCCTTCTGTGAAGCTCCTTATTCAGCGGTTGTGTGTGGCCAAGTATATCTCTCTTGAAGGTGCCATTGTCCATTCAGTCTGAAATCCAAGAGGATGCTGAAAGTGATGAAGTTGTGGCCACAACAGCATATCTGGTTGTACATTTAACAAGAAAGGTGTTGCAGCATCAGCACAGCTGTCAATCATAAAACAGGTCACCTCCCCTGAACTGCGCTTGGAAACACGATCAGTTCTCAGGAGAAGTAAAGGTCTTATTATTCGGGTTTACGTCTGAGAGGTTGAATATTTGTTCTGTTGCTATGAGCACAGAGAGAGAGTCAAAGGTTAGGTCTGGGAGATCCCAAAGCCTTTTGCATGCCAGCAGTCTTGGTCAAGCACATATGATTTTTCTCAGTATGATCCTACTGTGTCTCTTCTTATTCCCTGCTTTTGAAAGAGATTAAATTACTGTCTCCTCTTCTGGATTAAAAGTTGTGGGGGGGTGGGGCTGCTCGTGCCGGAGCGTGCTGAAGGCATCTCATGCTGCTGATGTGAGTCTTTGAACAGAGCAATGGCCTCAGGCCCCCGGACATCTCAAGGACATCAAGTAAAACTGGCCTTTTATTCTCCTCTTCCAGGATTAGGATGAACATTTTACACTTATTCTGTATTCTGTCTGAACTGTCTCCCGCTCTTTTTAATGTATATTAACTGTCGTTCTGCTGTTTTGTATTTTATCAATGTGCTCAAACAGGCAATTGATCTTGACTTGACTGGTTAATTTTTAAAATCTGAGCAGTGTAATTCCGTGAAGTGCACTCCAACCCATACCACTTATTCTGCCTTTTAGGGACGAGCCTCATCTCTTTCCTGTGGCCTTGACCGACTCCCTCTATCCTTTTGGCATGCCGTGACTTCGCCGTATGGACCACACTGCGACACTTAGATAGCTAATTAAATCCGAAGCGTCGGCAAAATCTAACTGCACGGTCGCTAACCGGGCTCAGCTGCCCCGTCAGATTCAGTGCCACACATCTCCTGATCACACGATCCCTTAGCTTACATCCCCAGATCCATAGATAAGGGGGCACGGGTTTTTTTTCCCATAAAGAAAGACAGACGGATACGGTGTCGCAGACAAGCGCTGGCCCTAGATGTCAGCATTGGGAACAGTGTCGTCCCATGCCATCTGCCTCACAGGCAGCTGTCCAGCAATGCTGGGGAGAATATACATACGGGCCGGGCTGCGTTTGTGCATATACAGCACAGGGAGAGGCAGTAACCAGCACCCCACGCACATACAGACCCCTTACTTCAGTGCCCGCTCTTTGACCCAAAGGAGCAGCTTCAAATCCAGATTCTGTTTAATATCTCCCTGGTATCTGTGTGCCTCTATGGCTGGAAGAGGAGGCGCAGGAGTGAGATTGGCTGGCTTACGGTTTTCCTAAAGTTACTAACTGCAGATAGAGATGCAGGGAGATTATCTGATCGTGTTCACCATCAGCTCAATGATTTGTTTTCTTTTCCGTTTGCTCTCCAAGGCGATTGGTTTGTTTGAGTTTTCCATGAGTAGGATTTCTGTTCATCAACAAAATTTTACTTTGTGGTCATGTTTATTTGATCTGTTCTGTGTTTCCAAATATCTTAAGGTTTCAGTTTTCAGGCATGAAAAATGCCGAGTGACGTCATGCTTGAAAGCATTAGCACATGGAACCTTGTTGTGTATTTCCATCACACTAGCCCTCAGTCTCAGCCAAACTGGTTTTATATTCATAATATTCAGGGATGATGTCAAACAATATTTCAGAGGCGATGTATTTATGAGGTAGGCGATCGGTGATAGTTATGCAGACACACACCTTATTGCAGCCACTGGTGAATTTGTGTGGTACAAAAACCATTTCCCCAGCAAACCTGGGTCTAATTAAAACTGAATGATTAAAAATAAGATAGCAGCCACCTAAAAAGAAAACAAGAAAAAAAACTCCATGATCAATAGCTTTAACTAAAACTGCTACCTATTAATTGTCTAAGTAAATATCTCTTCGGTAATCTGACAATTTACCCTTTTTCAGCAAGTCTCCCTTTCATTAAAAATCAACAGTACAACTGAGTATCTTTTGCTGAGACCAAAAGAAATTGCATAGCAGTGTCTTTTATTTCACTTCTGTTTTTTATTTGTTGCAATGCAGAAATAGACCAGAAATAAATTCATAGACTGCCTGAGAAGGTTATAGTCAATGAAAAAGGGAGTAGTCAGTTTCCAGCTGGCTTGTTTACCTAAGCAGAAAGTTCAGGGCTGAATACATTAGCACCAATACAGAGCAAGCTGCAAAGAAAAGGAAATAAACAGAATGCTCTGCTTGCTTTCAGCAAACATTTATTACACTTGACAGCTATTGCCAAAGCTTGACACCTAACCTGGCTGTGTTTTGCCTGGAAAGTTATTCTTATAAAAATAAAACAATTGAGCTGTTTTTTTTCTTAACCGGTAAAAGATCAATCCTTGTAGAATGACAAATTAGTTTTAATAACAGATCAGTTCCGTCACATATAAGAATAAAAATCATTTCTGATCTATGCATGTAATATTTTTAAATCTGTTTTGACTAATTTTAAATTACAATGTTTGGCTTCAGAGAAAATTCATGCAACAAGTGAAACTAGCACTGTGTTGCCAGATTAAATTGTTAATTTTAAGAACTATTTTCCTTTAACTTTTAGGATTGGTCTGGATTAAAGTTCTCTATGGAGGATCAGTACATTTGGAAAATACCAATTATGTGAGTCTGTTGGTGACTGTTACCCAAAAATAACCATGAGTTTATATGAGCAATGATTGCCCATTCATCATTTACCTTTTTATGAGGATTTCATAAAAACTTGGGTGAAGATTTTCCCTTCTCTGTTAACACACGTGAAGCATGTCTTTAAACAACTGCCCTGGGATAGATGTTTTTAAAACTGGAGACTGCCTTATGAATGGTCTTGCCCTGTGGCTTTGGGGTGACCCGCTCAGTCTGGAGAGGTGTTTTTAATCCTGACGACTCACCCTGTGGCTTAGGGGTGACTCTCTCACTCTGGGTGGTCCCCTACAGGAGCCCTGGATCCTCCACTTCGTGACACAGACACATAACCATGATGACAGAACATGCAGAGCTGCCTGCTTTGGGGTGAAAGGGAAGCCGGAATGAACTCAATAAATGATGTGAGCTGGGGTGTATGAGAAGAAGCCTACATTCGTATGAATACCTGTCTGGAATTTTTATACAACTGTGCCTGAGGGCACTTAGGGCTTGTTAATGTCATTAGCTGATGCTTAGTGACTGAAATTATATGAAGAACAGAACTTCTGGAGGAATGTTGAGGTAATGAAGTATTCGTTTCCTTGCATCAATGTCTCAACACTTCTGCTTAGCTGGGATTTATATAAGTGTGAGAAAACCCTGTTTCTTCACACACATTCACAGCTGACCACCACCACACAGATACAGCAGACCAGATTTGGTGTCCCCAAATCCCATGTTTAATGTGACTGATTCGCCGATAACATTGTACACATGATTAATAAAATAGATATTGAGGAGTATATTTAGGGTTGGGTGGACTTTTTTTCTTTGTTTGTGACCCCCCCCCCCCCCCCCCAAAAAAAAAGCCAATATGAAAGGGGAGCAAAAGCTGAAAGACAAGCAGAGAAACAGCAGGGCAGGTGCTAAGAGATGGAGGGATGCTTGGCCTTAGTGCTGGAATACACGTCCATCACCGTCCGCTGTCCATGGCTCACCTGTGCCTCACCTGACGGGGATAATCCCTTCAGGAAGAACCATGCAGTTCTGATAGTGGGCAGACTTCCTTGGGGACTGTGGTTTCTGTAGGGGAGTGGGAAAGTGCAGATGGAGAAGCAGCAGAAAGCAGGTGCTCCGGCATTTGGGTGACCCCAGCTGGGCACACTGGGCATCTGTAATGCTTTGAAATGGTGGCAGAATTTCAACCCCTACCTCATCCCCATGGTTGTGCACCTTTCCCTCGTAACAGCCCATGAAGGTAAAGTATTAGTAACACATATTTGCCAAAAATAAATGTACAGAATTTGCAAGAAGTTAAACAAAAGATATATTTAAGTAATTTGCATTTTGTTTGTGTTGGAAGCCTGACCAGCATGGTGGAAAGTGTGTAAAACAAAACTGTAAACAATGCAGTTCCACGTGAGTAACAAGCCATCCTCTTATTACAGGCCATGTGTTCATGTAGCTAAACTGCCTTCAAGCTGTGAATTAAAGACCATCAACAAAAGGCTCAGCGCACCTCTCTCTCTGTAGTTTTTGATGAACACGCAGCAGAACATGACCTCACTTTCCCAGCATTCATCCATGGTATAGCTTTCAGCGGCAGCCTTTGTTTAATGACACTGCCAGTAGAGTTATCATTTCTTGGGAGTTGCTCAGTTCTACATGTAGATTAAATTAAATTCTTTGGTGCACAATGTCCGTGCACAATATAGTCTTCTCCTGGTATTCAGCATTTTGTAGATTTTTCAAGAAACATTTCTATTGGAATCAGTACCATGGTCCATGAAAAATTTATTGTAGGATTGTAAATTTTTTACTATCCGTTTTAGAGGACCTCTGATTACATTCTGTGGACTCCATAAAGACTTCACTGAATGCTTCTCAAACTTCTTCATCAACCATGAACCTCTGCTTGAAGCGAGACGCTTTCAGACGTACATATACATATGCATACATGCAGTTCAGAATTACAATATCTGCTTTCTTGCTTTTGTGTGCTTCTGATGATCCTCTATATTAGGGAGTTCTAAATTAAGGAAACGTGAGTAATAATGATTATAGTCCTGCGTACATTTATTATTTATCTCTTGAGCAGTCATTTTTACTCAATGACATTTAAATAGCTTATATCCATAGATAGCTGGGTATGCAGTTACCGCTCCAGTCGCTTAGAAAAGTACCTGGAAACCCTTCAGTTTAATGCTTCCCACTTTTCCCTAGTATGATTACCATAATGAGTAATGATTACCATAACACCCCCCTTCCCCCTCCCCACTTATATTAGAATTTCAAAGGGAATACCGAGATAAGGCATCAGCCATGCTTGAATCATAGCGAGCGTTTGCTGCATGTTTGACAGCCTCATGTGTTAGAGCTGTAAGGTCTCTGATTTATTAAGGTTAACACTGCAGCTAGATTATAAGAATGTGCCAGTCTGCCTTTCCATCCTGTCTGTCTGTTTCGCCTGCCGTTCAGTACTAACCCCACCGGGAGAACAGAGTAGACGTCTTGCAGCCTTGCTGGGATCATGATCAATGTAAATCCTGCCCAGACTGTCTAGTTCTTGACAAACGCTCCAATTAGATGATGTTAATGGTGACGACAGAGGGCCCATCACAGTTTGATCTCATTCGCTGTGGTGGCTTCGGCTCCGCCCCCCCGAAACTGCACATACACACCAAAACATTACTCATACTCATCTCCAGTGTTGCTGTGATGTCTCTGGTGTCACGTGCTAAACAAGTAGCTGCCTGGCACAATTTAAGAGGCTTGATTTTACTTCCAATCGACCTTGGCTGAGATCCAGAAATGAAGACGGCAATCAGAGGTAAGCCTGAGTTTTCCTGATGCTTATCGATCTAGCCGGAGTCCTAAAGGTGAGTCTGAGTTTTCCTGATGCTTATCGATCTAGCCGGAGTCCTAAAGGTGAGTCTGAGTTTTCCTGATGCTTATCGATCTA